>CM053599.1:192644107-192667819 GCA_028646575.1 Pseudocheirus occidentalis
GATTGCCCCAGGTGTTTCCAATCCACTCTCCTCTCAACTCCAGCTGTGATTACTCCTAGGGAGTTAACTGGAAGTAAGGAGCTAAGCCTTTGAGGTGCCAAGTGCCTTCAGTAGGTGCCAATAGAAAGGGGCATGGAAGATCTTCTGATTTCATTAACATTACAGTGACTTACCTCAGAAGGATGGGGAACCTGCTCTAAGTCCTCAAGTACTGCACGTGACCTTGAGGCCGCAGGTTCCCCGTCCCTGCCTCAGACCATAGTGGTTTTAAGCAGCAGAGTCAAGATTTGAATCTAGGCCCTTTTACTCCAAATCCAGCCCATTTCCACTACACACTTCAGTGCCAGAAAATTCCTCTCTGTAGCATAGAAAGGCAGGCAAGACAGGTAAGCCAAGTAGGGCACAACTCCAGGGGATGCCACAGAGGACACTTTTTCAAATGACTTTTTAAAAACGCATGCATTTTTATCTCCAGAAAATTCTTCCCTCCATGGCCCTAAGGTGTCCACTTCGTGATGTCATTTGTGTCTCAGTAAATGCTCCAAGCTCTAGGGGACAGTGGCACACTGGGCAGGCAGGATTTTTCAAATTTGGGAGGGAGCCTAAGGGAGAATCACAATTGTCAAACCTCGCCTTGGGCATACGAAGGTTTTATCCGGGTCCTGGTTGGACTCGGTGGCTCTCTGAGGCCTGTGATTCTCTGATTCTGTTTCTGTGACCTGAACACATGTAAGCCACTGGGACCTCAGCTGGCCATGCCGATCTCAGCTACAGCATTGAGTGGGCAAAAGTGCAGATCACAGGGGGTTGTGTTTTTTCTGCTCCCTCTCTTTTTCTTCTGCTTGTTGGAAGCCCAGGAGAGAACACAGGTTTTCTTTTGTGTTGGGGATGTAAGGGAGGAGAGGTTATTAGACTAGAGGAGGAACAGGTGGAGAATGGTAAGTAAGGATGGCAGTGGGGTGTGAGGCATAGAACACTGAACTGTGAGGCAGATCTGGATTCCAATCCTACATTTTCTGCAGACTTACTTATGTCCTTTCCCTTCTCTGGGCCTGGGTGAAATGGATTCAGAGGCCAACTCTTCCACTTGCTTAATCTGTGTGTCCTTGGACAAGTCACTTAACCACACTCTGGGCCTCAGCTTTTTCTTTTGTAAAGTGGGAGGGTTGGACCAGACAGTCCCAGAGGTCCATTCCAGCTCTAAAGCTCCGCTTCTATGATTTCTGATGTCTCTGTCTAAGAGTCTGATCAGAGCCCACCATCAGCTCTGACATTCTGTGACTGTGTCATCCTGGGCATTCTGGGGGGGAGGGGGGGCCTTTGTTAATTATCCTCTAAGAGGAGAGAAATTCCCAAGATTCCCAAGGTGAATTTGAGCAAAGGGAAGAGAGGGGAGGGGAGGAAGGATCTTTAAGTCTGACATTTCCCCTGATAAGGAGAATAAATACATTTGCATTCTAAAGGATGGGCAGCCAGTTTCAAGGTTCTGAAAGGAGTGTTCATCAAAACTTAAGAAAGATGGGACGGTATAGTGGCTGGACTTGTGGGGTTTTGTTGTTGTTCAGTCATGTCCATCTCTTCATGAGCCCATTTGGGGTTTTCTTGGCAAAGTTAATGGAGTGGTTTGCTATTACCCTCTCCAGTTGATTTTACAGATAAGGAAATTGAGGCAAGCAGAGTTAAGTGATTTGCTCAGGGTCACACAGCTACCAAATGTCTAAAGCTGGATTTGAACTCAGGTCTTCCTGACTTTTGGCCCAGCCCTCTATCCACTGCGCCACCTAGCCGGCCTGGGGAGTTAGCTGAGAGCTGAATTCAGATCTTGCCGTGGGACTGTGAACAAATAAATTCATTTCTATGAACCTCATTTACAAATGAAGAATGAAAAGAATATGGGAATATGTATATTATGTATGTAAAGCTCTTTGAAATATCTAAAATGTGATATCACTGTTAACTATTATTAATAGGAGAGGCAGCCTGGAGAGAAGATGGAAAGAGTTTGCTTTCTGTCTCTGACATATACTGGCAGTGTGACCCTGGGCAGCTCATTTCACTCCCAGTATCCAGGATAACTCTTAAAGACTATGTGTTTCAGAGAGAGGGTGCCACCCTGCACTGGTGAAGGCATGTCCTCATGAAGGAGTTCCACTTCAATGACTACACTAAAGCCTTTGACTGTGTGGGTCACAGCACAATGTGGCTATGTTGAGGTTTAGGTGTGCTGGGACTCCAAAACAGTGACACGTGGGTCCTGCTGGAATGAATTAAACCCAAGCCTTCCTCAGCCAAAGAAAAACAAAGTTTATTTAAAAATCTATGATATTGAGCAGACTCTTAAGGAATCTGAATATTGGCTAGAGTCTTAAGGAATCTGAGCTTGTGTTGACACAAGGGGCCAGAACGGATCTGAGCACCTTCATGGAGGCTGAGATGGATCTTATGTACAGAAAGAATGTGGGAGGGATCTAGGGTAGGCTGAGTAGTCTGGGGTGATTGGAGGAAGGGTTTAGGGAGGATTTGGATGGCAGCGTAGGCTGGGGTGACTAGAGGTTGGTTGCCTCTAGATTAGGATTAAGAGTGGGAAATAGCTGAAGGCTATCTGGATATAACAGATAAGGGAGGGCTGGGCTAGGTTAAGGGTAACAGAAAAGTGGACCTTGCATTAATGAAAGGCTTGCAAACCTAGTGGGAAGATTCTAGGAGAGAGTTCAAGGGGGTTTGCAGAGCCTGTACTCTGTCATGAGGTACTCAAAGAGACGGGAGTATGGAATCGTCTTCCTTCTCTTCTGAGGAACCTGTACGAGGACGAGGAAGCAACAGAACCATGGAACACCTGTTTGGTTTACTTCGGCTGCACAAGGAGAGGACAGAACTTGGTGGAAAAGACTCAGATGTTGGAAAAGATTGAAGGCAAAAGGAAAAGAGCATGGCAAAGGATGAGATGGATAGATGGTGTCATGAGAACAAGGAACATGAACTTAGACAGATGACAAGAGGGTGGAAATGATCTAAGACAATTCCAAAAGACCCATGATGAAAAATACTATCCATTGGAGCAGCTGGAATCAAGAGGACCTGAGTTCAAATCCAGCCTCAGATACTTAACACAAAATTAGCCGTGTGACCTTGGGCAAGTCACTTAACCCCAATTGCCCAGCCTTCTCTCCTCCAAAAAGAAAAACAAAGAAAAATATTATCCATATCCAGAGAAAGAACGATGGAGTCTGAATGCAGATGAAAGCACACTATTTTTACCTTTTTGTTAGGGTTGATTTTTCGTTCTCCTAGTTTTTCCCATTTGTTCTGATTCTCCTTTCACAACATGACCAATGTGGGAATCTGTTTAATATAATCGGACATGTATATCCTATATCAGATTGCATGCTGTCCTGGGAGAAGGAGAGCAAGGGAGACAAAAGCCGGGAACTCAAAATTGTATAAAAGTGAGTGTTGAAAGCTTTTTTTACGTATAATTAGGGAAAATACTATTTAAAAAAAGAGAGCAAGAGACAGGGGAAGAGAGAGGATAGAACAGACCCTGAAATGGCAGGGCCACCAAATAACAGCGAACTGATGAAATCACAGGCCCCATTATTAATAGTTGTCGCTAATAGCCAGCATTTACGAAGCTCTTTAAGGCTTACACACTGCCCTAGAAATGCGACTTCATTTGCTCCCCCCTGTAACCCTGGGAGCTGGGCGCTGCTAGCCCTGTCTGTAGTCGAGGGGGCTGAGGCGGAGGTTAAGTGATTTGCTTGATGCCGCATTGGTAACAAATATCATCTATTTATTCCTATGAAAATATTGATTAATCACTTACCCTGTGCAAGGCTCCATGCTTTGATTTGTCTTAAAGATGGTCTTTAAGGGCCTGGTGACTGGGTCTACTTCAGGTCCAGAGCCTGAGGGGTGGAGGGGAAGAGAAGAAGCACCTGCCACGTGCCAAGCATTGTACCAATACATTATATACAATAATAATATAACAAGTATTATCTCATTTGATCCTCACAACAAGCTTGTGAGGTAAATGATATTATCCTCTATTTTACAGTTGAGATAACTGAGGCAGCAGAGGTTAAGTGACTTGCCTAGGGTCATGAAGCTAGTAAGTGTCTGAGACTAGATTTGAACTCGGGGCTTGCTGACTCCAGGCCCAGCACTCTATCCACTGGGCCACCAGTCGTCTATATAGGAAGTCTTACACCCTCCCCCTCCTCCTTACAATCCATAGCGTCACTTTAAACAGCCATCATGTGGACTAGCCTTCTCCTCCAAGGAAAGATTTATAATCCACATTTTGCAGAGGGAGCTATTGAAGCGCATTGTTCTCAGTCTCAGGAAGCTTAGACGGACAAAAAAGGCCCCTTATCTTGTCCCCAGATATCTGTTTGCTGATGGGTTTGGTTGAGACCCTCAAGAGTGTTCATGATTTTTAGGTGTGAGGAATAACTTCTTTCTGGTCAGGGCAATGCTCTAGGCAGTTTAATCGGCGCTGGCCTGGCTCTTGCCTCCTCCCAGACTTCTCTATCCCTGCAGCTACGCTCTCCCTACCGAAAGACCTTTCTCCTACAGCATCGCCTCGTGCAAGGGGCCTTCTCCATTTCTCAATTTCCTCATCTGTAAAACGAACCAGTAGGACCCTTCCATTCCTAACATTCTAGGACTCCACACCAGCCTCTGGGACTGAGCTGGAAGGCCATTTCGGCTCCCCTAGGCCCTTGCCTTCCGTCACAACATGGTATTCCTAGGGTTAATGCTATAGTTAGGCTCACTCTATCTAAGGAGGGCCCTAGTTTCTTCCAAGTCCCCCTGGGGTGATTATGAAATCGGAGACCTATTCATCCCTCCCAAAGCCATTAGCTACAAAACCCAGGCAGTGCCTTCTAGCTGGAGGGCTTAGGCCCCTGGGGGACCACTGGGATAGCTGAGCTTTCAAGCCTGGGAGTCACTTTCATTTGGACTTTTTATCTCTCCCCAGCTCTCTCTCCCCATCAACTTCATCTTTATGCACAAGGCCCCAGGCGAGCCCCATTCCAACAACCCTAATAATTGGCTCTGACTTTGGCCGGAGTGGAGAGAGAGAAGGCCCTTCTACCTTCCATAACAAGACTGTCACTGGGCCTGAGGGGCCCCTGAATAACCTCTAGGCTAGAGGAGGAGATAGGGAAGAACTGAAGTGAGGGGCTAGAAGGGAGCCTTGAAAGGGAGGGAAGCCTGAAATATTACATAATGAGGCAGTGGCTTTTAAATTAGGGGACTCAGGTTCAAATCTCACTTTTTTTGGTGAGGCAGTTGGGGGTAAGTGACTTGCCCAGGGTCACACAGCTCATAAGTGTCAAGTGTCTGAAGCTGGATTTGAACTCAGGTCCTCCTGAATCCAGGGCCAGTGCTCTTTCCACTGCTCCGCCTGTATCCCATTTCTGACACTAAGAATTGCTGAGGATACATGGGTGAACAAGTATAGATACACAGCCTAGTTATACAGAGCCCGTGGGTTTGTTTGCTTGTTTTTTTGTTTAGGAGACTGACCTTTTTAGCTAAGGTCTTTTCCGGGTCTCAAGAATGAAGGAGAGGCAACAACAAGGTTTAGGAGACAAGATTCGTCTTATCTTGGGCAAGTCAGCAACCCTTGGCCTCAGTTTCCTAATCTGTACAATGAGAGATGTTGGACTGATGCTCTTCCTTCCCCCCCACCTCCCCAACTCCCCATTCCCCACCCCCTTCCCACCCCACTCTATATCTCATAACAATAACCTGTGTCAAGTGTCAAGTGCTGGAAAGAACACGGACTCGACAGTCACAAGAACTCGGCATCTGGTTCCAGATCAGCCACTTTTAAGCTGTGTGATCATGGACAAAATCATCGTTCTACCCTGAGCCTCGGCTTCCTTATCTGTGAAATGGAGATAATACTGGATCTCCCTGTATCATGGGGCGATTGTGGGGAAGGACTGTAATGCATCATAGACGTGTTATTGGACGATAATAACAGTAATGGCAGTTACATGCACTGCTTTAAGGTCTGCAAAGCATTTTACAGATACGGCATTTGAAGGGACGGCTAGGTGGCACAGCGAATAGAGTGCCTGGTCTAGAATTAGGAAGACATGAGTTCAAACGCAGCCTCAGACTCTAATGAGCTACGTGACCCTGGGCAAGTCATTTCACCCTGTTTGCCTCGGTTTCCTCATCTGTAAAATAAGATGGAGAAGGAAAATGGCACAAACCACGCCAGTATCTCAGCCAAGAAAACGCCAGATGGGGTCGTGAAGGGTCAGACAAGACTGAAGGACTGAGAGTTGACAATCTCATTTGATCCTCAAAACCATCCTGCGAGGCGGGTGTTATTGTTACCCCCAGTTTACAGTTGGGGGAACTGAGGCAGGCAGCGGGTAAGTGACTTGTCCAGAGTCACACAGCCAGCGAGTGTCTGAGGATGGATTTGAACTCGAGTCTTCTTGAGTCTTGGCACAACACTGTGTCATCAACCAAGTCCTAGCTTTCAAGGGAGTTAAATGGAGGAAAACTAAGAGCAGGGAGAGAGGTGGAGCTGGGTTTAAGCGTGTTCGGTGGGAAGGGGATAATCATATTAATTCCTATCTATACACTATACTTAAAGGTTTGTTCTTTCTATGGAAAAACAGTTACTTGCTGCTCCTCACACATGATAAGCTATTTCCCACCTCCCTGTCTTTGTACTGACGCCCATGCCTGAAATGCACCGTTGTCACGCCCAGACTCTTGGAATCCCTGGTTCCTTTGAAAACCTAGGTCAGGGGCCACCTTCTATAGATTTTTCCCTGCTACTGCCCTACTCCCTACTTCCCATAACCATCTTGTATTTTTCTCCTTTTTGAAAAAATAAATTTTTATTGATTTCTTTTTTGTTGTTCAGTCATTTCAGTCCTGTCTGACTCTTTGTGACCCAATTTGGGGTTTTCTTGGCAGATATACTGGAACGGTTTGCCGCATCCTTCTCTGGCTCATTGTACAGATGAGGAAACCGAGGCAAAGAGAGTTAAGAGACTTGCCCAGGGTCACAAAACTAAGAAGTATCTGAGGCTAGATTTGAACTTTCTGACTCCAAACCCAGCCCCACCTAGAATTCCTCCCACTATCCTTCCCTATCATCTCCCTCCCAAAGAGCCATCCCATATAACAAATATTTTTTCAAGAAAAAAAATGAAGAAACGAAATCAGAAAAACTGATGAATGCAAAAAATAAATCTGAAAATACAGGCAATGTTCCATACCCATGAACTTCCAACCTCTGCAAAGGAGTGGATTGGGGTATCTTCTCGTCCTTTTTCTTTGGGCAAGTCACTTCCCCCAAAAGGCAGCACGTTATCATGACAAGCTCAGGACCTGGGGTTCAGGAAAACCTGACCTCATCATCCCTAGGGAAGTCACTTAATGAGTCTCAGCTACCTTGGCTGAAAAATAGGGATTATAACAGGACCTCTCTCAGGGGTTACTGTCATGGGTTCATTCATTGTTCTAGAGGTGGAAGGGGTCTCAGGTCTAGTTCAGTAACTCTCATGGGGATATGGTAAATATAAAATAATACAATCTAGGTAAAGCCCTCTGCAAACCTTAAAAGTTCTGTAAGAATATCAGCTGTGGGGGCAGTTAGATGGAGCAGTGGATAGAACACTGGCCCTAGAGTCACAAGGACCTGAGTTCAAATCCAGCTTCAGACACTTGACACTTACTGGCTGTGTGACCCTGGGTAAGTCACTTAACCCCAATTGCCTTTCCAAAAAAATTTTCATTTAAAAAAATGTTGGTTGTTTGTCATTTAAAATGTTTTGATTGTCTCCTTAGCTCCAAGGTCACCATGCCTTACCTTTGGTTCTTCCCTCTTGCTGTTCTGACTGCTTAGCTGGGTTTTGTCTCAATGCCCTACTTTGACCCTTGGCCTCTTCACTTTCCAGGGCTTGATTGCTGACTCAGCTTCCACAGATCATTTGGCTTGGGACATTCCTTTCCCCGGATTCTACCCCGCTCTCCCATTCTTGCCTTGTTTCTCCCTCTCCTGGATTGTGGGCTTTCCTGACTACAGACCCGGTATTGCAGCTGGGAGCCTCAGCCTTTGTGTTCCGGCTATAGTGAGAAGTTCCCATCAAGCTTCTGGCCGAAGAACCAGCTCTTCAACATATCGAGAGGATGTATATGGACAAAGGAACATGAGATAAATCCCAAGGGTGCTGACTCTGCCGCTGGCCAGGCTTGGTCTCGGCGCAATCAGGCTGACTTCTCAGTCCCAGGAGTCTATTAAAGATGCTTTTAGTATTGACTTGGGTTTAAATTTAGAGCACCCTCTTTTCCCGTAGGTCTCATTTCATCTTCTCTATCCCTGTGGGACCAAGATTATAATCTCTATTTTATAGATGAAGAAATAGAGACCCAGGAAGATCTACTGACTTTCACAAAACCAGACGATCAGCTGTAGCACCAGGACAGAAATCTGACAAGATTCAATCATTTTCAGTCATGTCTGACTCTCTGTGACCCCATTTGGGGGTTTTCTTGGCAAAGATAAAGAAATGATCTGCCATTTCCTTCTCTAGCTCACTTTACAGATGAGGAAACTGAGGCAAAGAAGGTTAAGTGACTTGTCCAGAGTCACACAGCTACAAAGTGTCTGAAGCTAGACTTGAACTCAGGAAGATGAGTCTTCCTGACTCCAGGCCTGGTGTTCTAGGCCCTGTGCCATGTCACTGCCCAGGACACAAATCTAAGTCTCCCAATTTCCAGGCAGAGCCAAGACAAGGCATTTGAGGGGCCCAACGCCAGATTCCAAACTATGTGCATTATTAGCTACCATTACTATCATTGTGCTTCCGGAAAGGCTCTATGAGTGGGCTGCCTTATGGATCAATGCGTCATCTCTGACTCCACAGGTACTAAAACTCTCTTCCCAGGCCATCAGTCCCCTACTCACGTTGTCTCCTTCCCTTAGAATGTGAGTTCCTTGAGGGTACGGATGATCTCACTTATATATTTTAGCTATCCAGCTAGGTGGCTCAGTGGGCACAGTGCTGGGCAAGCACTTAGGAAGACTCATCTTCCTGAGTTCAAATGTGGCCTTAGACGCCTACGAGCTGCGTGACCCTGGGTAAGTCACTCAACCAACCCTGTTTACCTCAGTCTCCTCAACTATAAAATGAGCTGGAGAAGGAAATGGCAAAACCACTCCAAGAAAACCCCAAATGGGGTCATGATCAAAACAACACGAACAACAATGTTAGCTCAATGTTGGGGCGACAACAAGGACTTAAATGTGAGTTGATGTCTAATTTTCTTTGGTATAAGGAACTCCCAGTGAGGATGCCCTCTACCAAGAGAGTTTGGGAATGAATCTGCAATTTATAATCTTAGAGCCAGGGTTAGTCTTCTTTATGTCAGACTGCTTTGGCAATCTGGCAAAGATTGTTCTTAGAATAATGTTATTGGATGCATAAAATAAAACACATGGATTTACAAAGTAAACCAATTACACTTAACCCTACCATATGGCAGGGATTGGGCATGGCTCCCCTACAATCTGCAAAACTACGTAAAATTTTTTGTTCCTCCATACCAGGGAAAAAGTCTGAATTACTATGGTATTAAAAGATAAAATATGTTGATATTATAGGATACTACACATATTTTTATGCATTTCTGAGTTTTAGAACTTTTTCTGTCATCTGTTGGCCTTCACCTGTTGTCTGTGGCTTCTGAAAAACTCCCCCCAAATTCCCATTTAATTTCTCATGCCAGCCCACAACATATTGAAACCATGACGGGGAAAGTCGCGATGTAGAAGGGATAGCTACATACTGAAGCACAGTCATCAAAATATTTTTTAAAAAAACTACACAAGTTTATGGGCGCAAGGTTAAGAACCCTTGTCTTACAACGAGCCAAGACAGTTCCAAAGGACGCATGATGGAAAATGCTATTCACCTGCAGAGAAAGAACTGATGAACTCTGAATAGAGATTGAAGCGTTTCTGTACTTTCTCTATTTTTCTTGTTTTTCTGCCTGTTTTCTTTAGCAATGTGGCTAATATGGAAATGTGTTTTGCTTGACTTCACATATATAATCAATATCAAGTTGTTTGCCTTCTCAAGGAAAGGTAGGAGGGAGGGAAAGAAATTTTTTAAAATGAATGTTAAAAATTTTTTTACTTGTAACTAGGAAATATCTAAAGATACACACACACACACACACGCACACACACACACACACGCACACACACACACACATTCTTTTGTAAACCCTTCTCTTAGAGAGTTGTTTAGGGCACTCAATGGTACTGGGACTTGTCCAGAGATACACAAACACTTTGTGTCATAGATGAGACTCGAATCCAGGTCTTCCTCACTCCATTATTCCTTGCTGCAATTTGATTTTTCACCAAAAAAATATATCTGCCTGTCAAAGAAAGTAGAAAAATTCTGGCAATAACATTACATGCATTTATTAAAAGTCCTGTGTAAAGGTGGCTGGTCACAGTGGCACACGCCTGGAATTCTTGCTACTAAGGAAGGACAAATCAATCGAGCTCTGAAATTCTGAGCTGCAGCCAATCATGCGTCTGCATAGAGACTAGCACAAAAATGGTGAGCCACCAGGAGCAGGCTGCCTAGGAGAGGGGACAGGTTCATGATGGAGAAAAGAGCTGGTCAAAGCTTCTGTGTCAATCAAAGGAGTGGTTGCTACACGTCCAATCTGGGAGAGATAGGCAGATCTAGGAAAGAAAGGGAGGGAGTGAGGAGGGAAGAAAAGAAAGAAGTGAGGAAGGAAGGCAGGAAAGAAGGAGGAAGGGAGGGAAGGAGGAAAAGAGGGAAGGAGGGAGGAAGAGAGGAAGGGAGGGAGGAAAAGAAGGAAAGAAGGAAGGGACAGAAGGAAGGGAGGGAGGGAGGAAAGGAGAGAAGGGAGGACCAAATGAGATTAATGTGTGTTAAAATTCTGTGCAAATTTTAAAGTTCTCCATAAATGACAGCTTGTTATTAGTCATATTGCCCCCCAAGCCCTTAGTATACCACAATTTTATAGTTAGGATGGAAACTTTCCATACCCCATAATCTGAGTTATGACACTCAAATAAAATAATGGATTAAAAGTGTTTTACAAACCTTAAATGCCAATTATTAATGTCATTGTTGTTCAGTCAATTTTCAATCATGTCTGACTTTTCATGACCCCATTTGGGGTTTTCTTAGCAAAGATAACTGGAATGATTTACCATTTCCTTTTCCAACTCATTTTACAGATGAGGAAACTGAGACAAATAAGGTTAAGTGACTTGCCCAAGGTCACACAGCTAACAAGTGTCTAAGGCCACATTTGAACTCAGGTCATCCTAATTCCAGGCCAGGTGCTTTACTGTGCCACCTAGCTGCCTTTGCCTGAGGCAAGATTTGAACTCAAGGCCAGGCTCAGCAGCACCTTGCTGCCTCTGATTATGTATCATAAACTTTTCATGTAAAATAGCTAAGGGGAGATAGAGGAAGAAATTTAGACAATGTAAAAAAAAAAGTGGATCAATAAAAATTTATTTTAAAATAAAAACTTAAAAATAGAATTTAAAAGGGGCCTTTTTCTTAGTTTAAGTCACTCATTTTACAGAGGCCCCAAGAAGAGAGAAGCCTTGCCAAAAACCACGTAACTAGTAAGAGGAAGAGGCTGTAATCAGACCTCTAAGCATCATAAGATTATAGATCTGTAATCCGTCATGACTGGAAGGTACTTCAGAGGACACTTCATTTAACAGATGAATAAACTGAGGCCCAAAGAAGGTTAAGTGGCTTGTCCAGTATAGTGAAGTTTATAGCTATCTGAGGTTGGATTCGAACCCAGATCTCATCTCCTAACTTGAACAAAGCTGCACTCTATAGCTGTGGTGCACTTCTTATAGCTGTCTGGTAGTATAAAGTTTGTGGCCTGATCTAACCTCACAATTGAAAAAAAAATTTGATTTTCTTGCTCTCCAAATGATGATGGGTGACAATATGTTGAAGGCCAAATGAGGTGGAGCTGGAGAAGGAAAGATTCTTGAGTCCCAGGAAAGGGTCCTAAGTCCCTGATGGGCACCTGGAGTTTTGCCACAATCTGAAGGCCCAGCTCCCTCCTTACAGGAGCTCATAGCTTGTGTGGGGGAGACAATCCATGTCAATACATTTCCCAGCCCCCTCCACACAGAGTCTCTCCTCGCCTAGCAGCAGTGGGAACGCTCCCCCTGGGGGACCTAGAACTGAGGTTGAGCTTTCTGATTGGGGACCAGGGAGGGGATGTGTCTATATCAGGAGTCATTACCAGGAAGCAGAGGTGAGACTGCTGTGGACTAATTCTGTCTCCTACTAAGTAATTCCAACCTACTCAGCATTTTACTGACCTGCCTAGAAGATGCAGGTAGGGACAGGGACCCTCAGGCACCCTCAGCAGTTAACAAGCCCACAGTCTACTGCAGAAGAGCCCCATGGGACCCAGGATAGTTCAGCCCTAACTCTTTTATCATCCCAACCCTTCCGTCCCCAGGAGACCTAGCTTCAAAGCAGGAGGTGGTGTGAGATGGGAGTGAGGGAGGAAGGTAGTGAAAGAAGCCCAGATCCCAGGGGACCAGCCATCCAGATGTCAGAATGGGGAGATGGTATTGTCAGGACTCACTTCTCGTTGGGTGGAGGTGGAGGTGGGAGGAAAGAGAGCTTTGAGTGGTGGAGATAGGTAATATCGGGTTGAAGAGAAAAAATGTTCTTTCTTTTTTTCCTCCTTCCCTCCCTCTCTCCTTTCCTCCCTCTCTCCTTCCTTCCTTCTTTTTGCCCTTCTTCTTCTGTCCTCTTTCATTCCTTCTTTGCTTCCTCCCTCCCTCCTTCTTTCCTGTTTCCTTCCTCCCTCCTTCCTTTTTCTTCTTCCTCCCTCCCTCCCTCTTTTCCTACTTTCTCTTTTTCTTCCTTCCTCTTTCCTCCTTTTCATTCTTTCCCTGTCTCTTTCTCTCTTTTATTTTCTCTCCCTCGTTGAAAAAGGAAAAAGAGAAAAAAGAAAACCCTTTTAACAAATATGTATATTCAAGGAAACTGATCTCCACATTGGCCATTCCAAACAATTTATGCCTCATTTTACGCGATGAATTCATCCCCTCTGTCGAGAGGTGGGCAGCATGTTTCATCACTGGTACTTGGGAATACTAGTTGTTCATTGTGTTGATCAGATTTCGAAAGTCTTTCAAAATGTCTAGACAATGTGGCCATTATTGTACAGATCGTCCCACTGGTTCTGCATGCTTAGTCTGCTTCAGTTCATACAGTTCACGCAAATCTACAGAAGGAAATGTTCTTCCAGCTTTGGTGGGGGGGCCCAAGCTAAACCAATGGTTTGGTGATGTCAGGAAAGGCTCCTCTGCCCCCAGGCATTTCCCCTACAGTGCTGCTGGGCTATCTGAAAGCCCCACATCCTTAGCTCTTTGGGGATAAGTGTTGGCTTCCAGATTTCATATCCCCTGCATATCCCCTGCCATTACTCCTGGGGCCTCTGGGCATACACCTACTTGCCTCTACTGCAAGCTAGCCACCCACTGCCCAGCTACACCTTGTCTAATGGCTCTCTAATGAGCATCGATAATCTGGGGTGAAGTCTAGACACAGGTCTCCTACCTCCTTAATCTTCTGTTGACTATTTCTGATTTATTCCATTTATACATAGTTATTTACATGTTGTCTCCCCTGGCAGACTGAATTCCTTGAGAGCAGGCATGGGCCTGACACATAGTAGGCACTTAATAAGTGTTTATCATCTTTCCTATGGGGAGGGAGCCTGGCCTAGAAGTTAGACTCAGGCCCTGGCCCTGACTCTGCCACCTAATGGCTGTAGGATCTTGGTTACTTGCCTCCTTTTCTTCATCACGAATAATTCTCAGCCTTTTGTGCATGTGCCCCTTCGGCAGTTTGCTAAAACCTATGTGCTCCTTCTCAGAATAATTTTTTTAATTCACAAAATATGTAGGATTGCAAAGGAAAGCACATACTGAAAAACAGTAATCAAAGTATTTTTTAAAAACAAGTTAATGGACTATGGGTTAAGAATTCCTGAACCAGATGAACTCCAAAGTCCTTTCCAACTTTAACATGCTATAATTTAATGGTTTCACTCTCAATTCAAAAAAGGTGGTGCAGTGGATGGAGCGCTGGGCTTGGAGTCAGGAAGACTCATCTTCATGAGCTCAAATCCATCCTGAGATACTAACTAGCTGGGCAAGTCACTGGACAAGTCACTTCACCCTGTTTACCTCAGTTTCCTGATCTGAGCTGAAGTAAATGAGCTAAAGGAGGAAAGGTGAACCGCTCTAGCATCTCTGCCAAGAAAACCCCAAATGGGATCACGAAGAGTAAAACATAACTGAAAAAACACTTAACAAAATTCAAAAGGCACTGTATTGGGAACTGGAGATCTGATGGCTGCAACAGAGGCTTTGTCCTCCAGGTGCAAATAGTCCAATGGGGAAAATAACAGAGTCATAGATTTAGAGCTGGAAGGAACTGACCTCAGAGGTCACCTAGTTCAACCCCTTCATTTTACAGATGGGGAAACTGAGATACAAAGAGGTTAAGGGTCTTACCCAAAGTCACACAGATGCCAAATGGCAGAGACTGGATTCAAACCCAGGTTGTCTGAGTCCAAATCTGTTGTTCTTTCTACAAAACTGGCAGGCATCAGCAAAAACTTGTCGACTTATTTCTTTGGGTGGCCGAGTACTAGCATGAAGGCATTGATTATCTAAGGGATGGTAAAGAAACATGACTGGAAGGGGCAGCAATGACTAACAGCTTCTTTCACAACTCTTCTTTTTGGATCAGCCCCTCCATAGCCACCCCCACCTCTCCCCACCCCCATCCAAGCCTCCATACCATTAGGAGGCCCCAAAAGTAGTACCCATATTGTGGTCTGGAAGGGACAAGAACAGTCATTGCATTCAACATTCTGCCTCTGCCAAGTAACCTGAGGCTTTCCCTTAAAACACCCATTCCCCAGGACTGTGAGTAATTCACCTTCTGTGTTAGAACATTCTTTTTTTAAACCACCTGCGATCTAGAGATTGTAATAGGGCATCTAGTATTTAATTGGTGTTGGAGGGGGCATCTCTAGTTTTCCTGATCAATATCTGGCCACTGGACCCTCTCTGGAGGAGAAGAGTGAGACTGGTGACTTTGCACAGATCTGCCTAACTTAAATACAATTCACTTGCAAGTCATGATTCTATCATATCCCGTTGCTATGGTCCTCTTTGAGTATAAAGGACAAACAATAATCAACAATCTATGAGTAGTAGTAGCTGCCCCACTGGGGACCCAGCTGGCCAATCCCAGTTGGGCAATGCAGCTCCTCCCTCCCTTCGTTCCATTCCTTCCTTCCTTCCTTCCTTCCTTCCTTCCTTCCTTCCTTCCTTCCTTCCTTTTTTCCTTTCTCCCTTCTTCTCTTCCCTCCTTCTCTCCCTCCCTCCTCTCCCTCTGTCCACATAGGGAATCATATCCTTACCTGCAGGGGCTCTGCCCAAAGGAATATAAATTTGGATCGCTGAAACCTTGCAAAATATTTTGGGGTTTACAGGTTAGATTTCTTTTTTAAAGATGATGCCTTAAGCCAAAACCACCCTGGTTCTCATTGATTGACCAGAAACAGGTCCCAGTCTAAGCCTCATTTGGTCATTGTTTGGCCTCTGGTAGCTCAGAATGAGTGTAAATAGCATTTGTTTCTGTTTCGGTCAGAAAACCTCCCAGATTGATTTTTTTTAGCTAGGTAAAGAGGCCATTCTTTGCCTCATTTCTTACCTAACCTTAATCACTGAATGGGCATTGCCTCAGACAAACTGAGATTTGGGAAAGACCTTAGCATAAAAAGGTCAAGGTCTCCCGCTGCATCTGGGGTCATCTCCAGGCATCCTGATTTATATCTGGCCACTGTACCCAGATGGCTCCAAAAGAGAAATTAAGGCTGGAGACTTTGTACAGCTCTGCCTCACTTAAATCCAAATCACTTGCAAGTCATGGCATTACCTCCCTTATGTCATGGTTCTCTTTGAGAACAAAGGACAAACAGCAATTTGTAAAACAGGCTTTGCTCCAAAGGGTGGAAGGGCTTGTGAAAAGATAGCTGACTTCAATATTCCACTGGTCTGCATAATATGGACCAGGTGGCAGTAGGGTCACCCCAACCCATTCTTCTTACCATCCCATCACTGTAGTGTCCCTCACCTTCTCCCCAGGATGGGCCCCAACCCCAGAGAAAGAACAGGCAAGATTTCCTTGGGGAGGATGCAAACTGTCTTTTCTCCCACCATTATCAAACCTGTAGTTCAACTGTCTTCTGAATTCTCATTATGACACCCCTCTCTTCTCCAAATTGAAGTTGATCCATTTGCAAGAATTCCTATCTATCACTCTGTTTACAGAAAAAAGTAAAAGATACAACCTCTTCTCTTAAGGTGCTTCAAGTTAAAAATGACCACTCCAAGGCAACAGCTATCGCTGTAGCAACAGCTACAACAAGCCCCTGTCCCATAGTGGGGGCTGAAGTCAATGGTACAGCTGCTAACACTATGGCATCTAAGAGTCTCTGGTGAATTATAGTTCCCAGCTGGTTTCCACTACTCTAGAATGTTTTGCTCAGTCATATCCTGCATGCCACCCAGGTCCTGTGTGTGGACCTTCAGGAATGCTGATGTAACATGTATGTTCTGACTCTCTCTCCCAGAGCTAAATAAGGCTTCATGGTTCTCAGGTACCCTGAGGGATGTGAGAGTCTCTCTATTTTCTGCCATTGGCTCAAGCCACCACCCACTGTGTTCCCCCCATTTTAGGGGCCAGTGACTTTAGTGCACCCCAATTCCATTATAATATCGATTTAAGATCGATTGGCTCATGGGAGATATGGATAATCCCCCAAAGACAGATGATCCAATTTTTTTTCCTTTAGTTTCAAGACCACGATCACATTGGAAGAATGGAAAGGAAGAGAAGCTATGAATATTTTTAGTGCACCCTGTATAGTGCACCCCAGTTCCATCATAACATCAGATTCCCACATAACACTAATTGGCTTTTTAAAACAAATACTTACTTCACAGATATAGCAAGAATGAATGTACAAACATTTCTTCCTATACATTAAGGCATAATCCCCTCCTATATCACTTCTGATATTTGGGAAAGGTGGGGTTAGGCTCAAAATCTAGCTCAGTTCCTACATAGCGCAAGTTCCACCAAGTTTGTCCAAAGATGGTATCATTGCCAAATGAGTCTATCTGCTATAGGCTTTGTGGTCTTGAATGTCACCCCCAAAGATTCCCTCCTTGCTACTTGAAGTACTGATGCTGGTCTGGTTATAACTGCTGACCTCGATTTCAATTCTTGGATTCCCCTAAACTCAAACTCTGAACCAGATCAAAGATTCTATTCCCTACATATAAGAATGGAAATGAATGAATGGAAAGGCCAATGAGGTCCCATCTCCTCCCCTACCTCCTTCACCAGATGACATCACACTGCCAGAACTCAGCTGAAGACAATGAAGGGCAAAGAGAAAGTCTTTGAAGATGAAAGGTCTTTTCAAATGCCTCCAAAGCCAATAAAAGATCCTCCCCTTTACCACATGGGTTAGCTTACTAGAACCTTTGGACCTCTCTTGCACATCCAGCTCCTTAGCATTCTCCATTGGAAAGATGCCTTCTGCTACCTAGCATCCTCCATGAAGTCATCTGAAGTCAGCTGATAGGGTCTACACACTTGTGAGACGCCCCCCCCCCCCGTTGTACTCACAAGTAACCCTGAATCACAAAGCAGTTACAAAAGAAAATCAACAGTCTTCTCCAATCCTCTTTCCTTTCTTCCAGTTTGAACATAGTCTTGAAACCAAAGGGGGGAAAAATGGATTATCTGTTGTTTGGGGATTATCCGTACCTCCAAGTAGGCAGTACGATATGACACAAAGATCACTGGATTTAAAGTCAGAAAAACCTGATCTGGAATCCTGGCTCTACTACTGATCAGCTATGTGACCAAGGCGTTCTTCTCTGAACCTATGTGTAGGGATTTTAAGGGGCCTTTGATAAATTCAGTTCCTCAAAAAAACACTTGATGAAATTAAAGATGTAAGTGGGGAGAGATAATACATAAAATGAGATATTAAAATTTTGCCCTTTTCAGACTTTGAGTAGTTATATTTACAACTTGTCAAGTGTGTGAAACCTTGAGTGGTTCAAAAGCTGTGACCAACTGGCAGATTCCAAAGGACATAATACTGGGAGTAGCCCATTTATGCCTTATGAAACTGTATCTCCTTTCTGACTTTGGGAGATAAAAATGTAAAGAAGTGTTTGGAAAGAAGTCCTCCAATCAATTTGATGAAAGTATAGGGTAGATAGAACTGCACTGAGAGCAAGCTACAGTGAAGAGTTCTAGCATTACAACTCACCAAGGACTGCACTTTCCTTTTCTGATCTATTTTAAAGCTCTCAAATGATCCCTGGACACGACCATCCATACCTCGCTGCTTCTTCAGACCTAGAATAAGAGAATAAGCAAGCCCTGGGAAGAGAATCATTCGTAGTGAGTTAAGAGAGTTAGCCCTATTAGTTAGTTGCTTATCAGGAACTGAGATACCAAGAAGAATAGGCAGAGAGGGGAAGATGAGTGACCTGCCCAGCACAGATGCTGAGCCCAGGGAGAACTACATGAGGATTCCATGAAAAGGCAAAGATCATTGGGACCCTGAAGTGCAGGAGGTATTATTGTCTTTGACCATGTGTATTCTCTATGTGTGTTTCTCTAGTAGTATGCCCATTATGTGTGCCCATTTTTACCACTGAGTGTAATTGTAGGAGAGTTCATCTTGGGTATATGGGAGAGGGAAGTGTTTTGTTACTACTTTATTCATGTTATGTCATTTCAGGAAATGCCTCTCCTCTGAGCTAATTGTATCAATTGGCTTACTATTAAAGGTCAGTACACTGGTGGGGGCTCATGAGTTATAATTTTAGGAGTGCAATCCCATAGGAAACTTTGAACCCTAGGTTAGTCTTAAAATTCATCCTGCTATTTCAAAGAGGTTTGCTAAGGTCCTTTCCAGCTTTAAATCTATGATCCCATAACTAAGATCCACTATGTTTCTTCTCTTCATTGACAAAGGGAATTAAGAGCTAGTTATGATTTATTTCTAGTTCTCTCCCTCCTCATCCCATATGCCTATATGTTCATTCATTCATTCAGCATAAATTTTTTGAGCATCATCTGTATGAATGAGCAGTGTGGTGGGATGACAAGCACACCAGTCTTAGAATAAAAAAACAAAAAACAAACTCGGTTTCAGGTCTTGATTCTGGTACTTATTCCCCATACAGCCCTGTGAGCTTCAGTTTCTCCAATCTGTAAAATGGGAATAAGATAATAGCTATACTCTTTACCTCCCAGGTTGTGGTAAAGAAAATACTTTGTAAACCTAAAAGGATTATAGAAATATGTGTTACTGTTATTATTTTCAAGGCATCTCCTTTATCCTAAGTCTCTTCAAATCTAGGCAACCCCTTTCTAAAGGCTCCTAAGTGTCCTCAGTGAACACGAGGTTCTCTTCATCCCCTTGCTATATACTAGCATTTCCCAACCTATGAAAATGTGTGTCACAAGTTTGTTGCTAAGTTGGTCATTTGGAACTTGAAACATAGTTCCCCATGAAGATGATATTCCGCAGGGTACTTAGGTTTCCAGGCCAGCCTACCTAAGCGTGTTTAGCCCTAATATAACCCGACGGCAGGATCTTGTTCCAAAGAGGCATTTTGCAGATTCTAAACCTCCTCTTCTCTTTCCGGGGCCCTCCAATCAGTCTGCCAGGAGAGGGTGCATTTCAGAGGGGGAAGGCGAGAAAGGAAAAGCAACAGCAGAGATACCTACCAGCCACTGAGCAAAGTATTTTTAGCAGGCCTTGGAATGATGCGAATGAGAAATAAAAGACTGTCTTAAAGGGAAGAGAGTAAAGTGATGTCTTAATTGGAACCCTCAAGGAGAAAACTGTTACAAGCACTCAATTATTTTATAATGAGCTCCCATGTTAAGGGGAAAAAAATACACAAACAATTTAAAATCTGAAATCGAGGGGAGGAGCTGGAGAGAAGGAAGAGAGAGATACTTCCCTGGCTGTAATGTATCTGTGATGCAGGCAGCACCATCAGCCAGTCACCTCTTGGGACCAGGGCCCATCTGCCTCATGCATGGGCTTAGATATGTGGGGGCCTTTGTGATACGATGCACAGGAGCCCCAAACGCACCCTGCTCTACTCTTTCCAGGGTCAAAAACGCCTCCCCCACAGGCTTGTCAGGGTGCCTCAAATTCCAGCACCAGGTATTGTTTTTCCTTTGAGTTTGGAAAGCTTTTTGGATCTTCCGGAGCCCTGTGAAAAGGCAAATAAGTACCCTCTACAGTGGGGGAGCTCCTTTGAGCAAATCCTTTTCTGTTCTGAAAAGTCATTGATTATTAGAGACATAGAGCTGTCTGACTCCACCCCCTTACTTTACAGATGAGGGAAATGGCTTGTCCAAGGTCACACGAACCAAAGTCTGGTTCAGCAATTGATTCAATCACGTGGGTCTAGTTCTGGTGACTTCCCAGGGCTGTTCCATTGTGACAGATAAGTGAATTAGTAGACAAGTGAAGGGCCTGGAGTAAGGAAGACCCGAGTTCAAATCTAGCCTCAGATACATGCTAGTTGTATGACCTTGGGCTTGTCACTTACATTCTGTCTGCTCCCATTTCTTCTATTGTAGGATGAAGACAATAATACCACCTGCTTCTCAGGGTTGCTGTGAGGATCGAAGGAGGTGGTGTTTATAAGCACTTAGCATAATGTCTCCCACAAAATAGGCCTTCAATAAATGTCTATTCCCTTCCCTTCCCCCTGCTCTCCAATAACAATGGTAACAATATTAATATGTATTTTTTTGGTTCCAATATCACCTCACTTGATCTTCACAAAAACCCTGGGCAGTAGGTGCTATTATGACCTTATTTTATGGATGACAAAATTGAGGTAGAAAAGAGTTTAAGTGATTTGTCTGGGTCATACAAGTAGTAAGTAAATGGCTGGGGCTGGATTTGAACTCGGATCTTGCCGCATCTCATGCAGTATAATAGAAAAGGCAATGAATTAGAGAAAAGGTCTGGAAGTCTGATGAAACTAATTTGAGAAGTGAACAGATAACTAAGAAGATGGTATCTGCGAACAGAATTTGGATTTCTGGACCATAGCTTAAAATGCCAAAATGATGGGTTCTTAAAGGAGGGCTCCTAGCTCACTAAAACATTTTCCTGGAGTCTGACAAATTGAAGGACGAGGACTTTAAATTGGAAAAAAAGATGAGGAGTGCAAAATTTCTGTATATACATCTGACGAGTCTGGCTCAAAGGATATTAGATAGAATATAAAAGGAAGAATAGGGGGGAAAAAAGCAAATTAGTAATTTGCAGAAGACAGTATCCAAGAAGGTGATTCACAATGGCCTGAGACTGCTATCAGCAAATGCAGAGTCTAGGTAGCAAATGCAGAGTCTAGGTAGCAAAAGGGGAAACTAGAAATCCTAATGCAAGGAAACAAATTTGACCTAGTCATGGGTACTAAGAACAGGAGTTAGCTTGAACACTCAAAGAGCTGGTTGTTAAATTTTAATGTAAGTATTTACACTTCAAAAATCATTAAACACTGAAAATTGGGGCTTAATTTATTGGTGTGCTAATTGTTTAGACCTAAACAAGTGATAGATAAAATAGTCATAAAGCAGAATAAATTTAAAAGTAGTAGAGAGGGGGCAGTTAGGAGTAACAGTGACTAGAGCACTGACCTCAGGACCTGAGTTCAAATGTGGCCTCAGACACTTAACACTTACTAGCAGTGTGACCTTGGACAAGGGGCTTAACCCCAACTGCCCTCCCCACCCCCCCACCCCCACAAAAAGGAATAACAATAAATTTTAAAAAGTAGTGGAGAAGACATTTCCCCCCCAGATTGCAGGCTGTTAAATATTTATCTGCATACTCTGCTTATCACTAAGACTTAGGGGGATTTTATTCATGACTAGAATTAGTTACTGAAAGTGTATACCTTCCTCAAAAGATACATACCAGGTGGTGCAGTGGGCTTGGAATCAAGACCTGAATTCCAATCCTACCTCACATACCTACTAGCTATGTGACCATAGGCAAGTCTCTCGGTCTTTCTTGGTTTCAGTTTTCCCATCTGTAAAATGAGAAGATTGCAGTGACCTCTAAGGTGCCTTCTAGCTCTAAATATATAATCTATGAATATAGGCATTAAGAATATATATATTGGTATATAAAGGTGCACTGGAGCCAACTAGAACCATCTCTCAAGAGCTGATTGTTTAGGGGCAGCTAGGTGGCACCCTGGGAGGACCTGAGTTCAAATTTGACCTGACATTTACTAGCTATGTGACCCCGGACAAGTCACTTAAGCCTGATTGCTGATTATTAAATTTTCAATGTAAGCATTTACATCTTAGAAATATGTAAACAGTACAAATCAGGGCTTGATTTGTTTTGTTGCTTCTCTAGATCTGAGAAAGTGATGGAGAAAAAAATGTTAATGATGTAGACTAAATTTAAGTGTGTCATGCAAATGATTCTCCCCCCAGAGAGCTAGTTGTTAATCATGAACCAGTTCACCCCTACTGGTACAGAAAATACAGGAACCTAAGGGCTTGAACATGGTGAGGAGCATTCGGATAATAATGAGTGGAGACAGAAGCAGAAACAATATTGTTACTGGAATATGCTAGAGAACACCTGAAAATGAAGAAGAATTAAATTAGGAGTTTGGGAAACGAATCACAAACCTAGCATGGGAGAACAATATCGCAGTGAGGGGGTTTTAACGAGCACAGCATCTTCTGCGATTTCTATCTGCCAAAAGCAAGAGCTGTTGGAGAATTTGTGACTTACTTTAATAATTATCTCATCCTTCAAAAAGTGCATTAACTGGGGCCCAAAGGAGGAGTGATTACAGAGTGAATGATAACAAAGAATGCCACGCAGAGTCTGATAAGGACTCTGGATTTCCATGGGCTTGGGGACTGGATAGGAACAAGCCATTGATGATCTAATGGTCAGTTTTAAATGGGGAAAGCTGGCCCAAGAGAGAAGGGAAGCCCTCTAGAACGAAAATCAGCTGATCAAGGGAACAATGATACAATGAGGAGGGAAAATTGGAGAAATGGCTGAAGAAGAGTCCATGGGGAATTCATCAACCAACTTCCTCTGATTTCAAAAAGATGCACAAATGACTAGTAGCTGAGCAGAAAAACAAGACTGTGCCCAGGAGTTCTAAAGGGACAAAACTCAGAATGAACTGAGACAGACAATGAGTGCTGTGGAAAAAGAGGGGGCGGGGGGGGGGGGGTTGTTTGTTTTTTGTTTTTGTTTTGCTTAAAAGCTATATTGAGGGCAAAAGAGAGAAGAAAAAAGTGAAAGGTGCACTGGGCTGTGTGGTTGTCTCTCCCTTGTTTAGAATGGAAGTTTCTTTTTGAAACTTATCAATATTTTTTGCTTTTATATCATCTAAGATTTTCCCTATATTCCTCCTTTCCTCCAGGAAAACCATCTCTTATAACAAAGATTTTTGGAAGGAAGGAAGGAAGGAAGGAAGGAAGGAAGGAAGGAAGGAAGGAA
>CM053599.1:192668319-192708621 GCA_028646575.1 Pseudocheirus occidentalis
TAAGGAAATGCTGTTAAGGGTCTGGACCCTCTATAAGGGAAGGGAATACACACATGTATATGAGGATGTATATATAAGGGTGAAGAGGTGTGTGTGTGTGTGTGTGTGTGCGCGTGTGTGTGTGTGTGTGTGTGTGTGTGTGTGTGTGTGTGTGTGTGTGTGGACCCGGTTTCTTCTTTCCTTTTCTTCTCAAAAGTATCTAAGAGTTTGGTTGAAACATCTCTGGAGATGGAGTCAGGAGACCTGAATTTCAGTCCCCCCACTGACATTTGTTGGTTGTATCATCCTGGATAAGTCAACTTCTCAGAGCCTCGGTTTTCATCATTTTTAAAATGGGTTTGATACTTGTAACCCTCAGGGGGCTGCTTGGAGGAAAGTGCTTTGAACTCTACCTATGGAAGGTGCCCTGGCTACCTGTAGGAATGCATCTAATCTGGGAGATCCTGTTGCCTGGGCCCTAGTGACACTGGACTGGGGGTAGGTAGGCAGGGAAGGCACATCAATTTCCTTCTTTGTAACAAGGCCCTAGGATTGATTCAACACTAGCAGGGCTTCCCAGGCTTTAACGGCTACGAGCCCCAGGGTTTAGTATGATTTGGTGGAAGGAATGCTGCATGCGGATCAGAGGACCTGGGTTCAAATCCTACCCCTACCTTTTGTTACCTGTATGACCTTGGACAAAGTACTTCACTTCTCTGGGACCTCTGTTTCCTTATTTGTAGAGTTAGGGAGTTGTGGGCTGCTTCCTGCGCCTGCAGAGCTCTTGCTATTCACCTCTGCCTCGGAGAATCCCTCTCTTCCATCCGCCACATAAGGCCTTTTCTGAGCCCCGCTATTGGGGCTCTCCCCGCTCAGACAGTCCTTCACATTTACTTTGTCCAGATTTTGTATTTATTTCTCTGTTTACATGTTGTTTGCTCTGATAGACCGTAAACTTCTTGAAGACAGGAATGGCTTTGTGTTGGTTCTTGTTTCCTGAGCACCCATCACAGGTCCTGGCATGTCACAAGCACCTTAATAAATTGCTTGTTTCTTTGCATTGAACAGACCTTTCCTGAGGAAGGGAATTGGGAAAGGAAGGGGGAAGGGAATAAATATTTATTGAGGACCTACTAGTCCCAAGAGCTATGCTGCGCATTTTAAAAAATATTATTTCATGTGATCTGGGGGTAGGTACTATTATTACCCCCATTTATGATTAAGGGAACTAAGGCAGAAAGTGTCTAAGGTTGAATTTGAACTCAGATCTTCCTCACTCCTGGCCAGTTCTAACTCTAAATCTACAGTCCTAAAACTGGGGCAGGGGCAGGGGTATTTGGAGAGGCCGCTGGCCCTCCTGACACCCAGACTGTGATCAGAGGGACCTGTGTTAAAAGGACGCCAATTCATTCAATTCTTTAGGAATAACATTCCTCCAAGAGTCCTGGTTTCTAATCCTGGCTCAGTATAACCTCGCACCAATCACTTCACCAATCGGGAGATTCCACTTCCTCATCACTTATGAAAACTTACCTTTCTATACCACTTTAAGGCTTATAAAGCATTTCCCTCACCATAGTCTTGTGCGGTAAGTAGTACAAGGAATATTATTATCTCAATTTTGCAGATAATAAAATTCTGGCTCTGCCATTTCTCCTTAGTGTGGCCTTGGACGAGTCATTTTCCCTCTAATCCCAGTTTCAGCCTGGTTGAAACCGTATTGTAAAGAGCTGTAATATGGAGCCACTGAAGCTTCAAGATCTTCTCTCCTTGAGGAAGTGATAAGGTCAGACCCATGTTTTAGGAATATCTGTTTGGCAGGCATACGGAAGATGGATTAGTGAGAGGAGAAGGCTGAATGCAAGGAGACCAATCATAAGGCAAGGTCTCTAGTCCAGGCAAGAAGTGATAAGGCCTTGAATTAGGACAGCTTCTTTGTAAGCAGAGAAACGTGGCCAGCAGTATATGGGGAATCCCAATTGTGTCTGCCTCTTCTTGACACCATTTGGGGTTTTCTTGGCAAAGATACTGGAGTAGTTTGCCATTGCCTTCTCCAGTTCATTTTACAGATGAGGAAACTGAGACAGACAGGGTGAAGTGACTTTTCTAGGGTCACACAGTTTGTAAGTGTCTGAGGCCAGATTTGAACTCTATCCCCTGTGCCACCTAGCTGCCCAGAGTATATGCCTACAATGGATAATGAAAAATGCATGTCTTTTTGTCTTTGGGTTGCAGTCTGGAGACCACCACTCGTTTTGACTCAGATAGCCCACTTTGCCTCTATCTCCTCTCTGTGTCCAATTCTTCCCTACCTTTCAAGTAAGAGAGAAGAGTGGATTTGAGTTGCCATGAATAATATACATCCAGCATCACCCACTCCTAGATAATTGAGAGTCGAGTGTGTAGATGATTTGTGTTCTGTTGGCGCTCTGCCTACTTTATGAAAGGCATTAATAGTCCTTGTCTAAGGCCTTTGGGGTCATTCCAGACCATTAGAACCAGAGCTGAAATAGAACAAACCACTCCCTGCCCATGTGGGGATTCTTCTGTTGCCTTCTCTCCAAACTTCAAAGCCATCCAAGGGAGAATGTCCCCGAAGTACCATCAAATAGGCTCGTTGTTCTGGTTTTTCCTTCAGCTTGCAGCAAATCCGACAACTCCCTACCTTCAATACTCTTATCCCATTTTCAGGTGGAATTAACATTTCCATTGGCTTGGGGTAGCCTGCGATGTGGGTAGAACTGATCCGTTTTAGAGAAAGTAATGACAGAGCAGGGAGGAACCAGTGGGATTTATGTGGGTATTGGTTCTGAGAAGGGGAGGTTGTGTATGTGTGTGGGGGGGGTGTCTGGGAGTGTATCAGGAATTTTCTGCTGACACTTTCCCTTTCTTGTCTCAGTTCCTTCCAAAACCAGTCACCACCTGGCAATCAAAGGGTTAAGCTTGTTCCCCCATTTAATAAGCCCAGAGGTATCAGAGTATATTGTAAAGGAGAAGAGAGTTAGGGGAACCTGGGTTCTAGCCCTGGCTTTTTCATTAACTGGCAGTATGACCTTGTGTAGATGACTTCTTCTTTCCAAGCCTCAGCTTTATCTGTAAAATGAGGGGGCTAGAACGGAGAATCTTTAATGTGTCTTCCAGCTCAGACGTTTTAGGATTCTTTGAACTGTCTAAATTAAATTAATGAAAATTATCTTCAGCTTTTCTCCTTTATTCCTCTCTTATATTTTTTCTTTCTTTCAGAATTCTTCCCCTCCTTCCCCCCCCCCCCCCAAGGAATTGAGATCCCTAGAGCATCAGAGCTGGGATCACCTATCCCAGCCCTCTCTCATTTGACTGACAAGGAAGCTGCGGCCCAGAAAGTGGAACTGAATTGCCCCCAAATCAACCAGTTTACAGCATCATGCAGTTAGAGGTTTAAGGGGCCTTAGAAGGCAACTAGGTGACTTAGTGGATAGAGTTTTGGGACTGGAGTCAGGAAGACCTGAGTCAAATCTGTCCTCAAACACTTGCTAGCTGTGTGACCCTGAGCAAGTCACTTAACTTCTGTTTGCCTCAGTTTCCTCATCTGTAAAATGAACTGGAGGAGGAAGTGGCAAACTACTCCAGGATCTTTGCCAAGAAAACCCCAAATGGGGTCACAAAGAGTCTGATACGATTGAACAACAACAAATAATACCCTATACTTCCACTCTTCCAAGAATCTGTATTTTGAATGCTTAAAATATAAACACAGCAATCCTATGTGACAATAACCAAAGCTATTTTTTTTGCACGCTCTTGCTAGGCATGTTAGACAACAAAGATAACATTTCCTATATTCAGACCATACCTGCACTTTCTCTGTTGCAGGGGTAATAATGCTAAGAAACTGCTGGAAACCAGAGCTGTAACTAGGGTGGGTCGTTGGGCTTTTACCCCAAGGTAACAAATTTAGTGGGTGCTAAATTTAGCCTGCAGTGATAGCACATGAAGTCCTTCAGCAGCAAAGAAACAATGGAGCTCAGCACCTAGTTAGCAAGAATAATTAGTTAAAATAGGAAGCTAACAGATGTGATGATAGGATAAGCTCTTTCTCTCCTAGCTGCTCTCCCCTCCTAAATTGAGGGTGCACTTATGCGGCTTGCCATGGGTGAGATTTATGGTATTTGTTCTAGGTGCAAAAATTTGTGGTTATGACTCTCCCTTTTCATAATGACTAGGATAGCTTTTCTCAGGGTGTTGTGAAACTTGAATGAGATCATAGATAAAGAACACTTTGCAAATTTGTAAGTTCTCTATAAATGCCAGTTGGTTCTAATCATTATCAGCACTAGTCTTCCATCAGCAGACCTCCAGTCTGAAGATGCTTCCGGTCTCTGAGCCTTCTTCTGCACTCCTGCTAAGCTCCAGTGGTGTTCATAGAGCAGTACAAAGGTGTGCTAGTAAATATTGATTACCCAGGTTCTCCAAAATTAAAAAAAGGTGCAAATACGCTATAATATAACATAATATGCTATATTATTAACACTTTCTTAAGTCTAGACAATCAACAAAGAAATAAATCAAATGCTGGTTTATAGCATTGCCAATTTTTGAGTTGTAAATACTCACGCTGAAAATTCAACAATCGACTCTAGCTGGATGGAGCTGGCTTCAGCATAGCCCTATGGGCTTTACGCCTATATTTACCCCAGTTTGTGCTTATTCAAGGCCTGCTGTATTTGTTATAAAGTGACTTCTTTGTGTTGATTAGTAACAAAGCTAGGACTCAGTCAAGTCAATGGTCCATAAGTATTTATTAAGCACTTACTTCGGTCCAGGCATGAGTGTCAAGCGCTCTTGATCCAAAGGGGTGCAAAAACAATCCCTACCCTTGAGGAGCTCATGTTTTAATGAAGGAGACACATTAGAGGAAGAGCATTCCAGGCACGGGGGAATAACCAATGCAATTGTATGGAGTTGAGAGACGAGTATGTGTCTGAGAGCAAGGAGGCTGGCATCTAGGAGAGTAAGGTGTTAATAGACTGGAAGGGAAGGAAGAAACAAAGGGCTTTCAAAGTCAGAAGATTTTTATGTTTGAACCTAGAGGTAATAGGGGGCCGCTGGAGTTTACTGAGTAAGGAAATCAGACCTGTGCTTTAGGAAGATCACTTTGGCAGATGAACGGATCGAGAGCTCTCTGAGCATTAAAGTGTTAGGGACTCAGGGTATCAACCCTACCAGAAGAGCCGGGAAATGGCCATGCTTCACCCAGAATAACGAATCAAAAATCAGATCCTTTCAGAAAGTGGGTTTCTTTGGCAACCAATCAGCAAGCATTTATCAAGTGCCTACTGTATACCTGGTACTATGTTTGGTGATGGGAATACAACTCGAAGAAAACGAATATTCCAGTGGCACCCTGGTTGTCATTATTTGGGACTTTAGTCTAGTCATCCTCATTGACAAATATAAACTGATACGACTACTGAAAAAACCGCTCGTCCTGGGCAGGACCAGAAAGTTAGGGGAGGACCAGGGTGGGCTGGCACCCAGCCGGTAACATTATACACAAATCCCATGGAGCTGGGAGAGAAAGAGACAACCAAAGAAAATAGTTGGAACTGCTCAGACTGTGAGCTCTGAAATCTGCCAAGCAGAATCTTGGAGGACTGCCCGGAGCTTGACCCAGAGAGGTCCCTCCACAAAGCAGAACCTGACCGTCGGGGAGCTGGTTCCCAGTGACGGCTACCACCCCCAACCATGGTGGCCATGACCCTTAGTAAGGAGAGGGCAAAAGTCTTTGGGTCCTAGCACTGTGGCCCAGCTCACATTTCTCTGGCCTTTCTTCCTCTTCTATGCTCAGGGGATGAGGGAGGAAGGGAGGGACCACAGGAATTTCAGGAGCCAGAAGTAGAGGGAGCTGAGAACAGGAACAGGGAGTCTGGGGACAGGAACCCAAAGAAACTTCCCATGCTCTGGACTTTGCCATAACAATAGTTCCAAACCCCATTCATCCGTGCCTTCTCCCCTTCTTCTGCTTTGTTTTTGCACAGGCTTCTTGGGTCCAAACCCCCCACTCCCTTTGGTCTTGGCTCCCAGGCCTACTCCTGTGTCAGGGAGCTTAAGGAGAAAGCTTCTGCCCTGAGTGTGGTGTGCCAGATGCCTCATTTCTCTTTTGCAGTAGTTCCTAACCTTACAGTCTTTGAACTCATTTGTTTGGTTTTTTTTAATAAGTTGATAAGTGTATTTCTATATAATTGGGTTTTTTTGTAAGCATACGTCTTTTATGCATTTGAAAGCGTTCTCAGACAGGGTCCAGAAGCTTTGCCAGACTGCCATAGGGGTCCAGACCACGAAAGAGGTCAAAATCACCTACTTAAGAATGGTGGTTCCCATTTCCTGCTTTGAGAACTCCTGAGGAGGTTCCTGATGAGCGTTGAAGGGATGTGTGCTAAAAACTCTTTAATGGAGCCTTAAGCAGGAAATAACGGTAAAGAATATTGAGTAGCATAATAACTCGGGGGGGGTTAGTACTTATGAGCAGTATATTAACTCTGAGAACCTTGGGGGTTCACAACACATTTTTTAATGGAAAGGGATTTTCAGAACAACAATAACAAAATCATTGAGAATCGGTGATCTGGAGACATGACAGAGAGGGACTAGGAAGAGACACAAATGGGGTATTCCTGACTCCAACGGAGGATGCTACGAAAATAACCCTATCAGTGGGGTATGGTATTAATAGCACATAAATGGTGTTATTGATATGCAATAACAGTTCCTATAATTGGAATCATTTCATTTGTGAACTATCATGTTTCCCTGCTTCATATCTGTGAGACATTTCAATTCTCTTTATTTCAGTACAGATTTTCTTTCATTTGAATATAACTGTGACCCTGTGAGGTAAGATTAGGCAGAGGTCATAGGATCATAGGCTTGGAAGGGACCTTAGAAAATCATCTAGTATAGTCCCCCTCATTTGACAGAGGAGAAAAATAAAGGTCTAGAGATGGTAAGTGACTTGCCTAGGGTCACAGAACTGGTAAATATCTGAAGCCAGATTTCAACCCAGGTCTTATTGACTCCAGGTGCACAGTCCTAACAGCTGGACTTTGTCCAGTGTCATACGGCAAATTGTGGCCAAATTAATTGGCAATATTGCTGGGTCAAAGGGTATGCACAGTTTTATAGCCTTTTGGACTATAAATGGTTCTCCAGTTCCACCAGTAATGCATTAGTGCCCCTATTTTTCCATATCTCATATGGAAAGGAGTTTTTCCTTTTCTGTCATGTTAGCCAATCTGATGGGTATAGGATGATAACTCAGAGCTGTTTTAATTGGCATCTCTCTAATTATGACTTAGTCATTGTTTGGGCCCTGAATGGCGCAGAGTGAATGTAAATAGTAGTTGTTTCTGTTTTGGCCCAAAACCCTGAGAGTCTTCGCTCCCAGATGGATTAGGTAAAAAGGCCATTCTTCGCCTGATTTCTTCCCTGGCCTTAATCACTAAATGGGTGTTGATTTAGTCAAACTGAGACCTATTAAAGACCTAAGCTTAAAAGGGTCAAGGTTCCCCATTAGATCCAGGGTCATCTCCAGTTGCCCTGATCTATATCTTGCTGCTGGACCCAGATGACTCTGGAGGAGAAAGTGAGGCTGGTGACTTTGCCCAGCCCTGCCTCACTTAAATCCAAGTCACTTTCATTTCATGTCATCACCTCTCTGATATCATGGTCCACTTCAAGAACGAAGGACAAACAACAACAGCAAAAACAGTGATTTAGAATATTTTTGATATGATTATTCATAGCTTTGATTTCTTTTCTGAAAACTGGCTATTCATATCTTTAGACCTTTTATCAGTTGGGGAATGGCCCTTTTTTTGTTTGTTTGATAAATTTGTTTCAATATATAGTTGAGAAATGAGATTTTTATCAGAGATACTTGCTATACTTCCCCCTCCCTCCAGCTTCCTGCTTTTCTTCTAATATTGGCTGCATTGATTTTGTTTGTGCAAAAACTCTTAAATTTAATGTAATCAGAATTATACATTTTACTTCCCATGAGCTTCCCTCTCTTATGTGGCATGAATTCTTCTCTTATCCATAGGTCTGAATTTTCCCCATGTTTTTAAAATTCACTCATGACATCATCCTTTATATATAAATCATGTACCTACTTTGAATTTGACAACATATGATGTGAGATGTTGATCTGTGCCTAGTTTCTGCTGGACGACCTTCTCATTTTCCCAGCATTTTCTGTCAGATAGTGAGTTCTTGCTTCAATAACTGGGATCTTTAGGTTTATTAAATACTAGGCCACTGTAGTCATTGATTTCTGTAATAGCATACCTAATCTATTTTAGTTTTTTTTCAGTACCAGATTGTTTTAATGATCACCACTTTGGTATGCTGGGAAGGCAGAGCTAGGTGGTGCAGTGGATAGAGTGCCAGGCCTGTAGTCTGGGAGACCTGGGTTCAAATGTGACCTCAGACCTCAGTCACACTTGACTGTGTGACCCTGGGAAAGTCACTTAACCTTGTTTGCTTCATTTTCCTCATCTGTAAAGATGGAAATGGCACAAACCACTCAAGTATCCTTGCCAAGAAAACCCCAAATGGGGTCATGAGGAGTCAGGTACAACTAAACACCAAAGCACTAGATAAATGTTAGTTGTCATCCTCATCATTCCCCATTTTACAGCTGAGGAAGTTGAGGCTGAGATATGCTTATGGCCATACAACTAGTAACATTCTGAGGCAGGATTTGAACTCAGGTCTTCCTGATTCCAAGTCCAGGATTCTATCCATTGCGCTACCGGCTGTAGAAGAGGTGAATTTGGGGGTGGGAATCTAGCACACACAGGGCCTTGCTAGAACCAGTTCAAAGAGCCCAACTGTTAAATTTTCAGTGTGAATATTTACACCTCTGAAGTCAGTAAAAGATTTATTGTTTTGTTGATTGTCTAGATTTAAGAAAATGATAGAGAAGATGTAGATTAAGCTTTTTTAAATGTTAAAGTGTTTTGGGGGGGTTGTTGGGGTTTTTTTGAGAGTCAGTTGTTAAATGTTTTCCAGCACATTCCTGGGGCTGGGGTAGTATGGTAATCCTCAGAGATGGACACGTAGGTCTGTAGCTTCGGCTGACTTGAGACAAGACTGAAGAAATTAAAAAAAAAAGTCTGGGTGACTCTGGGTACCACATTGCCAGGGATGAATTTGAGCTGGGAGGGGCCAGAGAGAGCGTCTACAATGCTAAGGTGTCACTGAGACCCTCAGACTTTAAGTGCTGTGATTCAAGGTCGTACAGAGAGTAAGAAACAGAACTGGTCTGAATCTAGGATCAGTGGTTTTCCCTCTGTGTTGTGCCTGTCATGCCTTCCTTTGGGTGGGGATCTTTTGCCCAGGAATCCACGGGCCAGCCCTATGAGGTAGATTCCAGAGGAACTTGGGTACGGTTGCTCCCTCCCCAATAACTGTAAGGACAGGTCCCTGCCCCAGGCTTCCCTTCTCTTCCTACTTCAAGACCCTCATGAATCTGAAGGGTCTGACGGACAGCTAACCAGATGATGATTAGCTTCTCCACCAAAAGGACGGCCCCACCCCAAACTCCAAGATAGAAGAAAGAATATGAATTCTTTCCCTCAAAAAAGGCCCATGAAAATCTTCTGAAGAGTAACTTAGCTGTTAACATGACCTCTAAGGTTCTTTCCAGCTCTGAACCCTGCAGTTCTATGGTCCCGTGATCATGCACAGGGGAAGACAATGGCCCCATCCATCATCATAATAGACCTCACCTCTGTGGACTGCTGGCCAATCATCAGGGCATTCCCCTTTCATTGTCTTGTGGTCTAATTCTTTCTGCTCTTCACACCTAGAATCACTGCGGGCATTCTGCTCTAGATCCGTGTATGAGCTCACCCTTCAGTTTTCAACAGTCCTGAATGGCCTTAGAGGAAGATCATAGAAAGTCAGAGTTAGATGGGGACCTTAGAACTAATTCAGTTCTGCTCCCTCCTTTACCCCCTTTTCCTTTTCTATCTTAAAAAAAAAATCGTGAGGTGGTACAGTGAATAGAGCATCAGCCCTAGAGTCAGGAGGACCTGAATTCAAATCCTGCCTCAGACACTTGACACTTACTAGTTGTGTGACCTTGGGCAAGTCACTTAACCCCGATTGCCTTGCCTTCCCCCCTCCAAAAAGGAAAAGGAAAAAAAAAGCCATATCTTCAGGTTTCATATTGGCTTAGAGAACGGTGTATTCACATTGTCTGTGTTCTATTATACTTTTATTTATTTGCTTGGCTTTTAATCTGGTTCAACACCACAGGTTAGTCCAAGGATAAAACACTCTTGGCTAGAACACCTCTTGGGAGCCTCTTGCTTTCCCCCCCCTGAGAATACACAGTGGTAAAGGGGGTAGGGAGCTTTGTGCTGGACAACCCCCAAAAGGAAGCAATTCCAAGCAGCTGATTTTAGCCAGAGCATACAGCAGAGGGGTCAATTCATGGCCCACAGGGCCCAAGGGCCCAACAGAACTACCAAATGCAACCCAAGCCAGGCCAAAACACAACCGAGAAATGTTTAACAAAATAAAGAAAAATACAGCACGGCACAGATACTGCTAATGTGTGGTCTTCTGGGTTAATGTGCCGTTTGTAAGCAGCTTTTCTTTGTTTGATGCTGCTGGTGTGGAGCACGTGAAGAGGAGGCATGTGAGAGGAAGTCAGCTTCAAATCCAGGCTCAGACGCCTGATTGTTGTATGACCCTGGGAAAGTCAGAACCTCAGATTCCTCATCTGTAAAATGGGTGCTAAGAGCACCTGCCTCACAGACTTGTCGTGAGGACCAAGATTACATATGTGTGTACGTCTAGACGTATATGGCTCTATAATGTCTGTACTTGCAAATTATCTGTCTCCTCTAGACTTGACTAATTATTAGTCATTTTCCTCTCATTTCTCTCCTTATCCAGTGAAGAGTCAGCAGGCCCACCGTGGTCCCAGCCTTCGTTCTGCCCACCTCGCTTGGCAAGTCTTGTCATTTAGAATTTCCTAGGCATGGAGTCGGCCAGCTGGTAGGGATGCACTCAGCAAGTCCCGCCCACCATTCCTAGGCAGTACCATGCTCCACCATCCCCTGCTCTGACCTAAGGGACCCTTTGAGTGACAACCTCCCAGCCTCTTTCCAACTCAGAGTGGCAGGCAGAAAACAGGGACTCCAGGTGTTGGGGTGTAGATGGCCAATGGAAGGGCAAAGAGCTTTGTTTTCTCCCTTTCTCACTCTCCTTGTCAAATAGCCTGGAGACACAACTCCCACCCCCTGCCTGCTCTTGGCTCCTGATGGCAGGAGGCAGGTTTGATGGCAGCCCTTTCCCCTGTGATTGTGGAAGACTGGCTGGTTTACAACTGGTTTCAGCTCATCCTCTTTACCGGCCTACCTCCAACATACCACTAATAATTGCAACACATTTCCGTAGGGTTTCACAATTTACAAAGTGCTTTCCTCCCAACAGCTCTGTGATAGAGTTAGCATGAGTGTTACTGGGTCTAGAATCAAGAGATCCAGGCTCAAGAGGTTATTTTTGTGGGGGTCCCATTTTAGCCATTTGAATGCTGTTGAATTGTGCCTCTGGGCCAGGGCGGGGGCAGGGGGGAGGAATGGAAAAAGAGCTAGGCCAGGAGTGGCCTGGAGGTCACATGTGACCCTCTAGGTCCTCAAGGACTTAAAGCTGCACTTGAGGTCCTAGAGGGCCACATGTGACTTCCAGGCCGCAGGTTCCCCGCCCTGAGCTAGACTAAAGGATTGCTAAGTAATGTCTTACTGCTGCCTTTCTTTTAGAGGTGAAAGCAACGTTTCTGAACTTTTTTGTGTTTTGTACCCCTTAGGCTGACTGGTAAAGCCTATGAGCATCTTCTCCGCATAATGTTCTTTAAATATATAAAATAAAATACATGGGTTTACAAAGGGAACCAACTATACTGAGATGCAGTTATCAAAATGCTTTAGAATACAAGCTCACCCACATCGGGGTTTAAAGGGTTTCATGGGATTTGGTGTGCCTGTCGGTTGTAGCCCATTGTGCTGTGTTCCTGTGGGCAGGCTCTCCTCTATGTATTTCCCCTTCAAAGGGGCCTGATCAAGGGAGGTGGGTTCAAGGCTCAGGCTGAGTGTGTGTGCATACGTGTGCGGGTGTTTATGCTTTTTTTTTTTAATAGGAGATTTTTGTCTGACAGCAAAAAGGTAATGATAAGAAAGGTGATTTGCATTGTGGCTGAGTGTTTCAGCAGTGCCTGGTACCTCAGAGCCACTCATATCCAAGTGGGGATTGTGTCATCGTCCTGCTTACGAGCAAGATGACCAGGGACTCTCCCCCCCAAAACCCAAGGACAAAAACAGGGGTATTAAAAAGTGATAAAGAAGAATCTGTTCTCACAATTGGGCATCAGAAGAGGGCATCAATGTCAACAGGCACTGTCTACCTTCCTAACAAAGATGGCATCTCTGAAGACTTTATAGAGGTTATGCCTCAAGCTGTGTCTCTAATAGGGCATGCTATACTGAGTTACCCACACTTTCTGGTGGGTTTTCCCTCCAGACTAATGAAATACAGTCAGGGGGCTGGGAAAGCGGCTAGATTAGGACCCAGACTGCGTTTGGGATTGGGGGGGGCGTCAATCTGTGACCAGAATTAGAAGGTCGGTATGTGGTTGACTTGAGGGTAATCTGTGGCTAGTTAGAGCCTATCATTTGTGACTAGATTAGAGTTCTGTCAGTCATAGAACTGGGTTCAATCTATAGCTAGGGTTATGGGATCAACTGTGGTTGAAGGTTGGGATCCATCTAAGACTGGAGTATTCTATCCACCCCTAATGCCCCTGCCTCTGTCTTTTATTCAATCAGTTGTCACATCTTGTTTTTTCTATTTGCCGATCTCTCTCTCCACACTTATGGCTACCACCTTAATTTCTTCTTGTCTATATTACTAAAATAACCTCCTAACCCTTCCTCTACAGTGCTCTGCTCTCATCATTTCTCTACTAAGAAAACTTCAGTGGCTCCCTATTGTTCACTGAAGAAAGCATAGATGCCTAACTCTAGTCTTCAAGACTCTCTACTCCCCCTCCTCCCACTTTGGTATCCACCTACCTGTCCAGTCTCACACAACTCTCCTTCACACACTCTGTGTGTTAGCTAAACAGAGCTATGCTCCTCATCTCCCATTCTTTTCTTTCCTTCATCGTCTCCATTCTGTTTCTTATGCTTTGTCTCCATTTTTCTCCATCTTTCTCCCCCTCCTCCCCTCTCTTGAGGCTCTTTTCTTCTGTGATCCCCTAATGTCTGGCCATAATTTGGGGTATTGGCCTCATGTGGTCCTTGGCCCTGTGGCTTCTACATGGCTTCACTCTTTCTCCATGAGCTGTTTCAGAGCCCGCTGCCGCTGTGAAGCCCCCTCCCTTTGCCGCATGGTGTATCAGTATTTCAAGTTCATTATAATATTTTGCTTGAACTTCTATTTTATACTTAGCTCACCTGTCCCTAGTATTGCTATGATTTTTGTACTTGTCCTTATCATATGAAATAATTTCCGGTTGTGTTGTGGTAAGGGGAGGCTGGATGGCAAGGATACTAACAACTAGAGTGAATCATAGAATCATAGATCTGGAGCTGGAAAGGATGTTAGAAGCTATGTAGTACAACCCCCTCATTTTACAGATGAGGAAACCGAGGCACAGAGAGGTTAAGTGATTCGCCTAAGGTAACCAGAATTTCTTCCGACAAACATGCCCATATCTCCCTCACCCTCAAAAAACACTCACTTGATCCATTCATCCCCACTATCATTCCTTATCTTTCCTCCCTTTTGAGGCTAAATTCCTTGAGGAGGTCATGAGTAATTGATGCCTCCATCACTTTTCCTGTCACTTTTTTTTTTTTTTGCTTTTTGGAGGGGAGAAGGCAGGGCAATTGGGGTTAAGAGACTTGCCCAAGGTCACACAGCTAGTAAGTGCTAAGTGTCTGAGGCTGGATTTGAACTCAGGTCCTCCTGACTCCAGGGCAAGTGCTCTATTTACTGCATCCCCTAGCCTCCCCCTGTCACTTTTTTTTTCACTCTATAATCTAGCTTCAGACCTCATCATCAGCAAAAAGTACTCTCCCCAAAGTTATCAATGATCTCAATTGCCAAATCTAAAGGATTGTTTTCCATCCTTATGCTTCTTGACCTCTCTGCAGCCTTTGTTCCTGCTGATCACCTTCTTTCCCCTGATCCTCCTCTATCTCTAAGCTTCTGTGACATCACACTGTCCTGGTTCTCCTCCTACTTCTCTGACCGCCACTTCTCCGTCATCTTTCCTGGATCTTCATCCAGGACACACCTATAACTGTGGGTGTCCCAAGTCCTGTCCTGGGCCCTCTTCTTCCTCTGTACCGTTTCACTTGGTGATCTCATTATCTCCCATGGGTTCAATTATCTTTTCCATGCTGATGATTCTCACATCTGCTTATCTAGCCCTGATGACCGCCAGTCTCACATTTCCAGTTGCCTATTAGACGTCCCAAACTAGATGTACCGTAGCCATCTTAAATTAAACCCAATATATCCAAAACTAAACTCATTATCTTTTCTCCAAGTCCTCCCCTTTCCCTAACTTCTCTATTCCTATTGAGGGCACCACCATCCTTCCAATCACCCAGGTTCCCAACTTTTAGGTCACTTTGTGGGTTCTGTAGCTCTAAAATTTGTTTAGAGTCATATTTTATAGGTATTTGAGATGGTTGTTTGAGGAGCTCATGGAATTCCCTGCTTTTGTGCTGTCGTGTTGGCTCTGCCCCAGCTCCTCACTCTCTCTCCCTCCCTGCCCCCCCCCACATTGGTCCTATCTTCACATCATCCCTCATAAATGTCTCTTATTTCCAGTTGCCATTCCAGTTAGTACGGTCCCTCACTGTCTTCTTCTTGGGCTATTACAGTAGCCAGCTGGCTAGTTTCCCTGACTCTAGTCTCTCTTTACTCTGGTCCAACCTCTTCTCATCTGTCAAAATTGTTCTTCCTAAAGCTCAGGTCTGATCACGTCTTCTCTCACCCCCACATCCATTCAATAAGTTCAGTGGCTCCCTATCACTTCCAGGATCAAATATGAAAATCCTCTGTTTGGCATTCAATGCCCTTCCTAACCCAGTCCCCTCTTACCTCCCCAGGCTTCTTACACCTTGCTGCCCACCACTCAGTCTTCAATACAGTGACACTGACCTCCAACTTCTCTTTGCCAAAAGATGGATCTCTTGTAGGAGGTTCACGTGAACATCCGGCCATAAAGAAAAAAAATGTAAAGAGAAAGAAGGACAATCTTCAGTTAGCCCAAGGATGGACTCTTGGACTTTCTGCCTAAACTCATGGGCTGTGAGAGCTGGGAGGGGCTGTTGAGCCTGAGTCTGGCTCCCTCATTTTGCAAAGAAGGAAGCAGTTGGTTGTTCAGCCATTTTTCAGTGTTGTCTGGCTCTTGGTGAACACATTTAGGGTTTTCTTGGGGAGGATACTGAATTAGTTTGCCATTTCCTTCTCTAGCTCATTTTACAAATGAGGAAACTGAGGCAGAGGGAGGTGAAGTGACTTTCCCAGGGTCACACAGCTAGTAACAGTCCAATGTTGGATATGAATTCAGATCTTCCTGATTCCGGGTCCAGTACTCTATCTACCATACCACATAGCTGCCTGCAAAGAAGGAAGTGGAACTTAAATTGCCACAGGTAAATTAGTGGTAGAACCATGTCAGAGCTTGACTTTTTGATTGAGAGTTCAGTGTTCTTTCTGCTATGTTGTGCCTTTATTTTTGTTCTATCTCTCATGCCTTTTCTGTGATAGAAGATGGAGGCTCCAAGTGTCCAGAGACTGGAGTGTTCAGGGCTGCAGGGTGAGGGGCACAGCGACTATCTGCACAATTGGTTGCATGCAGAACTGGATAATTGTTCTCAGGGCTGCTTCTGTCAGTGGGAGAAGTGTGGTGTGGCATCTTCCAGTGGTTCATTTATGAGTTTCAGGGAGGAAAGCTGTTGGTAGGCAGGTCACCTGCTTTGTAGTAAGAGAGCATCCTGGTGCTAGGGAGTTTGGGAAGGAGGCTAAGTGCTAGAGGAAGGATGGTAGAGGCCTAGAAGCTTGAGGCAGCACCCTTCTTTGGCTCATCACCATCACTGGCAATGTTGGAATTAGGGGCCGAGTTTTGGGCTCCGTTGCTGACACAGTGCTGAATTTGGAATCACGGCAGTGGAGTTTATATCTTTCCTCTGCCACTCATTTTCTGTGTGACTTTGGGCAAGTTATTTAAAATTTCTGGGCCTCTTGATGGCTTTTAAATTCTTGCCTTTCATCTCTAGAACCAAGGTCATATGAGCCTATAAACACAGTGTGCTTTAGAATTGGGGGCAGAGGATGCTGTGGTTAGGTCTTTTCTAGCAGAGTTTATCTGAATGGTGCAAGGGGGCTGGCTCTGGGTTCTTTTCCTTGAGCATTGCCCCTGACAGCCCTAAACATTTGTACCCAAACCAGCAAGTAGTCTTGCGATTTATTTTGGTGGTTCTGGAAACACTGCTGAAGTTTGCTGAAGAGTGGGTTTCCTTTGGTTAGGACCAGCATCCCACCTAGACTAGGTTGCTACAGTCAGTTTCCTGTGGTGTGAAGCCCTGCCCCTCCAGATATCACTATTATGCCAACATTTTTCCATTAGAGCTTCAGTTCTTTGGGGAGCATGCATCAGAAACAGAAGAAGCTCCAAAGTCAGAGGGCCAGAAGGGCAGACATTGGGAAATTTAGGTTGCTTCCACCTTGAAATGTAGGGCATTTCCTCCCCATTAGCTTTTCCAAAATGCTAAATCCACAGAGCAGATACCCCTAACTCTTTACCTAGCTAAATTTCTCTGGCCAGGATGAAGTTTCAAAATAGGCCCAAGTGTTCATCTCCTGTCTCCTAGGGAGAATATTGGCCTCTTAATAAAAGGCTTTGTTCTGTGAAGTTTGGAGTCAAAGGGCCACACTTGAGGATCTAGAAGGCCACCTGTGGCCTCGAGGTCTCAGGTTTCTCACCCCTGATATTAGGCCTATATATGCTAGTGTGTAGGAGGTAATTAAACAAGCAAGGGAAAAAATTCTGTTTCTTTAAGGCTGGGGGTTCCTAATTTTTGTGTGTGATGGACCCTTTGGCAGTCAGGTGAAACCTATGGGCCCCTTCTTAGAATAATGCTTTTGAATGTGTTAAATAAAATCCAAATGGAGTAAGAAAAAGACAGATTATATTAAAATTAAGATGCAATTCTTTTCCTATCCAAATTCACAGACTTTGAAATCTACACACAGATCCCTGCTCACATTTTAATTTTGCTCCTGTTTTCTCTATTAATAAAACAATCTTCAGACTAGAAAGGGGAGGAGACAAAAAGTAAGCCCAAACAGTAGAGAATTGAAAGCAGAGATAAGTAAGAATGTAGAAAGGGAGCACCTTAGCTGCCCTTGCTGAGTCCTGATCCCCAGGCCCAAATGAGCTCCTTGCTAGGACGCTGAAAGAAGCAGCAGGAGTAATTGCTCGGTGATCTTCGAAAGACCATGGAGAAGGGCAATTGTCCCAATTTTCAAAAAAGAAAAGAGAGTGGCACCAGCAAGCTAGAGGTCAATGAGCCTGACTCCCAGTCCTGGCAAAATTCTACAATGTATCATTCAATGGATGGCTAGTGAATGGACACCTAGTGAATGGACACCAAGATGGCTTCATTGAGAGCCATTATGGTAGGATAAATTCATTTTCTTTTTTGACACAGTCTCTTAAATGGTAGATCAAGGGAATGGTGTAGATATGGTTGACTTAGATTTTAGAAAAACATATGACAAAAACTCCCGTGGGTATTCTTGTGGAAAGACTGGAGAGATGAGGGCTAAGCAATAGTATAGTTAGGTGGGTTCAGAGCTAGTCAGACGGCTGGACCCCAAAAGTTGTCCTTAATGGTGTGATGTCAGTTTGGAAAGGGGTCTTGAGGGGATCCACAGGGATCTGTGCTCTCTGATGTTTTTGATCAATAACTTAGATGAAGACCCAGATTGCATCCTCATCACATTTGCAGATGACACATAGTAGGGAGGAATGGGGCATATGGCAGATGGTAGTCAGATTCCCCATAGACCTGGATAGACCTTTGGCAAATCAAAGTTAATGAGGACAAATGGCAAGCCATATCTTGGGTTCAAAACGTTGACTTTGTACAATTACAAGATGGTGGCTGTGAGCAGGGGCAGATGTGGCTAGACAGCCCTTTTGGAAAAGAGGTGATAGTTTTAGTGGACCCCAAGCATTCAACACAGTGCCTGGCACATAGCTTAATAAGTGTTCGTTGACTGAGCGACAAGCTGAACATGATTTAGCAGTGTGATAACAAAAAAAAGCTAATGCAATCGTAGGTATTAATAAGAGAGTCATAACAGTGTGACCTCTGTTGGATTACTTGCCTTCTCAATGAGGGAGGGTGGGGAGGGAGGAAGGGAGAGAATTTGGAATACAAAATTTTAAAAATGAACGTTAAAAATTATTTTTACATGTAATTGGGGAAAGATAAAATGCTAAATAAATTTGAAAAAAAGTAAGAGTCATAGTGTCCAAGAGTAGGGAAGGGATGGATGTACTTGGGCCTGATCAATTCGCATCTAAAGTATTATGTTCAGTACTAGGTACCAGATTTTAAGGACGCTGATAAATCCAAGCATACCCAGAGGAAGGCAGTCAAGAGGGCATTACTTCTGCTCCATAAGAGGATCTGTTTTAGGAACTAGGGATGTTTTGCTGGGAGAAGAGCAGAATTGAGGAGAACCCGATAGCTGTCTTCTGGTCTTTAAAGGACTGTCACATGAAAGAGGTATTAAAATTAGTTTTGCTGGAGGACAGAAGTTTCCAAAACAAGATGGAAACCCCTAAGAGTTGGAGCGATCCCAAAATAGAAGCCCCAAGAAGTTCCCCCTCAATGGAGGTCTTTGGGCAAAGGCTAGATGACAACTTCTCAGGTTTAATGTAAGAGGGATTCTTACTTTCTTACTTAGGCACTGTTTGGACTGAAAAACCTTTGAGAACCCTTCGGAGAGCTCCAGAATTCTGTGATTCTGTGTTCAGTGCCGATGTTCTTTACCCAACGTCCGTGGCAGCTGTAATGTTCTGTAGGCCGAGTGCCCTTCTAAACCTGACATTCTATGTCCTAATATCCTTCCAGATCTGATTTTCTATGTTCTAAAGCCCTCTCCAAATCTGATAGTCAATCTTCTATAGTCTAAGCTTCTATAGAAGCAAGATGGAAGCACAGGGTCTGGAATCAAGAAAGCCTGAGTTCAAATCTGGCCTCAAATATTTACTATGTGGCCTTGGCTAAGTCATTTCTTCTCTTTACCTCAGTTTCCTTAGCTCTAAAATGGAGGTGATGATCTTAGCACTTCCCTACCAGGGTTGTTGTGAGGATCAAGTGACATAATATTTGTAAAATGCTTAGCGCAATGTCTAGTATGTACTATCATGACAAAGCTTCCTTCTTGCTCACACATTCTGTGTGTTATATTGGAAGGTCCCCTCTAGCTTTGCCATGTTCTGCGGTCTCTATTCTACGGTCTGTTCTGCCTCTGACATTCTATGTACCATATTCTAAGGTTCTTTGCATCCTGCATTTCTTTCCAATCAAGCTCCTGGAGGGCAGAGTGTCTAATTTTTTAAAGTCTTTATACCCTTAGGGGCATGTAGATGGGCCAGTGGATGGAATGCTGGAGTCAGGCCTGGAGTTAGGAAGACTCATTTTCCTGAGTTCAAATCTGGCCTCAGAAACAAATCTGCGTGACCCTGGGAGAGTCACTTAACCTTGTTTGCCTCCGTTTGCCATCTGTAAAATGAACTGGAGAAAGAAATGGCCAACCACTCCAGTAGCTTTCCCAAGATGATCATGCTGGCACAACTGAAACAACCCAACCACAAAATCCTTAGTCTGGCATGTTGCTTTAGCACATAGTAGATACTCAGGTAATGCTACTCGCTGAATCTGAGCATTTCTAAGATCCCAGTTCCAAGAGTCTCTGTTCCGAGGCCGTTTTCGGTTCTGACACTGTGTGTATTCTATGTTGTCAATCTCGTTATTGCTGAGTGAACATTGGTGCAGAGTATGGAGTTCTAATTCTATAGAGGGAATGTTTACTTTGCCCTTCTCATTCTTGCTCAATGGCACTAAGGCTTAATGGGGGAGAGCCCTACTTTCTCACAAGTGCCTTGTATTTTAGTGGCTCTAAGTATGCTATTAATGTTCAGTAGAACCTGAAATGGCTCGTCCAACCTCTTAAAATTGGAAGAGACCGTTTTACCCTCTTAGATAAAACTCATTGGCATTTTAGCATCCCTCAATGCTGCCCATGGCTGAGTTGTATTTATTAATAAAAAAATGAAGCAGAAATGTGATCTAATAAAATATGAATAGAGGGAAATGTTTTAGGGAAAATAGAAATCTAGAAGCAGGCCTTCCTCAATCCCTACCCCCCCAAAAGCTCACCAAGGTAGCCAAGGGTAATTAGATTTGTGATATGGAGTGAAGATGAAAGCTGTTTTTGGAGAGACCTATTGAATAAATCATGAGGAGCTGCACGGGACTAATGTATCAGTGGAGTGTGGAGCATGCAATTAGTTGGCTAATTATGTTGAAAATCCAATTGAATGCACAGAGAGGGTGCCACACCCCCCCTGACTGCCCAGGTGCATCTCAGCTCCTCCAATTAGTCCTGGATTTTTCTGGGCCACCTGCTCAAAGGGCCAATTTTGATCTTCTCTCTTTCCCTCCGCATCCCCCCTCCCAACTTGGTTTCTAGCTTTGCTCATCCCAAGCATAGAATACAGCTGATGCCTGGTGGTAGACCCAGGGACAGGCTGATGTTAACATTGCAACAAACATACCAGAACCACAGAAGCCCTGAATGTGTGGACAGTGACACTTTCTGGGTAAGTCTAGAAGGATAAAAGTGATTTATCAAAGGTATGTTAAGTTGTATGTTTTGGGGGGCCTGAATTTTTATCAGAAACGTTAGGCAGCCTGCCCTGTCCCCCATGTTAATGTCAGAGATTTCTAGTGCTAGCAGTACAGTGGAAAGCACTCTTGAGGACTCAGGAAGGACAGAGAATAAGTATCTTGAGGACCCTGGATAGAAGGCAGCGAAGTGGCACCGTAGTACAAAGAACATCAGGCCTAGAGTCAGGAAGACTCTTCTTCTTGAGTTCAAATATGACCTCAGACACTAACTGGACAAGTCACTTTACTCTGCCTCAATTTCCACATCTGTAAAAATGAGTCAGAGAAGGAAATGGCAAATCACTCCAGTATCTCTGTCAAGAAAACCCCAAATGGGGTCACAAAGAGTCGGACGCAGCTGAAGAACAGCAACACCCTGGAAAGGCCTTGAATGGGGGAAGAACTAGGGGACCTGAGTTCTAGCCCTATGTCTCCTGCTGATCAGCCGTGTGACCTTAGGCAAGCTACTTCACAGGCTGTCAGTTTCTTTTTCCACAATATAAAAAATTGGATTGGATAACTTCTTAGATGGTGTCCAGGGCCCTCATTCTCTGAGTCAATGAGTTCTGTGCGTGTGTGTGTGTGTGTGCGCACGTGCATGCGTGTGTGTGTGTGTGTTTTGTGCACATGTGCGCATGCCCAGAATGGAGAACTGAGTCCCTGAATGCCGACTTGACTTTGCCTGGCTGTCAGAATGGATGCTGAACTGGGTACTGAATGAAATTGTGCACGTTAGGGGGAAAAGCACTCAACTGTGAGTCAGATGCTTGGCTTCTGAAACCAGAGCTGCTACTAACTTGTCAAGTGCCTCTCTAGGCCTTTGTTTCCTGCTCTGTAAAATGGGCTAGTTGTATTGAATATGCTCTGGTTCTCTAAGATTAAATACCTTCCAAGTCTGAGAGCTGTGATTCCATGACATGGACCTTTTTGTTTACTATATACTAATTGCAGATTTGTCCATATATGCCTCAAACTTAGACTAAAAAACAGACTAGAAACCTGAGAGAAAACTGGGAAGAGAAAAAGATTCCCTATCCTTACATGGTCTGTAAAGGCTATTGTTCTACCTGGATTTCCCTCCCTCCTTCTTCCCTTCCCTTCCCTTCCTTTCCCTTCCCTTCCCTTCCCTTCCCTTCCCTTCCCTTCCCTTCCCTTTCCAGAGTGGTTTGCCATTTTCTTCTCCAGCTCATTTTACAGATGAGGAAACTGAGGCAAGCAAGATTAAGTGATTTACCCAAGGTCATACAGCTATTAACTGTCTGAGGCCAGATTTGAATTCAGGAAAATGTGTTTTCCATGTGTCCCACATGCTCTTCAGAAGAGTGAAAAACCTGACAGCTCTCACTCTATCCAATGTGCCAGCTAGCTGCCTAAAGACTCAGCTCTCTAATCCTGTGATTATTCCATCTCAGTTGCCACATGCTGACATTCCCAAATGCCCCCACTTGCCCAAAGTCGGAATGTCTGGCTCTTGGTCCCCTTCTCTCCATCCTCATCACAACCTGAGAATACCTCTGTTCTCTGCTGCACGGTCTCTACCTGTCTTGGTCTCTACCTGTCTTGGTCTCCAATTGGCGCTTCCCAGCCCAGTCCTGAGGTCCAGTGGCCTCACCATGCTTCTGATTATCTCTCCCTCCTTTGCTTCAGAAGGTCGCTAAGGAAGGATGTCTGGCAACTATGCCGCCAAATCCCAGAGCCAGTTCTAGGGTATGGTGAATCGCAAGCTTGGTATGAGTCAACAGTGCGATGCGGCAGCCAAAAATAAATAAATAAATAAATGAAAAGTTAAGGAGATTTTTCTGCTATATTAATAGAGGTGTAGCACTAAGGAGAAGGAAGGTGACAGTCCCATCCCATTCTGTCCTCACCAGACCCCCTTACAGTATATGGTGTTCTTTTCTGGGGGCCACTTTTTAGGGAGGACATTGACGAACTGACGTGTACCCATCAAGGTACCAGGGTGACCAATATAGGGAAGAGACCATAAGCCATACCTCCTAGAGCTCTGTTGAAAGAACTAGGGATACATTCATTCTAATTCTTCTATACAACATGACTGACGTGAAAATACATTTAATAGGAAGGTATATGTAGAGCCTATACCAAATTGCATGTCATCTTGGGGAGGGACGAGAGAAAATTTAAAACTTATGGAGGTGAAAGTTGAAAACTATAAATAAATAAATAAACTTTAAAAAAAAAGAGAGAGAAAGAACTAGGGATACAGGGAGAAGACACGGGAGCTACCTCCCAAGTCTAGAAGTAGAATAGAACAGTGGGAAGAGCTTACTTTGGAATCACAGGACTTGGGTTTGGATTCTAGCCTTGGGCAAATCTGCTACTCAGGCCTCTCTGAGCTGGAGTTCTCTTTCCTGCAAAATTAAGGAGTTGGAGTAGATGACCTCAGAGGTCCCTCCCTTCTCTAAATCTGTGGTTCCCATGTATTAAAGGGCTGATTCCCAAGTATCACAAGGATGGTCATGTGGAAGTGGGATCCGTCTTGTTGTACCTGGCAGAATTTGCAGGGACAGATTTCACTGATATGAGGAGAAACTCGGTAGCACTCAGAGTTAAGGGGAGAGTGGTCTGCCTTGGGGCCAGTCATTTCCTCCCTCACTGAAGGTTTGAACGTCTGAGCTGGGAGATCACACCATCGAGGTGTTTTCATAGTAGGATTCCTACAGCTGGTGCTGGGCGGTGGCCTCGGGGGTCACTTCTAACTCTGAGCTGTGAGAGAGTTCCAACTCTTAATGTCTCATACCCACCCCAGGCCCCACCCCACACAGGAATCAGACACCTGCAGTGACTCAGGGAGGCAGGCAGTGGGTGACAAGGTCACTTGGGTGACTGCTGGTGAAGACGGCGTGAGGCTCACCAACATACAATCAGCCCTTAGGCCAGGCTGCCCCTTGTCTAGTTTATAGGCTTCTCCAGTCTCGCCCATCTTCATTTCCAGGCTGTCTCATCTTATTTTAGGTTATATCCTCAGCAGTCACTGTTACCTTATGTCACCTAAATAAGTATGTTGAGATAGTGGGATGTGGTGGGTTGGAAGCTGGGATGAGATTCCAGTCCTGGGCTGATGACTGATGGTCTTGTCCGGAGATGTCTAATATCTGGATCCTCAGTGTAACGGATGGCGATTGAGGTCAGTGAGAGCGATGGAGCTATCACAAGTCCTAGCTGAGATATTGGGCTTTGTTTATTTGTTTGTTTGGGTTTTTTGGAGGGGGGAAGGCAAAGCAGTTGGGGTTGTGACTTGCCCAGGGTCACACAGCTAGTTAAGTGTCAGGTGTCTGACACTGGATTTGAACTCAGGTCCTCCTGACTCCAGGAATGGGTGCCACCTAGCTGCCCCTGGGATATTGTTTTGAGATGTGGTCATGGTGGATCCTGGCATATGTCGGAATATAGATTTAGAGCTGAAAGAAACTCTTAGAGTCTAGGGCCTAGACTAACTAGTCTAGTCTAGTCCGACTTTCTCATCTTGCAGATGAGGAAAAAGACTCAGATAAGTTAAGACACTTGTCCATGGTCACATAGCTAATAAGCGTCAAAGACAGGATTTGAATCCAGGCCTTCCTGACTTTAAGTCTAGCACTTCAACCGCTATACCAAGGCGGATTCAAATCCTGGCACTGATCCTAACCAATTGGGTGATCTTGGCCGAATCATTTTTGTCTCTTGGCAACAACTGCTTCACCTCTACAATGAGGGGGCTGAATTTGTTGGGCTCTGAGGACTTTCTGGGTCTCCATCTCATCTTTAGGGAGCTGTGTGCACATTGGTATTTATGTGTCTGTGTCTGTGTACATATCTGCTATCACACACGTGTGCAGGAACGCATTACTCAATTACCCAACTTTAGCAACATCAGAGGAAAAGATTCAGTCACCATGACAACCCCCGACGCCACCTGTCTTCAAGACATTTTTTCCCTGTCTTTCACTTTGTTGGGTGAATTAGGGCTTGAGCATTCCAAAGACAAAAAATAACCAAACAAAAATAAGCCATAAAATTTTAAAAAAGAAAGGAAAAAAAATGCCTTGGAAGGAGAGGAAAGTTTTGTATTTGACTCAGAGGCAGCTGTCAAAACATCGCCCCCCAACTTCTCAAGCCCTCTAGCTCCAGCCTCTGTCCCTTCATCTGAGTCCTCCTCCAGTCCTGAGGGTCCAGAATCAACTTTCAGTGACTACGTCAACAAACATAGACTTAGAATAAAGAAAAGCAAAATAAATAAATAAATAAATAAATACATTCCCTGCCCTCAGGGAGTTTACAGTCTAATGTGAAGACCACAAATAAATAACCAGGCTTTTGTGTACAGAGGAGATGAAGGGTAATCCGAAGAAACCTCTCAATGAACTCTCCAGAAGCCCCAAATGTTAGAACTGGCAGAGACCTAAGTGGTCACGCCATCCCTACCTTCCTCCCCCAGGTGTTTATTTGTATATACTTTGCTCACTACCACCTGGTTTCCTTTTAGAATGTAAGCTCCTTGAGTTCAGAGACTGATTCATTTTCATCTTTGTACCCCAGCACAGTACTCGCTGATTTATGTGCTCAGACCTATCACCTGGCAATGAGAAAATGACAAGAAGGTGAGGCAGGGGGGCAGCTAGGTGGCACAATGAATAGAGCTCCAACCCTGGAGTCAGGAGGACCCAAGTTCAAATCTGGCCTCAGACATTTAACACAAACACACGAAAAAAAAAACCTAGCTGTCTGACCTTGGGCAAGTCACTTAACCCCAATTGTCCTACCTTCCCCCCCCCTCAAAAAAAAAAGGTGAGGCAGAGAAATTGGCCTGACACCACATACAGAGTGGGGTGGATGTAAAAGCAAGAGAGATTCAGTACCTTTCTCCACCACCTGGCCAAATGAAATCTCCGGTGGGGAGATTGATGGGAGTATGGATTGGATGTGGAAGTGTTCATTGAGAAAGCTGTACACTGCAAGACATCCAGGAAAATGGAAGGTATTCCATCCCAAGGAAAATCTGTCTCCTCCTCTGGGAGTTCTGGTCCACTCCTGATGGCCCTCTGCTCTGACCATACTAACACCACCAACAAACACCCTCTTCATATAATATTTGCCCTTTAAAGCTTGTCAAAGTACAGTCCTATTGGTTACTTTACCCAAGAGGCAATGCCAACCTTAGTGGCAGAGAGTGAGTCAGTCTAGAGGAGGAAGAGAAAATCAAGGGGACAATTTAAAGAGAAAGAGAGATTGAGTAAAAAGAGGTTAGGAATAGGAAGAAAATAACCACCTCCTAAAAAGCACAATGGCAGAGAATTAAAAAAAAAAAAAAAAAGACTAGGCTGGAGGAGCTGAAAAAAACTTACCCAGCAACTACACTCTACTCCCTTCCTTATGTGCCTTCTTTGCTCCTATTCAGAAGCTGCTGAGCAGAGATAAAGGAAATCAAGAAAATGTTCTGATTGGACCTGATACAAATTTATGGTATCTTAACCAGGCCCTCACCACAGCAAGGCAATCATTTGATTCTTCCCTGATTAATCCACTCTCCTGCTCTCCGCAATGACTGTTCCAAAATTCTCATCTTTTCTCTAGACCCCTCTTCTAACCTTCTCAGCTGAGGACCTCCGTTTAGACTTCACTGAAAAATAAATGAGACTATTTGATGGGATCTCCCCCTTGTCAGGGCAGCTCAGTGGTGCAGTGGATAGAATACCAAGCCTAGAGTCAGGAAGACCTGAGCTGAAATCCACCCTCGGACACTTAATAGATGTGTGACCTTGGGCAAATCATTTCACCTCATTGATCTCAATTTCCTCATTTGTAAAATGAGCTGGAGAAGGAAATGGTAAACCCCTCCAGTATCTTTGCCAAGAAAACCCCAAATGGGGTCACAAAGTGCCAAACACTACCAGTTGAACAACCACAATATCCTCCCCCCAACAATACTCTTCCCCCAACTCCCATTTCTCAGACATATTCCCCCATTCTTGTCTTTGCTCCTATATGAGATGAAGAGGTGTTTCTTCTTGCCAAGACCAGTTCCTCTACATGCATCCTTGATGCCAAATCCCTCCTCTTCTCCAGCAGATTGCCCACTTTGTCTTTCATCTTCAAGCTCTCCTTTTCAACCGCCTTCCTTCCCTCTGCCAACAAACATGTCCATGTCTTCCCCAACTTTTAAAAAACTTTCACTTGATCTGACCATCCTACATTGCTCACATCTTATATTTCTCCTCCCCTTCTCAGTCTAACTCCTTGAGAAAGGGGTCTATATGCTTTTACTTCTGTCGTTATCTTCTTCACTCTTATCATTTATCTGAAGTTGTTCTCTTTCTAGACTTCCAAACCAAATGGTTTTCTCTTAGTCCTCACCCTTCTTGACCTCTCTGCAGCATTCAACACTGTCAGTCACCTTCTGCTTCTAAATAACTCTCTCCACTCTAGATTTTATTGATCTTGTTCCCTCCTGGCTCTCCTCCTGCCCCTCTGACCTCTCTTCTCAGTCTTCTTCCCTGGTTCATGAGCCATGTCACTGCTTTCTTAACTGTGAGTATCCCAAAGGCTCTTCCACCCAAGCCATCATAGCCTCCTAACTCCAGTCCCTTCCCTTCCGTATCATTCATTTTTACTCTGCTTCTTGAACAAAATGTCCCTACACTACTCTGAGGTCCCTCTTCTGCTCCAAAGCCTTTAATACTTCCTCCTTGACTACAGTCCATCCAGGGGTGTAGCGTGTATGATGCTACGTGGTAATAAATGATGCGCTTTGCAAACCCTAAAGCATTATATAAATGCTAGTTACTATTGTTATCATTAGCCTCCAGTCTAGTGATGACTTCATTCCCTGAGCCTTCTGCTACACTCTCGATAAGCACAAGTAATGTTTAGAGAGCCCTAGTGAAGAGGGAGGGGGAAGCAGTGTTGATAGGTATGCATGCACACACTTCTAAATTTAATCTGAATTATTAACACTTTCTTAGGTCTGCACTATCAACAAAACAATTAAACCCTGATAGGTAGCAGTGGCTGATTTCCAATGCGTGAATGCTCACTCTAAAACTTTAAAGATCAGCCACCAGACGGTTGGCCCAGGCTCCAGCACACCCCTGTCCCTCTCTCTGTCCCATCACAGTCCCACCAACCAGTAGATGGTCATTCAGAGCACCCTCCTCTTCTCTCCCATCTTTGTGCCTTTTCTTCTGTACCTGTAATGGACTCAGGTTTCAGCTTCCTCTCCTATAAAATAAGAGGGCTGGATGCTCCATCTCTAAGCTCTGGACATTTTCTCTGGCTATCCCCCATGTCTGGAATGCTCTCTCCTTATCTCTGCTTCCTAGCTTCCCTGGCTTCCTTCAAGTCCCTATCTAAAATTCCGTCTTGTACAGGAAGCCTTAACCAACCCCTCTTAATTCTAATGCTTTCCCACTGTTAAATATTTCAGTTTATTCTGTACATAGCTTATTTGTACATATTTTCTTGTTAGACTATATCCAGCCAGCCAGCCATCTATCTGTGTATCTATCTACATATCTGTCTGTTCATTCATTCCTCCATCTGTCCATCCATCCATTCATTCATCCATCCATCCATCCATCCATCCATCCATCTATCCATCCATCTGTCTTTTCATCCATCCACCCGTTCGTCTGTCGGTCTGTCTCTGTCTAAAGATTGGGTCTCCCTGTTGTGCCCAGTCTGGGAGTTCATAGCTAGATCCCATTCTGATTAGCCCAGCAGTCTTGATCTGCTGTTTTCTAAATGGGACCAACTTGTCCCTCCTTTGGCAGCCTGTTAGTCCTTCCTGGTGTTCATTATATTAATACCTTAGTTTGGATACTTGACTGGCTTGACCCACTGTAGCTCAGAGCTACCAAGCTCAAGAAATCCACCAGCTTCTGTTTCCCTAGCACCAGGAATTTCAGCCATGTTCCACCCTACCTGGCTGCTCTTATATGAAAGGGCTGTTATTTCAACTATATAGGGGACTTCCAGTGTGGAAACCCCCTCCATTCATCTATAACTCAAAGTTTTAGAAAGCTGCTGAGGCCACTGAAAGTTTAAGTGACTCAAAGTAGGAATTTTTGTGCTGGAGGGTGAGCTTCACAAACTGCTCGGGGACATTGGTCCAGGAAGATGCTTCATTATCTCTCAGTCATGTAATCAAGTGATTGTAAAAATTGTGTTTAGCTACAGCAGGGCACACAGGTCCCTGCTTTCAGGGTGATTACAGTCTGACCTGGACATGAAATGAATACATGGTAATTACATAATCACCAAATGTTGGAACTGGGAGGGACCCAAGAGACCATCCAATCTGAGCCCCCTCATTTTACAAGGAGAGAAACTGAGTTCCCAGAGAGAGAAAGGAACTAGCCTAAGGTCATACAGCTAATTAGTGCCAGACAGGTCTCCTGACCTCCTATCCAGCTCTCCTTCCATTGTGTGTTGCTTTTATTTTTGTGTCCCCAGGCTTAGAATTATGCTTGGTGCATCGTAAGTAATGAGTGCCTTTTCATTCATTCATGAGGCATTTTAGTCAATAGCACAGTGGATATTAGTACATTCAGGGCCAACTTTAGGAGCAATAGGTGTCTGGAAAAGGAAGAGGTCAGTGGGAGCTGAAGCAGTCACGCATGACTTGATGAAGAAGGTGGGACTCAGCTGGGCCCTGTGATGCTGTGATATCTAATGACCTTCGGGTCAGACTAGTGTTCTGCCAAAGCCTATATCTGGCCCCGTCCTCTTTCCTGCACCCCTGAGGGGAAGTTGGTTTGACTAAGTTGACCTATCTCTGACCCACACTGCCTTCAGTCATTCCTGTCCCCTCCGGGTGGCCCCACTCTGGAGCCTCCCTGAGCGTCCATGTTCCTATGTCCAAAATAGCCCAGCTGAGATTCCATCACAATAGGTCAGCAGCTTGGGTTGGGTGCTGCCCTTGAACCTGGTGATGCTCTCAAAATTGACGTGGGTGTTGTTCCAGGAATGGGGGAAGGGAATGGGAGGTGCATGGTGTGTGCAGTTGCAGAATGTTCAGGGCCTTGTAGGGATGGGGCAACAGATTTTCCCCTCCCCTTCACCCTCCACCCTTCACTCCTGGCCAAAATAAATGCTGTGGGAAGAAAAGGCCTGGGCCTGAGGCCAAGTAAGGGGAAGATGATCCTGAATCCTCCAGTTCTGAAGAAAAGTGGTATCCGATTCCTCACTGATAGCAATGTAGGGCAGATTCTGTGAAGTCAGGATCTGGGTTCAAATCCTATATTGTGTGATGTTGGGCAAGGCATTGGACCTCTCCTCTGGGCATTAATTTTCTCCTCTATAAACAGAAGCAATTGGATTTGTTATCCATACGGCCATTGTCAGCTCTAAATCCTATGCTCCCATGATCCTTTGCTGGAGTAAAAAGAGTCCTGGATCTAACTAGGGAACCAGGTTTGAGCTTAATTAGAAACAAATTCTCTCTGAGATGATGTTCTCCTCGGGCGATGAGTCTGGACTAAAGTCCTTTAAAACTACATTCTATGAACCAGAGATCCCGAGTCCCAACTCTTCCACTTCCACAAACGTTCAGTTCCATTCAGCAGACCCTAATTAAGCACCTATTTATTATGCATAGGACTCGGTGCTAATTAGCTGTGGAATAAATAGTCTCTTCTCCACTCTGAACCTTAATTTCTCCACTTGTAAACTGGGCATTTTGGAATCCATCAATGTTTCTTAACTTTTTTTTAGCTTCTCCATTAGATTATAAGCTCCTTGAGGGCAGGGACTATCTTTTGCCTCTTTTTGTATCCCCAACACTTAACACAGTGTCTGGCATATAACACATGCTTAATGAATGTTTATTAATTGACTGATTATTGACGGATCAGGGTTCTGGTTGTATGAATAGAGACAAGGTGTCATTATGAGAGATGTGAAGATTTGGTCGCATGATCTGGCTGTGGATTGGATATGTGGGGTGAGGGGGCTCGAGGCTGGTAGCAAAGTTGGAAACCTGGGTGACTAATGATAGTAGAGACCCCTCTGTAGCCTTTGCTACTTTTGCCCACCTGCTTCTCCTGGATACCCTCCTGTCTCCGGGTTTTTGTTACATCTCACTTAGAGGTCCTCCCGTGTCTCTGCCTGCTCCTTCTCAGGTATCTTTGCTGGATTTTCATCCGTGTGAGTTTCCCTCAAGCGTCTGCTCTGGGCTGTCTTCAGAATAATGTTTTTAAATGAATAAAATAAAAGATGAGGATTAAAAGGAAACCCACATTGAAAAAGTTTAAAAATAAAAACAGCAAGTTCCCAGAACTGAGCGTAAAAGTCCCTGGGCTAAATAATCTTGAGCATCTTTTCCAGCTCTTAACTTTTGATGAATCTGATTCCTTGAGGTGGATGGTGCTGTAAGAGGCCCTTGGGGGAGAAGAGGGCAGGAAGAGGGGAATTTTTGATGGAAAAGTCAGAGAAAGAGGGTATCAAAATGCCCAGCTCAGGTTCCCTGCCTTCAGAATCAGTCAACACGCATGTATTATGTCAAGACTTCTTGAAGTGCTGGGGATACAAAGAAAAGCTGGGGATGCAGCCTCTGCCCTCAGAAAGCTCACAGTCGGATGAGGGAGACAGCATGCAAACGGCTAAGTACAAACAAGATATAGAGACATTATTCAGTCATTTTAGTTGTGTCAGACTTTTTGTGATCCTGTTTGGGGCTTTCTTGGTTAAAAAAAATACTAGAGTGTTTCGCCATTTCCTTCTCCAGCTCATTTTACAGATGAGGAAACTGAGGCAAACAAGGAGACATAACTTGTCCAGGATCACACAGCTAATAAGTGTCTGAGGCCAGATTCAGACTGATGCTCTATACGCTGTACCACTTGGCTGCCCTCTAAGAGACAGCCAGACAGATTAGATGGATAGATAGGGACAGATAGAAATATCTAGATATGTGCACACATATTTATGTATCACCACTCTCAGTGAATTCATAAAATATTAGAGCTGGAAAAGGTCCTAAAGATTATTTAGTGCGAGGGTTTTTGCCCTTGTGTCTATGAACTTTTTTTTTAAACACCTCTATTTCGATATTGAAATATTGATTTCTTTTGAAATTCTTGTATTTTACTTTAATAATTTAAAACATTATTTTGATAAGGGGTCCACTGGTTTCACCAGACTGCCGAAAAGATCCACAATATCAATATATACACATATGCATGTGTATGTATATATTGTGTATATATTGTATATGTATGTGTGTGTGCTTGTATACACACATACATGTTCATGCACACACCTACAGTATAACTTGAAGGGCATCTCAGAGGGACAGCACAGAAAGTTCAGGAATGGAGTAGGGGAACCCACAAAGGCTTCTTGCAGAGGTTGTAGGACTTGACCTGAGTCCTGAAGGGGCCCAGGGGAGCCACAGACCAGACCAACTTACAGAAAGAGGGAGCAGAGGGGAGAAAACCTTGGGCAAAGCCCAGGGAATCAGGAAGAAGGAAGACAAATGGATGGACTTACCCAGTGAATTGTGCCTGTGTGACCCCCTCCCTCTTGTTCACCCACCACCCAGTCCCTAAGGTGGTAAGGCCTGGGTAGCTTGAGACAGGGTCTCCTCATCCTCTTTAGGCAGCATCCAGTCTGCTTTAAGGCAGACAGACCTGTGCCCTCCCTGTGGGGGCTTTCATTGAAATGCTGACATTTATCTTATTGTGGGGACTTTCTCAGATGAGAGCATTCCATCCCAGGGAAATGACGGCCAGCCCCCCTGCTGACTGCAAGAGGGAGAAGAGCGTGATGCTAATGGGAGAAGGAGCAACATTTTAACGAGACTCCAGAGCTAAGGAAGGCTTGAGACCCCTGCCTGCTGCTTTCTGTCCTTCTTCTACCCACCACCCTGGGTGTGATTGGGCCACTGGGACAATGGTAGCCTTTCCCTTTAAGACAAATCCTGAATCCTGGTCCTGGGGAGTGAAGTTATGGATATGCCCCAAAGGGCCTCACTGAAATCATTCAGAGATGAAGCAAGATTCTAGAATGTTCCTAGGGCTCTAAGTCTTCCACCTCTGAGTCATTCCCCCTTCCCTCACCCCCCCCCCCCCAGGAAGCCAGAGTATTTCTCTTCCCCCAGTTCTCAGGAGACATTCTGAAGGCAATTCCACCTTCTTTCTGCCAGTACCTGTTTCCTTTTCTGTAAAATGACAGGATTGAATTAATTCATTCCCAGAGGGACACTTTGTTCTAGGGTCCCCTCCAGCTCTAATATTCTGTTTCTCAGGCCCCTCCAGCCCTGGACATTCTATATTCTAAGGTCCCTTTCTGCTCTGATGTTTCATGTTCTAATGTAAGGTCCTTTGCAACACTGACATTCTGTTTTATGTTCTAAGTTTCTTCACTTCCCACTAACACTAACATTCTGTGTTTTAAGGTCATTTTCAGTTCTGACAATCTGTAAACAATAGAGGTGTGTGTGTGTGTGTGTGTGTGTGTGTATGTGTGTATAAAACTTCATTATGGGTATAGTCTCGATGGAAGGAGATCCTCTGACCTGTCTGGGAGGACTCCCTGGAACAAACAGGCCTGTTGCCCCCTTGTACTGACAGGAGGGTCTGGAGTTTTGGGGGAGCTTTTACAAAACCAGGAACCTTGAAGGCCTAAGGCCTTACAGATAGCAGAAAACTTTGAGAACATTTGGGAGGACCCATTCCAGCTTCCTCCTGACCCTATAACTTGTTCCAACTAAGTAAAAGACAGGTAGTCTGTGGGCCCTCCCTACCCCCCTCCCAGCCTTCCCTTCCTTCACTCTCTGGCAGCCCCTTCACTCTCATCACCTCCTTCCTTTGGGATTATCCCTGGAGTTGCTTCTGTGTTTCCATGTTCATCCCCATGAGAATTCTCTACACCCAAATAAAGTTATATGTACGAAATGGAAAAAAAAATCAACTATATATTTTCCCTGACCATGTCATTCAGTGCCACCCTGGCAGTGATGGAGGTGGAGAGGGGGGCGGAATGCAGTTTGGGTTGGAGAGTGGGAAAGGGTTGGTGTTCAGAGGTTCCCAAGGCCTGTCCTTCACCTTTAGGCTGAGTCCCGTCATGGAAAAAGAGGTGAGGTCCTTTGCTATAACTGGGGATGGAAAGGGGTGGGGTGGGAAGAGGAGAGAAGGTGTTTCCCAGGGGTCCAGGAATCTCAGTGGTCAGAGAGAACTGAGAGAACAGCCTTTGGTTGTCCTTCCAGTTCTGGTCCTCCCTGATCTCTCTGCTGCTTTGACTCTTTTGAGCGCTTCTCCCATCATGCCTTCTCTCTGCCCTCTCCTTCAGACAGCACCCTCTCCTGTTTCTCTGCCCATCTCTCCAGCTGTTCCCTAGATGTATCTGATACCCTTCTACCTCTGTGTCTTTACTCATGCTGTTCCCTATGTCTCCAGTGCCCTCCCTTACCCTTGTCTTTATCTACTGAGTCCCTACCTAATCCTTTAACATCCTGCCTCCTGCAGGAAGGCTTCCCCAAGTACTTCCCCGAGTTCTCTGAGGTACCTCTTGTGTAACTTTGAGCATCATCAGCCTCAGCTTGTGTCTGATTTCCCCAACTAGTGAGGTACAGTGCAAGCTGACCTCGAAACCAGGAAGATGTGAGTTCAGATCCAACCAGGATGTATACTGGCTGTGTGCCCTTGAGCAACATTCTTAGACTATACATTTCAGAGAAAGTGCTCTATCTGCATTGGTAGATGGAGTTTCCCTATCCAGGCTGTCTCTGTACCAAAGAAATCACAAGCCGAGTCCCTTTCCTCTAACTCCGTGATAGCAGAAAGTGATTGTTTCTTATCTAAATATTTTATTGCCCCTAGCACCTGTCTGCTGCAAAGCACAATGCTAATTTTTAAAAAAAAATTTAATGAATGATGACCCTGAGGACCCATCATTTCTAAAGTACCTTCTGGATCATCACAGAAAGATGAAATTCTATACAGTATGGTCTCAGGGTACAATGTGTTCCGTTGTTTTCAAGTGGAGAACTGGTAATCTACTTACTGCCAATTACAAAGCATTTTCCTACCTCCAGGGCTTACCCAGTTGAGTCCTGAAATATGGTTCCTTAAGCTGGTTAAGGCCGCTGTGGCAGACATAATAGATAGAGCCAGAGTTGTGCTGTTAAATATTTAACAGCCAACTCTCCAAAAATGCAGCACGCACTTTTACATTTGATTGATAGTGTTGACATCTTGTCCATCACTTTCTTAAATCTAGATAATTAACAAAACAATACATCAAGCCCCTAGTTTGTAACTTTTGCTCATTTCTGAGGTGTAAACATTCACACTGAAAATTTAACAATGGATTGTCTCCGACTAGTATGAGATCACTCCAGAACAACTCTAACAGAGGCAGTCTCAGAGTCAAAGAAACCCGAGTTCAAATTCTGCCTCTAGAATATACTGTGTGTGATCATATGTAAGTCATTTAACTTCTCGGCGCTCTCCCATATGGTCAAATTCAATTAGAAACAGATTTCTGCAGGCAGTATATTGACTTAGAAAACCACAAATTAACATCATCTGTGTTATGTTGTATTTATTTTTGTTAGACATTTTCCAGTTATGTTTTCATTTTCTTTTTTTTTTTTTGCTTTTTGTAGGGCAGTTGGGGTTAAGTGACTTGCCCAAGGTCACACGGCTAGTTTTTGTGTTAAGTGTCTGAGGCTGGATTTGAACTCAGGTCCTCTTGACTCCAGGGCCAGTGCTCTATTCACTCCAGTTATATTTTAATCTGGAGTTTTGCAGCTTGCTGGGCTGGGAGTTTGACACCTTTGCTCTGGGCACCTCAGTCAGCACACTTTTTTAAGCGTCTGATATGTTCCTGACATTGTGGTAGGCATTGGGTATACACAGACAGAAAAAGAACCTACCCTCAAAGAGCCTACGTTCTATCCAGGGAGATGATTTGTGCAACTATTAGTATACTGAAAGTATAGGGGCCCTGAAGTCAGAAGACTTGAGTTCAAATCCAACCTCAAATACTTGTCACTAGCTGTGTGACCCTGGGCAAGTCACTTAACCCAAATGACTTCATTTAAAATATATGTGTGTGTATGCATACATACATATATACACACACATATATATACTTACGCACACACACATATACACACACACACAAAGTAATTGGGGGAATACTAGCAGTTGAGGGATCAGGAACAACAGTAGAAAGTAACTTTTTGAGATGTTTTGAAGGAAAAAACGTTCTGAGAGGCAGAGGTGAGGAGAGGTGTGGGCCACAGCTATGGCATGGAGGTGGGAGTTGGAGTGTTGTAACAGGAGAGAAGCAGCAAGAAGGCCAGTCTGGCTAGAGCACAGAGTGGAGGAAAGGGAAAAATGTAATAGTAAATACAACAATAATAATAGCATTTATATAGTGTCTTGAGCTTTGCAAAGTACTTTAAAAGTGTTACTTTATTTTATCTTCACTACAATCCTGGGTGGAAGGTGCTATTAATGTTTTCATTTTACATATTTGGGATTTGGCAAGTGATGGTTAAGAGACTTGGCCAGGGTCTTATGTCTTAGAGAAAATTCGAGTTCAGATCTTGCTGTTTCCAGGACCAAAACTATCTCCTGTGCCATCTAGCTGCTTTGCTCTAACAAATCTGGAAAGGTCTCTTTGTTGCAAAAGACTCGAAAAATGACAGATAAGTTTTATTTGATCCTAGGGGCAATTGGGAGGCCTGGTATTTTACTGAGTAGGGGAATGACCTGGTGCTTTAGGAAAGTCACTTCAACAACTGTGTGAAGAATGGATTAAAATGGGAAGAGATGAGGCAGGAAAATCTGTGAGTAACAGAACAGGTACTGATTTTCATGGGCAGATGGAGTTTTTTCATTGGATGTCTCCTATACTAAGGAATTCTCAAGTCCACTACCTAAAAAGGGGAGAGGGTCATTTCTCTCATTTGGGGGCTGGGACACTCTATGGAGGCAGTGAGATGACCAGGGGAGGGGCTATTTCTGAGACTCTCCTCCTTCCTCACCCTCTTAGCTTCCTCTCCTCTTCCAGGCCCTCCTGTGCTGATGCATCCCCTAGCTCTGCCCCCCTGGGTCTCAGGGCCACAAGCCCAGTAGCCTCTAGGGATATTCCTCAAGTCAAATCAAGTCCACCAGCATTTACTAAGCACTTGCTACGGACCATGCTCTGTGCTAAGCATCAGAGACACAAAGAAGGGCAAACACAGTCCCTGCCCTCCAGGAACTTTCGTTATTTAAAAAATATATTTCTGTTGATATCTTTAGTTTTTGCACTGTCCAGATTTTCCCCTGTATTTCTCCCTTGTCTCCTTCTAAAGACTCATTCCTTGTAACAAAGAACTTTTTTTAAAAAAAAAAAGGAAGAAGAAAAAATAAAAACTGATCAATACATTTTTAAAAATCTGATAATTATATAATGCCCCCCTCCCCCGTGGACACACACACCTTCCCCACCCCCACCCCCATTTCTACTAAGGAGGGTTCTTCTCATTTCTTTTCATTGGGATGAAGCTTGTTCTTTGTAATTTTGTAACCTTCATTTTTGATTGTCTTGTGGTTATTTTCACGTACATTGTTATAGTCATTGTGTATATTGTTTTCTTGGCTCTGCTTACTTCGCTCTAGATCAGTTTATATAAATTATTCCATACTTCTCTGTATTCATAGCATTTTTCATTTCTTCTATCACACTGATATTCCATCTCATTCATGTACCAGTTTGTTTAGTCATTTCCCGATCAATGAGTGTCTGCTTTCTTTTGCTACCACAAAGAATGAAGCTATAAACATCTTGTGATGTGTGAAGCCTTTCTTTTCATCAGTGATCTTGTGGTAAATGACTAGACGTGGAATCTCCAAGTTGAAGGATATGGACATTTTGGCCATACTTTTTCTTTGCATAATTCAAAATTGCTTTCCAGAATGGCTGTACTAATTTACAACTCCACTAATAATGCATTAGTGTGCTGAGTGCACACTCAGTCTGGAGATTTATATTCTACTGGAAGGATACGTCATTTAATCAACTAAGTAGATACAAGATATATACAGAGTAGCCGGCAGATACTCTGAAAAGCCTGCTGGCTTGGAAATGTGAATTGGTTGGCATAGCAATTCTTAAACTTTATTTCAGAACCCCCTTATGTGCTTAAAAATTATCAAGAACCCCAAAGAGCTTTAGTTTATGTGGATATATATCAATATTTACCATATTGGAAATCAAAACTGATAAATTAAGTGTATATTAATTCATTTAAGAATAATAATAAACCTATTACATCTTAATATCAACAACATTTTATGGGAGGAGAAACCTTGTATTTAAAAAAAATTAGTGAGAATGACAGTGTTTTATTTATTTTTTTCAAATCTTAATGTCTGACAACCGAAAATGGATCCCAATATCTGATTTTGAATTCAACCTGTTGTTATTTGGTTTAAGTATATAAAGAAAATCCTACCTCCTATGTTTTTGTACTTGGAGAAGGTAAGATCATTTTAATAGACAGATAACATCTTAGAATTATTAAAAATAGTTTTGACCTTCTGGACCCCTGGAAAGGGTCTCAGGGCACCCAGGTATCCATGTACCACACTTTGAGACCTGCTAGATTATTACACGGCAGAGGGAAAGGCCTGCTGTAGTCAACTGGAGTCAGGAATACTTGGGTTCAAATCTCATCTCCACTTGGCTACATGATCCTGGGCAAGCCATCTAGCTTCCCTCAGACTCAGTTTCCTTCTTTGCCAAAAAGATGATAATAATAACTGTGGTTATTATAATTTATAACTTACCTTACAGGATGGTGAAAACCAAGTGTTCAGGATGTGCTTTGTAAACCCCAAGGCAATTATATTTTAAAAAATTTATTAATTTATTAATTTTTAGTTTCAACATTCACTTCCATAAGTTTTACATTTTCTCCCCGTCCTTCCTCTTCTTGCTCCCCAAGCTGGTATGCAATCTGATATAGGTTCTACACATCCATTCCTTTGAAACACATTTTCACATTAGTTATGTTGCATAGAAGAATTATAACAAATGGGAGAGACCATGAGAAAGGAAAAACAAAAAACAAAAAAGAGCAAATAGTCAGCTTTGCTCTACATTCAGACTCCATAGTTCTTTCTCCGGATGTGGACAGCATTTAACGTTGTGAGTCCTAAGCCAATGTCAGTTCATAGGATCATAAGGCATTGGAAAGGACCATCTAGTCTGGCTCCCCCATTTTACAGGTGAGGAAGCCCATGGAGCTAAAGTGACTTATCTAAGGTAACAAAGATATTAAGTGACAGAGGTGTATCTTTCTCTCTTTTGTCTCTGTGATGCAAAATCCCTATTACTGTCCTTGACAAGGAAGTCTCATGAAGGCGCAGGATCTGAGATGACTGGGAAAGGGGAGCACCTGAGTACAACAGGGTGCTGTACTCTGGAGTTAGCTTCTGGCTCTGACGGGGGACATCCATGAGGAGGCCACGGCCATGTATTGCTGTAGTTCAGTCATTTTTTTGGTTGTGTCCAACTCTTTGTGACCCCTTTTGGGGTTTTTTGGGGGGCAGAGATACTGGAGGGGTTTGCCGTTTTCTTCTCTAGCTCATTTTACAGATGGGGAAACTGAAGCAAACAAGATTAAGCAACCAGGGCCACACAACTAATACGTGTCTGAGGGCAGATTTGAACTCAAGGAGATGAATTTTCTTGACTCCTGCTCCGGTGCTCTTATCGGCTACACCACCAACCTGCCCCTGCATGTCCTCCTACCATCACTTTATAGGGTGAGGCAAATCCAAAGCATTCCTCTTCCCCAAGGGATGCACCATAGATCGGTGATCGAAAAATTTAGCTAAACCTTTTCAGAAGTTATTGATAGTCTGAGCCTGAGCCAGGGCTTAGGTTCACAAGTTTCATCCATTTCCTCCCTAAGTGTGGGGCAGCATCTAATTTAACTTTGTTTAAAGCTCACATCTCATGCTTTAAGGCCAAACAGCTCCAGATAAAGATGCCCAAGAACTACTCAACCCTTTCATATGAGTCTCTTCTGGGACCCTGGGAGCTGATATTAATGCCTGGATCTTTGAGTAGATCAATAGGACTAAATGAAGGGAAAGGGAGAGTTCTGAGCAATTGCATCTGGGCATAGATGTTTTTTGATTACTGTCCCTAATTGAACAGTTTCCTTATTATACACACACACACACACACACACACACACACACACACACACACACGAGAGAGAGAGAGAGAGAGAGAGAGAGAGAGAGAGAGAGAGAGAGAGAGAGAGAGAGAGAGAGAGAGAGAG
>CM053599.1:192715989-192764278 GCA_028646575.1 Pseudocheirus occidentalis
TTATATAATAATATAATTAAATATATATCATATACTTTTGTATATTTTATATTATTTTATATATAAGATTATATAGTTATATATTATATAATAGCTAAGAATAGCTCTTAAAATATTCTTATATATTATATTCTATATAATAGCTCTTAGATATTCCTATACATTATATTGTATATAATAGCTAATAATAACTCATATATTATATATAATAGATAATAATAGCATTTTAACAAGCCCCCATTTTACAGATGTGGAAACTGAGTCTCACAATGATGAAGTGACTTGCTCAACATCCTACAAGGAATAAGAGGCAGAATCAAAATTTGACCCCAGGCCCTTGTTACTCAGAAGTCATCTCTAGCCCAATCTCACATCGTGCTGGGTCAGAGATAGTCCCCCACTCAGGAAGGGACCTGCCCTTGAAGACATGATTAATGAGTATCCAGAGTTAAGGCATATTGAGTTCAAATCCGTCCTGAAGCAGTGTGACCTTGGGCAAGTCACTCAACCCCAATTGCCCTGCCTTCCCTCCTCCCCCCACACCCCCCAAAAAAGAAAAACAAAACAAGAGTGAAAATAGTATGTTTGTAAGGGGCGGCTAGGTGGCGCAGTGAATAGAGCATCCAACCTGGAGTCAGGTGGATTTGAGTTCAAGTGCGGCCTCAGACACTTAACACAAAAAACTAGCCGTGTGACCTTGGGCAAGTCACTTAATCCCAATTGCCCTGCCTTCCCCCCTCCAAAAAATTAAAAGAGCTGGGGCATAATCGCATGTCATACAGTAAAACTATTAGTCCCCACAGGCACAAGCAGAATCAGGAGAGATTTGCCTCTACGCCCACTTTCTGCATGCTTTATCTTTCCTTGCCTCCACTTCCTTCAAAGACCTCATCTGCACCCGACCGCTTGCGGACTTCCTTTGGCCGCGGGCTCTGCAGACCCCTCGGTGCGGTCCGTCTGCTGGCCGCACTCCCCTGTCCTGCAGAGGTCTTGCAGCTGAAGCCCAGTCCCTCAGTGCAAGACGCTGCCCCTGCTGAAAGGATGTCAGGCAACGGGGAGCAGGTAGGGCCCAGATTTGGGGCCCGGGGAGGCCAGATCAGGGCCCATCTGCTCAAAAGCTCCCGCAGAGAAATGATGCGTGGCAGAATGGAAAGAAGGGAGTGAGCAGAGCCGGGTTCGGAGCCCAGCTGCCACTGCCTGGCTACGGGAACTGCTCAGAGGCTGGTTTTCATTTGTAGTATGAGGATGATGGACCCTGTACTGCCTATCTACAGAAGTGTCGTGAGAAAGGCATGATAGAAATAGGAGTTATTATGGAGATCGTGGGAGCCTAGCTCAAGAGCTAGACGGGGGCTCAGCTCATCTAGTCCAACCCCCTCATTTTACAGATTAGGAAACTGAGGCCAGGCAGGTTAAATAACTGACCCAGGTCACATAGGTAGTAAGTGGAAGAACTGGGATTTGAAATCAGACCCTGTGACGCATTTCAGCGTTCTTCCCGTTGCACCAAGACATGAACAGTAAACTCTACCCGGGATCTTTCTCAGAGCCCACCGACACCTCTGTCAGAGAGACAGGACAGCCTTCTACACAGTCTGTATACATTGGATACAAATTGTCTTTTTGTGTATTGTAGACAGTGTGATTGCAATTTGTATCATTAATTGTGCAATTGTTGTAAAATCGTATATTTATACATTACATACAAATTTTTAGATACATTATATTCTGTTATTGTTCCATCATTTCCCCTCATTTCCAACTCTTCGGGACCCCATTTGGGGTTTTCTTGGCAAAGATTCTGGAGCAGTTACCTATTTCCTTCTCCAGCTCATTTCACATATGTGGAAACTGAGGTAAACAGGGTGAGTGACTTGCCCCGGGTCACACAGCCAGTGTCTGAGGCCAGATTTGCACTCAGGAAGTGAATCTTCCTGACTTCAGTCTGGCGCTCTATACACGGAGTCTCCCAGCTGCTCATGCAGATACATTCTGTACACACATACACACACACACATTCTACATAGGTGTTATCTTCCATAAATATATATATATATATATATATATATATATATATATAAATCTGTAACTTCTATACAGATTTTCTCTCCCCATTACAATGTAAGTTCCTTGAGGGTAGGGACTTTTCATCTTTTATCTCCAGAGCTAAGTACAGTGCTTGCCATTAGATGTCCAGTTACGTTTGCTGATTGATCATTCCCATTTGCCAAACGAGGAAACAGAGTCTCAGTGAGGTCTGTAGAGTTTGAAGAAACCTTAGCGCTATCTTGTACAATTCCTTCTGCTAAGGAGGAGGAAACTAAAGATAAATGAGCTTAAGAAATTTTCCCAAGGTCACACAGCTTAGTTAGTGACAGATTTGGGATTCAAACACAGGAACTCTGACTCCAAATCCAATTCTCTTTCCATTATATCTAATAATGATCAAATTAAGACTAGAGCCCCAAGACTTCTGATGTTTAGTCCACTCTATCAAGATGGGGTTGCTTTTAAATGAGCCCCTGGGGGCCTGGATCACCCTCTAGCTGTCTGTGGACTTCCTAGCCTCCCCGAGGGAGAATAAAAGCTCCCTGTTAATTTCACTAGACCTGGCAAAGAAATTGGTCTCAAGGGTGGGACTGGGAAAGGGAGGATGGTGCTTGTGACCAGTACTGATTCAGGGGCTTGTTCTGAGATCATGACTCCTCTATGATCTCCCCAACACTCAGCCCAGAAGTGGAACAAGGCCAGGCACATCCTGCCCCCACTGCCTCCTCTTCTGGGGAAGGGGTGTTCTTAAGATAAAAATACATTCAGAAGCATTCCTTGGCCGGCATCACGACCCCCTCATTCAGACATGAGGAGTGATGAGAGCAGAAGGAAAAGCTTAAAACCTGGCTAGAGCTCCCGCACCCCCACTCTGTCATTCTGCTGTCCTTGATTCACCTTTGAAGATACAGGATCAACCTCTTTCTTGTAGCTTTTTTTTTTTGGGAGGGCAGTTGGGGTTAAGTGACTTGCCCAAGGTCACATGGCTAGTTTTTTGTGTTAAGTGTCTGAGGTCGGATTTGAACTCAGGTACTCCTGACTTCAGGGCCGGTGCTCTATTCACTGCGCCACCTAGGAGCCCCTTTTCTTGTAGCTTTAAAGAATCCTTGCATAGCTGGTTGACCCCTACCTTCCTAAGGTCAGTGGATCTACTCCCCTGTCTCCAGACCTGGCCAGATGTTCCTTTAATATAGGATAGAGGTAAGGATAGGGACTATGGTTTAATGAATTAAAGGGTATTCCCTGATGAAATGCAAGTTGGCTCCTTTTCTGTATCTTACAGTCTTAGAGAGTTTCCTGGGTGCTGAGAGGTTATGTGACTTACTCAGGGTCATATAGCTAATATGTGTCAGAAGTAGGATTTTAAACCAGATTTTCTTGACTCTGAGAACAGTTCTCAAGCCACTATGCTATATTCTCTCCTTATATATAGAATATGGAAAAGCACTGAAAAGGCAAAAAGAGGACATTTCCTATTCTGAAACCCTATATCATAGAAAGAGCTCTGGAGTGGGGAATCAGGAGGTCTTGGGTCCAGTCCCAGATTTGCTGCTATCTTTCTGTTTGTCACTTGGGCAAGGAAAGACAACATGCTTTATAAATGCTGTGAAGGACCACGCAAGTGTCCGCCATTGTTATTTAACTTTTCAGCCTCAGTTTCCTCATCTGCAAAATGGAGATATAGAATTAGAGGACATCTAAGGTCATTTCCAGCCTTGCTATTGTTTGATCTACTTAAATATAATAACCTCCTAATTTGTCCTGATGACTCTTGTCTCCCCCACCCCCTTCCCTTCCAATCTACCTTACCTTTACCACTGGGGCCTTCAAATGGAGAATGTAGATTATACCTCCCTACTTAGTACTCAGTACTTATCCCTGAGTTCCAGCCTATATTCCATGAACATATCCCCTATTTTCCCACCCATAGACCTTTGCTCATGTTGCTCCTTTATGCCTAAGATGCCATTCTGCTTGCCTGCCTCCCTCTTTCATGAACCACTTGAAATTTTAGCCTTCAAAGTTGGACTCTTACAATACAATCTCTTCCTTTAGCCTTTGCACCAGTCAGAGATGACCTTTCCTTCCTAGAATCCTAGATCTAGAGCTGGAAGGAACTTTGAAGACTATTTACTCCTACTACAATTGCAGACACTGTTCTAGCCACTGTACTATGCTGTCTCCCTCTCACAAAACACTCAGACGGGCAGTATGAAAGAACCCTGAGTTTGGAGATAGGAAACCCTGTATTAGAATGATCCTTTCTGATACTTACCATAGGTGTAATTTTGAGTAAGTCATTTCGCTTGTGTGACCCTCAGTTTTCTCCTCTATAAAATGAGGATAGCACCATAAATCCCTACCCTCTCAAGGTTGTTGCTAGAAAAGGTTCTGTAGAGTTAAAAAGGTCTTGTAAATATGGATTGTTATTCTTGTCTCTCTTGTGCACTTATATTTTAATTATGGTTATTTGTGTCCATGTATTGCCTCTCCTTACTGAAATACAAACTCCATTGTTTATAACATAGTGGAAAGAGTCAGAGGATCTGAGTTCAAGTCCTAAGTCTGATACATATTACTTGGCGAAGTCATTTCCCTTACTGGGTCATGATTCCTACTTGGTAAAATGAGGAGTTTGGATTAGATGATCTCTGGAAGCCCTTCATATCTATGACATTCCTGACAGGGACCATGGCTTATTTCTTTTTGTCCACCCCAGAATTTGTCAGAGAACCTGACACATAGAGGGTCTATGCTAAATGGAGCTTGATGCTGATCATGAATTTGGTTCCATCCTGTCTTGGTTCTTGAGATACAAGGTTAGTCTTCCTCCCACAGAGCCAGTTGTGTCTCCTTATATTGTCCTATGCCACACTGATTCTAGTAGAACAAGATTTCCTGTCCTTGTTACACAACCAGAGAATCACAGACTCTTAGAGTTGGATGCAAACTTAGGAATCAATTGGTCTAATTTCCCAAACAGTATACAAATCCCAACCAATAGCATTTCTGATAGGCAGTGATCTAGTCTTTTCTTGAATACTTCCTGTGACAAGGAACTCACTACCTAACAAGGCAGGCTCTTCCATTGCTGGACAGTTCTGATTGTTAAGACACTCTTCCTTGCCTTGAACCAAAACCTACTTGCTTGTCATTTCTACTGGTTGCTTCTTTGTTTTACTTTCTGAGGTCAGGTGAAATGAATCTGTTGCCTCTTCCATTTGTGATAGCCCTTTTAGAAGTCTAAAGACTATTATTGTGGCCTCACAGAAGAGAGACAAGGGCTTCACCTTCTGCCTGACTCTGCATTGATTGGCCTCTTCTAAGAAGGAGAATTGGTGGTGTCAGTAGTGTTGAGAAGAGACTAACAACCATTGTCATCGGCTCTTGAGTTTGTAGCACCTTTTCTGAATGACAGCAGAGATTGTCTCACTTTTTCCATTTGTTTCTGCAGGCTTAGCCCAGTTCTTGGCACATTAAATGACTTTTGATTCATTCATTCTTGGTCCAGATGAGCATCTCAGATGACTATCTTTGGGCTTTGATCTGGGTTTCCTCTCCCTCCCTCTTTGTTTTCCTGTTGTAATTAAAACAAGTGCATTTGACACTACTACAGGAATAGACATTTTCCCCATTTCACAGATGAGAAAACTGAGCCTTGGAGTCATTAAGTGGCTTTCCCGTGATCACATAGCTAGGAAGTATAAAAGAGGCAGGAGTCAGGTATTCCCAAGTCCTCATCTTGTATTTTTTCCACCTTAAAGGCTGTTGGTTGTTTGGACAGTCATTCTGCTAGTCTGTTTCCCAGTTCCCTGAGAACCAATGATTTCATTTGTGTTGGTGCTCTGCCCTGCAGCATGGAGCTGAGGATTGGTGGTGTCGGAGTGGGCACAAGGTACTGTACTTCTTTCTTGAAAGACTGCCATGATGGCATCTTACCTCAGGGTCCTCCATCACATTCCACCAATGCTTGGCCTGGACCACTGCTCGTAGGGGCCTGTTTTCACAGATCTTCTCCCAGTCTCCCTTCCCCTAGGTGTTGTGGTTAGTAAGGAAAATGGTGCACTCATTGCTGGTGAGTTGTTTCAGTCATGTCCAATGACTCCCATTTGGGGTTTTCTTGGCAAAGATACTAGAATAGTTTGCTATTTCTATACCTCATTTTACAAATGAGGAAACTGAGACAAACAGGGTTCAGTGACTTGCCCAAAGTCATACAGCTAAGAGGTATCTGAGGCCAGATTTGAACTCCGGTCTTCTTGACTCCCTGTCCAGCACTCTATCTATTACACCACTTGGAGAGGCCACTGAACTTGGAGACAGGAATGTCTGGGTTCAAATTTTCCATCAGACACATGTTAGCTGTGTGATTCCAGGCAAATCACTTAACGTCTCTGTCCATAGGTTTCCTCCTTAGTCAGATGAGAAAGTTGGAGTCAAAGGCTTCTAAGTCAAATGAGAAAGTTAGAGTCAAAGGCTCCTTTCCAGCTCTAGATCTCAGACTCCTGTGATCCTGGTTGGGAGAAGTGGAGAAGAGACAGATTCCCCTGCCATTCTCACTGCTAGTATAAATGTACTTGTGGTCAGATTGTCTTCTTTGCCATACCTATGCCCCCAAATGCTGATCACAGCTCACATAAGATCTAAAGCTGGAAGGAATCTTAGAGGTCATTTGGTCAAACCCCTAATTTTACAGTTGAGATAGCCCAGGCCAAAAATTTGCATATGAGATAGCCCAGCCGTGTGTTGGTAGCTAGTCTTCCTAAGTCACTGTGACTAAAAGCTTCCATCCAGTTGGCCAGCTTTCTGGAGATGGGTCTCTCTGAACTTAACGAAGCTACTCTTAAGAGGACAGACATGCAATTGACTACCAGGGTTGTAGGCAAAGTTTTTCTGGCTTTATAAGACCTGCTAGGGCTTGTCTTCTGTCGATGGTCTTTGAGAAGCCAGGGTCAACTTTGCGCCACATGGAGGTACTCCAGTGGAAGGATCATAAAATGTCATAGAATAATAACACACATTTCTATATTGCTTTGAAGTGTACAAATTGCCCTATGAGGTAGGTGCTGCAAATATTATTTTTTTAAATAAATGAGTACATTGAGAATCAGAGAAATTAAACACCTTTCCTATGGCCACACAGCAGCTAATAGGTGTCAGAGCCAGTGCTCTGGACCATAGCTTTAGAGCTAGAAGGGGCTTTGGAGGCCATCCCATCCAGATCCTTCATTTTCCAGATGAAGAAACTAAGGGCCAGAGAAGTTAAAGTGATTTGTCCTAGGTCACACAGCAGTTAATGAGTGTCAGAACCAGGACTTCAGATCATAGCTTTAAAGCCCGGATGAGGCTTGGTTGGCATCTAGTACAGATTCTTCATGTCCCCAATAAGAAAGGAGGGAGAGAAGGAAGGAAGGAAGGGAGAAAAGAATGAAGAAAAGAAGGAAAAAAGGAAATAAAGAAGGAATGAAGGAAGAAAGAATGAAGGAAAGAGGGAAGAAAGAAAAGAAAGGAAGAAGGAAAGAAAGAAAGAAGGAAGGGAAGAGAGAAGGAAAAAAAAATATTTATTAAGCACCTAGTATGGGCCAAGCCCTTTCCTAAGCACTTTACAAATATTACTTCATTTTATCTTTACCTCAGGAGGTAGGCACTATTATCACTGCCATTTTACAGTTGGGGAAACTGAGGCAGGTAGCAGTTGAGTGACTTGCCCAGATTTTCACAGTAAGTGTCTAAAGTCTGATTTGAGACCCTGAAGACCCGGGAAGATCTGGGTTCAACCCCTTCCTCAGACACTCACGGAGGGGTCACCCTAGACATCGTCTGGATTTAGGTCTTCCTGACTTCAGGCCCAGAAGCCTCTGTGTCACCTAGCTGTGAAGAATAGGTGAATATTTTTCCTACTCAGCCTCACTGCCTCCCAGCTGCCATCTTGGGGAGGATTCCCTCAGACTCAGTTTCCTCATCTAGACTAGACGACCTCTGAGGCCCCTTCTAGGATCCTTTATCTGGTTTTATCCAGCAGGGACAGTGCCTGAAGGAAGGAAGGAAGAAAGGGAAGGAGGAAAGAAAGAAGGAAGGAGGCACAGGAGGGAAGGAGGAGGGAAAAGGAGAAGACAAAACCAACTTTGTCAAAAACTCAACTTCGCTAAGAGCTGGCCCTGCAACTGCCTCACTCCCAGAAATAAGAACCACTGGCCCTCACCCAGCCTGCCACAGAGAAACACATAACAGGCCTCCTCATGACTGAACATGTCTGGCCACAGCCTGAGGACACACATAGGACTGGCTCTGGTGACTCAGTTGAGAGTTCTTCAATCTCTCAGATACCCAGAGAGGAGAGAGCTAAAGGCACAGAGAAATCCCTTCCCTGACAAGGACATATTTGTTCCCACTCCTCCCTGCCCCTGCTAACTCATCTGAAACCAAGAGCAGTGAGTGCCCTGAGGGATGTCCCCAGAACATCTGGAGCCCAACTTCTAGAGATTAGGTAGGTGACTAATTCGACTTAACTAGCTCAGAACCTATTAGAAAACTCCCTTTGATGGGAAGGACAGATAAAGGGAGACACAAACAGCTCTGTGGAGGTTGCCTTTCTGGAGAAAGGCCAACACCTTGGTCCTGGGCTGGGACTGTTTGGAAAGGATTGCATGGAGGAAAAGAATGTAGAGAAAACACGTAGGGAACTCCCACAGCCAGGATCATCCTGAGGATGTGCACTGCCCTTCGAGGGGGCCATCTGAGGACTATAAAAAAGGACTGAATGAGGATTGAACCACTTCCTATGCCTCTAGTCCTATAGAATCATAGAATCCTCAGGGATGTTGCAAAACGCAGATTTTATCATGGATGTAAAGCATTTTGCAAAGTTTCAAGTGCTATGTAAGTACTAATTACTACTACTACCATTACTATAATAATATTAAAAAATAATCAAATATGACTAATTCTGTGAAATATAATTAAATAACATATAATAATAGTTATATTATTATTAGCCTGCAATTACTAGGCCTACCTCTGGCGATGATTTCACTCTCGGAGCTTCCTGCTGCACTCCTGCTGAGCTCAAGCAATGTTTATAGAACAACATGGAGGTGAGCTGGTAAATATTTAACGATCAGACTCTCCAGGAAAAAAAAATGTATGAACACACACTTTTAAGTTTAATCTTCATTATTAACATTTGCTCAAGTCTAGACAATCAACAAAACAATAAATCAATCCCTGATCTGTAATGACTTCCAGTTTCTGAAGTGTAAGTGATGCTCAGCTGAAAATGGAACAATCCGTGAGCCTGTTAGAGCTGGCTGCAGCTTCTGCTACCACTTGAATTCCCTGGCTGGAAGGGCCCTTGGAAGACAGAACATAGAATGGCAGAGAAGGAAGACACCTAAGGAATCTTCTGGACCCGGACACTTTTTTTATCTCATGGATCACTTTGGTAGTGAAGCCTTCTCAGTTTTAAGTGCAATAAAATATATAGGGGTAGCTAGGCGGCGCAGTGAATAGAGCACCGGCCCTTGAGATAGGAGGACCTCCGACCTCAGACACTTGACACTTACTAGCCCTGTGACCTTGGGCAAGTCACTTAACCCCAATTGCCCTGACTTAGCCCCCATGCAAAAAAATAAATGAATAAAATATATAGGACTGTAACCAATTATGTTGAAATGTAGTTTTGAAAATATTTTTAAAACAAGTTTACAGACTCCAGGTTAAGAACCCATGCATGTAAATTTCCTCATTTCACAGAGGAAGAAACTGAGGTCTGAAAACAGGAAGTGAACTATGCAAGGTCACAGATCAGGAAGTGAACAGCATAGTGAAGGTTCAGACTCAGATTTCTTGACTTCCACCCTTGGGTTCTGCAGTGTCATCTGTCTCCCTCGCCAGCCTGTCACCGGCACCCCAGGGTGGAACATGCCTGGAGCCTGCCTCCCAAATTCCCAAGTCAAGTAATTGCTACAAGCCCAGTTCATTCCTCCTTCCTCACCTCCAGTCTCAAGTATGAGAAGTCCAAGTGGTTTCCCAGACCACCAGCTGATGTCCTCTGCTGCCCTCTCTCTAAGGCTGGTGAAGAGCATCTCACCCATATGAGCATGTGGATATGTGGTCAAGGGAGGGGTACTAGGAGGCCAGAACCACCAAGGACGTGCTCCAGGCTTCCCCATTACCTCCCTCCCGGGGAGGGAGCAGCAGCCGAAGACCTGACGACCTGACCCTTGCTCTGAGGATTGAGCATTATTAAATGTTGGCCACATGCGTACTATGGGCAGAGAACTCTGCTTCAGAGAAGGAAGATCGGTGGTGTCCCAGCTCTGAGATGCTGGCATCAGTCTGACTGAAATGGTACCAGCGGAGGGTAAGAGGGTAGGTGGAAGAAAATTAAATCACAGTGGAGATGGGCATCAGTATGAAGCGACAGGAAGAGTGCTGGTTCTGGAGTCACTGGACTTGGGTTCAAATCCTTTCTCTGATACTACCTGTGTGACCTTGGGCAAATGACTTAGTCCCCCTGAGGCCCTCCCTGGGTCTCAGTTTCCTCATCTGTAAAACTATGGTGTTAGACTAGATGACATTTAAGTTCCTTCTAGATCTATGTTCTAAGAGTCCTGACTCCACACTTACTAGTCTGTGACTTTGGACAAGTCACATCTCTCTGAGGAGCCTCAGTTTCCTCATCTGTAAAATAGGGAGAGGAACTGTACCTTTGGTTTCCTTGATACAGGGGACTCCCAAGCTGAGGAAATTCCTTCTATTGGTGCAGATTGACACCTTCTCTTTGGTGTATATAGTCTTAGGGCATTGCACAGGGAGGTTAAGTAAGCTGACCAGGGCCACAAAGCCAATATGTCTCAGAGGCATGATTTGAAAACAGGTCTCCTGCCTACCTCCTGAGTTGTTGTAGGTAAAACATTTCAGAAACCTTAAAAAGTCTATAAGAATGGGAGCATTTGCTAATAACAAGGCTTCTGGCTGAGATATGCTCATTCTGGTAGGTGTAGGAGCTGCTGATCCTGAACCAAATGCACCAAAGTGCATTCATGGTTCATGAAAAATTTTGGCTTTTCTGCAGGCTGAATGGACTCCAGGTGGTTAATTCTTCTGCCAAAAATCTCCATCTATCCACATCCTGTCCTGCTCAAGACCCATCTTCTACGGGAATCCTCCACGTATTCCATCTCCCACTGATACATGGCCTTTATTTTCTATCCGTAGATGTCACTGGGCATTCTTGGGTTAATATCTAACTTTGCATGCAATGTGTATTCTCCTCCCAACTGGCCTCAATCAGCCAGCAAGCATTTATTAAGCACTTACTTGTGTTCTGGGCCCTACGCGAAGCAGGAGAGATGCAAAGAAAGGCAAAGACAGTCCTGGAAACCTCAAAGAACTCACTTTCTAATGACAGACGGCATGTTAGCAACTACGTACATGTGTATATGTATAGATATGTCTACAGCAAATGGGAGGTAACCTCAGAGGGAAATCAGTGCGGGGTAGGGAGAGTTTGTTAAATAGAAAGGGCTCCTGCAGAAGGTGGGATTTGAGGTTGGTCTTAAAGCAAGCCTGAAGGCAGAAATAAGAAGAAAAAACATATCAGGCATGGGGAACAGCCAGTGCAAAGGTGGGGTTATGGGAAATGGATGAAGACTATCAAGGAGGCTCATGTTACTAGATGATAGAGTGTGTGGAGAGGAATAAAGTAGAAAGAGCCTAGGAAACAGTAAGGGACCAGGCTGTGAAGGGGTGTAAATACTTATCAAAGGGTTTCATATTTGATCCTGAAGGTGCTGGGGACCCACTTGAGTTTATTGAGTAGGGGAGTGAAATGGTTGGACCCATATTTCAGGAAAATTACCGCGGCAACTGAGAGAAGTTGTAATGGAGTTGGGAGAGACAAGTACGAGGGGATAAGAGCCTGAACCAGGGTATCACCTCAAAGGCAGAGACCATGTCTTGACTAATGTCTTCTATATCACCCACCCCAGGACTATGTATAACAGGTCTCAGTGAATCCTTGTTGAAAAAATGGATGAATGAATGTAAAGTGGCCTTTGGAATGAATCAAGGGGAGACATAATCATCATATAGCATTAGAGCTAAAAGGGACCTCAAAGATCATTTAGTACAGCTTCCTTACTGTTGTTTAGTTGTTTTTGAGCTGTATCTGACTTTGTGACCTTATTTGTAGTTTTCTTGGCAAAGATACTGGAATGGTTTGCAACTTCCTTCTCCAGACCTCATCTACACATGAGGAAACTGAGGCAAACAGAGTGAAGTGACTTGCCCAGACTCACGCAGACAATGAAGTGTCTGAGGTCAGATTTGAACTCAGGAAGAATAGTCTTCCTCACTCGAGGCTGGATGCTCTATCCATTGTACCACCTAGTTTCCCCTTCCCTTAGTTTAGAGAGGAGAAAACTAAAAGCCAATCAAACAGCAAACATTTATGAAATGTGTGCTGTGTGCCAGACACTGTGATATTTAGAGAGGGGAAGAGACTGACTCAAGGTAGTGGCAAAAATAGGACTAGAATCCAGGTTTCCTGACATCCTCCCTCCACTCCCGGGCCAGGGTTCTGCATTATTCTTGCAGTTAACTTTCTGTGGTCTGACGCTGGTGGAGGCTCATTTTAATTAGAACATGATCATTTTAATTAGACTATAAAATACAATGGTGTATTTTATACCAAACACTGGAAGGAGACGAAAGTTGCAAAGGCTCAGAACTTGTACTCCAGGAGAGTTTCATCTACAGATGCCAATACCTCCCCATGACCATCGCCATGCAATCCCCTCGATTCCAGGCCCTTGAACCAAGGTCATAGTCATTTAATTGGTCCTGGAAACAAGCACAACATGAGTCCATACAACAACATTAACAGTCATTCTTTAGTCTTTTATATCTATGGGGCATCTTTAACTTTGCAATGCACTTTCATATCCATTATTTCTTGGCTCTTACAACCACCCTGGGATTACTATCATATCCATTAGCTTTATTTGTCCCATCGTAAGAGCCCTTTGAAAGAGCTTGGGTAGGCAAGGATTAATGTCTCCATTTTACAGATGAGGAAACTGAGCATAGTGAAATCATTTTATATCCTCAGACTTGCCAAGTGACAATACTTCTCAAAGAAGTTAAATGACTTGTCCAATGTCACCTAGAAAGTCAGGATCTTTTTCATATCACACCTGGAAGTTGACTCTAATCAAGATCATGGTGCTAGAGGCAACTTGACTCTCCATCCCTCGGGAGTTCCTCCCTGACACCTGGCACCATGGGAAGGAATCTGCTTAGGCTGCTCTTGGAAGAATGTTAATGTGACAAGTAGAAAAGCCCAGGAGTGTTAAAAACATCAGTTTGCTTATGGCCACTTCTGTGTCTTTGGACAACCACCCTTGGGCTCCATTTTCCCCATCTGTCAATATTAATCCCTGCCTGATCTCCTTCCCAGGGCTATTATGAAGAGGTGAATGAGTCAAGGCTATAAACTATTTTGTTCACAAAGTCTGGACCCCCCTACACGTGTGATGAGCAAGGTGCATGGAGTGCTGGTCGTAGACTCAGAAAAGCCTGAGTCTGAATCCTGCATTAGGCATTTATGGGCTATCTGACCCTGGGCAAATCACTTCACCTTTCTCAGACTCAGCTTCCTCATCTGTAAAATGGTGATAATAGCAGCATAGACCTCATAGTGTCATGAGCATCTAATGAGATACTTAAAAAATTCTGTAAACCATAAAATGCTTTGTAAATATTAGCTACTTATAATTTGGCCAAAGCTTGACTTAGAACCTTTCTGATTGGAGCGTCATAGAAACAACATTGCTGTGACTTGGACTACCTTTTAAACACATCAGTTGCTTTGGGAGCTGTCGTGTTTTTTCAGCTGACTTGTCTCTGGCTGTTTCTTGGAATGCATGTCATGAGCTCTCGATTTTCCACGGGGGGCTGATTATCCACTTGGTGGAGTATCTGACAGCAGCAAGGTTTCTTGCTGCCAGACAACTCCCCCTGACTCTGGAGGAAAAACTGACTAATCACTGCCATTCCCCACCCCCATGCCACCTTCCTGATACCCTCATTAACCGTTATCCTTCTTGGTGGAGGAAGAAATAGAGAACAAGACAGAGGATTCTCTAAAGCTTAGAAACATTAGGATGGCTACGTGGGGTTAGCAACCCCAAGCTGGTTTCTCTAGCCCAGGATCCCGACTCTGATGGAACCTCTGGTGACGGGGAACTCAGTATATCCCTACATAAAGTCAGTATTTGAACAGCTCAAACTGTTAGGAAGTTTTTCCTTGTACTGAGGTGAAATTTGTAAGAATGTCAAGATCAATGGATTTGGAATCCAAGGCTCTGGGTTCAGATCCCGGTTCTCATGCTAGCTGGGTGACTTTGAGCTTTTCTGAGCCTTAATTTTCACATCTGTAAAATGAGGGCATTGGGCTGGATCACCTCAAATGAACCTTCCATGTCTAAATCTACAATCTGCCTGTTGTTCCTTCTTTTTCCCTCTGAGGTAAAAACATTTCCTCTTCCATTTCTTCTTCCATGCAACAGCCCTCCCAATGCTTAAACAAGCCATTGTTGTTTTTAGCCTTTTTCAGTCATGTCTAACTCTTGGTAACTCTTCCGGGGGGGTTTTCTTGGCAAAAATACTGGAGTGGTTTGTCATTTCCTTCTCCAGTTCATTTTATAGAAGAGGAATTGAAGTAGCTAGTAAGTGTCTAAGGCTGGATTTGAACTCAGGTCTATCCTGTCTGCAGGCCCAGCGCTCTATCCGCTGTACCACGTAGCTGCCCCCAGACACAATCATTGTGATGCCCTAAATCGTTTCTTCTCAAGACTAAACATCCCTCATCCCTTCAGACAGTCCCCATATGGCATGATTTCTCATCAGCTCAGGCTCAGCTTAAGGTCCTTCCTAAAGTGTGGAGACCAGGACTGGATCCATTGTTTTAGCTGGGATGTGAGCAGAGTTCTCACCTCCTTCCTTCCGGTTACTGTTTACTCTGGGCTTTGTTTTGATGTTTTATTGTATTGTTATTTAGGCAGCTAGCTAGCACACTGGATAGAGCCTGGACCTGGAGTCAGGAAGACCTAAGCTCAAATCCAGCTCCAGATACTTACTAGCTGTGTGACCCCGGCCAAGTCATTTAACCTTCCTTGCCTCAATTTCCTCATATGTAAAATGAGCTAGAAAAGGAAATGACAAACCACTCCAGTATCTTTGCCAAGAAAACCCCATTCAACCTACACAGTCAAAAGTGACTGAACAACAACAAAAGAGTATTTTTATTTATTTTGTTAAACATTTTCCAAATACATTTTTGAATATGTTTTCACTGATATTTTCTCGTCTTACATCACCATAGGTATTCCAAATATCCCTGCTCCTCCCAAAGAGCCAAACAAACTTTACAAATAATATTTTTAGAAAGAAAAAATATCAGCACAATTAATTGATACTTTGAAAAAGTCCCAAAACGTAAGCAATGTATAATACCTGTGGACCTTCCACTTCCACAGAAGAGTGGATTTGGGTCCCTTATCTCCTCATTTGAATCCTGCTTGATCTTTACAATTTTGTTACATTTGTTTGGGGGTGGGTATAGTTGTTCTTTCCATTTATATTGTTATATTTCCTGTGTATATTGTCTTCTTGGCTCTGCTAACTCTACTTTGCATCAATTTATATAAATCTTTCTATGATTCTTTGCATTGATCACATACAGCATTTCTTAAAGCACAATAACATTTCATTCCATTTGTGTACCACAATTTGTTTAACCATTCCACAACTGATGAGCTTTGTTTCCAATTCTTAGCTATCACAAATAGTGCTGTTGCAAATATTTTGCAATGTATGGGGACTTTCTTCTTATCTATGGCTTTATTGGGGCTCTCCACACTATTGACTCATCTTGATCTTGCCATCACTTTTTTTACATGCACCTACCTCATGTCATTGATTTTTTAACTCAAGCATAGGACTTTACATTTATTCCTATCAAATTCCATCATATTAAATTTGATCTACTCTGACTGTCACACATGTTAATGATAGTAAATCTAGAGCTAGAAATTTCTTCTGTCCAAGTCCTTTATTTTACATATGAGTAAACTGAGACCTGGAAGTTTTAGTCACCTGAGAAACACCAATGACAAGATTCAAACCCAGGTCCTCCAATTCCAAAGCCAGTAGTCTTTCACTTGTACCACTATGCCTCCCATCTGGCAGCATCATCAGCATGCTATCTGTGCATCTATCTAAACCTCTGGGAAGGGGAATGAATAATACTAGGGCGAGAACAGATTCTTGGGACACTTCCATCCAGGTTGACCTCAATTCACTTCTCACCATTCTTTGAGTTTGGCCATTCAACCAGTTCCAAATCTACCTTACATTCCTTAACTCATATCTTTATATCTGGTCCAAAAGGATATTGTGAGTCTCTTTCAAACATGATACTCACATCCACCTCCCAGCCTAAGTTAGGGCCATCCCCCAATATACAGCTTCTCAACAAGAGTCCTTAGAGCAGTGGTTCTCAACCTTCCTAATGCCGTGACCCTTTAATACTCATATGTGGGCCTATGTGCATGTGGATGGACCCACCTGGAGATGGATAGAGGAGCAGTGTCTCGGTTCCTAAGACCACTGGAAATATGTGTGTTCCAATGGTCTTAGGCAACCCCTGTGACCCCGTGAAAGGGTCATTTGACCCCCAAAGGATTGCAACCCACAGGTTGAGAATCACTGCGTTAGAAGAAACTGCCAAAGGTCTCAAGCGTATCCATTTTTAAAATTTAATTTTTTTTGTTACATTTGAAGTTAAGTTTATCCATTTTTTTTGCTTTTTTTTTTGGAGGGCACTTGGGGTTAAGTGACTTGCCCAAGGTCACACGGCTAGTTTTTGTGTGTGTGTTTAAGTGTCTGAGGCCGGATTTGAACTCAGGTACTCCTGACTCCAGGGCCAGTTCTCTATCCACTGCGCCACCTAGCCGCCCCAAGTTTATCCATTTTTAAGGTTATTGATTTTGAACCTCTAGAATAACAAGTTTAATGCTTGTTCCTGCCTCTTAGCTAGATCATCAGTTAATGAATAATGAATCAATTCCTTTTTTGGCTTGTTATATTAGGTTCCCCAAGGAGAGAGCCAGAGAAGGAGAAGGACCCCACCCTATCCCTAAGTGGCTTACAGCCTAGTGGTCAGTCAATATGAATTTATGAAGCACCTACTATGTTCCAGGCACTGTGCTAAATGCCGGAGAGACAGAGAGGGAAGTCTCTGCTTTCAAGGAATTCACAGTGTAATGGGGGAAACAGCATGAAAACAACTGTGTTCACACAAGTCACGTACAGGATAAATTGGAAATGATCAGTAGAGGCCATGCTCTAAAATCAAGGAAAAACATAAAAGGCTCCCTATAGAAGATGAGGTTTTAGCTGGGACTTGAAGGAAGCCAGGAGGCAGAGATGAGGAGGGAGCATTTCAGGCATGAGAGACAACTGATGGAAATGCCCAGAGTCAGGAGATGAAGTGTCTTGTTTGAGAAATAGCAGGTACATTGCCACTGGACTGAAGAGTAAATAGGAAGAAGAATGTAAGTTGGGGAAAAAAAAAACCACAAAGAGGTGAAGAGAGCGAGTTATAAAATGCTTTGAACTCCAGAAAAGGGGAAAGATAAAACTGGATACACCAGTAAATACAGTTGTGGGCAGTGTGGGCCAAGGATGGATACTGGAGGAGCAAAGAGGAGCTAAGCCCATCGTTGTGGGCTGTGATAATCAAGAAACACTTTATGAAGGAGATGAGGATTGAGTTGAATTTTAAAGAATGGGTGAGGTTTAGATATGTGAAGAGGGAATGAGTGAAAGTGTAGAAGTGAGAAAGTATCAAGTGTGTTCTTTAGAGAATCAACAGGCCAGTTTGGCTGATTAGGAACCAGGAAGAATAGGAGAGAAGCTGAAATCATCTTGGAATGGTAGATTGGGACCAGGTCATGAAGAATCTTGGAATTTAGCTTAATTTAATTTTAACTTTATTGTTATTTTCTTTTTAATTTAATCAAACTAAGGAATTTAGACTTTGTAATAATAAAAAGTTGATACTTCTATAGCATTCTGAGGGTTTCAAAGGCCATAACAGCTCTATAAGGAAGGCCATATAAGGTTTATTTCCCCTTTTTTATAAATGAGGAAGTTGATTAGGGTTCAAATTAGGGTACATATAGTTAATAAGCATCAGACAGAACTAGAGCCCATTCTCCTGATTTTAAACCCAGTGTTCTCTCCATGATATCATTCCTCTGCATTGGTCATGGGGAGCCATTAAAGGTGCCTGAGCAAAGAAGGAGCTCCTCCAGAACAGTGCATTAGTACGACTCCTCCAACAGCTGGTATAGGATGAACTGGAGGGAGGATACTCAGAGGTGGGGGAGCCAGTTGAGAGCTGCTCCAGCAGGGATGCAAAGGTCAGCTTCTGGAAAGGAAGATTTAAGAAGATCTGACTGCTATAAGAAATAACCCATAAAATATACTAAACCACTGGTCTGTCTTCAAATGTTTTCCATCAGAAAAAGGGCCTAACTTTATTACATTTCATTTCTCTCTTTGAGAAAGAAACTTTATTAAAATACACCCCCAAACTCTACTTAACTATGCACATGATGTGACCAGATCACCTTAAAATATCCCTCTTCATAGGAACTCTTGTTTTTAACCCTTGGCATGGTCAAAATTGAATATTACCACAACCACTTAAAAGTTTCTTTGCCATTTTTGTGTCTGTTAAAGACTTTTTTGAATGAAGTTGATGTTTTGAACCTGTTCCAAATACTATAGTAATTTTTTTTCTTTTCTCTTTTTTGGAGGGGGGAAGGCAAGGCAATTGGGGCTACGTGACTTACCCAAGGTCACACAGCTATTAAGTGTGTCAAGTGTCTGAGGCCACATTTGAACTCAGGTCCTCCTGACTCCAGGGCCGGTGCTCCATTCACTGAGCCACCTAGCTGCTCCCATAATAATTTCCAAAAAGGAAATTACATTGAAAATTTCTGCAGTAGAATTCTATGTTGTGTTTTGTTTTGTTTTGAGTACCTCTTTCGGGTTGAGAATTATCTGTGCTGTGGTCTCCTCCATTTATATAGATAATTAAGAGCTTTGTGTGAGTCATTTGCTGTATTACAATAAGGAGAAAAAACAATCAAGTCTGCAGTGTTTTCCAGTGATAGGGAGCAAGTGCTACCAGGTGTAGCTAGCCTGCTTAGCAGTCCTGATTCTCCAGGCCTTAAAAGTAATCAAGGCAGGCCTTATGAAAAATTTCTCTTTTTCTATTGACTTTGGTGGCCAAATGTGCCTATGGTAGAAGCAGGTCAGTAAGTGCAGGATTCCTGCAAGAGGCTGGCAGTCTTTAAGCTTTGGGAGAGAGTGGAATCATGGAACTTTAGTGATACAGGGCAGAAATATCAAACTCAAATAGAAATGGGGACCACTAAATGGTATCTAAGGATCCCTGCAGGTGCATGTTGACTTAGAAAAACCACATGTTAACATTCTCTATGTCCTGTTTGATTTTAATTTATTTTGTTAAATACGTGCCTTTTAAACTTTTCATTGTGGTTGGTTTAGTGATAAATAATAATAAAGTTTGAACTCAGCTGTAAAAAAATGTCCTAATTACATTTTAATCTAAAGTTTTGTGGATGACAAAGTGACCTGCTCCGTGTGTTGGACTTCTCTGATATAAGAGAGCTTTGCTGTTATCTCATCTTAAAGAAGAAGAAACCAAAGCCAGAGAAAGTAAAGGACCTAACCAAGGTCACATAATGAGTTAGAGCCCCCATCTTTGGCTCTATCCACAAGGACAAGGACTCGGGACCTAGAAGTGCTCAGGTACCTGCTCTACTGACCAGGGTAGGCTCCCTTAGCTTCTCAAGGTGAGGGTCAGGGGATATAATCATAGACAGACCACACTTACCTGTCTACCTGTTAATACAGAAGTATCAGCTCTTATTACAGACTAAAGTCAAAATCACTTAATTTGACATTCAAGGCTCTTCTTGACCTTCTTGACCTGTTCTCCAAACTGATTTCAGCTTCTTTCCTACTCTTTCTCCCCTCTGCTCCAGGAACACTGGGCTCTTCATTCTCCAAAGAACACACTTGGTACTTTGCCACGTCTACACCATCACTTGTACTCACCTTCACATATTCAAGTCTCATCCATCCTTCAAGGCTCAATTCAATACTCTTCCCCTCCATGAAGCCTTTCTTGACTATCACTGAGCCCACAGTGATGACTCCCTCCTCTTACCTCCTCCTATCCTTTCATCCAAATTTAGCCCATGCTCTCTGGATAAAAGTTAAGCTGTTTCCCTTCTATATAACCAGACTGTTGTACAATGTGAAAGTATTTGCAGATACTGTACTTGACTGCATGCTGCCATGGGGGAGGAGGGGAAGGGAGGGGAGAAAATTTGAAACTCAAGGGATTGTGGAACTGAATCTTGTAAACTAAAAGTAAATAAACAAGTCAATAAAAAAAAGAATGTAAGCTTTTTGAGGGCAGGGACTGTTTCAGCAGCTTGGTGGTGCATCAGGCTTGGAGTCAGGAAGACTCATTTTCCTGAGTTCAAATCGGGTCTCAGACTAAGCTTGTGTGACCCTGGGCAAGTCACTTCACCCTGTTTATCTCAGTTTCTTCTTCTCTAAAATGAGCTGGAGAAGGAAATGGAAAACTATTCCAGTATCTTTGCCAAGAAAATCCCAAACAGGGTCACAAAGAGGCAGAAACAACTGAACAATAATTGTTTCATTTTGGTCTTTGTGTTCCTGCCACCCAGACCAGTAGTGGGAGTTTAATATGTGCTTGTGTGTTGATTGGCAGACACAAATCCCCTGACTTCTAGGCAAGTGGCTTTTCCTCTATATCACAACATAGAGGGATAAAGGGAGAAGATAATTCGCAGTGGATGGTAGAGAGAGGAGGGCTTGTGACCCAATAATTTTTTTAAAACTGCTTTCAAGTCTGGTCAAGTAGATGGAGTTTGTTGCTTCCATATGACCCTGGATCCTTGAACTATCCTGTCTATACCTTCCTTCTATAATCCAGGAATAATAATATCTTACCCCCAACCCCCTCAGAAAGATACCACCACCACACTCTATGAAAGATCCTATGGCTTCTCTGAGAGGCAGGAACAAGCATTGGATTTGTCATCCAGGATGGGCGAAACACGTCCTGTGTGAGTCTGAGCAAATCGCTGAATCTCACTTGTCTCAGTCTTTTCATGCATAAAATGAGAAAATTGGACTCAGGTAGCTTCATCTGTATCTGTGATTCCCCGGTATAAAGGGCGGAGGGCCATTCCTAAGGCATGTGAACTTGTTCCCAAGAACAACCTTCCCAGAGATCTTCCCTTTGTGATTTCTGACCTGTGGGCCTTGGTCATCACCTGGCAAGCAGCCTTCCTAAGGACCGTGGTTTCTCTCCTCTTCCCAGCGCTGTATTTGAGGTGAAGGGGTGTGGTGAAACTGGATATACTTCTGAGGGAGGCCAGGGTTATGATTCATATAAACAAACCTTGCAAACAAGTCTCTTCTCTCCACCCCCATCACCCCAAGTATGCCAGCCCGTACCTACCTGTGTTTTTGTTTTTTAGCCAGGCAAAGTTAGCCAGCCATCTTTATGGTTTGCCTGGAATACCCTGCTCCACACCCATCGTGGGCATGGGTAGGAGAAGCCACACAAGCCAGCGCTTCACTAGCAGGAAACTGATAATTCAGTCATCTGTCACCCAATCTTCACTCTGTCCATTCACGTCATTACTGGTGCCTGAGCAGAATAGTCCTACCTAGAATCTGGTTATTTTCTAGGAGGTCATTGGAATGTCCCAGAAAAAACGGTCCAGAAAACCAACGGCATCAGCTTTGCCATAGTCTCACTGTGTGACATTGGCTGACCCTGTCTGGCCTCTATTTCTTCACCTGAAACTGGTGATAGGGAAAGGTCAGTCAGGGGTGGGATGAGATGAGTTCAAGGTGTTTCATAACATTATGTATGTGGTCTATATTATACGTCCGAAGGTCTCTACACATATGATTTTCTACATACATGTTCTATATGTGGTATCTGTTGCATGCACAAAGATCTCTTTATATCTGACTTTCTACATTTCAAGTTTATAAAGGATAAGTATGGCAGTGAAGTGGTAAAAATCCTAAGAGATCTGAGTTCAAATTCTGCCCCCGGAGTCACGCTAGTTGTGTTATTGGGTCCAGCTCATTGAACTGCTGAGTCTCTGTTTTCTCATATGGAAAATGGAGACAATGTTAACACTGCCCATCTCATGGGGTCGTTGTGAGAAAAGTGTGTAAACTTTATTCATTTTCTTTTTTTCAATTAACTTTTGTTTATTTTTAGTTTACATCATTGATTTTGATTTTGAGTTACAAATTTTCTCCCCAACTTTCCCCTACCCACCCCCCAAAACAGCCATCCCGTCTGCTCTCTCCTATGTCCTCCCCCGTCACCCCTCGGACTCTCTGGTAGAACAAGATGGATCCCCCTACCCCATATACAGTGCCTGTATAGCTTATTTCCCAGTTGCATGTAAATAATTATATATATATGTGTATGTATATATATATATACACACACACACACACTCAGGTGTATATATATATAAAAACATATGATTTTAGAACTTTAAATTCTAGATTATTTCCCTTCCTCCCTTGTTGCCCACCCCCACTGGAAAGACAAGCAATTCAATCTGTGTAACTACACTTTGAAGTGCTTGTCTTTCTGGTGTATAAACTTTAAAGTGATATAGGAACATACGTTAGCATTTTGGATTCACTTTTTTTTTTTTTTTTGCTTTTTGGAGGGCAGTTGGGGTTAAGTGACTTGCCCAAAGTCACACAGCTAGTAAGTGTTAAGTGTCTGAGGCCGGAGGGCCAGTGCTCTATTCACTGTTCCATCTAGCTGCCCCTCTTTTCATTCATTTAACACAGTATCCTAGATTGGAAGCTGGAATGAACTTCCAAAGTCATCCTGTCCAATACCCTCATTTTAGAGCTAAAGAAACTCATGGTGAGAGAGATTAAGGGGCCTGACCGAGCTCTCACAGGAAGCAAGTAGCAGAACTGAGACTCAGCCCTGCCATCGGCCTCAGCTCTAATGGTCACTGTGCTAAGCTCCCTGATGTTCTCAGGTCTATATTCTAAGCACCCTTCCAGCTCCTACATTCTAGGCTGTTTATTCTAAGATCCCATAGTTCGATAACTTGCGTGCCACGGCCTAAGTCCCCTTCCATTTGTGACATTCTAGGTTTCGCTTTTCTCTCTAACATCTCATTTTAAAATTTATCTTCCAGTTCTGACATTCTATGGTTACTTTTAGCTCTAACATTCTATGTTCTAAGGCCTCTTCTATTTCTGACATCCTAAGTTCTATAGGCAAAGCTCCCTTCCAGCCCTAGCAGCCAGTGTTCTATACCCTAAGGTGCCTTCCAGCTCCCTCACTCTGTGCTCTAAGCCCTAAAGCGCCTTCCATCCCTGATATTCTAAGTATCTTCTTCTGAGGTCCCTTCTACAATAGTTCTGAAGCTTTAGTTTGCTAAGAGAGGTAGTTAAAAACAATGTTCCTGCTGCTGGTGGGGGTGGGCCATGGTGGGAGAGTTAAAGATTTGTTTCCTAGGTCTTTGGGGGAAGAAATAATGATCGACAGCCTGCAAATCACTGCCTTTCGTTCACACCAGAGGACAAGGCATGCTGATAAGAGGGAGACCGTTGGAATTAACTGAGGTCACTTCTACTCCTGGGACATCCTCCCATCAACCATCAGGCTGATAACAAGGCCTTCCCTGTGCCCAGTGCTATCTCCACTACCCGAGGCAACCCTGCAAACAGACACTTGTGCACTCAGCCTGAGCAGCTGGAAATAGGACTGAGGAGGCAAAGTGAAATAAATCACCATACTTTCATCTGAAGAAGGGGATGCTGAGGGAGGAGGACCTAGCAACTGTCTCCATGCGTCCGAGGGGCTGTGAGGAGACTGGTGAGCACAGGGAATAGTCTCATGAGATTCAGAGAAGGAAGGTAACAATGACAACATCTAGCGTTTACATAATGTTCTACCTACCGGACTGGCATCAGATCATAGCAGCAGAGTTGTAGGGGACCCGAGAGGCCCTGAATCCAAGCGAGTCATTTTAGAGATGAGGAGACACACGCAGACGCATACACACACAGGCACACACAGGCACAGGCACACAGGCACACATACACAGAGCCACGCACACACAGAGGCACACATACACAGGCACACACACAGACATAGAGGCACACAGACACAGGCATACACAGAGCCACACAGACAGGCACACATACACACACATACAGAGTTATACACAAGGCACACATAGAGTCACACACAAAGAGGCATATATACACAGAGTCAAACACACAGTCTCACACACACAGAATCACACAGAATCACACATAGGCATACATACAGAGTCACACACGCACACACAGAGTCACACACACAATCACACACAGAGTCTCTCTCTATCACACACACACACACACACACACACACACACACACACGAGTGATTTGCCCATATCACACAAGCAAGTTTGGCTGTTTGTTTTCTTAACTCTTACTGAAATATTTATTAAGATTCAACTCTAGAACAATGCCCTGGGACACATATGTGGAGAAGTGCGTGTATAAATCTGTTTCCCCTCCATTCATAAATGAAATTAGATTATGCAAACAGAACAGGAAGAGTGGAACAATAGAAACAGCTGGTCATGCAGCAAATCTTCTACCTTCAAAATAAATCTCCTAGAACACTGTGCACAGTAAGAGCAACATTGTGCAGTGACCAACTTTGAGTCTTAACCCTTCTCAGCAATGCAAGCATCTAAGACAATTCCACAAGACTCATACTATTCTCTCTCTCTCTCTCTCTCTCTCTCTCTCTCTCTCTCTCTCTCTCTCGGTCTTTTCTCATGGTTTTCCCCATTGGTTCTAATTCTTATTTGCAACATGACTAATGTAGAAATCTGTTAAATATGATTGTAATATGGAGAGCCTATTGTATGCCATCTTGGGGAAGGGGAACACAGGTAGGGGAAGAAAATTTAGAACCCAAAATCTTATAGAAGTGAATATTGAAAACTAAAGACAAATAAATAAAATTTAAAAATAAATCTCCTAAAAACTCAATAGCAAGGAAATAAATGCAGCATTGTGCCCTTGGTGCACTATAAAAAAACCCATTATTAGTGATATTACTTTGCTTTAGCCCTTTTTTCCTCATAAAACTCAACACAGATACACAAGTGTCTGAGTCAGGATTTGAACCTTCCTAGTCAGCCTGGTTCGCTCATTGTCATCCTAGGACTTTGTGTGCTCAAACAATCCCTCCCAGGAGGCATGGCCTTAGCTTCCTCCCCTCTGAATCCTGCCCACCCTCCAGGACACTGTTTAAGGCCGGCCTCTTTCATCACTCCAAGCTTGCTACTCTCTCTGTTGGATGGCATCTGGTCCCACCCCCCCAAACCTCCAGGGCCCTGTCATTTTATGGGAGAGCTGAAGCCCAGAGAGGTGAAAGTTAGAAAGCTTCCAGGATAGCCAGGCTCCTCAAGGCGCAATCTGACACCACCTTGCCTTTTTAAGTCTTTTCTCTCTCTTCTTAAGCTACTGGAATCCTCCTAGAGTGGCCAAACTGATCCACTACTTGTTAGCCAACAGCTCATTATGTTCTCCCTTTGCTCAAACAATTCCAAGGAATGCCCTCCTTCTCCTCCCTTTACCCCTCTGAATCCTACCCATCCTTCAAGGTCCAGTCCAAGGCCCACATTTCCCATGAAGCTTCCTCAGATCACTGCAGACTGTGGGACTGATTCCCTCCCTCCTCTGAGCTCCCAGCACATACGGCCTGTACCCCTCATTTGGCAATTAAGCCCGCACACTCTTATGTGACATCTTTTTCTCACAAGCAGCAGGTATGGGGTGGGGGGAAGTGTTCCAGATTTGGAATGCAGAGACCTGGGGCAAAGGCCCACCTCTGCCACTCTGTCTACAAAAGTCAGACAAATCCTTACTTTCTTAGGCATTAATTTCTACTTCTAAGGGATAAAATATAAGGCCTCATCCAGTTCTCCATCCTGGTAGATATCTTGCCTCGGGTATGATATTATTTACCTCAACTCTATATAAGCCCCTAGTCATCAGAGACATTGTCTTGTTTCTTTGCGTTGTTAGCCCCTTATGGAGCAAAAAGCCTCTGTGATGTGGTACAGAGAGCACTGGACCTTGAGTCAGAAGACTGGGCTATGAATCCAGCTTCCTCCACTTAGTGGATGTGTCACTTCGAGAAAGTCACTTAACCTGAGTTGACCTCATCTGTAAAATGGGCATGATATTATATATCCTACCTCATGGGGTTATAGTAAAGGGACCTTTCTGTAAACATGAAAGAAACATCCAATAGTGGAGTGTGATTAGAGTAGGCATTTAATAAATATCCATGAATTGATGGAAAATCCTGTGTCTGGTGTTAGTACTGCCAGGGGAACAAACTTAAAAAGTGTTTCCCAAAGATTACTTTGTACCTGGAAGACCTGAATTCAAAACTGGCGCAGATATTTATTAGTTGTGTCACCCTGGGCAAGTCACTTCACCCTGTTTGCCTCAATTTCCTCATCTGGAAAATGAACTGGAGAAGAAAATGACAAACCACTCCAATATCTCTGCCAAGAAACCCCCAAATGGGGTCATGAAGCTTTGGACACAACTGAAAAACAGGGGAATTATTGTAGCATAAAGGACATCTTCTGATTTATTCTCTGACAGCTGCTCTTCATGTTGTTCTGATAGGAGGTCTTTATCCCTAAGCCTGAATTGATCAGATCTTTATGACATCCCTTAATGGCATGTTGTCATTTGGAAAGACAGTGCTGCGTTGTGCTGGGTTTGGAGTCAGGAGGCAGCGGGTTCAGATCCTGCCTCTTTCACTAACTAGCTATGTAAGCATAGCCAAGTCACTTAAGGAAGTGGTGAGATGGGGAGCAAAGCGGGCTTGACGGGGAGTCAGAGAATTCTAGCTGTGCCGCTGATCACCTACCTAACCTTGGGCAGGTCACTTTACCTCCTAAGGACTTCTGAGCTACCTCGTGGCCTCCAAATGTCCTCTAAGATCCCCCTCACACTCAAACTCTGTGATTCCATGACCTTTCTGACCCTCAGCTTCCTCATCTGTAAAATGGGGTAATGCTATCTGAGGGGCAGATGTCCCAGGGTTGTTGTGGGGACCAGATGAGATGATGTACCTAAAGCTATTTGGCAGACTTTACATGATGACCCTGTTCCAGTACCTCCTCCACAGAGATGCTAAAGGGATTATCCTAAAGTATAGGTCTGACCAAGACACTCCCCTACACAATAAATGCCGTCCGTTCTCTATTGCTTGAATAATTGAAACACAAATTCCTCTGTTTGGCATTCAGGTCGTCACAGCCTGACTCCAACCTACTTTTCCAGTGTTATTACACATTGTTCCCCTTCACTTACCCTATGGTCCAACTCACCTGCCATTAACCTGCTCTCATATACCACACTGAGTCTCTGTCCTTTGCATTGTCTGCTCCTCAGACCTGGAATTCACTCTGCTCAACAGCTCCTTTCTACATGCAGCCTTTCCTGCTGCCCCAGCTAGCTGGTGCCTTCCTCCCCCCAGCCTCAGTTACCTTGTTTCTAGGTTGCATTTTTCCTCTACCGTAGTATAGGAATATAGTAGAGTGTGTATGCACCTCTTGTCTCCACCTCCCCTAGTTAGACTGTAAGCTTCTTGAGGGTAGGGACTGTCTCTCTTTTGTCTTTGCATCCAGTATCCAAGACAATGTCTGGCACCTAATATTTGCTGTTCAATCCTTTTCCAATCATGTCTGACTCTTTGAGACCCCATTTGGGGTTTTCTTGGCAAGGATGCTGGAGTGGTTTGTCATTTCTTTCTCCAGCTCATTTTACAGATGAGGAAATTGAGGCAAACAGGATCAGATGATTTGCCCAGGGTCACACAGCTAGTAAGTATTTGAGGTCAGATTTGAACTCCCGACTCCAGCCTGATGCTCTGTCCACTGTGTCATTTAGCTGCCCTAGCACATAGTATACATGAAATGAATGCTTGTTGATTTATTAACATATGTTATATAAAATACGGTAATATATTTTACATATATTATAACAGTTATTATTAGTATCCAAAGCAGTCCCATTCTTATTCTGGAGAGTTTTAGCTGATGGGAATGAGGATGGTCCTTTACCCCATGGAAGGGGTCTAAAGACTGCTGTAATTTTGGCATCCAATCTCCTCTGAGATCAAAGTAAGTATCTATCATTACTCTCCAATGTGGAACCCAAACTTGACCCTGGTTCTAGTCCAGGTGTTCCTCAGCAAATCGCTGCTACTCCCTGGCCATCCTACACCATGGAACTTCTTAATGACTTTCCTCTCTGTGAGACTCTTTCCTGAGTCACGTCACCTTCTGGAGTGTGACAACACCCACTCCACCCTCAGAATCACATGGAGATCCTGGTTGGGGCTCCTTGTTTCAGTCCCCACCCACAGGGGGTGCAAGACACACCTCAGTCCAAATACCACTGGGTCCCTCAGTCTTCTCTAAACCAAAGTTGTCTCATGCTCCGAGAAGGAAGAATCGGGCTCACACACTTCCAGAGGCAGCCAGCTGGCTGGGCTGAGAGGTGGTCCTCCGCTGCGGGAGAGTGAGCCTGAAAGGAAAATCAAAGCCCTCGAGGACAAAGGGTGAAAGTTAAGTATAAAGTGTCCCTTCTGGGGCTGCTGGCTTTCCTAAGGCTTGAGACTAGGCTCTGGATCCCTGGGTCTAGATCCCTGCTAGTGCTTTTGGAATGGGCTTCTTTCAACATGCTCTGTTCATCTGCAGTACATTAGAGAACTGAGTTTTATGCTTAGCATGTGACCTGATGTATGCATCAAATGGGACAATATGTGGGACAACAAGCACTGGTTTATGTCAGAGAGTTACAGGATCTAGACTTAATATCAATCTACACCTAATGTCTCAAGAGGTATCTTGGAGCTTTGGAGCCAGGAGACCCAGGATCAAGCCTCAGCTTTGTCACTTACTGCTTAGGTGACCTTGGGCAAAACTTGCGGAGCCTGAGCTTCCTTATCTGTAAAATGGAGAAAATAATAGTTACGTTATATATGCCTCACAGGTTTGTCGTGTAGGTCAAGCTCGATGTACGTAGGGCACTTTTTAAGCCTGTATAAATGTAAGCTAAGCTGTCCTCGATGCTGTTTGTGCTCATTATTGGGGTGTTAAATTTATGTGTATAATACAGTATATGTGTATATATACACAGTATATATAATGTGTGTGCATATGTATGGGATATATACATATATACACACAGATACATATATACACACATATACATGGGGTGTTCTAAAGTTTTAGTGAAGTTTTAAGCCATTAAAATTCTTTGACAGGGGCGGCTAGGTGATCCAACGGATAGAGCACTGGCCCTGGAGTCAGGAGGACCTCAGTTCAAATCCAGCCTCAGACACTCACTAGCTGTGTGACCCTGGGCAAGTCACTTAATCTCAGTTGTGTCCTTCTAGGGGAAGAAAAGTTCTTCAATGGTCTTAAATGGCTTTTTAAAGTCATTTACTTACTCAAAGCTACACTAGGACTTTGGGACACCCTGAGTGCATATGCACATACATACATACATGCATATACATATATAAATAGATTTCTGAGAGCTCATGTTGGGCATCAGATAGAAATCTGGTCCAGGAAGACTCCAGGAAGACTTGTGTTCAGGTCTCTCTCTGACCCATGGGCTTTGTGACCCTGAACAAATCATGTAATTTCTTTACGTTCTGGGCACTTTGCTGATACTGTAAGCTGCAAAGAAAAAACCAACTTGCATTGTAGAGGGAGTTTCACTGTCTGAAAAGTACCTGTTTTATAAGGACACTTCCCCATCCATATAGAGAGATAGACAATAGCTTGCTAGTAGACAGGTAGGCAGACAGACAGATGGAGAAACAGATAGATGGACAGATGGATAGACAGATGGACGGATGGACAGATAGATGAATGGATGGATGGATGGATGGATGGATGAATAGATAGATTATATATCAATATATAATCTTTATATGTATGTGTGTGTATATATAATATATATATATAAATTCTCTAACACTGTTAAGTTGCAGAACTGGTATCCCTTTGTATTGATACGGGGGAGGGGTCCCTCACTAGTTGCTCCCTAAACTGATTAAACCATAAGTCCATCCCAACTCACATATTAAATAGTTTATGTTATGCATTCCATACTATGTTACTAATCAAGGACTTTCAACTTTACCTATGTGGGAACTCTTATTGTGTAATGCACACAGCGACTGGTCTATGCTGTACTAGGCTTGAGAGTTACCTGGTACTTAGAGAAGCTACGACATTTGCCCGTGGTGACACAATTAGGAGGTGTCAGAGGCAGGATTCAAACATAAGTCGTCCTGCTTTGAGTCCCACATTCTATCCACCACACCACCATGAAGCTCATAATATGAGTATATGCATGTATAGAAATGCATACATAGTGGCTTTATATAAGCCTATGTGTGTTTATATATGTATGTGCTTATAAATGTTTGCACATACACACATATACACGTATGTATAAGTATGTTGCTCTGCAAAGCTGCTTTATATGTGTCTATACATACACACGTACCATGTATTTGTGTGTGTGCCTTATATACATAGTGTGTGCATATACATACATGTATAGTATACGTATGTGTATATGTATGCATATATATAGTGTATGCGTATACACTTTTGTTGCTAAAACATCATTTCAGTAACGTTCCACTCTTCATGACCCCATTTGTGGTTTTCTTGGCAAAGATATTGGAATGATTTGCCATTTCCTTCTTTAGCTTATTTTGCAGTTGAAGAAATTGAGGCAAACAGGGTTAAGTGACTTGCCTAGGGTTACACAGGGTCTGAGGCCAGATTTGAACTTGGGAAGATGAATCTTTCTGATTCCAAGCCTAGTGCTCTATCTACTGTACCACCTAGCTGCCTTCTTGTACGTAAACACAGATGTTTGTATTGTTTTATATATATATGTATATATATATATGTTTGTATATTTATGTGTGTATATACTGTGGGTATGCATGTATGTATGTTTGTATGTGTGTGTATATCCACTGGGCCACCTAGATGCCCCTGTCAAAGAATTTTAATGGCTTAAAATTGCTCTAAAACTTTGAGAATACCCCATGAACATTTATATTATGCATGTACATATGTACATATCTTATGTACATACATACACTGTGTACATGTGTTGGCTCTGTGTATACACACAGATATACATAAATATACATGCACACATATATACAAATGATTTCTAGAAATCTCTAGTGGGTATCTTTCAGCCAACCATCATCTTTGAAAATGATACTGATGATGATATTTAATAATACATGTATTAGTTTTCCAGCCTAGCTCTGCCACTTACTGTGTCATTTCCTCTCTCTCTACCTCAGTTTCCTTAATTGTAAAATGGGGGGGGGTGATAGAGTGCTTCCTAAGGTCCCTCCTGTCTCCCACATTCCATGATTTCATTGCTTGCTTTCATCTGCTCTTAATACACTATACTTCTTTGGCCACCAGTCAAGTGTGTTATCTCGATCTGTAGAGGCAGTTATTGTTGGCTTTTATCTTGAATCAGTTTGGAAGATAGCACTATTGTGTAAGTAACTGTGCCCTTACGCTCTGCGTGGGGATGTGTATTTTGGTGTGTCATTATTTTCTTTATGATTGGTGCTTTGTTAACTCCAACCCATGTTTCATTTGCTTTGTCTGTCCTTGTTGTATCATATCCCTATGATCACTCATTTGCACATGCACACGCATGCACACACACACACACACACAGTTTAGTTATTTTCTATTTGTGGTTTAAAACAAATAGTAACAGCAGTGACTGTTCTTGGGATGCTGTCCAAAAGCGGAAGGGACTGCCTCAAGAGACAGAGAATTATTTTTCCTCATTGGAGGTCTTCAAAGAAATCCAGACTGATCATTTGAGTGATATGTTATATTGGGAATCTTTCACTAAATGCAGATTTGCATTAGATGGTGTCTGAGGTACCTTCCGGGTCAGAGGTTTTGTGACTCTAAGAAATTGAGTGGTATAGGGGACACAGTCCTGGACCTTGAGTCAAGATGCTTCTGTGTTGAAATCCTATCTCAGACATTTAAAATGTGACCCTAGGCAAATCATTTAACCTCCCTGGACCTCTGTTTCCTATGTGTAAAATGATGAGGTTGGACTTGGTGGCTTCTAAGAGCTCTTCCAGGTCTAAATATGTTATTTGGGTTCAATGTTTCCTTTTTCCCTCCAATTGATAAGCATTTGTTTTCTCTCCCTCCTACCCCAATCTCCAACTTAAAATTAAAGAAAAGTGAAGGAAAGAAAGAAAGAAAGAAAGAAAGAAAGAAAGAAAGAAAGAAAGAAAGGGAGGAAGGAAGGAAGGAAGGGAGGAAGGAAGGAAGGAAGGAAGGAAGGAAGGAAGGAAAGAAAGAAAAAAGGAAGAAAAAAAGAAGGAAGGAAGGAAGGAAGAAAAGAAGGAAGATTGGAAGAAAGAAAGAAAGGGAAAAAGAAAAAGAAAGAAAGAAGGCAAAATCTTTTAAACAAATGTACACAATCAAGCCAACAAATTTCCATACTGGCCATGTCTCATTCTACATAGTTAGGCCGTTATCACTCACAGGGGTCACTGTTCCAATTCTGCTCACAGAGGCCAAGCCAGGCAGAGTCTCTCTATTCTTCCCCCACACAGGAGCATGAGGCTAGAAGTGGAAGCAATCTCAGAGGCCATGTTGCCCCACTCCTTTATTTCACAAATGAGAGCCCTTCAGATACTTGAACATAGTTGCCACATCTTCCCTGAATCTTCTCTTCTCCTTGCTAAAGATTCCTGGTTCCTTCAACCAGTCCTCATATGAAGACACTTCACCATCTTGGTGAACTCAGTAGCAGAGGTAGTCCTAGAAGAACAATTGTATTTAATGAGCCATCATCACAATATGCTGGTTGGCTGAAAGAGACCCCCTTTCCCCTTGGAAAAGGGCAGATCCTCTTCCTATTGGTGAATATGCATGTGCCCAATTGTCCTCTGGGATGTCTCTTCTCTCATCCCATGGATTGACCTCTATGTTGGGAAAAAAGTTAGAGAGGGAGGGAGGGGGAGAGGGGAGAGGAAGATTTCTTTTCAGTTTCCATTGTCTGTTTTTGATTGTTTGTAATTCTGTCCTGCACAGGCAGGGCTGTCTGAACCTCTTGGAGCATCCCCAACCCCAGGCGTCCATCACCTCCTTAGTGCTTAATAGCCATTGGTCCAGCTTGACTGACCCAGGGCTGGTACAAAGGAGCAGTGTCCCTGCTTTGGCCTCAGCCCTCGAGATGACAAAGTGGACTTCCTTCAGGGTCACTGAGCCCTCAAAACCTGCAACCCATTGGTGTTCTTTTAGACAGAGACGGCGTCTGACACTCCCAGTCAGTGGGGCCCCAGATGTAGGGACAGGCTCTGCTTCCAGTAGACCTGTCAGGAAAATGGACAAGAGATTGTCATCATCTTGGCCCAGGGCCAGACGTCCTCCAGCATTCAGTGACCATGCCTCTGTCCCAGCCCCCAATGGTGAGACCATAACTTTGAGCTTGCAGTAAGTAGAGCTTGTATGTAAAGGAGTGCTATCAGATTCCATTGGTTTGTCCTTCCTGCCCATGGGCTATGGAGATGGGCCATGAAATCACCTTGGCAGGAAAGCTTCAAGGAAGAATGAGCCCCATCTGCTAATGAACCAACTAATCAGTAAGCATTTATTGAATGGCTACTACGTGTTGGGAACTGTTCAAGGTATCAATAAAACAAAGACAAAAATTAAACAGTCCCTGTCCTCAGGGAGCTTACATTTATTCAGAAGGGAGGACAACACGTCTACACAGAATACATTTTTTTCAAAGGATACAAAGTAATTTGGGAGGGAGGGCAATAGCAGCTGGGGATGTGGTGTGTGGATCAGAAGAGGCTTCATGTGGAAGGTGGGGTCAGGAATTCCAAAAGACAGGTGAAAAGAAGAGTAGTCCAGGCATGAGAGACAGCCTCTGCCAAGTTGCTGATATGGGAGATGGAGATGCTAATATGGGATGCACAGGGACCACCAAGAAGGACACATTGCCCAGAGGGTGGAAGGAGAGCCCAACATACTAGGTCTGGAAAGGTCAGTGGGACCAGGCTGGGAAGTACTTTAGATGCCACTCAGATGTAATTTCTAGTTCCAGCAACTGAGATTCTAGCGTCCTTCTAGGTTTGGCTTGAAGATCAAGTGTGACCTAAATTACTATGTGATTTCTTTTCCAGGCTATAATTTGGTGATTAGGTATATGTAAACACATAGAAGGCAGCATGGTCCCCAGGCTCCTGGCCAAATGTTGGGAATGAAATAACTGGCCCTAGGAGATAGTCATCAGGATATTACAGTCAGCTGACCTGGGTTCAAATCCTGACTTTGCCCCTTCCTTCCTGTGTGACCTTGGACAAGTCACTTAACTACGCATCAGTTTCCTCAACTGTCCAATGAGGGGACTCATACTAGATGACCTCAAATGTTCCTTCCAGGCTCAAAATATATAACCTATAGATCCCATTAGAGGAAGTGTCCCAGTAGCTCACATTTTTCTCAGCCTGGGCCTGGAACTTTTTCTGTATTTTTGTTATCTGGTTGTTTCAGTCATGTCCAACTCTTCATAACTTCATTTTGGATTTTCTTGGCAAAGACACTGGAATGGTTTGTGCCATTTCCTTCTCCAGCTCATTTTACAGATGAGGAAACTGAGGCAAACAGGGTGAAGTGACTTGACCAGGGTCACACAGCTAATAAGTGTCTGAGGCCAGATTTGAACCGACTGACCTCAGGAGTACTGTACCTCTAACTGCCTGTCTTCTTCTGTATAGAGGAAGCCTAATGTGGAAAATTCCTTCCCGCAATGCAGATCAGTGGCTTTCCTGTAGCTCGTGGTCTGACAAGGCTGCGCTGTTTGCTGTGGGTCAGACCGTCAGGATGTGTCACAAGCAGAATTTGAACCCAGGTCATCTTAACTCCAAAGCCAGTGTTCTACAACACATTGTTTCTCAGTTCCCATATAGGCAGAGCTTTAAGGTTTACAAAAGCCCTGTCAGGCAGGTGGGGGGGATAACACAATTGCCATTTTACAGATGAAGAAAGGAGGGAGGGCAGCAGCAGCTGTGTATGGATCGGAAGAGGCTTCGTGTGGAAGGTGGGGTCAGGAATTCCAAAAGGCAGAGGTGAAAAGGGAGAGTAGTCCAGGCATGAGAGACGGCCTCTGCCAAGTTGCTGATATGGGAGCTGATGTGGGAGATGGCACAGGGACCGCCCAGAAGGACCCATCGACCAGAGGGTGGAAGGTTCAGACAGAAAGCTCATGGAGTCCTTGCCTTAGACACTCTGTTGTACCCTACATCTAGCCCACCTACAAGGAAGGAAACGAGCATTTATTAAACACTTATAGTATGCTGGTCGCTATACTAAGTAAGCACTTTGATTCGCACAACAGCCTTGGAGGGTAGGTGAGCCCCATTTTACAGATGAGGAAACTGAGGCAGATGGTGGTTAAATGATTTGCCTTGGGTCACACAATTAGTAAGTCTCTGAGATCAGATTTGAACTCAGATCTTCTTGACTCCAAGCCTGGGGCTCTATGTACTGTGGCACCCAGATGCCCAGATAAAGAGAACTGAGTCTCAGAACATATAAGCACTTAGCCCCAGGGTGTCACAGCTAGTAAGTGTTCAGGCTGGGACTGGAACCTAGATCTTCCTACTCCAAACCCAGTACACTTTTTATAACCTTGAAATTAATCCACAAGTCAGAGAGTGTCTTCTGTGTTCAATTCTGTGCTAAGAAATTCAGGAAACAGAAAAAGGTATGTCCTAGTTCCTCTAGAAGCGACAGTAACTAGACCATTTCTTGTCCCTTTCAAGGGTCATTTTCCATCCCATTCTATTCCTTAAAATGGAGCCAGAAGAGTCTTCCTAAAGGCCAGCTCTGATGATCACTCCCCTTCTCAAAAACTTCCCGTGGCTCCTGATTGTGGACTAAGTTAAGCCCAAACTCCTCTGCCTGGCTGAATGACTCATGCCTTGTCCTGAAAGGACTTCCAAGGTCATTTAGTCCAACCCCCCTCATTTTACAGAGGAAGAAACTGAGGCAGACATGAAATGACTTGCCCAGAGCCATACAGGAGCTAAGTGGCAGATCAGAGATTTGAACTCAGGTCCCCTAGTCCCTGAATCCGGGGCTTTTTCTATCGTCCTAGGCTGCTCTCCGCTCTCTGGCCCCAACCTGCTTTTCCAGCCTTATCTCTCACAACTCGCTGACATCTGCCCTGAAATGGAGCCAGACTGGAGAATGGACAGTTCGCCAAATATACCCAGAGCTTTCCTGCCTCCTGCCCTTTACCATATTTGTCCTTCCACCTGGCATGCCCTCCTCTGTGCCCTTTCTGTGCCCTTGGGGAGACTCAAGTCCTCCCCAGTCTTTAAGGCCCATATCAAATGCTGCCTCCTCCATGAAGCCTGATGCAATCCCGCCAGCCTTCAGCAACCTCTCCCTCCTCTGGGTCTGTTTGCACAATGTTTGTTTCTCTGGTAACCCTCATCAGGTTCTTCCTTGTATTACATATATGTGTCCATGCATCTTATCTGTCCTTCTTGGATGAGGCGGCCATGAGGAGGAGGCGGCAGTCTGGAATGTTGTTCAGTCATTTTTATCAGTCCTGTCTGACTCTTCATGACCCCATTTGGGGTTTTCTTGGCAAAGAGATTGGAATGGCCTGCTATTTCCTTCTCCAGCTCATCCTACAAATAAGGAAACTGAGGCAAACAGGATAAGATGACTTGCCCAGGGTCACACAGCTAGGAAGTGTCTGAGGGCAGAACTGAACTCAGAAAGATGAGACTTTCTAACTTCAGACCCAGCATATTATCCACTGAGCCACCAAGCTGCCCTACAGTCTGGAAGTGTTTGGAATCAAAGGGCTCATGTTCAAATCTTTTCTCTAACATTTACCACCTGTGTGATCTTGGGCAATTCCCTTAATTTCTCTGGACCTCAGGATCCTCACCTGTAAAATGAGGAAGCTAAACTGAGTGGACTGTAAGGTCCCTTCCAGCCCTGCAAGGTTCACCACCTTGGGCACTCGTATTTCAACCCCCTACTGCCCTACAGAAAGTGAGTGCTTGGTGGATTATAACTAAATGAACTGAAATGAGTTTGACATGCTACTTGCAAACACGTGGGCAAGGAGCAAAATCTTTTGGGGTCCCAAGATGACGGGGATGGGGCATTTCCCTAGAATGCAAAAGACCTGAGTTCTAGACCACCCAAAACCTGGAACCCTGCCCCCCATAACCATTGACTTGCTTATTACTTGTTACTTATTAACTCTCTGGGTCCCATTTAAAAATAGGGATAATAATAGTTTATCTGTCTGAAGGCAGAAGGCTGGACAAGATGACAGGAAAGCAGGAGGTGGGAGTTTGTGAGCCAATGGATAGTGAAAGAATCAAGTGATCAGGGGCCTGGAATGACTGAGCATAGTAGGGAATGTGAGCTCAGCCTCCATAGACTGTCACTGAAAACCCTGAGGAGCAAGGGGAAAGAAACGGCACAGAATTGGGGGTAGGTGCCCGCCTGGGTCAGTAAACATTTATTGATTGAGGCCCCCTTGCAGCCCATCGTGGGTGGGGGAAGTCAGGTTAGATTCATGCTCGGTGCTAGTGGCTTGGCCTCATTCAGTGATCCTGGGGAGACAGCCTGCCCATGGAAACCCACGTCCTCTGGTAACTTTGGTGCTATTATACTCAGGATTATGGGGAAATGTATATACAATGAAAAGATTGCTGGATTTGAAGCGAGAAGACTTAGGTTCATTACTATTTTGCTATGACCTTGGGCAAGTGGCACAACTTCTCTGGTGTTCACTTTCAAATGCCAAATGAAGGGTTGTATTAGATGTCCTGTAAGGTACCTTCCCACTCTACATCTGTGACCCCATCGTGTCTTAAGGGCTTTTCCAGATATGGGTCCTGTGGGTCTGTACTGCTCCAACGCCCGGAACATGGCTTCATGCTTGATTCTATACATATTCCAGTCTGGCTGCACGTCCTTGCCCTAGCAGTGTCTGAGACTTCTACTGGACCACCTTCCAGGAGGAAGCCCCAGATGCTGCATCTGACTGGTCAGAAGAAGACCCAACAGATTAGACAGGCTGACAGAAGCCCCTCCCTCATCTTTATGGTCCAACAACCTCCCCACTTCAGCCTGCTGGAAATCAGCCTCCCCACATTGGTCCTCAGGCTCCCGGGGAAAGAGCAAGAGTGAAATATACTAATGATAGGATTGTGGAGTGTCAGCTCTGGTGGGGACCTTAGTACACAGAATGTCAGAACTAGAAAGGAACTTAGAACATAGAATGTTAGTGTTGGGAAGGATTGAACAGGCTCTCTGGGGTAGGGATTCTTTGGTGTAGGAGGACCCTTTTAGCAGACTGGTGAAGCCTATGGGCCCTTCTCAGAATGTTTGTAAATACATAAAGTAAAAAAAAATATATATATATATATATGTATATATATATATATGTATATATATATAGGATTGCAAAAAAACCAAATTATATATAATATATGTATAGATATATTCTATGAATTTGCATATATCTATATATGCAAACACATCTATATATATATATATGCATATATAAGTGTATATATGTATGTGTCTATGTGTGTGTGTAACACAGACTTCAGTATAAGAAAACCTGATCTAGTCCAACCCTGTCATTTTATGGGAGAGAAAACTGAAGTTCAGAGAAAGGATGTTATTTTCCATCATTATTTAAAAATAATAATAAAGGTTATATCCTGACCCCAGAAAAGAAATGAAGAAGTGCTTTGGTCCTTTCAGCAGAGAGATGGGGGACTATGGATGCATAATGCTATATACACTGTCACTATGTCAGTTGATTTCATTGAAATGTTACAAAGGAGAGCTCTTGGCGGGGGCACGGGATGTAAATCTAGAAAGACTATGAAGTCAAAACAGTAGACATCAATAAACTAATTAAAAAATAATTATAATAAAGATTAGATCAGATTACGTGTTGAGCTAAGAAACAGCATGGAAAGGGTGGGTCCTGCTTCATGGTCCTCAGATGCGAGCCCATTTAGGCCCCCATCTACAAACAGAGCCATAGATTTCTCTAGGTACCCAGTGGGGAGGGGAAGAGGGGTGAGAGACAGCTTCTGTCCTTTGCTTGGGTGACTGCCTAGGGCAGGGAGCTGAGCCCAAGGAATCAATAGTTCTGCTCCAGCCCAGCCAACCTAATTAAACAGCTTTGGGGCCTGTGGGTGGAAATGGGAGAAAGCAATTGCTTTTAGGAACCAAATCTGTAATTAAAGGTGTTGTAACCACTTACCCTGCTGGGGGTGTAGTTATCACCCACTCTAAGGAGTAGAGTTGATGAGCTGTTCCCAGGTGTCCCCACCCTAACCTGCCCTTGTCTCCACCCTTTGTCCCTCTCTGGCTTACTGGGCAGCAGCCCCAGGTGGCCAGTAGTTTCACTCACTGGAGCAGAGCTGCAGAGCTGTCCTCTCCCTTGACCTTGAGGCCCCAGGGCTCAGTGATGTCAATGGACACGTGGCTGGGAAGGGGCCTGGCAGAGCTTGGTGAGGCCCATGTGATGGAGACTTATCAATTGGTGCCAGGCCATGCAGCTGGGGTAGGACGTACTCAGCTCACCCTCGTGCTCAGACATCCCCAGCCAAGCACTGATGAGCACATGTTTGACGTGTCCCAGCAACAAGAGGGGAACACCAGAGTCAAGGCGGCAGGAAAGAAACTTGGGAGGCAGAGGAAAGGGCAGGTGACTAGGACTTGGGAGGCCTGGTTTCTGACCTCACCTCTGCTGCTTAACCTGCTTTGTGACTTTGGGTCAACCACATCCCATCTCAAGGCCTGAGTTTCCTCCTCCATTTAACTGGGAAGCTGGAATCAGGAGTTCTTAACCCGGGGTCCACAGACAAGGAGTGCACGGATAGATTTCAAAGGGTCCACGAACGTAGATGGGAAAAAAATAATACATCTTTATTTTTCTAGTGTCTAGCTAAAGTTTAGCCTTTTCTTCAATTATGTATTTCCCTTAGTTTTTTAAAGCGTTATTCTGACAAGGAATCCATTCACAAGCTTCACCAGACTGCCAAAAGGGCCCATGATAAACAAAGCAGGTGAAAATCACCAGCTGATAATTCCTAAGGTTAACTTCCACATCAGGCATACAATGTTCTCTATCCTAAAGACCCTTCAACCTCTTCCCTTTGGTGTCCCTTCTTAAGGACAGAACAGTGTATAATAACTAGAGAGAGCTGGTCTCTGTCACCATTTCCCTGGGTGACCCTGGGCAGGTCATTTCACTTCTGAGAACACAAGGCAACAGTACAAGTACCAATCTGCATTGATAGAAGGAGTTTCCTCTCTGGAAATTGCCAATACTGATAAAATTACATCTGTTTTTTAAAAAAAGAAAAAGGACCTCTCTGACTGTAAAATTCTGTATTTCATGTTCTTAGTGCCTACCATCTCACACGCTATGTCTTAAAATCATTCCTGCTCTGACATTCAAGGATTCTATAACCATATCCAATGTCAATCTTTTGTAAAAAAGTATTTGCTATTTAATCTCCATCAAGTCCTTCTGTGTGTGTGTGTATATATATATATATATACATACATATATATATTTTTACATGTGCAAAGAGCCGGTGATGTGCACTGCCTCTGAGAGCAGTATCTGTGTGATTTTAGCATGTGTAAAAGTACAAAATGCATAAGTGTGTATAGTGATAGAGACAGATGTGGTTGGGGTGATGGAAACCTTGGGGAGGGGAGAGTCTGTAGTCCTGGCATGGCCTCTGGTTCAACATGGAGTGGAGAAAGCATTGACTGTGGTGTTAGAAGACCAGAGGCGTAGTCCTGGCCCCAACAATTTGCTTTCTAAACTTGGGAACACCATTTCACCACTCTAAACCTGTCCCTCAACTGCAAAATGGGGATAATAATTCATGCCTTTTTCCTGCCTTAAGATTATTATAAATAAAATACTTCATAGTTTTTAAACACATGGATTGTTATTCTTTTCATTATTTCCTGACTAAGTCTGGCTGAATGAGTTGGCATTGGTTCCCTGGTGTGTAAAATGGGGCTGGTAACATTTGCCTCTATTATGGGATTAAAGGAGAGAATATCCATGAGATACATGGGGCATCTCCTCCAGGCTAGAAGAAGTGGACATGTGATCTCTAGCTCAGATGTTACAAGAAATATCTATTAAGTATCTACTAAGAAACTGAGGAGTCAAAGACAAAATGGGAAAAAAAAATAGATACACACGCATATTTCTTGCCCTCAAGGAGTTTACATTGTATAAGGGGGAATATTCTGAGTCTGTGAGTATGAACCTTAGCTTCATTACCTTGCCCACCTCCACCACAACCATCCCCACAAGTTGATTCAGTCTCTCCGGTACTCTGGCTTATATTCTATGGTGCTTAACTACAGTCTTTCTCTCTGTTTCAGGTACTCTCACCAACACATTGGACCTGAGCGCTGGCCACATCTGTAAAACTTTGGACTTCTCCCAGAGTGGAGCAGGCCCCAGTGGGTCATCAGGGACAGGGGGGAGTCCAAATATCCAGGGGACCCCCCCGGCCCACAACGCTAGTTCCTCAGGGATGACTGCAGGGAGGGTCAACCCTTATAGCATAGTGTCCTCGGAAGAAGACGGCTTGCATCTAGCCACGATGCCAGGAGCCAATGGCTTTGGCAATGGTAAAATCCACACACGAAGGAAGTGTCGCAACCGCTTTGTCAAAAAGAATGGTCAGTGCAACATTGAGTTTGCCAACATGGATGACAAGTCTCAGAGGTACCTGGCTGACATGTTCACGACCTGTGTTGATATCCGGTGGAGATATATGCTGTTGATTTTCTCTCTTGCCTTCCTGGTTTCCTGGTTGCTCTTCGGAGTGATTTTCTGGGTCATCGCTATTGTGCACGGGGATCTAGAGAGATCCTCAGATGACGGGAACTACAAGCCATGCATTCAACAGGTGCACGGTTTCATGGCCGCGTTCTTGTTCTCCATTGAGACGCAGACAACCATTGGCTATGGTCTCCGTTGTGTGACCGAGGAGTGCCCCATCGCTGTGTTCATGGTGGTGGTACAGTCCATTGTTGGCTGTATCATAGACTCCTTCATGATTGGGGCCATCATGGCCAAGATGGCCAGGCCCAAGAAACGGGCCCAGACCTTGCTCTTCAGCCATAATGCAGTGGTGGCCATGAGAGATGGGAAGCTTTGCCTTATGTGGCGGGTAGGGAACCTGAGGAAGAGTCACATAGTGGAGGCTCACGTCAGGGCTCAGCTGATCAAGCCAAGGGTCACTGAGGAAGGGGAGTATATCCCCCTGGACCAGATTGACATTGATGTAGGTTTTGACAAAGGCCTGGACCGCATCTTTTTGGTGTCCCCCATTACCATCCTCCATGAGATTGACGAGGAGAGCCCACTGTTTGGCATCAGCCGCCAGGACTTGGAAACTGATGACTTTGAGATTGTGGTGATCTTGGAAGGGATGGTGGAGGCCACAGCCATGACCACTCAGGCCAGGAGTTCCTACCTGGCTAACGAGATCCTCTGGGGTCACCGGTTTGAGCCCGTCCTGTTTGAGGAGAAAAACCAATATAAGATCGACTATTCTCACTTTCACAAAACCTATGAGGTCCCATCCACCCCCCGTTGCAGTGCCAAGGACTTGGTAGAAAATAAATTTTTGCTTCCAAGCACCAACTCCTTTTGCTATGAGAATGAACTGGCTTTCATGAGTCGGGATGAAGACGACGAGGAGGAGGATGATAGCCGGGGTCTGGATGACCTGAGCCCTGAAAACAGACATGAGTTTGATAGACTTCAGGCCACAATAGCCCTCGATCAGAGATCTTACAGAAGGGAGTCAGAAATCTGACCCCCTGCTGGTTCAGTCTCCGTGTCCTCTCTCTTTTCCCCTACGATCCACCCAGGTTTATGCAGAACATTGTTAAGTGCCATAGGGATGGTTGTAGTGTCTTAGTAGTTTCACATGTTTCATCGCAATAACCTTGGAAGGGTTGGCAGGGAGAGGAAGTCACAAGCAGCCCCCTGAGGGTTTATGCTTCCAGCCCTACCTGGCCGGAGGCTCTTTCCCCAAGATTCAGTCAGTGGGCTCAGAAGGGGAAAGGTATCGCTGCCCCCAGGGACTGGACAGGGGCCTCATTCAGCAACCAGGGCTTTCCCCTTGGATGCCTGCTAAGACAGCAAATAGCTCCTTGGAGTCAAAGGTCACAAAGAATCTCAGTGTTGTCTAGCCTGGAACCTAATCAGGTTAGAACAGACAGAATTAACCTTATGCCTGGCCAGGAGACACAGTTGAGCTTGCCTGGGGATGGCAGCTGGGTAGGTGCAACGCTGCACACTGGTTTTTAACTTAGGGGGGAGACATCAGGTTTTTAATTTTTCAATTTAGCGCTGGTGAGACTGTTTACAAAAAAATACATATATATTAAATTAAAATATAATTCCAAAAAAGGACATTTTTTAATTAAAACAAAACACAACAGAGCAGAACAACAGAACAGAACTTCCCTCCCCCCAGTGGAATGGAACAGCCAAAAGGAGGCCCCAGCATCTGCCTGAAGTGGGCCAGGGATAGACTGGAAGACTTCCTGGGTCAAGAACTGTCTCTTTTTCCTTGAGAAGGCTCCATCCATCCCAGGGAAGTGGGCGCCAGTTCCCACCTGTGGTGGCAGCAACAGCAAGCACAATTATCTCCACCATAGCTCATGTTGCTCATAAGGAAATTTAGATTCCATTTGTAATAGAAAAGCAAAACCATATTAATAACAATAATAAAAACTAAAAAGTATGGTTTCAGGGGGGTTGGGTCAAGGGAAAGGACTGGTCTAAGATCTCTTTGCACCTTAGAGATACATTTCAGTATCAATCATACCCCAGTTAAATCCATCCCCCTTCATGTGGTTTAAAGGCCACTGCTCGTTGTTTCCCTGAGCCTTTGGAAATGGTAGGGATTTGCAATGTTGGGTTTTATTTTTATATTTATTTTCATTTTTTTCTTAACGCAACCTCCCAAACTGTCTGAACCCCAAGAAATCATGTTACATTTGGAGTTGAGCAAGAAGTAGGTTATTGCTTACTCTGTCTTGGTCTCCTGAGGCCGTGTGGTATAATGGGAGGAATCCTGGTCTGTAGACCTCAGACGCTTTTCAGGTAAATCATTGAATCTCTTGAGCCATGGTTTCCTCAGGCAGTAGAATGACAGGGCTACCTTGGATTATCTTCCCCAGTCTCGCCTAACTCTAAAATCCTACGATCTTTCTTAAACAATTGGCAGTTTGGGGATTCACAAATTGCCACCTTGGATAATCATGCCGTGTGTGCAGATGTGTCTGTCAGGTTTTCCAAATAGCAGAAGGAAAAGCAGGAAGGAAACTTACAAAATGAAAAAACCTCACTGACTCAAACCAACTTCACTCTCCAGGCACTTTGAAGTGGGTTGTTTGCACAATGAGACGAAAAATTGTCCGGCCAAAGTTTCTTTTTTACCTAACCATGATTCACCCTTTTAAAATGTTCCATGCTGTACCTCTTAAAAAAAAAAAAAGATCTCATTCTTTCCCCTCTGCCACTCTATGTATCCCACCTTCTTGGCTGTAACTGTGGTATTAAGAAATCAGCAATCAAGCCCCACCCCCTACCCACCACCCCTACACACACACACACACACACACACACACACACACACACACACACACACACACACACACACACACACTGCCCACCCTGCACTTTGAAGGAGGTTTGTGGAAGGGGCCAGTACAGGTGTCCAGTGTGATACTGGAGACCTGCCATCTCATCCTCTCTCTACCCCATAATGCTGGCTATTTTAGGAAAAAAAAAGAGATGGGAGCATGTATGCTATTCTCTGCCCTTCCCCTGGATGACCTGGCAGAAACATGCCAAAATCATCCATTACTAACTGGAAAGGACATAAATTTAGAAAAGGAGGGGTTGGACATCCTGGTCATCCCTAACTGACTTAGGTCAGGTGGCATCATCCACGGCGGGCCAGGAGTAGCAGGTAACCTGGCTCCATAGAAAGAGAGATGGGTTGGGAGGCAGAGCACCTGAATTCAAATCCCGATTCTGCCCCTTACTGTCTGTGTGATCTTGGGCCAGCCATTTTACCTCGATGAGCCTCAGTTTCCTCATCTGTAAAATGAGGAAGTTGGACTAGCTGACCATCCTGCGCTCACACCACCTCCTCTAGAATATTCAGCTGTTCAGCGTTTATCCTTAAAGCTTCCTGATAATTCTCTCTGTTCCCTGTAGCAGCCCAGTCTACTCATGTCCAGCCTGATCATTTTATTCAGACTTAATATGTAACATCCCCTGAGAATTTTTGTATGTAATTTAAAAGAAGAGGCAATTCTTAGCCCAAAGGAATGTATTTCTAATAGATTTTGAGGCACTGGGGACAGAGGTAGTTCAGGCAGGGGGTTATTCCCAGCATCTATGTCAGTAGCCTATATATGAGCCCATTTATTATTCTCTGACTGACTTCCAGAATGAGCCAGCTGGTTGGCCACAGGAACCCTGAGATAGAGTTACAATGTTTCAGGGCTGGTGACCAAGTGCCATCTGTCCCAGCTCTGGCCCAGGAGGCTTCAGAATCAAGACCCAGCGGAGCTTAACCTCACCATCCAGATTTCAGGAGTGGGAAAGGGTTTTCTTAGGTGACTGGGAGTCAGGGAGTAGACATTCCAAACCCTGCCACCTTGGAATGTTTGTTCTGGAGCTTGACTTCATTTCCAACTTCTTCCCCCATGACTTGGAAAAGAAAGCACCTGGAGTGTCAGATCTTGAAGGAGTTTTGAGAGGTTATATGGTCCATTCAACAGAAAAGACTAATCAAGACCAGAGAGGTCAAGAGGCTTGCAAATGGTCACACAGCACATTAGGGTCAGGAACAGGACTAGGACCTGGGATTTCTGACTCCCAATGCACAATTAATTCAGTGCAGCTGACTTTTCCCCCCTTTCTTTTCTTTTCTTTTTTTGAACAGGAGGTGAGGGAACAAAGGATCTGGGGGAAGGGTGAGGGAAAGGGTAGCATTTGCCTTCCCTTGCCAATCATATAGGGACAATCCTCGTCCTTTCTCCATCTCCTTTCTCTCCAAGGCTCAGCCCTTCTCTCTGCTTCCACCTGCTTCTTTGCAGCCCATCTCAACCTCTTCTGCCCCTTGAGTTTCCCCATGACTGGTAACCATATGACACTGGACCCATCTTTGGCATTTCCAAGGCAGGAAATAACAGATGCCTGCCGGGTCTCACCCACTCCAGCTGTCTCAAGACCCAGCCACAAAGGTTGGGCATGACTGCCCACATCCTTTCTACAGTCTGGGATAGCTTAAGCAATAGTAAGGGGTGGGAGGGGACTTCTGGGGAGGGGGGAGGGGGGACGGGGGAGTGGAGAGGAACAGGGTTCTTTTATTTATTTTTAAACTGCTTTTAGGTTCTTTCCAAGGTGCAAAAATGCTGCTGTAAGTGTTCTTAGAGGCTTGGTGATTTCTTGTTCTACAAGACATGACTAAAGAGTAATGAGACTGATTTTTTGTTCAAGTAATAAATACACCAGAACTTATCCATCCAAATTTGATTCAGTCCAACTGAATAGATATTTATTAAAGCCTACTTGGTGTTGGGGCAGCTAGGTGGAACAGTGGTTAGAGTTCCAGGCCTGGAGTCAGGAAGACTCATCTTCCTGAATTCAAATCTGAACTCAGACACTTACTAGCTGTGTGACCCTGGGCAAGTCACTTCACCCTGTTTGCCTCAGTTTCCTCATCTGTAAAATGAGCTGGAGAAGGAAATGGCAAACCCCTCCAGTATCTTTGCCAAGGAAACCCTGAGAAGGGTCACAAAGAGTCAGCCACGACTGAACAACAACAACAAACTTAGTGTTGAGCACTATGCTAGGCACTTATGGGGGAAGATGAAGCCTGACTAAGTTCTTGGGTTATCCCCTTCAAAGCAGTCAGTCCCCTGGGAGGCCACCCACTGCCATTTCTCTAGCCATTGTTGGTGCTCCCCTTTGGGACTTGCCATCAGAGCCAATTTATAAGCCAAGAAGAACCTAGTCATAGAATCCTACATTTAGACCTGGAAGGGATCTTTGTGCTCATCTAGGCCAACCCTCTCATTTAACAGTTGAGGAAACTGAGGCCCAAAGAGTTGAAGTGACTTGCCCAATGTCACATAAGTAGTGTGCCAGAGCCAGGATTTGAACCCAGGGCCTCTGAACCCAAATCCAGTGCTCTTCCCACTGTACCACAGTGCCTCTCATGACTTCATAGTCATCATGTATGGTGCGATTGGGGTGGTATGTATGTGAGTGTTTTTAATCCCAAATAAGATTTCCCAGCCTGATCCCCAACCTTAATCATAAGTCTTGGTACAGGGGGACATTAATTTAAAAAAAAGTTGGAGGGGAAGGAAAAAGAGGATAGGGGAAAATTTGCCCCCGGTGAGGAAATGCCAAAGACTGTAAACTACAGAGTGTCCAAAGTGGGGGACCCTCTGATAGCTCTCCTTGGATTAAGGATCATTCAGTTCAACGGCTTTGAAGAAGATTCACTCGGATGGATCAATTCTGGTCTGTTTCTTCAACCATCAGCCTCCTTACCTCATCTTTACCAAGCTTATCTCATAGTGAATATTTGTCTAAAGAGATTTTAAAAAAAGAGAAACCTTTAAGTAAGTTATTGCTTTTTAAAGTTTTGATTGTATAGTCTGAACTGAGAGAAATAGAATTCTATCTATATCTATATTTATATATATGTACATATACATATACGTGTATGTATATATGTATTTTTAACTTC
>CM053599.1:192764778-192782655 GCA_028646575.1 Pseudocheirus occidentalis
GAGTTTCTGAGTAGGGGAGAGAGAGAACCAACAGGAAGATCATCCAAATTAAAGGGTTGACAGGAGGGAGTGTTCTGGGTTATTTCTCATTAGGCTAGAGTAGACAAACAATGATCAAGCCAAGGAAAGGAGGCTGACCTCTGAGAGGCATAGGCTAGATGTAGGACCAAAGCCTGGCCTTGGGCAAAACAGGATGGCCCACCTCTGCTTGAGCTCCCTTGGGCACTGAGGCTCTGGTTAATTCAGACATGGAGTCCCCATCTCCATGACAATGGGCGCTAGTCACATCCTTTTTGAGAGAGGATCAGAGTTTCTGGGGAAGAGGATGGAAGGAGTTCTGGGATTCATAGACTTTGGAAACTAGAAAGGGTGATCTAGTCCAGCCCCTTTTCTTTTCTTTCCCCCCCCCCTCATTTTGCAGAAGAAGAAACAGGCTCAGAGAAGGGAGATTATTTGTTCAAGGTCAGTTAGTGGCAAAGCTGGAAATAGCATGCTATCTCTTATTTCCCAGTCCATTCCTCCACCTTATTCCTAACTATTCCATATCAGTCAGACCTAGAAAGACAACACCACTATTTTTTAAAAACCTAATGCAGAACTGAGCTACCTAGAAATACTTGGGCATTTGCCAGCAGCAAGATTATCCTTTTTCTCAGGAGGGAGGAGGGAAGAGCAATGATCAAACTCAGCCTCTGTGATGCCCTTATCCCAAGTAAACCTAATCAGCCCAGCAATTTAGCATTGCAGGAATTCCCTTGCCTTCTGGGTCTTGCATTGGCCTTGAGAATCAGGAAACCCGAGTTGTGGTTCCAGATTGGTCACTAACTAGTAAATCACTTCCCCTCTTAGAGACTCAGTTTCCTATTCTGTCAAATGAGAGGTTGTACTAGGTTGTCCCTAAAGTCCCTTCTAGCCTATATGGCCTATGTTCTACAATCCTAATTCAGTAATTCAACACCCATTTACTAAGCACCTTCTGTGTGCCCTGTAATAGATGTGGGGGGGGGAGGTCGACACAAAGGCACAAGAATGGGTAAACTACCTTTTACATTCTCCAGAAGAAAGTGGAAGTCTTCAGGTTTCAATAATGGTAACTTTTTTCCGTGATGCCCTCATCTCCTGGCTTCCTCCCACAAGGAAAAGAGACAACTCAGGCAAGCATTTCCTCTCCACCACTCTGTTTACAGAGGGGATGGTGGTGCGGTCACCATGCCATTTAAAATCCCCTCCCAGGAAGTGGCTGCATCTATTTTTGGCACTAGTTGGTAATGACCTAGAAAGGACCATCAATTTACAACTTCTTCCCAACTTAATTCTCTAATTACATCCATTCAGCATGAATTACAATCCCACCTGCCCATAATAGACTACATCCCACCAATTAACATCAGCACTTCCAACAGAACTGCCACTTTGCTGTCTCCTCTCAAGGCAGCCCACCCATGCCAGGACTTTCCCATGTTCAATTGCTCCAGTGAACCCCTCATCTGCCTATGGAAATCTTCTAATTATCTGGCTAGATGCTGTCTGCATCTTTATAATAAAACAACCAGATATCTGCTGAGGGGGAGACCCTGGTCCCTGTGGATATCCTAGGTTATGAAAACAAATAGTTATTAATGAAGGTGCCACCCTGCGCCTTCCTCCTAGCACCATGCTCTACCCTCTTGATGGCAAGAAGTTTCCCTGTCCATCCAGCTGGCTCCTGAGCATCCAGCTGTCTCTCCTAATAGTCTGTGCAGAGGGAATCCAATTTGGAGCAAGAGCACATAGGGACCTGGGAGCAAAAACTGTGATGGTGGCCCCTGTCTTCTTTCCTTCTCCAATTTATCTAATGGACTTAGATGATAGGGCGGGGACAATCACTAACCTTTAGCCTTTGCCTAGTCCCATGTGTCCTGGTGCCTGCTTGACCTATAAACCTTTTTTTTTGGTGGAAGATTAATTTATAACTGCCTTTTTTGTACCTTTAATCAGGCAGAACAAATGCATTTATTTTTAAACTCTTCTACCTTTTTTTGTTCCTTTTTTTGCTTGCACTGAAAACCAAAATAGTTTCCCCTCTTTATTGCATTTAAAAAGAAAAGGTGATCATACAGCAAAATACATATAAATGTATAATACATACACACACACATACCCCATCCTATGTGTATATATGTATGTATGCATGTATTCATCACGAGGTGACACAAAGCAGAAGACGAATGCAGTCTCCTTGCCTGGTTCCATAGCATCTCAAGCCCTTGAAACACGAAGCTCTGGGTCAGTTGGAGGACAGAGCATTTAGCCCTGAGCTACACAAAAATCCCCAAATCTGGGCTTGCTTTGCTAAAGGAGAGAGTGAGTCCTGTGTCCCACCTCAAAGAAAGAAGGTTCGATTATGTGAGTGTGTGCTCACGTATGAGTGCGTGTATGTGTTCGTGTGTTTGCTGATCAACAGGACGGAGTGGTTGTCCCCTTCCCCTACAGACCCTGCTGCATTTGCCTGGAGCTTTTTCACCTGTCCTCTGTCTCTCAAGCTTTATTAGTCTGTGCATCCCCCTTCTCCAAGGTTCCCTGAGGAGGTGATGTTGGGGCATATGAGTCCTGGGCTCAGAGGGAAGCTGTTCCCGGGGTGGGGAGGGGGGAGGGTGGTCAGAGACATTAGCAAGGGGGCATTTTCCAACTAGAGTGTGTTTTATTGCACATATATTTCAGATATGTGTGATGCTATATGATATAAAATCTATTTTAAATGATAAAATTGGAGAATTTTCATGTTATTTTAAATACATAGCAATTATCTAAAACCTAGAAAATAAGACTAGATGACATTAAATGCATTTTGAGCTCTTGAAAATCTGTGTCGGCCTATATGTTTTCATCATTCCCCTCTACCTGCCCAATATGGCGCCAGCTGTTTTAAAACTATACTTCCTCTGCTGCCCAATGCCTCAGAGTGTTGATTTAACAAATAATCCCTTTGCTGAAATTTCCCAGGAGCAAATTTCTGCCCAGGAGAAAAAACTCCCTTCAGTATGGAGTCTTCTCACTTCAATCAAAAAGAAATATTCATTAAGTATCCACCATGTGCCAAGCACTGTGCTAAGCATTGGGATGCAGGAAGAGGCAAAAAGGACTCAGTCTAATGGGGAAGACAAGATGCAAGCAAATATATATAAAGCATGCTATACACAGGATAAATGGGAAGTAGCTAATGGGGCAGGAACTAGAATTAAGAGAGGCTGGAAAAGGCTTCCTGTATGAGGTGAGATTTTAGATGGGACACAGAGGAAGCCTGGGAAGCTAGCAGGAGGAGTTGAGGAAGGTGATCATTCCAGGCATGGGAGACAAAGAAAATGCCTGGAACCAAGAGATGTGGTATCTTATTTGTGGGACAGTCAGGAGGCCAACGGCACTGGATCAAAGAGTGTCAGGAAGTGAGATGTAAAAGTCGGGGGTGGGGAGGCTAGATAGGGAAGAGTTTGAATACCAAACAGAGGAGTGTGTGTGTGTGTGTGTGTGTGTGTGTGTGTGTGTGTATGGAGGCAATAGGGAGCCAATGGAATTTATTGAGTGGGGGGGGGGCGGGGTGAGATAATCAGACATGTGATTTAAGAAAATCATTTTATTGGATGAATGAAGAATGAATGGGAGTATGGATAGACTTGAGGCAGGCAGACCCACCAGAAGGCTATTGCAGTAGTTCATGTACAAGGTAATGAGGGTCTATGCCACAGTAGTGGCAGTGCCAAAAGAAAGAAAGGGGTATATTTGAGGGACGTTGCAAAGGTAAAATTGATGGGCCTTGGTGACAGTTTGGATATGGAGGATATGAGATGGTTTGCTAACTTCTAGATTGGAAGCCCAATGGACTGGGAGGTTGGTGTTGCCCTCTACTGTAAGAGGGGGGCAGGATTTAGGGGGAGAGAGAATGAATTCTGTTTTGGACATATTGAGTTTAAGATGTCTATTGGACCTCTAGTTAAAGATGTCTGAAAGGCAACTGGAGATACAAAACTGGAAATTTGGTTTTAGGATGGGTAGATTTGAGTATCATCAGCATAAAGATTATAATTAAGTCCATAAGAGCTGATGAGATCACCAAATGAAGCTGTAAAGAGGGGGAAGAGAAGAGGGTCCAAGACAGAACCCTAAGGTACACTAGGATTATAGGGTCCAGCAAAGGAGACAGAGAAGTAGTGGTTCATAGAGGTAGGAGGAAAACCAGGAGAGAGTAGTATCAAGGAGGAGAGGGTGATCAAAAGTGTCAAAGGCTGCAGTAAAGTCAAGGAGAATGAAGACTGAGAAAAGGCTGTTATTGAATTAGGCAACCAAGGTCATCGGTGGAGAGAACAGTTTCACTGGAATGATAAGATTGGAAGTCAGGTTGGAAAGGGTTAAGAAGAAGGGACGAGAAGAGGGAAAGTAGAGGTGCTTATCATGGATGAGTCTGGCTGTAAAGGGCAGAAAAGACATAGTAAGATAGGGGGGATAGACGGATCAAGTAAGGGCTTTTAAGGATGGTGGAGATACAGGCATGTTTGTAGACAGTTGAGAAGGAGCCAGTGGACATGGAAAGATTAAAAATAAGTAATAGATTGGAGATGAGAGAGGGGGGCCATCTGTTGGAGGAGAGGAGATGCAATGGGGTCAGTGGCGCAGGTAGAGTGGTGAGCCTTGGTAAGGAGTAAATCTACCTCATCATGTGAGATAGTGATAAAAGAGGAGGAAGAGGGGAGAAGAGGGAGCACACAGCCTATGGCCTTAATTGTTTCCATAAAATTAGACAAACTTCTCAGCTGAGAGGATGGGAGGAAGGGGAACCATGAGAAATCTGAGGAGGGATGAAAAAGTTTGGAAGAGCTGCTATGGAGAGTGGATAGTGAGTTAGTAAGGCAGGTATAGAAGGATTGCCTAGCAGTAGTGAGGACCCAGTTGAGATTGTATAACATATATTTGTAGTGGCCCCAATCAGAAGAGTTGCATTATTTTCTCCATCATCATTCGGCAGCACATGTATGGGAACAAAGGCAGCAAGTGGTGGGAGTCATCCAAGACAGAAGCTTAGTAACATATAACTTAGAAATGATAAGGGGGCTAGGGATTCAAGATAGGATAGTATAGAGTTGCATTGACTATGAAGGGGTCAAGATGGGGAGAAGAGAGAGGAGTTAGTGTAGGGAAGATGGCCTGGGAGAGAACTGAGGGGTAAGTGGATTAGAAATGACAACATGAATGAAGAGTAAAGTTTTGTGAGGGAAGGCAGAGGAAGAGGTAAACAGCAACTAGATCAAGGTCAAATAAGGGGATTTTGGAATTCTTGAGTGTGGAGATGGTATATTATAGGTGATGGTAAGAACAAAGGTAAAGACATCTTTATGTGGCTGAGGTGGGATGTAGGAGAAACTCTTAGGACATGAATAGGACATGAATAACATGAGTTATAGACTCACCCTCGTATATACTCTAGCTATTCTTAAATAGATAGATAATATGAATGACATGAACCTCAGAGGAGAAAAGGTGACTGAGTGACGGAGGTAGAGGGAGAACCTAGAAGTGGCCATGGGGCAAGGAGTATTCCAACTCCCTGCCTCAACCAGTGAGCCAACAGAAAGTCCAAAGGGATGGGAGAGCCTGTCGATGCCAGAAAGTTGGAGCTTCAAGGGTCAAAGGCCCAGCTGCAGCTCATGGGAATAGTCTCAATTTGAATACCCTTTGGCCTTCTTGGCAGAAACTGAAAGAGTCAGATATATGTTGGTTCTATCTTGCTTGTCTCCCCATTTACCCTTCCTTACTCCCACCCTCCACATTTAGACATGCCTAAATAAGGACCTTGCGCATAGTAGAGACTCAAAAAATTATTGATTTTATTTGAAGTGAAAAAGCCATTCATTCAACCACCAAAAGTACTAAGCACTTGTAATGTACCAAGTCCTAGGGGCTGGGAGATACTAGTAGCGAACACACAAATAAATAGCTGCTTATGTTTCCATGATATGTTCAGGTTTACAAAATGTTTCCCTTACAACTATGGAGGTAGGTAATGCAAGTATGCTCATCCCCATTTTGCAGATGAAGAAAAAGAGGCCCAGAAACACGGTCCCTACCCTCGAGGGGTTTACACATACCTTATCAAAGTTAAGAGTTCTTCCTGCCTGACCATAATTGTTTAGGAATGGCAGAGTGGTGAGGAGAGGAGGCTCCATAAGGGTGAAGGATTTTAGGCTGGATGGGAGTGTCTTGAAGACTTTTTTCTTGGTGTCTTGAAGGATTAGCTTAAGCTAAAGGGGAGAAAATGCTCCTTTAAAGAGGAAAGAGGCATGTGAGAGCAAGGTATTCTGTTCCATTCTCTTAGGAAAGTCAGCATGGCACAGAGGAAGAAAATCAAAGGCCCCAGAATAAGAGGACCCGAATTCAAATCCTGTCTCAAATCATAACTATTCATGGGACTTTGGGCAATTAATCCTATGGATTTTAATTTCCTCATATGTAAAATAGGAGGGCTGGACTAGATGGTCTCTTCTGACTCTAGTTCTAGAATCCTAGATTAAGACTAGGGAAATGTAAAGGACCACAGGCTAGTGGGACTCTGACCCGGATGGCTGAACAAGCCCTCTCAGGTGTTTGGCCTGCTGATGGGTCTAGATTGGTTTCCCATCCCCCAGGAAAGACCACAAACACACAGGTGTGAAGATTATGTCCTCAAGATAAGCATGGCATTTATGCCCACAATCTGGGAACAGAGAAAGTGCACAATGTCCTCAGGGGAAAACAATTAGGAAGGAGATTTTTGGCTCTATAAAGCTTGTGCCCGGAAGAATAAAAGTTGGCTCTCTACTTTCACTATTCTGGGAGTCCCATCTCTTTTTATGCACCCACTAGCAACCTCTGGGTACGTGATTCTTTCTCAGCCCTGCTTGGGGACGGCAGAACTCCCACACTTTCTCAGCCCTGCTGTGGGATGGCAGGGCTCCCCATAACTGGCTCCCCACAGCAAAGTCTTCCTCACTTTCCAAAACGCACAAAACAAGAGCAGCCTGAGAAAGCAGTGAGATCAAATGGGAAAGAGGAACAATGAGGCAAACCCCAAACTGGTATACAGAAAAGCTAGTCTTCTTCCAGAGGGAAGACTGAATTGGACAGAGAAGGAGAGAGCAGAGGAAAAATGAAGCCAGAGATAGTAAAAACTATGGAAGAACCAGAGGGCCCTATACTGACTAATACTGCAAGGTTTCTTAGAATGTCGCTGTCACAAGGAACCTTTGGTTGGTTGTTTTTAGCTTCAAAAGGCAAATATCTCCCCAGTTTTAAGTACTTTGTAGGTATGAAGACTGTAAACCAAGTTAAACCATGACTAACTGGCAAACCCAAAGTGGGAGCCTGGGACAATGGGACAATCAAGGAGAAAGGAGATGTTCCACGATTGTCGATAGTATTCTGGAAAAATGAAAGCACGGAACAGATACATTTGTAAAGCTGGAAGATCCTTACTTAGAATGTGGAACATCAGAGATGGGCAAATCAGAACACCAAACACAGACCGTAAGAACAGAACTGTCAAACGTGCACTCTCAAGTGCAGCTTGAGCCAGGTTAAAATGTGATTGGAAGATATTTAAGAAAATAAATAAAAATGCCATAAAACACAGATAACGTTACATTTTAAGACTATCAATATGCAGCCTACAGGGATCCTTATGAACAGATTGTGGCCACTATTTCGATTAGAGGTTTTCACCACTGCCATAGAACATAGGATATTCAAGCTAGGAGGACCCTTAGAACACAACATAAAATATTGGGATAGACGGAATCATAGAACTTGGCATATCAGAACTAGAAGGGAACTTGTGTTATAGAATTTCACAGTTGGAAGAGACCTGAGAATACAGAACACAAGATGTCGCAGCTGGAAGAAACCTTAGAAGACAACAGCACAACTGGAAGGGTCCTCACAATGTAGAACTGTCCACTCCCTATTTACTCCCCTTCTTTGCCTTTTGAGACTACAGAACGCAGAATGTTGCAGCTGGAAGAAACCTTAGCATAGAACATCAGAACTGAAAGGGACCATGCAATATAGAACATGGAATGATATAGGTGGGAGTGACCTTGGAACATATAAAACATGACGTCACTGCCAGAAAGAAGGACCTTGGAGATCATGTATCCCAGGGGTTCTTAACTATTTTTTTAGTCATGGAGCCTTTTCACAGTCTAGTAAAACTTATGCAGCTTTTCTTAGAATAATATTTTTAAGTGCATAAAATAAAATACCTAGGATCACAAGGGAAACTGATTATATTGAAATGCAGTTATCAAAACATTTAAAAAATTCACAGAACCACTGAAATCTATCCATGAAATCTCAAGATTAGTAACCCCTAATCTAGTCCAGCTTCTTAAGGTTGACCAAATTCTGTGTGTGTGTGCACACCACACACACACATACAAGTATATTTACACACATACATATATACAAATATATAGATACCTATATATCACTATATACTCATGTGTCTAAATAGATAAATCTTTATACACATACAAATACAGAGAGGTAGGTATCTACATCTAACTCTGCCAATGTCTCTATGTAGATAATTCTCTCTATATACACACGCACCTATTCAGATACCACCATTTTTTGATCTCCTCTCCGAGATGGTGTTGACTTTGTGTCGGAAGAAGAAACTCTGAGACCCTACAGCACTAGGACTCTTGGTTATGCTGCTTTCCTTCATCACCTGCCCCCAAACAAGAGCATTTGGGTGGAAAATCATTTTGGTTCCAAGGCTAATTCTGACCCCCTACAATGCGATAGTTTTTCCTCTTCTTGGCAGCTGAGAACAGCTCCCTAAATTAAATCAAATCAGCTGACATTCACAAAGTGCCTACAACACTCAAGCTGGTGTGTGAGTTGTGGTGGGGAGAGCCAAAGATGAATAAAGTAGAGAGGCAACTTGTTGAAGTCGAGAGAGAAGAGCTATCTTCAAGAGTCTGGAATTTCTGGGTTCCGGGTCTGATTGGCACAAAGTGCCTCTGTGATGCTGGCTGAGTCACAGCCTCTCAGTGCCTGCAGATAACTCTCTAAGGCTATTAGTAATTGCAGAATAGTTGCCAATCTGCATTAGTAGAGGCTGGTCTCTTGCCCTGATGAAAGGACAGTTCTAGACCAAAGAAGGAGGAAGAAGAGGAGAAGCAAAGGCAGTCCCTGCCCTGTCCATTTTCTGCTTTACTGTCTGCAAAGAGCCCTCTCTCACAACAACCCTGGGAGTTGCACTGTTAACCCCATTTTGCAAATGAGGGACCTGAGGCTTATGAAGGTTGTTCCTTGCCTAAGGTCACCCAGCTAATGCATCAGAACTCAGGTTCAAACCCAGGGCACTCCTGACTAGGTCCAGGATTTCTTTAGACCGTACTGTCCTGCCTTTTAGAGCTTAGCTTCTGGGTAAGGAAAGCAGGCTCAAGCTTTTTCCTACCCCCCTGCATTTACTTACATCAGTCTTTAGGTCTCAGGTGCCCACTCCCCTGCACTGATTGTTGAAATCCTACCCTTCTTTCAAAGCCCAACTCCAAAGCTGTTTTTTTTGTGTGTTCCCTCAGAAAGAAGTAACTTCTTCTGTATCAGACCTTCTATAGCACAATGTCTGTGCCCACTCTGGGTGAGTGGGAATTGTGTCTTATTCATCACTAACACAGACTAGCTAGCATAAAATCTTGCAAATAGCCTCCTAGTTATAGAACTAGCCTAGTAGCACTTTGGGCAGCTGGGTGGTGCAGTGGATAGAACACAGCTTAGAATCAAGAACACTCACCTTCATGAGTTCAAATCTGGCCTCAGACACTTCTTAGCTGTGTGACCCTGAGCAAGTCACTTCACCCTGTTTGCCTCAGTTTCCTCATCTGTAAAATGAGCTGGAGAAGGAAATGGCACAAAGCCCTCCAGTATCTTTGCCAAGAAAACCCCAAATGGAGTCATGAAGAGTTGGAATGACAACAAAGAAGGTAGCACTCTAAAATTTGGTGAATTGAATTTAAAAGGTAAAAATGACACCCAATTATGAATAATAACATTATTTAGAGGAAGAGGGAGGAGAGATAGGGCTTTGTAGCACTTTACATACTTTACGTACATGATCTCATCTGAGTTTCACAACAATCCTTTATTTAGGATAGGTAGATACTATTGGTATTACCCCCATTTTGCAGATGAGGAAACTAAAGCTAGAAAAAGGTTTAAAAACCTACCCATTCATGGCCATCAGCCCAGGAAGTGTCAGGGCACAGATTTGAATTCATGACTTGCAGTCTAGCGCTCTTAAGATAACTGCCAAATAAACAGTACAGAAAATAACTAAGTGCTCTCGGGATTCAGATAAGAACAGCTCACAGTGGCCTGTGGGGATCAGGAAGAAGTGGAAATAGACCTGAGCCTTCATAAGTGAGCAGAATTGAGACGGGCAGAAAGGAGGCAGAAAGAGCTACCCAGACATATGGATAAAAGCACCAAAGCAAGAGAAGCACAAGGTGTGTTTGGGGAACAGCAGAGTCCAAATTGGTTGACTCTAAATTTTCATGTACTGGGATTGAAATGTCCATAGTGGAAGCAGATATGGGCAAAACAAGTGCATGCATGAATGCAGGGAAAAGCCTTTCTGAAGCACCTGCTTTGTGCCAAGCACCGGGTTAAGACTGGGTTGCAAACATGAGCAAGCATATGAAGGAAGACAATGGGCGAGCTATTATTATTCTACGCAGGAGCTTGAGTTGAAAAGAGGGGCTGTGGGTGGTGATGGGCATAGGCATGGTTTGGAATTGCCAGGGAAGCTTCAGAGTGGCCTGGGCTCACCTGGGCTCGCAGCTCAGGGTCCGAGGGGCAGGAGTTTGAGCTCCGGTGGGAGAAGGAAGAAGGCCAGGCTAGCAGCATGGTTTGGAGCCGTCTGGGAGCTGTGCCAGCAGCATCTTCATCATAACACTCAGAATCAAGGTGTTAGCCTTGTTATAACCAAAATGAAGATGTTCACTTAGACAGAACCATCCAAGCACGCTCTTTATATTGATGGCGCACCTGGCATCCTATCATCCCCTACTTGATTGATGGTGGGGGTGATAATGTTCTACTCACAAACTCAGAGACTTTTATGAAGCCCTTTCTGCCCCCAATATCTGCTCTAGCTGGTCATCATTCCCTATGGGTGACGTGAGGTCACATGTAGATTTTTGCAGAGTATTAGGTGTTAATGTGAAGGTTTGGTTAAAGGAGACAAAGAGGCTAGCTGATATATACTTTTTATATAATTTATTCCCTTAAAGTTGGCAGAAACATGATCACAGAGACAAAAGGAAACTTCTGACTCCTGAACAAAAGAATAAAAAGGCTTAAATACATTTTAGAATAATCCCAACTCAGGGTCTCTATGTCACTCAAATTTATGATTACAAAAAAGGAATTTCCTTAGGTAGTAAATACAATAAGAGAATTGACAAGGTGTCAATTGAAATTACAACCTGGGACATCTGTTTTCTTTACCATTAGCATGCTATAACATAGCATATGTCCATTAAATATTAAGATAAGAAAAAGTTCCATTGTTCAAGACAGTGTCTTGGGTTAAGGGTCTCATCCTTAATGGTTATAGACAGAAGAAAGAATGATCTTAAGTCAGCCCCATCTGGGGTTATTGACATGGGAAGGGTATTCTCTGAGTAAACTTAGAGAGCAAAATGGAGATATTTCTTTTGTTGATGGAGATATTTCTTTTGTTAGGCCTAGGGGCTTCTCCTTCTGGTTGCTTAGTTCAGGCTATGACCTTTACTGGGATTTGGATATTAAATGATTGTCATTAGTCAAGAGACAAACCAGATTGGTAGGGCTTAGCTAACGCTTCGCCTGGGCTTTGGTTAGCCCCTTGGGAGAGAGAGAGCTCCCATGGGGAGCCAGCACAGGGCTCATTCAAATACTGGGTACTAGTTCCTTAAGAGAAAATTGCAAGTTCTTCTCTTCCAAAATTTCCATTTGAGGGAGATGAGACCTTTCCCCTGTCTGAATGGACTTTAATTTTTTTTTCTTTTTTTCTTTTTTCTTTTTGGAGGGCAGTTGAGGTTAAGTGACTAGTCACATGGCTAGTTTTTGTGCTAAGTGTCTGAGGCCGGATTTGAACTCAGTTGTCTGAATGGACTTTGTTCAAAAATTCGGATGCTTGCTCAGTGTGGAAAGAGAAAAACAGGATGGAAAGGATGATTCTGTGCAAACTGGTACGGCCCATTCCAGGAATGGCTTCTGTCTACCATTGCTTACGAAAGCTTCCTGGGCTTGGATGAGTGAACAGGAAGAAAATGTTCCCGCCTGTTCTTAAAGAGGTTGTTCAACACAAGCTCATGAAGAACTTGTTCTGGCCCCAGCCCTGTTAGCTGAGTGACATCAAGTAATTCATCCGTCTTTGCTGGGCATCAGCTTCCTCATCTGTCAAATGAGAGGATTATATTCAAGGAACAGATTTGGAGGCCAAGGACACGGATTCAAATCTTGACTCTGCTGCACATTAGCTGAGTAACCTACAACGAGTCATTAAACCAATTTAGACCTTTGTTTCCTGATCTGTAAAGATAACAGATTGGTCTAGATCAGTGCTGTCAAATCCAGAAAGAAAAGGGGAAGGGGCACTAATGCACACACAAGGATATCTGGGGGCTGTATATTGACTTAGCTCTAAAATGTAACGGTATCTATGGTTGGGGCAGCTAAGTGACTCAATGGATAGAGTGCAGCCCTTGAGTCAGGAGGACCTGAGTTCAAATTCAGCCTCAGGCATTCACGAGTTGTGTGACCCTGGACAGGTCACTTCACCCTGTTTGCCTCAGTTTCCTCAGCTGTAAAATGAGCTAGAGGAGGAGATGGCCAACTGCTCCAGTACCTTTGCCAAGAAAACCCCAAATGGGATCACGAAGAGTCAAACGTGATGGCACAACAAAAATACTTATGTTTTTTGTATTTTTATTTCTTTTGTTAAATATTTCTCAGTCCCATTTTAATTTAGTTCAGGCACATTGAGGAGTGTTGTTGACCACCCATGTCGTTGACACTTCTGGGCTAGGTGACTGACCTTCAAAGTCCCTTTCCAATTCTAAATCTATAATCCCTAAAGTCCTTTCCAGTTCTAACCTCCTAGGATTCTAAGTCTAGAGCTTATGAATAGCTTTAATTTCCTTTCACATTGAACTTGGCCTTATGAAGAACTGTCCGTCTCAAAGATGCAACTCTGGGATTCATCCTTTGAGCTCAAGTTTCTATGGTGGTATGGTGAGTGGTAGCACCATCCTCAACATGCATGGCAGTAATCTCAGCAAGAATAGTTCAGAATGGAAACTTGAGCTTCCTTCCTACTCCCAGGGAAGCGGGTCTGGCTAAATCCATGCCTTGCCCTTCAGCAGTCACACAACCCAACCCCCACCTGCACCTGTTCTTCCCCCTGATTTTCAGGTCTGTATAGATAAGGGCAATGGAATGGTTGGGGTGGCGTCATTGGAGAGCCGCTGGAACAGAGAATTGGATACAGTCCCAGCCCAGGGTGAGCAACCAGAGACCTATTCAGAAGCTATTCAGAAATCAGAACCAGCCATACTCCCTAAATTCTGTGACCAACCACATGACCACAGAGAAATATTGAGTCTCCTCCCAGTAGTAACAATATTCTTACTAATATTGTGGCCTCGGTCAGTAAATGATCAACCAATTAGAACTCGAACCACAGAGTAAGTGACTAAGAATATACTCACAGGGAACCTACTCAGAGACAAAGAATATTACAATGAAGGGAAGTTTTAGGATTAAAGATTTAATTGGGCTGTTTATCAAATTCTAGTCTAATTGATCACCAGATGAAGAGATGAATGGAAGTTTAGAGGTCACTTACCCCAATCTCATTTTACAAATGAGGAAACTGAGTTTTGAAGAGGGGAAGGGAATTTCCCAGGTCACAAAGGTAAACAGGATGTGTCAGTACCTCAAGAATTTTTCCCTCCTTTTAATAGTAATAATAAATAGAGAGTCAGAAGGCCTGATATATACCATCAGAGTGATGCTGGACAAGTACTTACCCTTTCAAACCCCCCATGAAACTTGTAAAAACTGAATCACAGAGCAGGTGCCATTAGTAGAGAAATATTCCTCTTTGTGCCAAAGTCCAAGTATTGATAAACAATATTTAAAATCATAAAATGAAAGCAAGGTATATATCACAGTTTCCTAAATTGATGAAATCTTAAATCTAATGTAAAAACTAAAACTAATACCTAGATATGGGCTCAGTAGGGTCACATGATAACCCAATTTGCTTCATTGATTTTGATAAAAGCCCTTGTGACTCAGGCAGGAATAGTTTCTCTTCACGATCAGCTATCCATAGGTTTTCTTGACTCTTTTTTCCCCTTCTTTAAATTTTTTTTCATGTTAAAAACATTTTTATTTGAAGTTTTGAGTTCCAAATTCTACTCTTCCTTCCCTCCCTGAGATGGTAAGTAATCAGATAGAGGCTATACATGTGCAATCACATAAAAATTCCCATATTACTCTTTTTGTGAAAGAAGATTCAAATAAAAGAAAAAAATGAAAGAAAGGAAGTAAAAAAATTGTGCTCTTTTGTCTGTATTGAAACAATATTAGTTCTTTCTCTGGAGATGGATAGTAGGCTTCATCAATAGTCTTTTGTTATTGTCTTGGATTCTTGGATTGCTGAGAATAGCTAAGTCATTCACAGTTCTTCATCAAACAATATTGCTGCTACTGTGTACAATGGACTCCTGGTTCTGTTCTCTTCACTATGCATCAATTCACATAAGTCTCTCCAGGTTTTTCTGAAATCATTCTGCTTGTCATGGGTTGTTTTTGTTTATTTGTTTGTTTTTGTCTTTTTGGAGGGGGGAAGGCAGGGCAATTGTGGTTAAGTGACTTGCCCAAGGTCACACAGCTAGTAAATGTTGTGTCATAGGTCAAATTTGAACTCAGGTCCTCCTGACCCCAGGACCAGTGCTCTATTCACTGTGCCACCTAGCTGCCCATTGTTTGTCATTTCTTATAGCACAATCATTCCATTACAATCATATAGCACAACTTGTTTAGCCATTCCCCAACTGATGGACAACCCTTTGATTTCCAAAAAGACGTGTTATCACTATTTTTGTGCAGATAGGTCCCTTTCCCTTTTCTGGATGTCTTTGGGATATAGATATAGCAGTGGTATTGCTGGGTCAAAGGGTATGCACAGTTTTATAACTCTTTGGGTATAGTTCCAAATTGCTCTCCAGAATGGCTGGATCAGTTCACAATTCCACCAACAGTGCATTAGTGTCTCAGTTTTCCCACAAGCCCTCCAACACCCAAAATTTTCCTTTTTTATTACATTAGCCAGTCTGGTAGGTATGAGGTGGTACCTCAGAGTTGTTTTAACTTGCATTTCTCTAATCAATAATGATTGAGAGCATTTTTTCATATAACTATAAACAGCTTTGATTTCTTTGAAAACTGTTCAGATCCTTTGACCATTTATCAATTGGGGAATGACTTGTATTCTTATAAATTTGGCTCAGTTTTCTATATATTTGAGAAATTGAGTTCTTTGTTAGAGATACTTGTTTTAATTTTTTTCCTAGTTTTCTGCTTTTCTTATAATTTCAGTTGCATTGCACTGGCCCTGGAGTCAGGAGGACCTGAGTTCAAATCTGACCTCAGACACTTGACACTTACTAGCTATGTGACCTTAGACAAGTCATTTAACCCCAATTGCCCTGCCTTCCTCCCTCCAAAAATAATAATAATAATTTCAGTTGCATTGGTTTTGTTTGTGCAAAGACTTTAATTTTATATAATCAAAATTATCAATTTTATATTTTGTAATACTCTCTGTATCTTCTTTGGTCCTAAATTCTTTCCTTATCCATAAATCTGACAGATAAACTATTCCATGCTCTTAATTTGCTTATGGTATCACCCCTTATGTGTAAATCATGTGCCCATTTTGACCTTATCTTGGTATATGGTGTGAGATGTTGGTCTATACCTAGTTTCTGCCATGCTGTTTTCCAGTTGTCTCAGCAGTTTTTGTCAAATAATGAGTTTTTGTTCCAATAGTTTGGATCTTTGGGTGTGTCATATATTAGATTACTATGGCGATTTCCTGTAATTTGTTTCTTATCTATTCCATTGATCCACCATTCTATTCCTTAGCCAGTATAAGACTGTTTTGATAATTACCTCTTTATAATACAGTTTGAGATCTGGTAAGACTGGACTACCTTTCTTTCACATTTTTTTCACTGATTCCCTTGATATCCTTGAGTTTTTGTTCTTCCAGATAAATTGTTATTATTTTTCTAGTTTTATAAAATAATTTTTGATAGTTTTATTGGTATGGCACTGAATAAATAGATTAGTTTAGGTAGAATTGCCATATTCCTTGTATTGGCTCAGCCTACCTATGAACAATTAATATTTTCCCAATTGTTTAGATCTGACTTCATTTGTGTGAAAAGTGTTTTATAGTTGTGTTCATATAGTACCTGGGCTTGTCTTTGCAGGTAGACTTCCAAGTATTTTATATTGTCTACAATTATTTTAAATGGAATTTCTCTTTCTAATCTATTGCTGCTGGACTTTGAAAGCAATATATAGAAATACTGATGATTTGTGTGAGTTTATTTTGTATTCTGAAACTCTGATAAAGTTGTTAATAATTTCAAGTCTTTTTTTAGTTGATTCTTGAGGATTTTCTAAGTATAACATGTCATCTGCAAAGAATAATAATTGTTTCCTTGTTGCCTATTCTAAATTACTTTCATTTCTTCCCCCCCCCCTTATTGCGATAGCTAACATTTCTAGTACAATATTAAATAACAGAGGTGATAATGGGCATCCTTGCTTCACCCTCTGATCATACTGGGAAGGCTTCTAGCTTGTCCCTATTACAGATAATGCTTGCTGATGGTTTTAGATAAATACTACTTGCCATTTTAAAGTAAGTTCCTGTTGTTCCTATGCTCTCTACTATTTTTAATAGGAGTGGGTGTTGTATTCTGCAAAGGCATTTTCTGTTTGTTTTGCTATTGATATGTCAATTATGCTGATAGTTTTCCCAATATTGAACCGTCCTTCAACTTCTTTCTGGTATAAATCCCACCTGGTCATAGTGTATGATCCTTGTGATATATTCCTGTAATCTCTTTTCTAATATTTTATTTAAAATTTTTGCATCAATATTCATTATGGAAATTGATCTAGAATTTTCTTTCTCCATTTTGGCTTATTCTGGTTTATGTATCAGCACCATCTTCATGTCATAAAAAGAATTTGGTAGGACTTCTTTGCCTATTTTTCCAAATATTTCATGTAGTATTGAGATTAATTGTTCTTTAAACGTTCAATGGAATTCAATCTGTCACTAAGGATTTTTTTGATTGTTTGTTTTTTAACATTTGATTGTAGAGCTTTAGGTTCTAGATTCTTTCAGTTCCTCCCTTGTCATCCACCCCCACTGCAAGGACAGGCAATTCAATACCGGCTGTACATGCGTAATTACGTAGGACATCTCCACAGTGGACATATTTTGAGAGGCTGATTATATGTCCCTCCTTCCTATCCTACCCCACCTTGTTTTGTTCTCTACCTTGTCCCTGTCCCTTTACTGAAGTGTGTGCTTCAAGCAACCCTCCCCCGACCTTACCCTTCCCTCCATCATCCCCCCTCTCATCCCCATCCCCCCTACTCTCCTGTGTGGCAAGATACCCAGTTTAGAGTTTATGTCATTCCTTCCCTAAGCCAAATTCAGTAAGAGTAAATTAAAGTAAAGTTGTAACAGTTATCCCTTGCCTCTTCTATATGGGATGATTAACCCCA
>CM053599.1:192783155-192825691 GCA_028646575.1 Pseudocheirus occidentalis
GGTCTCGGCTGCCTAGGGAAACTTTGGTACTAGACTTGTGTGGCCAAAGTCGAAGTGGAGTCAGTCTAATTGGTCATGGCATCTCCCTAGATCAAAGTCTGCTTGTCACGGCTGCCTTCTACCCACGTCGGCGCAGCAACAAGACGGCAAATTGTCAGTAGCCTTGTCAGTGCTCAGACCTCTTCCCTGAAGGCCTGCCCTTAGGGAGAGCAGTTACTCGCACCAAGGCCTGGAGGTCTCCCAAGGGCACTTTCAGAGAAACCACAGGCTTATTCTTCTTTGAGATACCAGGTCACTCTCCAACTCTCTGGTTTCCTCTCCCCTTTCTCTTTGCCACTAAACAACTTCAGTCAACAAATATATGTTGAATTCTTATAATGTGCCAGGCATTGTGTCAGGATACATAAAGGAAAAAGCACAATTCCTACCCTCAAGGAGTTTATATTCTAATGGGAGAGATAATATACAAATACCTTTCTGTCTGAGAAATCTAAGCCCAGGCAGGGAAGAAGAAATCTAACATTTCTTTATTGTCATTGGTTGGAACGAAGCTTTATCCAACAAGGTATAACAACAAGGTATAAGTCATCTTGATTTCATCAATCTTAAAATCTCCATAATGTCAACAAAATATGAGGAAGACTCTAAGACACCGAGTGGACCCCTGAAGTAAATTAATATCATGCTGTGAATGAGATTTATAGGATGAGCAGATCATGGGATCATATGGTCATAGATTTAAAGACAAAAAGGATCTTAGAGAGCTCTTATTAGAAAAACGTGATGTGCTTTATTGGGAAGAACTGCCCACATCATAAAATAGCTGTAGGATACTGTTTTCCCAAATCCTCTGAAGCCCTCTTCAGAGGATAGTACCCTATGCCAAGAGCAAAGATTTACTTAGCACATATAACTCAATTGGCCCAAACTCAGGCTACTAGGAGAAGTTCACTGCCGGTCTCAGGGCTGGTTAATCTAGGAAGGAATTTTCAGACAGCCTAGGCACATTGGTGCTCCATATGTCTTTCTTAATTTAGCTAAGAAAGAAGACACTAGGGAATACCAACCAGATGGCCTGAATGTTGGCCATTGTAGCCCTAATAACAGCCATGCTAGGCAGGACACTGATCACTACATAATGCTAGTTTGAATATGCCCACACATATTTAATTCAATTCAGTACACATATGTGGTTACCTACTAGGTGACCTGCTATTCTGAGAGAGGCAGCATAGTATCAAACTCTGAGAGAAAAGGATCCCTGTCTGCCACATTAGAAAATCATAAACCAGCATTATCTATGTTGTATTGTATTTGTATTTATCTTGTTAAATATTTACCAATTACATTTTCACCTGGTTTTGGCCAAAGGAGAGAGTTGTGGTCTACATGCATTGCTGGAACTGCTGGAAAAGAGTTTGACATCTCCGGTAGTGTAGATGAGAGACATAGACAGAGAGACAGAGACAGACAGAGAAAAAGAGAGACAGGGAGAGAGAGAACTGGGTTCAGAGTCAGGAAGACCTGAGTTTTAAGTCTCCTCTTAATATTTCTCATTTTGTGACCCTGGGAAGTCATTTAAACTCTCAGTTGCCTGTACAACTCCCTAAGATTATAAATTATAATGTCCATTATCAGTCAGTCAGTTAACATCTATTAAGTGCCTACTGTGTGCTAAGTACTGGGGATACAAATATGAAACAAGATAGTATCTGCCCTCAAGGAGCTTACAGTCTAATGAGGAAGACAATGTATAAAAGGAAAGGGGGAGAGGGTGCCCAATTCAAGATGGGGGCAGAGGCAAATGGTAGAAAAGTCTGAAAAGTCTCAAAGCAGTTAAACCAGGTGAGCTACCTCCTTAAATGGAGTTCTTGTCTCCATCCTACAGTCAGAGGTGGGGAGAGTACCAAGACTGATGGGGTCTTGCAGGGTTTCCCAATAATGAGCTTTCTGGGACATGGTAGAATAATCATGAAAGTCCCAAAATTGTTCAACCAGATGAGAAATGAGTCCATATGCATTGATACAGAAAGTTTCCCTCCTTGGGAATTTCCTATGCCAATGAAATCATAGTTTTAGTTTAAAAAAAAAAGTTCAAGGCACTGTTGTAGATATGGGACATACAAGGTGAAAAACTACCTAGACCCTACCCTTAAGGAGCTTACGATCATATGTATGTATGTGTGTGAAAAGATAAACTATGTATATACAGTAAGGTATTTCTTCAGGCATTCTCACCTCTCCTGGCCAAGTAAAGGCAGATCAGGTAGACTTGTGAGTCATTTATCATTCTAGGACTCTGCTCCCCAGGAGGACACTCTGGAACTAGAACTAGGTTGCCTGAGCCCACAGAGGCTTGGTTTGGGCAGAAGCCCATGTCAGCAGGTCCCTCACCGTGGTTTACAGTTTTGTAGTGGAATTGCATTTGGGGAAATGGCAAGACCAGGTGCAAATGGAAAGATGGCAGCAGATTGGCAGCACCTAGGGTTCAGCTGGAAGTCAGGGCAATGCTCAATCAAAAACAACAAGGCGTGTTTTGTTCTTTATTGGTGCCACACAGAGGAGGAGCAAGAGGGGCAGAATCCTACCTGTTCCAGCTTTGCTTGCACTCCCAGAACTAATCCATCCCCCACTGAGTATCTGAAGAGTTAATGAACCAAACCCTAGGCGCCAGGGACAGCTCACGCCCCAGCACAGGGCACTCAAAGTAGAACTTCTATAGGTATTCCCAGATAGGAAACTGAGTCTGATTTCTCTGTTATTCCCTCCTACCACCAAATGAAAAAGGAGAAGATCGTCACAGAACCCATTATCTTATGACTATGTTTATTCTCTGGATTTGGGGAAGGCATGAGGGAGATAGGGCTGAAAGGGGGAGACAGAATTTATGCAACCCAAGAAGATTGGATAAACTACTTAGAAGATGCTCAAGGTAGTGTGGTACTGTGGTACTGAAACAGAAGTCAAGAAACCCGAGTTCTATTCCCAGCACCTTAGCACAGTGTCTGGCACATAGTAGGCATTTTAAAAAGGTTTATTAGGGGGCAGATAGGTGGTGCAGTGAATAGATCACCAGCCCTGGAGTCAGGAGGACCTGAGTTCAAATCTGGCCTCAGACACTTGATACTTACTAGCTGTGTGACCTTGGACAAGTCACTTAACCCTGATTGCCTCGCTTCCCCCCTCCAAAAAGAAAGGTTTATTGATTGGCTAAGTGACTTATGACCCCCAAGCCAATCACTTCCCTATTCTGGGCCTCAGTACCATCATCTGTCAAATGCATGGTGCTTGGACTAAGATGACCTCTGTGTTCCTTTCCAGTTTAAACACTATAATTCTATAATTGCAGAGAAAGGAAATTCTAGTAAGTTCTGAGCTCCCCTGTCTGGCCTCAGCCCTGCCTTTTTGCATATCAGCAATGCCTTCTAGGACTTCTTGGGGGTCCAAAATTGTTGGACACCCTCAAAGCCCTTCTGCTCTGGGGTCCTTGTGCATTTCCAATGCTCAGCCCAAGTGAGGGTTACTTCTAGGAAGGCCCAAATAACCTGTTATAGGAAAATCTTTGTACCTACCGTAGGGGGTGATACCACTGGGACATTCATGGCTTGTCTTGCATGCAGTTACCATAGTAACCCATCCTCAGCTTCTCTGCTGCTGCCATTAGCTCTTCATTCCTCACTGGGGATTAAGGTAGAAGGCTGCTCCCTTTGTGTTCTCTCACCATTCACTCACCTTTGGTCACTTGGGCTGAGCATTGGAAATGCACAAGGACCCCAGAGCAGAAGGGCTTTGAGGGTGTCCAACAATTTTGGACCCCCAAGAAGTCCTCCCACGGGGTTGCTTAGTTGGAGGGAAAGTTTCTAAGACTCCTGAAGAATAATAATCATTCATATTTACATACCTTACTTTCTTTATGACTGCTTCATGAGTGGATCATGCAAGAATCCCCATTTCACAACTGAAGAAAATGAAGCCAAGAGATGGAGAGAGATTTGCCTAGAGTAGCTGGGTAGAGCAGCGGATGGAGCTCTGAGCCTGGAAGCAGGGATATTTGGGTTCAAACTGGCCTCAGATGCTTACTAGGTCTGTGACTCTAGTCAAGAAACTTGGCCAAGAAACTTCCTGCTTCAGCTCCCTCCAAGAGGGATGATAGTAACAGTAGCCCCCTCCCAGGGCTGTGTGAAGACCAAACGTAATATTTGTAAAGCGCTTAACGCAGTGACTGGCAGGTACTAGGTATAAACAAATAAATTCTTGCTCCCTCCTCCTGCCAGCCCAAGATTACAAAGTTAGCAAAATTCAGAGCTGGGATCTGAATCCAGGTGTTCTGGCCCTATATCCAGTGTTTCTCCAATTACACCATTCTGAAGGTAGGAAGCCAAGCATTTGGAAGACCTTTCCTGGGAGGGTCTCTTTTCTCTGCAGCTGGAGGATTACTCTCAGTTCTGACTCCGAGTACAGCTGTTTAGAGGCCCCCAGTGCTGAATCTGGGTGGCCTGGGCATTTTGTCACCCCCTGCTAATTGATTCCATTCTTGTGGTTCATTCCTAGGACATGTATCTAAACAGGCAGGATGCTTTAGTAAGAGCCCAACAAAGAGGAAAAAGCACTAGACTAAAAGTCAGCGGCCCTAGGTCGTGGTCTCCAATTCTCTTTCCCACTCTGGGCATCTGCACCCTATCCAGTAGAATGACTTGTTTGGGCTCGGTGATTTCTGATATATCTTCCAGTTCTAAAAGACATTAGGATGCCATGAGTGCCTGTGCATGCCTGGTAGCCATTTGTGGCTGATCTTTCCTGGTGGATTTATGCATGTGATGAATGTCAGGATGCATGCAGAGAACTGTGACACCAAAGATAGATCTGTATGACAGGGCCTTAATTGGGAACTTTCTCATGCAGGGAAATGCTTTTCTTCACATCTTTTGTCATATTGGAAAGGGAGCTAGCTGGACTGGCTGGAACAGACTGGCAGGGCTCTTGGTCTCTCCAGGTACTCTACTTGAGTGCTTTGGCAGTGGGAGAGTTGAAAAAGAAAGGAAAAAAACACCAACCACAGGCTTTTGGATGAAGACTGGGAGTGGAGGGAGGAAGCAGGGAGGTGGTTGGAGGATGGGCAGAGGAATGGGGCAAATGAATGTCAGTGACCATCCTTTGCTAGTTGCTCAGTGCTAGATTTGGTAGAGAAGCAGATTATTGTAGTTGGGAACCTATGGCCTCAAGGCCACATGGGGCCTTCTAGGTCAAAAAAAAGTGCAGCCTTTTGACTGAGTCCAAGTTTTACAGATCAAATACTTTTATTTAGGGATGTGTTCTTTGAAGTCTGGATTCAGTCAAAGGGCCACACTTGAGGACCTATAGGTGACCTCAAATCCACAGGTACCCCAGCCCTGTCTCAGTCCTTTTCCATTTCCCAAAAAATTCTAGAAGATGTATGGAGCTGGATACCCAAATTATGAAGTATCTATAGTAGGAAAAGTCCTGGATTTGAAGTCAAAGAATCAGAGTTTGAATCCTGTCGTTAAGTCATTTCTGACTCTCTGTGACCCCATTTGGCGTTTTCTTGGCAAAGATAATAGAGTAGTTTGTGCCATTTCCTTCTCCAGCTCATTTTACAGATAAGCAAACTGAGGCAAACAAGGTGAGGGGCTTTCCCAGGGTCACACAGGTAGTAAGAGCCTGAGGCTGGATTTGAACTCAGGAAAATGAGTCTTCCCTGATTCCAGGAGCAGCACTCTAGCCACTGCACCACCTACCTAGCTGCCCTTAGTTTGGCTATTTACTTCCTCTGCAACCTTGAACAAGTCTCTGAGTCAGAGTTTTCTCATCTCCAAAATGAGAACATTCCACTTGATAGCCAGTTCTAAGTCTATGAGCCTCTTCTACCTGCAGAGGTTAAAAAAAATACCTATTTGGGTATAGCTACCAAGAACAGTCGCCCTGAAAATCATCAGCTAAGAATTGGGCCACTGTATCTTTCCCTCGAGGGTTTTGTATCCCATTTTTGCCTTTATTTATGTATCTAAATGGTAGGAGCTTAAGAGTTGAGACATCATTTGGACAATAGAATTACTTATCTCTTAATCTCTTACTCACTTAACTCTATGCATCTGATTCTTTAAGTAGAAAGTAGGATGGAAAAAGTTGGGATCAAAACACATGCACACGCGGGCGCGCGCGCACACACACACACACACACACAGGAGAAATATGACACTATCATTGGTCAGAGATTTAACTTCTCTGAGACCCCGTTTCTCTATCTTCCTAATGGGCGTAATAATTGTACTCTCTACCTCACAAAGTTGTGAGGGAAATACTTTGTAAACCTTAGAGTATTATGCTATGTATACATGAGTTATGATTGCTGTTATAAATAAGACAGAGGCTTAGTCTTCAGTTGGTAGGGTATTAGATCTTCAAAACAAATGATCTATGTCCTCTCTAAGATACTATTGGGGACATAATCCTATCTAAGGCTGGCCAAATTCCCCAAATGTTATGTGTGAATACAGACACCGCTAAGGAAGTGGGAGGTAGCCTCAAAGCCTCAGGATGCTTCCTGGGCCTGTTAATGAACCAATCCTGTCTTCTACCAGTTCCTAACAACCTGGGGATTGGCATCTATTGCTGAGATCAGACCTTTTAAGCTCTAATCCATCAGTTTCCATTCCCTACTCCACCTCCCCTATCAGGAAATCTGTATGTTCCAACATCTTGTCATTTTGCTGCCCCTAGAAACATCTGGCTAGTTTTAGACATTTTGGGGCAAGAAGGGGAGGAAAAGGGATGAAAATTCAGGAAGGTGAGATTTCAGTTTCCCTATCCATCTGTATAGCTTTAGTGACAGTTATATTGTTTTCTTCACAGTTTTATTTAAAATACCTTTTTAAGAGAAGTAAAAAAGCTTGGAAACTCCATCTTGGAGAACAGCTGAGACCCAGATACCCTATCCTCAGAAGTATCTACTTATCACCAGAGGTGACAGGAAAACAAAATTGAATGGTATTTAGACTCATAGCACTCCCTAATCTTTTCTACTATCTCAGGCACTACTTCCCAGTTTCATTTCCCCCCCTTTTTTTTTTTTTACCAGGGCTTCCTCCCTCCCCTGTCCCAGACCTGCTTACAGAGAGTCTTGTTATTATAGACAATTTGTGGCTCTTGCTGAGAAAGCCCCCATTTATTTCTCTTAAAGGGATGATTGAGCAACTTTTTACCTCTGTAGAAGTCTTCCTCTTTTGCACACTTTTATGAGTTAAATTTAAATATGAAAGTGATTCTTGCATTAGGGAGAGTTTATTTTAGTGGCATGGAGAAATTTAATAAATAAAAATGAATTTCAATATAAGCCTGCTCCTGGTATCTGTCTTGTATCAAGTCTGGAAGGGATTTCACGCATGCAATGAAAAAACCAATACTGATTATGATGACTGTAACTCCCTAAGGAAGAAACAGCATCTTTTTGGTTTCAGCACTTCCATCACCTGGTGTAGAGAAGAGACTTTGGGGGGCTTTCTATAGACTGGCTGGCCTCTGGTAAGATTTTCAAGTGAGTGGTTTCTCTTCCTTCCCAGGGATATTTTCTTTGGATCTCTAATGGTAGGACCCCAAACAACATGACACAGTGTGTGTGGTGGGGTGGGGGGGCGGCGGAATTATTGGTCAGTGGGGTCCTTCCAGGGCTCCTGAAAGAAAGGCAGTATGATGAAAGGCAGCAAAGGGAATTGGACTGGCAATCAGAAGACCTTGTTTCAAGTCCCACCACCAAAATAATATAACAACAATAACATCATCAATGATGATAACAACTGCTAGCATTTATATAACCCTTATTTGATCCTTACAACAACCCTGTGAGGGAAGCACTATTTATAAAGAAAACTGAGATTCAGTTAAGTGACTTGCCCAAAGTCACATAGCTAGCAAGTAAGAATTCTGGTGTTCCTGACTCCAAATTCTGCCCTCTATCTACTGTGCCACCTGGCTGTCCCATGATCCTTCTCTGGACCTGTTTCCTCATCTGTAAAATGGGAGGATTTACTAGATGTTTCTATAGAATCATCAAATATTAAAGCCGAAAGTTACCTTAGAGTTCATGTAGTCCAAGCCCCTCATTTTATAAAGAAGAAACCAGCCTCAGAGAAGTTAAGTAATTTGTTTCAGGTCACATAGTTAGGAGCTGAGGGAAGGTTTGAACTTGGGTCTTCCTCACTCCAAGTCCAGCACTCTCTGGACTGTGCCATCAAACTGCCTCAGGGTGGGTATCCCAAAAAAAAGCCTGAATTAAATCTACATCAAGAGCTACCTTTTGAACAGTAAGACCTGCTGCTGATAGGTCAGAATTCAACAAGAGGGGAGCCCCAAGTCTCACCAGCAGCTCTCCCTGTCCGTGGTCCTGAAGAGTATCTAGTATTGTGCCCTAAGCAGACACAAAAGCATTCCTCATAGGCTCAGACTGTGGAAGGAAGGGAGGAAGGGAGGAAGGAAAGAAGGAAGGAAGGAAGGAAGGAAGGAAGGAAGGAAGGAAGGAAGGAAGGAAGGAAGGAAGGAAGGAAGGAAGGAAGGAAGGAAGGAAGGAAGGAAGGGAGGGAGGGAGGGAGGGAGGGAGGAAGAGAGAAAGAAAAGGTATTTAGTATTATAAAGGTATATTTAGTATTATATATTACATATTACATTATTAAGTATGTGCCAAGCACTGTACTAAGCACTAGGGATACAAATACAAAAGCAAAATTGGTCTTTCTCCTCAAGAAGCTTATATTCTAATGGGGAAGATAAAACAAAAAAGAGTGGCTTTGAAGGGATAGTTAGGTCTTGAAAGTTAAAGGGACAATGAGTGAAACCAGAGAGATCAACAGATATTCTTTGACACTCACATCAAACTTCCTTATTTTATAGAAGACACTGGGACTCATAAAAAGGGAGAGTTTCATAGATTCACAAATTCAGAGGTAGAAAGGACCTCAGAGGACATAGTTTAACCCCCTTATTTTATAGATGAGAAAATGAGGACCCAGTGAGGTTAAGGGATTTGCCCAAGGTCATATAACTAATAAATATCAGAGATAGAGCTTGAATCCAGGGTCTCTAACTCCCAACTCAATGCTTTTTTACCTGGACCTTTTAGCCCAAGGTCACCCTTAGCAGAATTAGGACTCATGTCCAGGTCTTCTGACTCCTGGTTCTTCTACCTACTCCATACTGCCTCTCCCTAAAACCTCTTTTTAATAAATCCTACCAGCATTATAATAGCCTATATATATTGAGCCCTAGGGGCCAGGTGGAATGGAGGACAGAGTACCTGGAGTCAAGAAGACTCATCTTTCTGAGTTCAAATCTGGCCTCAGACACTAGCTGGGTGACCCTGGGTAAGTCACTTTACCCTAGTTTTTCTAATTTTCTCTTCTGTAAAATGAGTTGGAGAAGGAAATGGCACAAACCACTTCAGTATCTTTGCCAAGCAAATCTCAAAAGGGGTCATGAAGAGTAAGACGTGACTGAAATGCCTGAACAACAACAAAAGGAGCAAGAAGGGAGATTTTTAAAGTCTTTTTCAGTTCTAAACCTATGCTGTTAATCCTCCTGGGCAATGAGTATATTAATTGATTGATCAAATGATTAATATATTCTTGTCCTCTGTACCTGGAATGCTCTCCCTCCTCATCTCCACCTCCTAGATTTACTGACTTCCTCCAGGTCCCATGTAAAATTCCACTTTCTGCAGAAAGCCTTTCCCAATCCTTTTAATTCTAGTGCCTTCCCTCTGTTGATGATTTCCTATTCATCCTGTATATGGATTGTTTATACACATTTGTCTGCTTGCCATCTTCCTCATTATACTGTGAGCTCCTTGAGGGCAGGAACTGTCTTTGGCCTTTCTTTGTATGCTCAGTGCTTAGCATAGTGTCTGGCACACAATAGGTACTTAATAAATGCTCCTTGACTAACTAAAATTAATAAACCCTATCCTTATGGCACTTTGAGCTTTACAAAGTATTTTTCCCTCACAACAACCTGGTGGAGGTAGATGATGCAAGGGTTGTTATTCTGATGTTCCAGATGAAGAAACTGAGGGGGCGGGGGACATATAGCACCAATGCAATATTTACAGTGCCCACAATCACAATAAAGACCGTGACTATAAGTATCGCATGATGTTCGATCGCAAAATATGCCAAACTCTCCCGAAAGAGGATAGCACTGAAGGATTTATTTAGACATCAGAAAACCCAATCCCCAAACCAGTAATATTCAGAAGCCATAGTAATGCTGAGAGCCATGCCATCCTTTAGCCTTCCCACAAACCAATACAAGATGAATATTTACTCACAAAATTCTCTATCTCCTTGCCTAAGCTCCTGTGTCCCTAACTGTCTCCAACTGTCAGGTTAGCTCTCTACCATGTTCTCTGTGGGCTCTGCTTCTCCTCAGCAAACTCTTCCTACCACAGGCTCCATGTGACTACATTCAGCTTATCAGGGGGGAGAGATTATCTTCACAGGAAGGGAGGTCTTCAAACTCCCCCCTAGGTCTATTAAGGGGCAGGGAAGATCTTCAAATTCCCATTCCCATTACAGGGGGGTTAAATGACTTTTCCAAGGTGATATGTCTACTAATTGTCAGGGCCAAGATTCTAACCTGAGTTTTCTGATTTCAAATCCAGTGTTCTTTCATGCTACCTAAGGCATATCTATGGGATTGGGTTGGTAGTGGGGCGGGAGAGAGAAGGAAGAGAGATTATCCCCTTATCTGGTACGGAACTTACCAAAATGCTTTCCCAGCTACCATTTCACTTTAACAATACCATCTTACAATTGTCTCAGGAGATAGCCTGGCCAGGTATCACTATTCTCATAGAGGGGGTTAGAGGTGAATACCAAGGCACAAAAATGGAAAAAGAAAAGGAGCCTACCTAAGACCATACAGCAAGTTAGTGGCAGAGCTGGGACTGGAAGCCAGGACCTCTTACTCCTATTCCACTCCCCTTTTTGCTAGCCTATGCTATCACCATCAAGGAGAAAGTGAGCAGGAGAAGAAGAAAGAAAAAGGAATAACAGTGGGAATGAGAGGGAGAAGGGGGCAAGGAAAGATAACTGAATATGAGAGACTCAGTAGCCATTACCTGGGATAGCCTAAGACAGTCAGTTTCCTGGATAAGTCACTCAACAATCATTTATTAAATACCCTCTGTGAGGCAGGCTTTGTGCTGAGTGCTAATGATACAAAGGCAAAAATATGATCCCTGACCTCATGGAGTTCCCATTCTTGAGATGGAGAGCATGCAAATTATTATATACATACATGATATATAAAGAGTAAGTAGGAGTTAATCTGAGGGAAGTTTGTAGCAGTGGAGGGAAATGGGAAAGGTCTCTTGAGGAAGGTAGAATTTGAGCCAAGTTTTGAAGAAGGTGGTACAATGGATGTACTGGGCCAGGAGTCAAGAAGACTCATCCTTCAGAGTTCAAATCTGGCCTCAGAAACTTATTAGATGTGTGACCTTGGGCAAGTCACTTAATCCTGTTTGCCTCAGCTTCCTTATCTGTAAAATAAACTGGAGAAGGAAATGGCAAACCACTCCACTATCTTTGCCAATAAAACCCCATCACTAAACAAAAATTTGAAGAAGGCTGGAGAAACCAAGAGGTAGAAGTAAGGAGAGAGAATGTTTCAGGCATGGGAGAGACAGTCAGTGCAAGTCAGGAAGTGGAGTATTGTACTCAAGGAAAAGAAACAAGGCCAGTGTAGATGGATTACAGAATGTGTGCAAGGGAATAAAATATAGAAAGACTAGAAAGACAGGAAGGAGCCAGGGCTTTTAATGTCAAATCAAAAATTTTATATTCAATCCTGGAAGCAATAGAAGGTAGTGGGGGGGGGGTATTGGTGGAGGAGAGTTACATGGTTAAAATTGTGTTTGGGGAAAATCACTTTGGTAGCTGAGTGAAATATGTATTACAATGATAAGGGGCTCTCAACATACTTCAAAACATTTGTAGTAGCACTTTTGTAATAACTAAGAACTAGAAACAAAGTAGATGCCTTTCAGTTAGGGAATCGCTCAACACATTGTACACGAATATAACGGAATATTACTATGCTGTAAGAAACAATGTATGTGATGAATACAGAGGAACACAGAAAGATGTATATGAATTGATGCAAAGTAAAGTAAGTAGAACCAAGAAAACAATGTACACATAAACAACAACAATAGAAATAGAAAGAACAACAACAGACCCCAAATCAAAAGTAAACGTAATAAAATTGTAAAGAACAAACAGGACTTGAATGTAGAGACATGAAAAGATATCCCCCAATCTATCCTTTCAGGCAGAGGAGAGGTCTACAGATGTTACACATGGCACATGTTGGGACTATTTCAATGGATTGATCAGTTATGCTGACTTTTTTCTCTCTACAAAAATGATATTTGTCATATGGGATCACTACCAGGGAGGGGCAGGAAATGAATACATGGGATAAGATAATGTAAGAAAAAATAGAGAGAGAGAAAATTTTATTTAAAAAAATAGAATGTTGAGGGACTTGAGGTAGGTAGTCCAATTAGAAAGGCTATTGAAATAATTCAGGTGAAAGGGTATATTTAAGTGGTGACTGGGCGAGTAAATGGAAGGAGGTAGATGGCTAGATGGATAGATAGATACATAGATAGATACATAGATACATAGATAGATAGATACATAGATAGACAGATACATAGATAGATACATAGATACACGCATACATAGATACATACATACGTACATACACACATACATGTGTTTGTGCATGCATACATGGATACATATAGATAGGTATATACATAGATACATAGATAGATGGATAGAGATATATATATGATGTGAAAAAAGTAAGCTTTGAAAATTTGGGAGAGGGAAAAGTTTGGGGGAAAGAAAATCTTCTAGGGTTCACTTCTCTTTCAAAAAAGTCTCTAGCTTGGAGAGGTAGACCTTGGTCAATCCTTTACTCTCTCTAGGCCTCCTCAGGAAAATATGAAGAGAGGATGAACTAGTTAATTGGTCTTTAAGCTCTAGTCCAGCTCTACATTTCCTGATTCCATGTATGACTCACAAGTACAAAGACAATATAAGACCACAGGATTAGACCTAGGGTTAGAAGGGATCTCAGCATCATCTACTCCAACTTCCTCATTTTACAGAGGAAGAAATTCAGGTGTATTCTATATAAAGAGATAGAAATAAAAATTTTTGCTGTAGAGATCAGAAGGCCTTAGAGAAGTCTCAGGTTCCTGTAAGTTACAATAGCACAACACTAATTAAGACTCTAGAGTACAGAAGGTATGGTACAGAGAAAACATTGCCACACTAGAAGTCAGAAGATCTGGGTTCTAGTTCTGACTCTGTTACTAACCAACCCCATGACCTTAGACAAGTCACCTACTTGGGACCTAGTTCATTTGTAAACAAAGGTAATTTTCTTGAGGCCAGGAACTCTGTCACTGATCTTTGTATCTCTTTCAGTACCTGTGTAATACATTGCATGTAGTAGGTGCTTAATTTAACAATTTTATTAAATAACATATTATTTAATATTATAATTAAATAATAAATTTCATTTATTCAATCAATTGATTGAAAAAATGATTAGAAGAAGAGAGCTAGCTTAGACGGCCTCCAAGGTCCTTTCCAACTCTAATACATAATCCTCTCTACTTTAACATTCCATGTCTTATATACTAAGGTCTCTTATATTTTGGGTGTTCTTTCTGCTAATGCTTTCCTGCCTTTTAAAGGCATCATTAATAAAATATTTTTGAAAACACACTCCCAAGATACGTATGTTAACTCGAAATTATATATAAGTACTACTGTACTCATCATTGTGTACTACAACATTTATAAAATTAGAAATGAAAAAGGATGACATAAAGATGAAATCATATTTTATTCTAGAGTAATAGAAGAACCATGGGCATTTATTGACCAGAAAAGTGATAGGGTCAGACCTCATTTTAGAAAGGACAGGCTGGAGAAGAGAGAGTTGAGGTAGAGACACTAATTAGGAGGATATTGCTGTAGAGATGATAAAGGTCTGAATGAGGATGGTAGATACAGGAATGGAAAGAGGTGTGTGGGTTTGAGAAATGTGGAGTGTTGAGTAAACAAGATTTGGCAACTGATTGGATGGCTGTTGTCCTTCGTGCTTGAAGAGGACCAAAATGATATCACTATGTTGGGATCAAGGTACAATGTGTCCAGTTGTGGCTGGTTAGACCAATATCAGCTTGGAATGTTCTACCATGGATCGGGCAAGATTTGGCAACTGATGTGGGGTAAGAATGAGGAGTCAAGGATAACACCAAGATCACAAACCTGGGGAACTAGAAGGATAGTAGAACACTTGTCAGAAACAGGAAACTTCAGAGTAGGGATGAGTTCTGAGAGAAAGAGCTAGTGAGATATTGTATGCAGATCACAACTCATCCATGCTTGCTTATCCACTGGAACTCACTTAGTCCAAACAAAAAGGAAAGCTGAGGCTCAGGGTGCTGATTTTCAGAACCTACTGTTTGAGGGATCTGAGAGATATGACCTCAGGATGCTTGGAGTGGGGTGGAGTGCAAGCACAAGAGATCTGTGGTGGAATGGGAAAGAATTGAGGTATGATGGGATGGGCAGAGGGGGAGGGCGAGGTATAGTTGTGTGATAGAAAAGCTCATGATTAGTCATTGGAGGCGAGAGTGGGTTGCAACCTATCTTCCTACTTTCTAACTGGTTGGCCATATCCCTTGGGACTGTGCCATGACCACTCCTGTGCCTGCTTTGGAGATTACTGCTCAGTGCTATGTTCTAAAGTCCCTCCCAGCTCTGAATTCTATGTTCTAAGATTCCTCCTAGCTCGGTCTCTTTTCTATATTCTAAGGCAGCAGAGGCAGCTAGGAGGCAAAGTGAATTGAGTTCTGGGTCTGGAGTCAAGAAGTAAGGTGACGGGGCTGGGAAGCTAGTAGATAGCAAAGCCAAGATTTGAACCCAGGTCATCTGAAATTCCAAATCCATCACTCATCCTACTGCACCATGCTGCAGCCTATGTCCTAAGACCCCCTCCCAACCCTGACATTCTTCTATGTGCATTCTGTGTTCTAAGATCCTTCTCAATTCTAACATTCTGTACTCTGTCCTAAGATTCCTTCTGCATCTGACATTCTATGTTCTAAGACCCTTTTCAGCTCAGACATTCTATGTTTTATATTCTAAGATCCCTCTACCCCAAACATTCTATATTCTAATATACTTCTAATATAGTTCTGATGTTCTGTTTTCTGTCTTAAAGTCCCTTCCAGCCCTGACATTCTGTGTTCTCTATCCTAAGTTCCCTCTAAGCTCTGACATTGTGTTCTGTGTCCTAAGATCTCTCCCAGCTCTGACATTCTGTGCTCTGTGCCCTAAGATCACTCCCCACCCCCTGCCCAGTTCTAACATTCTATGGTTGTCTAATTCCAAGGAAAACTATGGAGAATACCACATAAAAGAAAGCTTCTCTTCACTAAGGAGACAAATGGCTGTCTCTTTCTACTGGTGGGTGTCAAGCCCTGCTCATACTTACTTTGGTACTGGAATGGAGCGGTTTCATGCTTCTCTTTCTGCTCAACTATTGATTGATTTAGTGCACATGAGAATGAGCTTCCTAAGAGCTTTGTGCACAGAAATCCCTGTATATCATAACCAGATCATATTCTGCTCAAATGTATTAAAGAGAAATTAAGAAAATGGTTATCATATCGTAGTGAAAAGAACACTGTTTTCAGAGGAAAGAGATCTGAATTTCAGTCCTTCTCCCCATTCCCATCACTTGTGAGACTTTGGTCAAGTCATTTAACCTCATTCGGTTTCAGTTGCTTCATCTATAAAATGGCAATCAGGATTACCTCCCTGAAGGTAGAGGCTGAGGTTTTCAGTTCTTTTAGACAGGATCATGAGAAGTTCAGAGGGCGACTAGTTATCTCTTTGAAATTTATCTAAAAATTCATTTCCTCTTTTAAACTCTCCCAGACTGACCAATCCTACTCTGGTCTCTTTGGTCAGAGGGTGTTAGGAGGTGAAAACAGGGAGAGTGAGAGATTCCTCTCACTTCATCCTCATTTCTCTATCATACACATGCACACACACACATACGTACGTGGACACACAAACGCACAGGACAATATTCCAAGATCTATGAAAATACATGATCTGGAAAGAAGATCGAATCCCTTAAGGAATTAGAAGTCATTTTTCCCCCTTTATTTGTATTATTTGTTATAGAGGATGATTCACGGGGGAAGGGAGTGGGAAAGAGGGACATATTCAGAAGTAAAGGTGATAGAAAAACAAGATATAAACGAAAAGGGGAAAATGAATTAAAACACCTATAATTTAAGGAAAAAAGAATTGAAAACAAGTTTGGAAGTGATCTGGAAGCTTGAAGAAGTTAGCACCCAAGTCTTTGAGATGATTCTTAAGCAGCTGTGTGTTCACATCCTGCCTTTCCTTTGAAAAGTCAAGGAATCGGGCAGAAGCAGTGTGATTAAAGACACCACCAGTCACCAAGGGGTCCAATGAAACTACCAACTTACTATTACCTCTCCTCTGCTTGTTGTGAGGGAGAGAGGACAGGAAGCATTAGAAACACAAGAGGCTGCTTCCAGATGGGAAAAGGAAGGGGCCTTGGAAGATGTCGAGCAGTTTGTCCCAAACACAGAATAAGAGGAGAAAACAGGAATGAAGGAGATGGAGAAAATTTCAACCTTCCTGAAGGACAGGGATAGGTAGGGTAAGGTGGATGGGGATGAAAGCTAATGGGGGACTGGAGTCAAAATGGCATGGCTGGACATAGAAGAGGGAATGAATCAGAAGGACTGTCAAACTGGTGGTTCAGATTGACCCTCCTCCTACCCTAACCTAGAGTCATGGTATCGTGGCGGGACAGCTGGAAGGGACCTAGAGGCCATTTACTCCAAGCCACTCATTCTGGTTTTATTTGTCCTTTGTTTTTGAAGAGGATATTATGGGGTGATGACTTGAATCATAGATAAATTGGATTTAAGTGAGGCAGAGTTCCCCAGAGTCATCAGCCTCACTCTCTCTTCCTGAGACATCAAAGTCCAGGGGCAGGACAAAAATCAGGAGGACCGGCAACAGTCCGGGATGCAGTAGATGACCTTGGCAGCACTGACCAAGCTCTAAGTGCGCCACAGTACCTGCTTTAGCCACCTTCATGAAATAAAGAACAAATTATTCTCATCTACCCATTCCACTGAGGGGAAGTTTTCATATGCTTGGGGTAGGCGCCTCCCAACTCACTGAGGAGTTTGAGGCCCATCAGTTCCCTTCACCCTTTCAAGAAGTTTTACTGGGCTGTGGTCCTGTGCATGCTACAACTTCTTGAAGCCACAGGCGAGACTTGAGTGACAGGAGGACACCAAAGGTGGATGAGCAGCCCTAAAAAGTGCTCTGCAAATCCTCATATCAGAGATGCTGGTCCTCCCCAAACACTCCATACACCCCACTCATCTTACAAATGAGGTGACTGAGACCCAGGGAAGTTATATAACTTGCCCAAGTTCTCACAAGTAGTAAGCATTAAATATGAGAGAAATGGGCCTATATCATGACCCCATCAAATTTCAACTCATCTTTAAAGATGCGGCTCAAATGTCACCTCCACCATGAAGCCTTCCATGATCTACAACACCAAGGAAGTGACCTCTTTCAGTCTATGTTTATACCTCTCTCGTGGCACTTAACCACATTCTGACCTTATTGTAGTTATTATACATGGAGTCATGCTTATTTTTCCACCCCACCCCATTAGACTGTATGCTCCATGAGGACAAGAGAGCTTCTAAATTCATTTTTGTATCCTCCCACGATCCAAACACAAGGTCTTATAATCACCTAATATTTCTCTGTCATTTTAAAGCTTACTAAGTATTTTCCTCACAAAATCCCTGTGGGAAAGGTAGTAAAAGTCTTATTTATTTTTGTAGGTAAAGAAATGGAGGTCAGCTATCTAGAACCATAGATCTAGAGAGGGAAGAGACAGACATTTTACAAATGAGGAAACCGAGGGTGAGGAGGGTTAAAGTGATTCGCTGAAGGCCATAACGGATTGGAGGTGGGATTTGAACACAGACCCTCTGATTCTAAAACTCAGGCTCTTGAATTGACTACTCCAAAATGAATACAACTAAAGAATGTCAGCCTGCATCCAAATAACCTTTCCAATGTTGTTGTTCGGCCGCGTCCGACTCTTTGTGACCCCATTTGGGGTTTTCTTGGCTGAGATACTGGAAGGGTTTGTGCCATTTCCTTCTCCAGCTCATTCTACAGACGAGGAAACTAAGGCAAACAAAGTCCAGTGACTTGTCCAGGATCATACAGCTAATGTTTGAGACTGAATTTGAACTTAGGCCTTCCTGGCCCCGTCACTCTGTCCACTGTGCCACCTCGCTGCCCATCCCCTCTCTTTATAGACAGAGTTCTTTTCTTGAGAGTGGCAAGTGGGGGGGTGGCTTTCTCCAGCCCAAAGCATAGGGAGACAGGTCTCCTCAGGCAGGGCCTTTACCAAATCAGGGTTCAAACCCTCCCTGATCCTCAGCAGCCTTCAGAGCTAACAGCTGCAGCTCCCTGCACCCGGAGGCAAAGACGGAGCTGGTAATTAAGAGAGCACCAAGGTTAAAAGCGGTGCCCGGCTGGATGCCAGCATTTTAATGAACTTTGCTAAACTGCCAGAACGGTTGTATGTCTGGGGAAAAAAAGACGATCGTTATTTCCCTGCCAGAGGCGGCTGGGCCCTGTGGCTCCCTGGAATCCAGGTTCTTTCTCCCACCAGGACCTCCCCTCACCTCCCACTAGGAAACAAGTGTCCCCCACCCCGGAGCCTTGCCTTAGTTTGAGATCGAGGTAGGAAACAGCCCTGGTCCCCTTCCCCTCTAACTTTCCAGCCCTCCTGAGGTGAGCAGGCCAACCACTGTGGGTTGGGATGGGATTTTTATTCAATGTGGCATGCCCATAATTAACCATATGCTGTGATTCACAGGCAGGCAGGGCTCACATTGCTACTGCATCCCAGAGCAGGTATTATTCCAAAGCCAGAGAAGAGCTCAGGGCCAGGAGCAAGACAGAGGGCCCCGGTCGGGGACTTAGCAGACCTGAGTTCTAGGCCAAGCTCTGCTGACAACTGACTGCATGGCCTCTGTAAACAGCCTAATCCCCACACCCAACATTCCTCTGTTGGGGCCTTGGTTTATCTATCCACAAAATGAGGGGATAAGACCTGATGAGTTCTGAGATCTCTTCCAGCTCTAACATTTCATCTAAATCCTGGCAGCAGAATGAATGTGATGTATTTGTAGAGGACATTGGTTTGAATCTCAGGCTCACCACTTACTACCTTTGTGACCTCATTTTGCTTCTCTGGGCCTCACCTGTAAATGAGAAGGTTGAAGGAAATGGCCTCTAGTCTTTGGGTTTCAGTTTTCTCACCTATAATATGAAAGAGATGAATTAGATAATCTCTAAAGTAGTTTTTTTTCAACTTTATAATCTTTATTTTATTTTTCACCTAATATTTATTTTCTCTCACACACACCCTCCAATTTAAAAGAAGAAGAAAACCCTTGTAACAAACATCCATAGTCAAAGCAAAAATTATTTCCTTCATTCTCTATATTCATAATCCTATGTCTCAATCTGCATCTTGAGTTAATCATCTTTCTGCAGAGAGGCAGGTAGCATACATCAGCATTAGCCCCTGGGAATCATGGTTGGGCATTTTGTTCTTAAGTCTTTCAGAGTTAACTATCCTTCACTGTTGTTATTGTAAAAATTGTTCCGGTTCTGTTGACTTCACTCTGCATCAGTTCATACAAGTTTTCCGGTTTCTCTGAACTCATCCCTTTGGTCATTCATCCACTGATGGGTACCCCCTTTGTTTCCAGTCCTTTGCCACTACAAAAACAAAAAGTTGCTATAAATATTTTTGTACCTATGGGTCCTTTTCCCCTTCTTCGATTTCTTTGGAATGTAGGTCTAGTAAAGATATTGCTGGGACAAAGGCTATCCATAATTCTAAAATAATTTCCATTCCTAAATCCTGCCCTATTATATGGAGAAACTGCTTAAAAATACTTTGGCAATCTGGGCCAGGAAACAAAGGATTAATTAAATACGATAAGCACTGACAATTCCTGCTGAACTCACCTTAGGCACAGGTGGATACAAAGTCAAAACCAGCCCTCAAGGAGCTTATATTCTCCTTGGGAAACAACGTCAGACCCTCACCACCTCTTCCCTGGACTTTTACAAAAATTAATTAGTCTTTTTAGCACAGGTCTCTTTTCTCCTATCTGTCTTGCACACAAATTTCACTTCCAAAGCCTAGGTCTGATTATGTCATTCTCCTGCTCAGGAAGCTGCAATAGCTCACCATTGCCTCTGACAAAATATAAACTTCTCTGGCATTTAAATCCCTTCACAATCTGGCTCCAGCTCATCTTGCCAGAATTATTTATTGCACATTATTCCCCTCCATGAATTCCAACCTTCCCACTAAACTAACCTATTTGCTGCTCCCTGTACATGATATTCCATCATGATTATCTATCATATGGCAGCTAGGTGAGCAGTGAGAAGAGCCTAGGACCTGGAGTCAAAGAAGTTCAAATCCAACCTCAGACACTTACAAGCTGTGTGACCCTGGGCTGGTCACTTAACCTCTGTCTGCCTCTGTTTCCTATTCTTTAAAATAGGGATAATATTATGAATATAGTGGAATACTATTATGCTATAAGAAATATCAACAGGCAGACTTCAGAAAAACCTGGAAAGATTTATATGAACTGATACTGAGTGAAGTGAGCAGAACCAGAAGAATGTTGCACACAGTAATAGCTACATTGTGCCACGACTGACTTTGATAGACTCAGCCCTTCTTAACAACGCAAGGGCCTAAAACAACTCCAAAAGATTCATGATGGTAAATGCCATCCACATCCAGAGAAAGAAATATGGAGTCTGAACACAAATCGAAGCGTACTATTTGCTCTCTTGTTTTGTTTTTTCTTTCTCATGGTTCCTCCCATTTGTTCTACTTCTTCTATACAACATAACTAACGTGAAAATGTGTTTAATAAGAATGTATGTGTAGAGTCTATATTGGATTGCATGCCATCCTGGGGAGGGAGGGAGGTGGAGAAAATTTAAAACTTATGGAAGTGAATGTTGAAAACTAAAAATAAAACTGGGATAATAATAGCGTCTGCTTTCCAGAGTCGTTGTAAGGATCAAACGATAGAAAACTTGTAAAATGCTTAGCGGTGTAGGACACATAACAGGTGCTTAATAAATCCTTCTTTCCTCCCCTCTCTGTGGTTTTGCTCTGATTGCTTCCCATGCCTAGATTATGCTCCTTCCTCCCACCTTGCAGGCTTCAAAACTCAGCTAAAGTGTCACCTACTACACAAGACTTCTCTGAGCCTCTCCTGACTTGTCAGGCCCTCCCTCCCTCACATTTCCCATATTATTTGGTACATATTGATTCATGTAAATGTTGTATGCCCCCCTCCCCACTCTATGCTCCTTGAGGACATATACGGGATCATACTATAGCAAGGTTCCTTTGAGCATGTCCGGTTTGTCTCACAACTGTGTAAGTGGGGTATGCAGTAGGATCCCCGTCAGGCAAATGGGGCATACTCAAAGAAACCCTGACTATAATAGATTTGGATCTGTAAGGGACCTCAGAGGCTATCTATTGCAATTACCTCATTTAACATGAAGAAACTAAGACTTAGGATGGCTAAGTGATTTGCCCAGGGTCTCGCAGGCTGGATGTGACCTCAGATCTGATGTAAGCTCCAGATTTCTTCCCACTAGAGTAGGTAATAAAAATAGCTCAAAGATATGAATCCTTGGAAAGATAGTATGATGTGATAGCTAGAGGACTAGTCTTAGAGAACGAGGAAAAGTCTTCCTTCTGACGCGCTCACCACATCACTTACTGTCTCAGTGACCCAGGATATGCTCTAGCTTCTTAAAGACTCAGGATACTCTCTAAGACTATAAATTATCAGTCACCAGTCATCCTCACTTTTGTCTTGCCACTGGACTTCAATGACTCTGGAAGAGGGAGCAAGGTTGATGACTTTGTGCAACTCTGCCTCATTTAAATCCAATTCACATCCAAGTCAAGATACCCCTGCATGATATCATTGGCCCTCTTCTAAAACAAAGGATGAACAATGTCAATAAGTTTCAGGTCAGGATCATAGAGGGAATTTCCATGCCAAGAATTCCTTATAATGATAAAAGTCACTGGTCATGAACTTCAACCCATCCCAACTCCCATCCCCAAAAGAATCCTTAAAAATTTCCAGGTCCTCAGCAGGCTAATTGTGGTGATGAATTTTGGTATAGACTCCTTCATGGAACCCAGTCAACCATACCACATCCCTGACCATTTATTCTGACTTAAATCTAAGATCAACTTTGACCAAAATACTTCTCATAATAGTTCTTTTTCCCTTCAAAACAATGCTAAGAAGATGGGGGATCAAGAGCATTCACTCCATTTCACGTATTGGATGGCCCTAGGAATGAAGCCTGGCATAGGACCTTGAGATAGAATTGGAAAGGGTCTATACATCTCCAGGACCCCAATATATTTATTTTTAATAGTTTTTGAAAGTTTAATTTTTTTCAATTAGCAAAAATCCATTTTCTCTCCCTCCCATCTCCCCTCATTGAGAATAAAACAAATACAAGCCTTTATAACATATGGGTGTATGTATATAGTTAAGCAAAACAAATCCTCATATTGTCAATAAATAAAAAAATATGTGTCTCATTATGCACCCTGAGTATATCACCTGTCTTTCAGGAGGTGTGTGTTGCATTATGTATTCTCTGGAATTGGTCATTGTACTGATCCGCTACATTTTTTTTTAAATGAAGATGGGTGATTTGTTTAATCTCATTAAGAACTCTGACAGAAAGCACAGTAAAGGTTACAGACCAGTGTGTGAGCTAGGGCCACTTAATTTTCCTGAGCTTCAGTTTCTTCATTTGTAAAATGAGAGGACTGGTTTAGACGGTGTCTGAGGTCCCTTCCCAATCTGGATCGATAGCCCTATGACGCTAACTAGAACATGTGACTTTTGGCCACTTCACAAGAGATACCGAACTACTGCAGTAAAACAGAATTATTCACCAATTTGAACAAAGTATTCACAACAGCAAAGCAAAGTTTTTCCATTGTATGTTGTAAAAGTTTGATAAAGTTGACTTAAATATTCCCAATATTCAAAGGGCATTTTAAAAAAATTGCCATAAATGCAATGAGATTTAGGGAACAAGTTATTAGTTTCAGAAGGCAAGACCTGAAAAGCCATCAATAAGGGAAAAAAAGTCCCCAGATACTCCAAAATATTTATAGCAATACTTTTTGTAACAGTTAAGAATTAGAAACAGAGTAAATACCCATCGATTGGGAATGGCTAAACAAATTGTGGTACAAGAATGGAATGGAATATTATGTAATGAATGGAATGGAATATCACTATGCTGAAAGAAATGATGCCTGTGATGAATACAGAGAAGCGTGGAAAAAATCGATATGAACTGATGCAGAGTAAACAAAGCTAAGAAAATAATATAGACAAAAACTTTACAACAGTGTGAATGGAAAGAACAGCTACACAGCAAAAAATCAAAAGTAAATTGTGACAAAATTATCAAGATCAAGTGGGACTCAAATGAAGTGACACCTGGAACCTTCCCCTTCTGGAAGTGGGAAGTCCGTAGGTATTGCATATGTTTTTCAGATTTTATCAATGTATCACTCTATTTGTCTACTTTTTTTCCTCATCTCTAAAAAAATAATAATAAATAAATAATTTGTCATACAGGATGGTTCTTGGGAAAGGAGAAGGGGAGTTATATACGGGGTATTATGCTGATAAAAGAAAAACAAAAAACATCTATTAAAATTATTTTGGGGAGGAGGAGGGAAAGGAAAGCAATTGGGGTTCAGTGACTTGCCCAAGCTCACACAGCTAGTTAAGTGTAAAGCATCTGAGGCTGAATTGAACTCAGGTCCTTCTGACTCCAGGACCAGTGCTGCATTCACTGAGCCACCTAGTTGTGCCTAAAAAAAATTTTTAAGGCCAGACTTAGACAGTAGAAAATTTGCCTCTGAATAAGATGAATTTGCCAAGTAGTAGGTATGTTGTAGAGCCCAAATCATTTAGATGTACACGGGTTATTAATTAGCACTATCCAACCAAACATATCCATAATGCAGATGCAGGCAGAGCCTGAATGGGGAACCCCACTGGAGTTAGAGGCCAATAGAGACAAAAACAGTTGCATAACTGGGAAAGGATGAGGTTGCTCTCTCTTACCTGTCCTCATTTTTCCCTCGTTGCCACTATAAAATCTTGGTGGCACAGGAAGCTCCAAAAGGAGGATTCTAAGAATGGAGAGGAATGCAGAGGACCATATTGTGAAGTGTCCCACAGTGACTACTGAAGGAATTCAGATCACTGACTCCCAGGGTCATGCAATCTCTGAGAACTTGGATCCTCTGACCTCTGATGCCAGTACACCTGATACTTAAGAACGGGGTAGGACCATTGGCCTCTAACAGAGTCTTTATTATCCAATCCAACAAACATTTATTAAGTACCTACTATGTGCCAGGCCCTACCCTAAGGGTTGGGGTTCCAATTAAAAAGATAGTCCCTGCCCTCAAGGAATTTATAATCTAAAAGGGGAGACAACACATACAAAAGGAGGCCAAAAAACAGGGGTGGTGGAGGTAAGGGAAAGCCAGGAGGTATCTGTGCAGTGCTGGGGTGTCTTGTTCTGTGGAGTTAAGATCAGGCAGAGAGGCAGATGCCAGGTGGAGGGAGCTGAGAGTCCAGTTTCTGTCCTCTATCCAGGTACTGGAAAGAACATGACACGGCACCCTCCAGCCCTCCAATCAGAGGCGAGAGGAGCCTGAGGGAGCCAGCGTCATTCAAGGCTTGAGTCAGCTACTTGGTGGTGAGATTAGGGGCATCTTTTTCCATACAGTTGAAACCAGGCAGGGGAATAGATACAGAGAGGAGTGATTATCTTCCAAATCCTTCATATTCTGTGTACCTAAGACATATCTCCAGGTGTGCACACCTGACATACTGGGAAAACGTCCTGGAAAAAGAACCTCCAAATGAGCCCTTCAGCATCTTGAAGATGGCTCCCCTGGCTATCTCGTTGGGTCTACTTAGTTCTCTCTTCCTTCTTTCTCTCTGCTACCCTGAGACAATCAGCTCTGCAACTGCCAGCTGAGAACACCGACCCAGAGGTTCTGGCTCTCCTTCTTTCTCTCTCTTGCCCTCAGGCTTCCTGAGAGTGGGAGAAAGGCTGGTTCAGAGCCTTGGCCTGAAGGTGCTGCTTGGGAGCATTACAGCTCTGACTTTCTCAATGCATTATAAAGTGTGAGGGGGCCAGAGCAGAGAATCTTCAGGGAGGTGATGGCACTCAGGTGGGGCTTGGAAGGTTATCTTGAAATTGGGTGGGTAAAATGGAAATCCCTCAAGCAAAGACAAAGTGTGGCAAATGCTGAGGAAAGCGAAAAGGGTGACCTGACTACAGCAGGGGATCAGTGCAATGGAATTGTTGCTGAGCTGCTTCAGTTGTCTGACTCTTTGTGACCCCATCAGGAGTTTTTTTATATATGCTTGTTGAATGAAATTGAAGCAAATTGAACTTCATATTAGGGGCAGCCACAATGTGTCAGCCTTTTCTGAAAGGAGATTTCCTGGGATTTAGAATCATGGAATCCTAGAATGCCACAACTGGAAAGGCCTTTAGAGAGCATCTAGTCTTTCCCCTATCATTTTACTGAGGAGGAAATGAGACCCAAAGGGTTAAAGTTAGGTTGACCTTGGCCTACAGTGCTGACCTCAATAACTAAATAATTAAAACGGCAGAGGAGAAAATCCTTTATTTAACCTAGAAAATGGTTCAATAGCTTGTAGTACCAGGGCACAAGATTGTGTAGTGGGCTTGGAATCAGGAAAACTCCTCTTCCTGAATTCAAATCTGTCCTCAGATCCTTACTAGCTATGGGATCCTGGGCAAGTCACTCAACCCTGCTTGCCTCGGTTTCCTCATCTGTAAAATGAGCTGGAGAAGGAAATGGTGAACCCCTCTGACATCTCTGCCAAGAAAACCCCAAATAGGGTCAGGAGGAGTAAGACCTGACTAATACAACTCAGCAACAATCGTATACCTAGACTGAGGTTCTGTGCTCAGTGTGTGTGTGTGTGTGTGTGTGTGTGTGTGTGTGTGTGTGTGTGCGCACGTGTGTGTGTGTTTAGTAGGCATAATGAAAACTGCCAGTATGACACTGAGTTCCTTAACTGGGTCTCAGTTTCTTCACCTGTGAAGTGGAGTCCATAAAACTTAGCCTCCCTGCCTTACTAGAATGTGGATTTAGAAAATCCTTTTGAAAAGTATAAGCTCCTAGCAAGACATAAAACATTAATATTCTAAGTCCTTGGTTATTTGGTTGAGAAATAGGAGAACACCGGGACTAGCTTTTACCAGCCTGGGTTCTGCTATATACCCCCACAGGGTGACTGTTTCCTCCTCTCAAGCCTCAGCTCGTACAGTGGTCTCCCCTGGAGATCTGATCACAGGAGCATAAATTTAGACACAGAAGTGACATTACTGGCTTTTGCATCCAACCCCCTCATTTTTTACAAATGAGGAAACTAAGGCACAGAAAGATTATGTGGCTTGCCTAGAATCACACAATCCTGCCTGAGGCAGGATTTGAATTCAGGTCTTCCTGACTCCCAGTTCATTGTACCACCTAATTGCCTCTAGCCATGTGATTGGAGGATTGGAGTCACTCCAGAGATGTGATTCCTCTGTCTTAGGGCAGGCCCCTCAACCTTATGGCTAGAGAGGCAGGGAGATACTAAATACATATCTCCATGGGAGGGAGCAAACATGTGCTGGTTTAATACAAACAGAGAAAAAGTGCCTTCCTAGTCTTGAGGAAAGGAAAAGGACTCCTAAAACCTGCCCAAATTCTCACACAAGAACAGATAAGCACACGAAGATACGTCTGAACACACAAATGTGTACACACATAAACACACATATTGGTGCATACAGATTTACAAGATGGAAGAACTCTTAGAAAACATGTACCATCCCGCCTCATTTTACAGAGGAAGAAACTGAGGCCCAGAGAAAGGGGCCCAAAGTGCCCAAAGTCACAGAGCAATGCGCATCCACATTTAAACACAAATGCCTGCCCACATGCACGTGACATGCACCGTGGCAACTCATATTGTTTAAGGGTTTACCATGTGCCAGGCATCGTGTTAAGGGCTGAGGATGCAAAGAAAGAGGGAAAAACTTTATACGCCCAGCTCCCAAGGGGCGTCATACACCCTTATGGGAGATAAAACACGTGACCAAATAAGCTATATGTGTATTCCACAAATTTACACACATACCCCTCCACCCACACACATGTACAAATACCCCTCTCCATCCACAAAGCCTCCTCCCCACATACACACAGCCCCTCAGCAGCTGCTGCTGCCAAAGAGCTACCACTTCTGCCGCGCCACCCCCAATCTGAGGGATTGCCATGGCAACAGAATTTCCAGCCAAATGGATATCAAGGCCTATTAATAAATATCATTTTCTTATCATTGAGCGTCCAGTCCGGGCAGCAAGGATCCCAGGAGAGGCCCCAGATACATCTCTGGTGCAGGCTGAGGCCTTGGCTGCCCACGTCTGAGCCCTACAGGCCAAAGATCCTCTCTAAGCCTCGGAGGGGGGAATCTCTCAGAAGGAAAAAGAGTCATGGACAGTGAGTAGTTACACACTGCTTTCACTGGAACCGATGCAAGGGAATCTTTCCATCTTGCCCCTCCTCATTCCTCCTACTTTACTTCTCTCTGGGTCTCTTTCTCTCTGTCTCTCTCTGTCTCTCTGTGCCTGTCTCTGTCTCTGTCTGTTACTCTGTGTGTCTGTGTGTCTTCCTGCTTGTCTGTCTCTCATATATACCAACACAATTTGAGGAAAAGAAGACAATCAAACATTATCTATTGGTAGCTTGGTTAGGCCCAGTTAGATGGCGTAAGGTGACAGAGGATGCCACAGTGGCCAAACCCAACTCCACGTGCCCTTCCTGCATCACTACACTGTATTTATTTTATTTACATATAAATATCCATTTATTCCATATATTATGTATATATACATATATTCTGTATATACTTACATATGTAACTATTGTCTCCTCCAACAGAATGTAAGCTTCTTGAGGACAAGGACTGTTGAATTTTTGTTTCTGTATCCCTGTCATGTAGTCTGGTGCCTGGTACAAAGCAGGTGCTTAGTAAGTGCCTATGAATTGATTGTTCTGTGCTATTGCATCTTACCCTGGAAAGCACATTTTAGAAGGGACATTGCCCACGCTATCACGTGTGCCCAGAAGAGGATGAATAAGATGGTAAGAAGGCTGGAAATCTTGTTATGTGAAGAGGGTTTGACAGCAATGTGAAAGATGTCCATTAATTGGGGAACGGCTAAACAAGTTGTTGAGCATGAGTGTAATGGAATATTACTAGGCTATAAAAGATGATAAATATGATGGATGCAGAGAAGTAGGAAAAGACACATGAGCCCATACAAAGTGAATTAATCAGAATCAGGAAAACAATATACCATACAGAATGGTGTCAACAATATGAATGGAAAGGATAACGACAAAACAAACAAAACTCAATTTTGCGTTATTACAATGACTGTGCTTGGGCCAGAAAAAGAGATGTGGGAAAGCATCTCCCCCCTTCTTTGCAGAGATGGGGGATGATGGGTGTGGAGCTCAATACAGTGGTGGACTTGAATGTCTTGATATTATATTTATATATACATATATATCTTGATACATATATAATATAACAAAAACTTGATATTAGGTCATTTTGCTGAATTTTCCCCTTCTTTTTTATTCTTTGTTATAAGGGATGGCTCTCTGGGGAAAAAAGGGCAAGGATATGTTAGGAAATACAGGTGATGTGAAAACAAAAGATCAATAAAATATTTATTTATTGTTTGTTTGTTTGTTTATGTTTAGTTTTTAACATTCACTTCCATAAGGTTTTGAGTTCCAAATTTTCTCCCCATCTCTCTCCTCCCCCACCTCAAGACAGTGTGTAATTTGATACAGACTCTACATATACATTCTTACTAAACATATTTTCACATTAGTCATGTTGTAAAGAAGAATTAGAATCAATGGGAGAAACCACAAGAAAGAAGAAACAAACAACAAAAGAAAAACGAAAAAAGAGAGCAAATAATATGTTTCAATCTGCATTCAGACTCCACAGTTCTTTTTTCAGATGTGGACAGAATTTTCCATCAGAAGTACTTCGGAGTTATCTTGGATTCTTGCATTGTTAAGAAGAGCTAAATCTATCAAAATTAGTCATCAAACATTGTGGCTATTACTGTGTAGTGTTCTCCTGGTTCCACTCACTTCACTCAGCATCCGTTCATATAAGTCCTTCACAGCTGATCATTGCTACAATGTTGCTCTCACTGGATACAATGTCCTCCTGGTTCTGCTCACTTCACTCAGCATCAGTTCATTCCATTCTTTGCAGGTTTTTCCATCCCCCTGCTCATCATTTCTTAGAACACAATAGTATTCCATTATATTCATATGCCACAATTTGTTCAGCCATTCCCCAACCGATGGACATCTCCTCAATTTCCAATTCTTTGTCACCACAAAAAGAGCTTCTATAAATATTTTTGTACATATGGGTCCTTTTCTCACTTCTGTGATCTCTTTGGGATACAGCCCTAGAAGTGGTATTGCTGGATCAAAGAGAATGCACATTGTTATAGCCCTTTGGGAATGAAAATTTTTAATGAAAAAAAATTTTTAAAGAAAAAAACGATGATGTGAACAAAGTGCTCCATCTCTCCACTCCATGCATTTTTCTTTGAGAGTCCCCCATGCCTGGAATCCCCTCCCTCCTCATCTCTGCCTCCTGACTTCCTTTAAGTCCCAGCTAAAATCCCATCTTCTAATGTACAGGAAGCTTTTCCCTCCATACATTATTTTCTATTTCCCTTGTATGTAACTTGTTTGTAGGTAGTTGTTTTCATGTTCTCTCCTCTGTTAGACTGTAAACTCCTTGAGGGCAGGCACTGTCTTTAGTCTCTATTGTGTCCCCAGATTTTACCACATTGCTTGGCACAGAGAAGGTGTCAAATGAGTGTTCCTTGACTAACATGAAGACGAAAGGACTTAGGCAGTCATGATCTTCAACTAACGGGGAGGTTGTTGTGTGTAAGGAGGCTACGAGTGGTTTCTTCTGCTTGTTCCTAGACGGTGATACTAAGAGCAAGTGAATTCAATAAACATTTATTAAGCATCTACTGTGTACAAGGCATTGTTCTAGGTGCTGAAATGGAATCGGCCCCTTCCTCAAGGATTTTACGTTCTATGGAGGGGATACCACATATGCACAGATAACTAGAGACAAGGTAATTTAAGGAGGGAAAGAAAATCCTTCAGTGGTCATCAGAGAAGGCCTCTTGGAGGAAGGGGTACCTGAACTGAGCCTTGAAGGAAAATAAGGATTCTGAGAACCAGAGATGAAGAGCAGGCATGGGAGATGGCCTACAAATGCACAGAGGCAAAGCCAAGATTAGAGGACTTTACTCTAAGGCATGGGTTTCCAAAGCGGGTGATATCACCCCTGGGATACACTAGAACACTCCAGGGAGGTGGTAGTAGCCTCAGGTGCAATTAGGAGGCTTTGAATAAAAGCTGGAATATATAAAATATAAATATATATAATATAAAAATATAAAACTAGAATAAATAAAAAAGTGAAAGCATAAAGAAAAGACATGTAAATTTTGAAAAAAACATTCAAACATGTTTCATCTGTTGTGTAACAGAATTAAAGTCATAGTGATTACATCATTTTCCAGATAAACACACAAAATGCAAGTTATAACTATCAGTGGTCAAGTTAACTGACAGGTCTTAAGAAGCAAGTGCTGACAGGTGGGCCTGTTGTCACCCATTGTCAGGAAATCCAGGAAATCTGCAGCAATATATGTGTGTGTAATGACTTATTTACAATATGATTCTATAGTGCAGAAAAACCCACAAATATACAATAAATTATTCAATTTAAGGTGTTTCATTTTTTTTAATTTATATTTTTTGAAACAATGCAAATGATGCAAAAAAGCAATTAAAGGGTTAAAGAAAGGTTTCCAGGGGGCACTTCCATTTAACCTTCCTAGGCCTGTTTACTCACCTGGAAAACCAAAATATTTGCACTGCCTCCCTCTCCAGGCTATTGCTAGGAAAACGCTTTGTAAAGAATCACAAGCAATAGAAATATAAGGTACCATAACCATCTGTTTGTTGTGAAGGCATGAAATCACAGAATGTTGAACCTGAAAGGAACTTTTGAAGACGACTTATATCAAACGCCGCTGCCCCTATTTTCTAGATAAGAAAACTGAGTCCCAGAGACTAGAAGAGGCTTGCCCAAGGTCAGAGAATCATAGATTTAGAGCTGGAAGCAACCTCAGAGGCCATCAAATAGCATGGTACATAAAGCTCTGGACTTGGAGTCAGAAATATCTGAGTTCAAAGCTTTCTACAAACACCGTTAGTAGCTGAGTGACCCTGGACAAGTCACTTGACCTCTCTGACAACCTCACTTTCCTCATCTGTAAAGTGGGGGTAATAATAGTACCCACCTCACAGGACTGTTGAGAGGATCAAATGAAGCTATCTATAGGTAAAGCACTTTGCAAACCAGGAAGTATTATATAAAGGTCAGCTATCATCATTTTTCCTAACCCATCTTTCTCCTAAATCTCCCTTTCTTTCAAAGTCACCATTATCCTTCTAACCATCCAGATTCATAACTTTGACATCATCTTTGGTTCTTCCCTCTCCCTCGCCCCAAACCACACACCCACCCTGTCATTCGATCAATGGCCAAACCTCACCTAGATTTTTGAGTCAGAAGGGACTTCAGGGATCATCTCATCCAACCCCTTATTTTAGGAATGACGAAACCAAAGCCCAGAGAAGATCCATGATTTGCCAAGGTAGTCAGGTAGTCAGAGGCAGAGCTGGGACTTGAATCCAGGTCCTCTCACTTCAAATATAGTCCCTTAAAGGCTATACCACACTACTGATTCTCCCTCCATGACATCTCTCATTTCTGTCTCTCCTCTCACACAGCTTCTATCCTACTGGATAGTGAAGAGAGGATTGGAACTGAAGTCCAGAGGAGCTGGATTTGAATCCCATTTTATTTTATTTTATTTTATTGCTTTTTGGAGGGCAGTTGTGGTTAAGTGACTTGCCCAAGGTCACAGGGCTGGTTTTTGTGTTAAGTGTCTGAGGCTGGATTTGAACTTGGGTCCTCCTGACTCCAGGGCCGGCACTCTATTTGCCCCTGAATCCCATTTTAGTAGCTGCGTGACTCTGGGCAATTCACTTAACTAATCAATTCCTCATCTGCAAAATGGGGGATAATACCAGCACCTCCCTCACAGGACTGCTTTGAAGCTCAAATTAGAAAATATATATAAAGAGCTCCACAAGGCCAGTTTATTAACTAATAATAAAAATGATCATGAATTAATGCTATTATTATTAGTAGGTCGGTTCTTCATCTTCTCTTGCCCAGACAATTGCCATAGCCTCCTCATTGCCCTCTCTGCTTTCAGTCTCTCTACTCGTCCATCTGTTTTTCACACAGTTACCAAATTAATATTCCCAGAACACACATCTGACCATATCCTCCCCTACTCAAAAACCTTCCAAAGCTCTCTTTTACCTCTGAGATAAAAATAGAAAATCTCCCGGCTGGTATTTACAGCCCTCCATGATAGGGCTCTCACCCCCTTTTCCTGTTTTATCTTACATTCTTACCCTTTATCCTTCCAATGAGATTGACTCTCCAGCTGTTCTCCATCCACTGACACTGCATGAGCCACCTTCCAGCCTTTAGGGCTGCTGGTTCCTCCGCCCGGGAAGGCATCCCCCCCCCTCCCTCCTCACCTCCACCCTGCAGCCTCCCTGGCTTCTCTCCCCAAGTCCCGCTCAGGTGCCAGCTTCTCTACTAGGTCTCTCCCGATTTCTTTCCTCCCCCAAGTTGTTCATTGTATCTTCCCTTTTAAATGACTTCGCCTGCCTTGTGGATACTTTGTATCGTTTGTCTATGAACGCCTAGTAGCCCTTCTGAGCGGACCAACATCACAGCTCTGTGCCCTACACCGCACACCGTGAGCCCGGAAGCTTCTCTTTCTCTCCAGCCTAAAGTGAAACAAAACGTGGAGCTGGCATAAGCTGGCATCGTCCATACATCGAATGGGCTCCTCCATCCCAAGAGACCTCGGAAGCATCTGTTTCTCCCCCACTTCCAGGCCGGACGTTGCTTTTTGTGGTCCGCGTGGTACTTGTGTTCTTGGCAATTCACCAGCTGTGTGACCTGGATCAGTGGCTTAACCTCCGCTTGCCTCAGTTTCCTCATCTGTAGAATGAGTATAATAACAGCACCTCCCTCCCAGGGCTGTCGGGAGGATCAAATGAGATCGCGACTGCAAGTAAAGGCCTGGGCACAGCGCTTGGCACATTGTAAGGGCTACATAAATGTTATTCGTTGTTATCATTAGCATTACTACATAATGTTATTATTAATATTGCATTATTATAATTACTGTTACTGCCTTATTTCATCCATAACCAGGGATTAGGACATAGAAAGTAGCGTAAAGTTTGACTTCCTCTGGTCTTAATGAGTTTAGGCAGAAGATCTTGGTGCCGCTGACCACCTGTGTGATCTTGGGCAAGTCATTTCCCTTTAGTTTCTTTGCCCATCCATTTCCCTCTCTGGCTCCAATGCTTTCTAGCTATGCAGCCTTGGACCTCCTGTCATTTAACCTCCCTGGGCTTCATCTGTAAAATGAGGAGGTTGGATGACATGGCCTCTGAGGTTCCTCCCAACTCCTGACCTATGATCCTGGGGTGTTCTAGGCCCCTCCCAGCCTTAGAACCCTGTACTCTAAAGAGGGCACCCTAAGAACCTCCAAGCCCCCCAGAGGGCTGCCCCTCTTGGCAGGTTTGTAAGTAATCATCAGCATGACCTTTTCCAGAGGATCTTTCTCCCCTGGGTTTGCAGGGCTCTCCTACAGGGCATGGATGATGGTTTTGCTGCCTCCCCTACGGGCTTTGCTTCAGGCCTCCTGAAATCTGTTGACTTGCCTCCAGCTGGGCTCCCCTGGCCCAGTGCCAAGCACAAAGAAGCCTGCACCACTCCCTGATCTCCAGAGAACTGCAGGGATTAGGGAGGAGCATGGGGGCGGGGAAGGAGGGAGAGAAAAGTTGCACAGCATCTCAGGCCTGAGGCTGTGGACAGCCCAGGTAAAGTGGGTATAGAGGCGCCCAAAGGTGCCCTTCTGCTTCCTGCCTCTCCTCTCCTCCCTTCACTCCTACTTTGGCACCCATCTGCTAGCCACACAGCTAGGCCCCTCCCATGGCCTCTCTCAGTACAGCAGAAAAAAACACTAGACCAGGGTGTAGGACCACGGATTGTAGTCCCAGTTTCACCACTGGCTGCTTATAGAAAATTCCTTCTCTCTGGGCTTCTAGTTAAAAGAAATGGCAAATACTAGGACTACCACCCAAGGGAGCAGGAAGGATTCTCCCTCAATGACCATGCCCTTTTGACCTCTACCATGTGACTCCTCCGGCCAGCCTCCTCCATCATGAACTTCATCGACTGGGGGAAAGAATTATCCCCTCCGAATGGCGTTAAAAAAAGACAACCATTTTTCCTTGGATTAGGATTGTATATTTACCCTCCTTTCTGAACTCTAACCTCTTAAGAGAAGGTCTCAATTCATTTTAACCTGGCTCAAAGACTATAAAATGGAATAATATCCTAAAGGAAATATTGTTGAAGGAATGAATAACATGAATGAGGTTGAATGGACAAAAGAGCAACCTCCCTTTATGTAGGTTTACAGGAAGCGCTTCCTGCAACAACACTGATGAGGCAGATTGTACAAGTGTTATCATCCACATTTTACCAAGAAAGACACTGAGGCCAGATCAGAGGAAGGCACTCACTGGAAGTGTCAAGATTCAAGCCCTGTCACAACATGACCAATATGGAAATACGTTTTGCATGATTATAGTATAATGTATATAGTGTATAATCTATATATAGTATAATCTATAACAAACTGTTTATCATCTCAGGGTGGGGAGAGCGGAATGAGGGAGAAAATTTGGACAGCGCAATAAAAAAAAACAACCAAACTTTAAAGATTATTTTACTCTTGATTGGGGGAAAATAAAATAATAGTTAAGAAAAAGATTCCAACTCAGGTCTTCTGAATCCTTTCTTTGACCAGCATCTGAGTCCAGAAGGCACAGTCTCCATAGCAATGGTAGTCTGAGTTCCTTAACCTGTCTGGGTCTCAGTTTCCTCATCTGTAAAGTGAAGGGTTTAGATTAGATGGCCTCAAAGACCTCTTTCAACCTACTCTTGACCTCTGATCCTCTGACACCAATCAAGCTAACCCGGATTTGACTTTCGCTGTGGAAGGTGTTGGGCTCACTCCTTTCCCTCTGAAACCTGAAGCCACTTAGTTCTTCCATGCAGGCTACCAGGTCTATCCCTTAGTTTCAGCTTGAAATTTCCTCTTCTGTCACCACCTGGATCTCCATGTAATGGTTCTATGCTCTCCTACAGTGTGCCTGGCAGAAGTTTCTCTTCTTCCTGAAATAGCCTCTCTTTTTCCTGGACACATTTCCCAGCCAGAGGTATCGAGCTGTTTTTCCTCCTCGCCTGTTCCTCAGCTTCCAAGCCTTTTCAATGACCACTTCCATACCCAGGAGCAGTTCTTTCTGCTCTCTGATCTATTTGCTTTAATATATCTTTCTTTTCATTCTTCATCCCTACCTTTTGCCCTGGCTCCAAGAATATCGCAGAGCCATCTGCATTTCCTACTTCTTGGATGTCTCAGTACAAACATTAGCATTTATAAATCCCACACTAACATTACATAGCTTGTCTACAGAGAAACCAAATACATTTGGGGGGTGAGGTAAGGTGGGGAAGAGAAAGAGGAGAGATTTTTCAACAGAATAGAAGGAATGTGGGACAGTCCCCAGTATAGGTTCATCTCAGAGGCTGATTTTATAGATCTGACAAGGAAGAAAATTGGATAAATACAACATATTGAATTCGCCCAGTGATTGACAATTTCTTTCTAAACCACATAAACAGATATAGGGCCAGTCCTCTGAAATAACTCACTAGTTGGGAAAGTCTGTCCCTGGTGTCCCTTGGCTATTTGAAGTTTATTGAATTCTTTCTTTTCTGCAAACACTCAGTGCAGTGCCCCAGGCCAAACCCTCCTGCTCACATAACTAGTCTTGTACTCCAGGAGCCTATGGGCCTTATCTGACTCCTTCCCTCTAACAGAATCACTCCGTCTTGGATCTTTAACCATACTGACCAGATTTTCTGGACCAAAAATATAAGGAACCGATCTAACAAATATTTTCCCCCTGATTTGTAAATAGGATGAAATATCTGAAACCTGAATATAGAATAAGGATAGAAGTGGTGGGGGAGGAAACACTATAATATTAAGCACTGAGATCTCACCTAGTCTTACCTGTTCTGATAAACCTACCTGTGCTTAGGGGTGAATAGGGACCAACCATCTAGGACCAAATGAAACCTTGTTCTTCTCCAATGAGATTCTTGGATTTTTCCCAAGGGGCCGTCAGTGCCTTAACCACAGCATAAGGATGAGTCTCATGATGGTATTTCAGGCCTTGATGGCGCACCTATAGAAGAGATCTTTTTCATAGTATCATCGACTTAGAAGGTTAGAAGGTGTCTTGGACAGGATCTAGTTCAATTCTCTCATTTTATACCAGAAGAAATGAAGACTCGGACAGACTAAGTGATTTACCTAGGTATTAGATAGTTGAACGAGAAATTGAACCCAGGTCTTCTGACTTGAGATGCAGTATTCTTACCTCTAGGGCAGGTAGGTGGTGCAGTGGATAAAGCACCAGGCCTGGAGTCAGGAAGACTCAAGTTCAAATTCAGACTCAGCTGTATGACCTTGGGCAAGTCATTTAACCCTGTTTACCTCAGTTTCCTCATCTGTCAAACGAGCTGGAGAAGGACATGGCAAACCATTCCTGTATCTTTGCCAAGCAAACCCCAAATGGGGTCGCGAAGAGTCGGACACAACTGAAACAACTGAACACACTCTTACCTGTCCCTGAATCAGAATGGTCGAGCAGAAGGAAGGGTCTTCAGAGATTCATCTAGTCTAGTCATTTGTCAAAGATCTCACATCTAGTTAATGGCAGAACCTGAATTAGAACCCAGATCTCCCAACTACTATCTCCTCTTAGGAAGACTTATGTTTGTTCATCTCTTTGTGCTTTTCAATGTGTTTTGATTTGTACACATCCTAATCTTAACAACATCCCTGTGAGTTTGGTAGGGCAGGTGTTAATATTCACATTTTAAGGGACCAGAGAGGGAAAGAAACTTACTTAATGTCACACAGTGGGCCAACTGGGACTAAAACCTTTCAATCCAGGGCTCTTTCCATTACATCATCTGAACTGTTGGCATTTAACTCAGTCAATTAGGGAATTCATCTAAGAAAGGAAAATTGGCACTTTTTCCAAAAAATGGATAAAGAGGGCCTGATCCTGAATATCCATGAGGGTCCTTGGCTGCTCTTCCCTTTGCTCAAACCTCCCAACAACCAGACAGGCCCTTCTCTGAATACAGACAGTCCTCTCTGACTCTCCTCAGTCTCTCCTCTCAATTCTCAACAAGGGTCCCAGCTCCTCCTAAGGGGCTTCCAGCTCAAGGCTCAGGACTAGCCCTTCTCCTCTCCTGCTGTATGTTCTCAGGATCCGTAGGACCACCAAGGAAGGGTCACTCAGGGAAATCTAGAGACAGACAGAGTCTGTAGACAGCACCACACCAGAAGCTGAAGGGCTTGAAGGCAAAGGAGAGTCCGTCCTTCCTCACTGATTCCCTTTCATCTCTCACATATTTTTGCAACTCACGTGCAGTCAGATAATAAATATAACATCTCCCACAGCAGCCACTCAGAACTCGAGCTCCCATCTGATTACTCTCTCTGTCTCTCTGTCTCTCTCAGGCCTCTTCTCTCTTCCTCTTTCTTTTTCTCCTCTCTTTTCTCTCTCTCTTTTCTTCTCTTTTATTTTCTCCCTATTTCAAGGGATATAAGAGAAAGAGGGAGAGAGAAGAGAGAGAGATTCAGTCTTTTACCACATGGTTTTATCCTTCTATCTCTTAGGGATAAATGAAAACCAATTCCCCTTCTCTTCCCACGCCTCAGAGGTACAGGCTGGTGCAAGTCCTATTTCAGATGAGTAGTGTTACGAGAGCAGGGGAGTGTGTGTCTAGACAAGAGAAAGAAAGGGTGCAGAAGAAGGGAGAAGAATAAAATAGATGAGAGAATTGGAGCGAGGGAGGGAGAAAGCGATAAAGAGAAAGAAGAAAAAACAGAACATTTCGAAGATGGAGGAAAGAGAGTGAATAAATGTACCTGTTAACATGTGGGTTTGTGGTCAGTGATTTGTCACTGAGTTTCATTTATCTTCCCCTCTTCCCTATCATTGTTGAGGGCATCCTTCCAGTTTCCCAGGTTGGCAACCTTGGTTTTATCCTCAACTCCTCTCACTCACCCCTCATATATGATCAGTTGCCAGGTCCTGTCATTTCCACACACATACTATTTCCCATAGAAGTCCACTTCTCAATGACTGCCTCAGTCTCTCACTACACCTAGGCTCAACTCCAGTCACCCTCCGCTTCATTCCCTGGCCACCATGCCACAATACAGTCTATCCTCTCTGTTCTGCCCATCTCTTTCCAGTTCAGGAACCATAATTTAATCAATTCTTTCATTCTGCTGGAAAAATGGTGCGTCAATCTATTCCCCTGTGGTTCCATTGGCCATCCTTGTAAATTTCCAGGCCAAAATATCCTTCACTGGCATCTCTTCTCCTGTATGTCTCCTGTCTCTCTCCCCATTAGAATTAGATTAGATTAAGCATTCATTAAGCACCTGCTAGTGCTACTAAACCCTGAAAATACAAGCAGAAGCAAAAAGAAAGTCCTTGCCCTTAAGGGGCTTACATTCTACTGGGGGAATACAACACATAAAAGGGAGTTAGCTGAAAACTTGGGACTGGAAGAAGGAATATAGAAACGTGAGTTCTTGACCAAATGGAGATCCTGGGAAGGAAATCACTAAATGAAGGAGGTGATTCAGGGGTGGGGGTGAAGGTGGGGATGAGGGAGGTACCGCCAGCTGAGAAGGCCCCTGAGCCTGATATGGAAGAACAGTTCTGGTCACAGGCTGAGTTGGGTTAGAATAATGTCAGCTCCTTGAGGACAGGTCTTGTGCAGTGCTTGGCACACAGTAAATGCCAGTTCTCTCATTGATTCACTGTTGTGTGTCATTTTTCAGTCGTTTCTGACTCTTCGTGACCCCATTTGGGGTTTTCTTGGCAAAGACATTGCATTAGTTTGCCATTTCTTTCTCCAACTGACTTTACAGACAAGGAAACTGAGGCCAACAAGGTGAAATGACTTGCCCAGGGTCACACAGCTAGTAAGTGTCTGAGGTTGGATTTGAACTCAGGAAGATGCATCTTCCTGTCTTCAAGTCTGGTGCTCTATTCTAGGGCTCTATCCACTGCACCACCCAGCTGTCCTGCCATTGATTCACTACTTTCTCCTTATTCATTCACAACTATGGATCCCTTGGTTGTACCTTCATTTCCCAGCCATTAAGTCTCCCCACACCTGTAATGGTAGTGGTAAAGATCTTCCCTGCTTTGAAGAGTTTCCCCTGTTCCTTAGTAGAACAAATGTAATCACATGGAGCCTATGGTGGGAGGAGTGTTTTTGAATGGGTGGAGTAAAGCCCAGAGGAAGTTAAGAGTCAGAGCAGTTAGCATAGTGAGAAAAGATACAAGCTTGTGAGTGTTTGTGGGAAGGCTAAAGGATGGTGTGACTCTCTTCTGGGCTATGGTGTATTAACTTCTTTGTTGCTATAATGGACTCAGTTTTCTGGTACTGGGATTTGGTTTTCTGGTATCTGAATAAATGTTTTGCTTCGGTCTTCTATATGGAGAGTCTGTTATATTCTGCATTTCAGAACTGTGCTGGTACATTCATAGTTGCAGTCAGTGCTGTGAATATTAAGGTGACACTACAACACCCTGCAAGTTTCCAGTTCTCTTCTATATGATGTCTTCTTCTATTAGAATGTAATCCTTTGAGGCAGGGACTACCTTATTTACTGTATTTGTCTCCCTAGACCTCAGTACAGTACACCATCTATTTATTTACCTATCTATGTGTTCAGTCCTGTGCTAGGCGATAAATAAGTAAATAAATGACTTCTCTACTACTTTTGAGGAATCTATAATCTCCAAATGCCCTAGAACTGAAAACAGGGATAGCATTTAACAAACAGCTCTCTGGGGGAAAGGGGAGATGTACGTAGGATACACCTTTCCTTTTAATTTGCTTTATTAACATTTTCTCCAATACTTTCCTACATTTAGACAATCAAAAAATAATAATAAAGCCAGCCTTGATTTGTAGCATTTGCTGATTTCTGTAAATGCTCATGATGAAAATTTAACCATCAGCTAACAAGAGCAGGCTTGAGCTGGTTCCACCACACTCCGGCAGAAAAAGACTCTGGGGACTGTCTCGTCCAGTAGTTTTCAATGTTTCTGGTTCCACAAAATAACAAAAACATGTTGTGAACCCTGGGGGTAATTTGATACACTGGCCATAGCCCCTGTCACTAAAAGGGAACCACTGATTGATTTGACTAATGTCCTCATTTGCAGATATAGAAACAGCCCCAGAATGTCAAAATGACTTCTCTGAAGTCACAAGTGATTTGGGCGGAGGATAGCCCGGATTATTGCCCAGATTCCTCAAATACCAGTCCAGCTTCTTGACCACTGAGCACCGCCTCTCATCAGAAAGACAAGAGGAAACTTGGGAAAGCAAGAGAACTTGACAAGACAGCGTAGAATCAAGGACAAGACAACGGAGTCCAAAGAAGGGAGAACGGAGTGGGCTGTGAATTGTAGAAAAACAGAAATAGGCAAGCCTTCCTCTCTCTGATTGCCAACCCCAATTCCCAAGGAGTTAATTCCTAAATTTGGCATTTCAGATGCCCATCCTTATATATTGCCTGGTTTGAAAAAAAATGCCCAGGCTTTCTTTCAGGGACTGCCATTACTTATAAAGTCCTTCATCCCCTCTCCCTGCACCTCTTTCCTCCTCTGTGAAATAAGGCAAATGGACTAAATCAGGTCTCTGAAGTACCCTCCAGCTGGGACTTTCTATGGGTTCTAAAATCCTTAAAGGAAGCCGTACTCCTGGCCTACACTATCCCCAAGGTCCTTATTGCTCAAGTAAAACCAGAGAGGTAATATGCCCACAGCCCTTAAACTTGAGAAAGTCATTGACCCTTCAATGATTATAGTAATATACTGTTTGATAAGCCCAAAGACCCCAGTCTTTGTGATAAGAACTCACTATTTGACAAAAACTGCTGGGAAAATTGGAATATAGTATGGCAGAAACTGGGCATAGACCATCATCTAACACCCTACACCAAAGTCAAGTCTAAATGGGTACACGAGCTAGGTATAAAGGCTGATACTGTAAGTAATCTGGGGAAGCAAGGAATAGTTTATCTGTCAGATTTATGTAGTAGGGAAGACTTTACGACCAAAGAAGAGTTGGAGAGCATTATAAAATGCAAAATGGATAATCTTGATTACATTAAATTGAAAAGTTTCCGTACAAACAAAGCCAATGTAACCAAGATTGAGAGGGAAGCAGGAAATTGGGAAAGGATGTTTACAACCAGTGTTTCTAATAAAGGCTTCATTTCTAAAATATACAGGGAATTAAATAAAATCTATAAGACTACAAGTCATTCCTCAGTTGATAAATGGTCAAAGGATATGAACAGGCAATTTTCAGAGGTAGAAATTAAAGATATCTATAAGCATATGAAAAAATGCTCTAAATCACTATTGATTCGAGAAATGCACATCAAAACAACTTTGAGGTACCACATCTCACCAGTCAGATTGACTAAGATGACAAAACAGGAAAATGACAAGTGGTAGAGAGGATGTGGAAAAATTGGAACACTAATGCATTGTTAGTGGATCTGTGAACTGATTCAACCATTCTGGAGAGCAATCTGGAACTATGCCCAAAGGGCTATAAATAATTGCATACCCTTTGATCCAGTAATACCACTTTTGGGGTTGTATCCCAAAGAGATCATAGAAGTGGGAGGAAGACCCATATG
>CM053599.1:192826191-192864384 GCA_028646575.1 Pseudocheirus occidentalis
CGGGGGCAGGGAGGAGCTCCCTGCCCTGCTAGAAAGCTAGAGAGGTGTTGGAGGAGGGCATAAAAGGGAACAGATTGTGGGAGGGGTCTTACAGTGTGATCAATGTTCTGGGCTGGGGGGTAGGGACAAAAAGGGGAGAAAATTTGTAACTCAAAACCTTGTGGAAATGAATGATGTAACCAAGAAAATAAATTAAAATAAAAAAAAAAAAGATCCCCAAAAGAAAACTTCTAGCAATATTATAGCCAAATTCCAGAATTCCCAGGTCAAGGGGAAAATACTGGAAGCAGTCAGCAAGAAACAATTTGAATATTATGGAAACACAATCAGGATAACCCAGGATCTGGCAGCTTCTACATTAAGGTATCGAAGGGCTTGGAATATGATATTATGGAGGTCCAAGGAGCTAGGATTAAAACCTAGAATCACCTACCCAGCAAAACTGAGTATAATGCTACAGGGGAAAATATGGCCATTCAATGAAATAGAGGATTTTCAAGCATTCTTGATGAAAAAACCAGAATTGAACAGAAAATCTGGTTTTCAAATACAAGAAGTAAAAGAAGCATAAGGTAAACAGGGAAAAAAATCATAAGGAACTTATTAAAGTTGAACTATTTACATTCCCACATGGAAAAATGATAATTTTTACTCATAAGACTTTTCTCAGTATGAGGGCAGTTGAAGTGATTATATACGTGTGTGTATGAATATATATATGTGTGTGTGTGTATGTGTGTGTACATATGTATGCATATATAGAAGGGTGTAGGTGTGAATAAATATATATATATATAAATATATATGTGAAGGTGTGCATATGTATGTACATTTTAACATAAACAGACTAATTGAATAGGAAGGGGTGATATCAAAAAAATAAAATTAAGAGGTGAGAGAGGAATATATTGGGAGAAGGAGAAAGGGAGAGATAGATTAGGGTAAATTATCTCGCATAAAAGAGGCAAGAGAAAACTGTTACAATGGAGGGGAAGAGCAGGAAGATGAAACAGAATGGGACAACCTTACTCTCATTGAATTTGGCTTAAGGAGGGAATAACATCTTGCCCTATAGGAAAATAGGGGAAAAGGGGATAAGAGGGAGATGATAAAAGGGATGGCAGATTAGGGGAAAGGGTAGTTAGAAGCAAACACTTTTGAAAAGGGACAGGGTCAAAGTAGAAAACAGAATAAGTGGGGGGCGGGATAGAATGGAGGGAAATATAGTTAGTCTTTCACAATATACCTACTATGGAAATGTTTTCCATAACTACACATGTACAACCTATATGGAATTGCTTATCTTCCCAGTGGGGGTGAGTGAGGAGGGAAGAAGGGACAAAACCTGGAACTCAAAGTTTGAAAAACAAATGTGTATTAAAAAACAATGACACCCCAAACAGAAGAAAGGTCTTTGATTATCATGAAAAAAAATTGTGTTCCAAATTGTTTTTCTCCCTCTCCTCCCCGCTCTTTGAGAAGGCAAGCAATTTGCTATAGATTGTACATGTTTAGTCATGCAAAGTTTATTTCCATATTAGCCATGTTGCAAAAGAAAATAGACAAAAATCCCCCAGACTCCAAGAAAAATAAAGAAAGTAAAAGAAGTATGCTTTGATCTGCATTCAGAATCCATCAGTTTTTTCTCTGAAGATGGATAGCATTTTTCATAAGTTCTTTGGAATTGTCTTGGATCATTGTGTTGCTGAGAATAGCTAAATTGTTCATGGTGGATATCATGCAGTAGTGCTATTACTGTGTTCACTGTTCTCTTGGTTATACTCACTTCATTTTGCATCAGTTTTATAAGTCTTCACAGCTTTTTTGGAAAGCATCCTACTTGTCAATAAAAATTAGTATTTTATTTTTCCCCAATTACATGTAAAAACCAAATTTTAACTTGTTTTTAAATTTGAGTTCCAAATTCTCTCCCTTCCTTTCCTTTCCCCCTCATTGAAAAGGCAAGCAATTTGATAAAGGTTATACATGTGCAGTCGTGTAAAAATGTTTCCTCATTAGCCATGTTGTGAAAGAAAAGAGAGACCAAAAAGAAAAAAAACCAAGAAAAATAAGTGAAAAAATGTTTTGATCTGCATTCAGATTCTTCTTTCTCTGGATGTGGACATTTTTCTATCATAAGTCCCTCAGGACTGTCTTGGATTATTGTATTACTGATAATAGCTAAGTCATTCACAGTTGATCATCATACAATATTATTATTATTGTTTATCCTTTATTATCAAAGAGGACCATGGCTTTAGGAAGGTGATGCCATGACTTGCAAATTAACTGGATTTAAGTGAGGCAGGGCTGTGCAAAATCACCAGCCTCACTTTCTCCTCTGGAGTCATCTGGGTCTAATAGCAAGATATAAATCAGGACAACTGTTACTGTGTTTAATGTCCTCCTGGTTCTTCTCAATTCACTTTGCATCAGTTCATATGTCTTCTCAAGTTTTCTTGAAAGCATCTTGTTCATCATTTCTCATGCACAATAGTATTCCACCACAATCATATTCCACAAATTCTTCAGCCATTCCCTAATTGATGAGCATCCCTTCAATTTCCAGTTCTTTACCCCCACAAAAGGAGCTTCTATAAACATTTTTGTACATATAGTAGACACACACACATAGTACATAGTTTCTTTTTCAAAGAACTACACTTAATGGAGAAGCTCACTGTCTAATGGAAAATGGCATTTATATAATGAAATGAAACTATGTTTGCCTATAGAATATCCAGTTCAAATGTCCAGGATATGATAGTTGAACCCATTTAAGCTGATGGAATCCACAAGTGAGAGAGAATAGAAAGAAAAAAAAAACCTGGGATGGAGGCTTGAGGAACATCCACAATTCATCAGTGTAACAAGACTGAAGAGCGATCAAAAGAGAATAAAAAGGGGGGCGGCTAGGTGGCGCAGTGAATAGAGCACCAGCCCTGGAGTCAGGAGGACCTGAGTTCAAATCCGGCCTCAGACACTTAACACAAAAAAACCAGCCGTGTGACCTTGGGCAAGTCACTTAATCCCCAACTGCCCTCCAAAAAGCAAAAAAAAAAAAGAGAATAAAAAGGAACCAGATAGTAAGGAGGAGAGACAGGAGTGAACAGAATCATGAAAACCTAGAGATGAGAGAGTAACCGAAAGAAATCGGTCAACAGTGTCAAATGCTGCAGAGAGGCGAAGAAGAAGAGTTAAGGAAAGTTCATGAGACTTGTCAGTTAAGGGGGAGGGAGATTTTTCCTTTGAATGGTGAGTCCAGAAGACAGATAAAAGGTTTAGAAAAATGAGAAGAGAGAAGATGGAGACATCAAGTGTAGATGGCTGTTCCAATTAATTTACCTAAGAAAGAGAGATGTAAGATGATAGTTGGTAGAAATGGCAAGATCCAGTGAGAATTTTTTTTAAAGGATGGAGGCAACTTGGGCATATTTGTAGGTGGCAGGGAAGAAACTTGTAGAGATGGAGAAAAGGAAGATTAGAAGAGGAAGGAGAATGGTAGTAGCTGTAATCTGCTGGAGAAGACAGGAGGAATTGAGTCAAGTGTATATATTGAAGGGGTGACCTTGGAAAGCAGAAGGACCACCTCATCATCAGGGACTGGAGTGACTGAGGAGGTAATGGAGGATGAGGTCAAAGACATGTGAGATGAAGAAAAGGAGAAAGGAGGGAACTCTTGAGGAATATGTTCCATTTTTTCAGAGAAGTATGAGTTGAGGTGCTCAGAGAGATAAGGAATAGTATGAAAATCCTGTGGGGAGAAGGAAATATTTGTGATAGACAGAGAGGAGTAGGGTTGCCTTGCTGGAAAGAGGGCCCTTTTGAGATTAAGTAGCATAGTGGACCCAGTGAATTGTTTTCTCCCTGTTTCTCCTTAAGAAAGGAAAATGTCTTTGGGAATGGTAACACATAAACCCTTTACACTTGAGTATTAATGAGTAATCTACTGCTTTCTTCTCCGAGGAAAGCAGAAATACACTGAAGGAGGAGGAAGGGGAAGGGAAAAAGGGGCATTAAAAATCATAAAAGTGCATGTAGAGAGAACATGAAGGAATGGCATGAGGGGAAGTTTTACTACTTTGCTTGAGATGGAACCTAGATTTAACTTCTTCAGACCTCTGCATCATAGGAGATGAGTGTTGTTGTTGAGTTATTTTTTTCAGTCATGTCTGACTCTTTCTGATACCATTTGAGGTTTGTACTTAGCACTTAATTTCAAGTTCATAATTGTGCCAAGTATTAAGACCCAGAACTTGTGAATCCCACAGTGGGAAGAACTTGCTGATGTAACAGGAAGGGGCAGGACAGGGAGGAACTAATACCTTATATAAAGAAAAGCCCAAGCTAGAAAACCAGAACTGTTGGGAGGGAGTATCTGGAGAGAGAACTGAGAACTGAGAAGAGAAATGAGAACTGAACTGAGAATTGTGAAGAGCTGAGAAATGAGAAGAGAGGAGAACTGGGAGGAGGCATGGCTGTGGTGCTGGTACTTTGTCTGTTTTGATGTATTTTGATTCATCTGCTGAGAGAGGATGGTGCTGTTGTTACAGAAATCCTGGGACCATGCTGCTGGTTCAGAAGCCCTGAAAGAGGACTTTCTTATTGTATGTTTATAGAAATCTTGGAGGATGGTATTGCTGATGTTTTCAGAAGTCCAGGGACTATACTGGTGATATGTATTGATTCCTAAGACTTTTTTGTTGGGTTTATGTTGATTTCACAGGCAGAAAGTGAATTGATGAGGATGCTGGCAATGTGCATGAATGTATTGTGGCTTTGTTAAGCTTTGTCTTCCCAGGAACAGAAACTGTGAAGGAATTGAAGTTGACCAGACACTGTGAGCTTCAATATGGGACAGGAACTGTACAAGAAACTGCACAAAGAAATGAGAGATGTCTGCCTTTGAACTCAGGTGGCAGTTGGATAGCTTTGAGCTGGGACAATGGAAGAGGAACCACGGAAGTAGAGAGCCTGCCTCAAGTCAAGATGAAAAGACCTCTCCTTGGGTATTTAATGTAAATTGAGAAAATCATGACTTACTGTGGCCAGAGATAGAGAACTCTGACCTTTATATTTAGATAATTGAGTTAAGGATTTCCCTAATTAAGAAGAAAGAGGATTTTTTGATTGAAGAGATTAAGACAATGTGACCTAGAGATGGAGAACTTTGACCTTCATGCTTTGTGTCAATTAAGGAGTGTGTTACTAAATAAATGTTATCTTTTGCTCAAAACTATGTGACTACTTTGGTGAAAACTATGTGGCCATTTTATTGATAAGTTGTTATGCCATAACATTGTGAATGCTGTACCTTGATTTCTGTGAGTGTTTTGTCTTAGTTTGTTACTGAATAAATAGAGAGTTCACTATACTGTGTAATCAGAATCTTGAAAGCTGTTCACAGCAACAGTCCTATGGAAGGTTGTTTGTGCTTGACTTTATAGATAGCCACACAAGTGATGGAGGCAATGTCAGAGGACAAGGCACTAGTATAGCTGGGGAGACTAGGAAAGGCCTCCTGAACAGAGGGTGGGGGTATGAGTTGAGTATTAAAGGAATCCAAGAGATGGACATGAAGAGGAAAAGCATTCCAGTCTTGGGTGACAGTCGAGGAAAAGGTATAGAGAGGGGATACAGAGTGCCATGTGTGAAGAACAGCATAAAAATCTCAGTGTCATTGGATAGAAGAGTGCATGAAGGGGAGTAAAGTATAAGGGAAGAAGGGCTCAGGTTGTGAAGAGCTTTAAACATCAAAGAGAGGAGTATATATTTGATCCTAGAGGTAACAGATCCATTGGAGTTTACTGAGTAAAATTTATTTGTTCCTTTCTTGTGGCACCTACTCCATCTCTTAGGTCACTGATGCCACGTACTTGGCTTCTCACCTCTACTAGACTACAGGCTCTCTGTGGGACCTTATTCAATGTTGTATATCCTTATAATCTTGGGGCAGGGCCTTACATTTGGTAGGTTTTTTTATAAATGTTTGGTGAGAGAGGTAATGTTCATAATTTTTCAAAGCTTTTAATCTCCAGTATCTTACTTGATACAATAGCCCAGGAGGAAAGGCAGGCACTCTTTTCCCCATTTTACTGATTGTTAAACAAAGGCCCAAAGAAATGCAATGACTTGTTTCACGTCATCATGAATCAGGGGTGGAAATTGTCTCCTTATTCAGCGTACACTGCCAAAAGGCCTCAGGTGCACAAGGATAACAGAATTTATTGAGCTGTCTTCAGTTCATGTAAGTGAAAGCAGAAGCAGGGGAAATTGAGGCTGAAGCTCTTGAGACTACATGCATTTGTATGGGCTGCATGAAGCCTCAGGAGGGAATGCCACTTGCTCCCATCTAGACCCTTGGCTCAGTGCAGGTGCAGAAACTCCCTTTGCTTCCTCCCCTTCTCTCCTTCCTGGGAAAGAACTGTCTTCCTGTCCATCTGGCAGTGCGTTCAGCCATGAGGGTGGTCTTGGGCCCCAACCAAGTACAGGCCCTGGCCCCTAGGGTCTTAGCCTCCTCCTCAATCCACTTATCCCTTCCTTCCCCAGCTTTGGCTCTTCAGCAATCAGGGAAGTACAGAAGGGGGGTTGGTAGTTCAAGGCCCTGTGGGGTCCTGCCCCTTGTCATCAAGGGTTCCAGGAGAAAGCTGGGGCTCTGCGTGGCTGCCAGCCAAGCCGCTACTCAGGCTCAGCCTCCACAGCTGTAAACAGAAAAACAAAGAGGGAAAACAGCCATCTTGCTGCTACTCAGAAGGCCAGTGGCACTCACACTGCTGGCCCTCCCAGCAGGCAAGAGAGATCACAGGCATTTCCATGATGGATCTGGACAGGCAGCAGGCGGCTGCTTTGCATATCCTGGGCAATGACTTTAGGCCAATTAGAAAAATGCCCCAGCTCCCTTGGGATGCTTGAACTTTGCCTACATGGGAAAGCGTGCTCACCTACAAGCACAGTCACAGAAATACACACGCTTATACCTGCACATGGAATTATATGCATACAATCATGCTGTCACATGTATGCAGACTCACATGGACCCTCTCAGGCCTGAACACATACACAATGAAGCATATGTGTACACAGATACACACTCTTCTCTACATGAGCGCTCAACAAAGCACAATCACTTGTAGGTATAACATGAAAAATGTCCAGTCTTGAAAAATCACAAAAACTCATACAAAGAAACATTCTCCCCTTTAATTATAAGCCAGGTAGGTGGTGCAGTGAACAGAGTGCTGCTCCTCAAGTCACTGACTGCTTGGGAACCCTCCTATAATAGGACAAATATATCTATAAATCATATAAACCAACTTACTAGTTACGTGACCCTGGGCAAGTCACTTAACAATGTTTGCCTCAGTTTCCTCATCTATAAAACGAGTTGGCAAAGGAAATGGCAAACTACTCTAGTGTCTTTGCCAAGAAAACCCCATGGATGATGTTGGAGTCCTATGGTCCATAGGGTCACAAAGAATCGGACGTGACTATAAACAACAACAAAGTTCCTACCTCCAGGTTTGCTTTGAGGCTCAGATGAGATAACACATGTAAATACGTTTGTCAACTTTAAAATCCTATATAAATGTCAGCTTTTATCATTAATTTTCCTAAAAGCACCAAGGGACCAACTGCCAGGCCCCATTTTCTTCATCCAATGGGGCAGAATGACTTAGCTCTGTTGTGAGTCTACAGGTTGTGAAGGTTTGTGTCTTCTGCCCTATGACCCTGATCCTAAGTCTTTTTTTTGTTGCATAAATATTTTATTTGGGGGGCAGCAAGGGGGAGGGGAAGAATGGAGGGTACTTTTTTCTTTACCTGTAACACTTCCTACCCTCCCCCCCATACCCTCACTGTGGCAAGATCAGCTGAGCCAGCTTGTGACGCCAGGAATCCCTGATGGTAACAAGTGGGGCAAAGAGAGGAGGGATGGAGTCTTCCATAAAGTCAACTTGAGCTACCAAGACCAGAACCATCATCCTAGGAATGAATCCAGGATGGAAGAGCTGTCCCCCAACTCTGGAAGCTGTGGGGTGCCTGACTCATCTAACTGGCATCTGCTTCTCGACTAGTTACTGTGGTTTCTTTGTGGCTTTCACTATCTACAATGGTGTATCGCTCCTCTATCACTCCATCTGGTCCAGTTATTTTGGTAACAGAGACGCTTCTGAAGTACGATGTAGGCTGGGGCTTTAAGACTTGACCCAGGCCCTCCTGTGAGACCTGTGAATCAAGATCAGGGGGGTAGGAGGGCAGGGTCCAGACCCCCATGTCTCTGAATATACGGTTGAAATCCCGAATCAGTTTGTCAAAGCCAAAGTTATCGTGGAAAGGCATCTCCTCTCCAGGGCCAAAACTAAAGCCAAAAGTGAAGTCCTCTGGGGACCGGGGGCCTCCAAACCTGGAACCCCAGGAACCAGCTCCTCCTTCTTCCTCCTCATCTTCATCATCCTCTTCTCTAGTCATCTCTCCAAAGAAGGGATCCCTGGGTCTCTGAGGCCCTGGGAATCTGAAAAAGCCCCAGAAAAAGTCAAATAGGCTCATCCCTCAGGTGGGACTTGAACAGTCCACCTCCCCGCAACCAAAGGCCCGGGTGGGCACCAGATGGCGGAGATCCGCCATACTGCTGGAAAGTCGATCCTAAGTCTTGATGTCATGCCCTGGGTAGTTGTCTCTCAGGACCACAGATTTAAAGCTAGAAGGTTATTGATGTCCATTTAGTCTAACCCTTGATTCCAGCTTTGCATTCACTCTGCCTCAACCTGCTGCTCCTTATACCCCTACAGTTAGGTGGAGCATGACATGTGGGGAGGGTGAAAGGCTTAAAAGGGATCTGGAAACAATCTCCTGGCTTTGTAATCCTGCCTCGAGTCTGCTCTGCCAGTGGGAGCCACAGGACTCACAGGCGGGGAAGTTAACTGGCGGTCCAGCCTTTCTGTACTAGCTTGGTGGGCTCTGAGGCCGCTCTCCTACCCTGCTGCTCAGCCCCTTCTCTGCAGATCCTTGGAAGAGGGGAAAAGTAGGTGAAAGGTGAGAGGGCAATGGACTCCCCACCCACATAGGCATCTATCTGCTCAGCTGCTTAAACCACACTCCCCAAGTGGAGAGAGTTCTTTCCAGATCAGCTTGTTGGGTGCCAGATTTCTCTGGTCTCCAGAACAACATCACAGATCAAATGCCTTGGCTCGGGAACTCTTTGCTCCCTGAGTGCCTCAAAGTCCATCTAGCCCCCTTCTGAAATTCTCTTGCTTCCCCCACCCCCTTCTTTATCTTCCTTTCCCCAGACCCAGGGAACAAGTCCAAGAGCAGGGGTGGAGAACCTGCGGCCTCTGGAGGCCACATGTAACCTTCTGGGTTCTCAGGTGCGGCCTTTTGACTGAGTCCAAGTTTTATAGAACAACTGCTTTTATTAAGGGGATTTGTTTTGTGAAGTTTGGATTCAGTCAGAGTCACACTTGAGGACCTAGAGGGCCACTTGAGACCTCGAGACTGCAGGATCCCCACCCCTGCCTGGAGTTTGGGGGTGTTGAGGGTGGTATTTGCTGCAGTGACTTTGTATGAAGTAGAGGTGGAGGGAAAGCTACTCCTAATAAAGCTATCCATAGGTTCTGTCTTCCCTCCGGAAGCAGAATTGGAACCCAGGTCCTCTGACTTTGGAATTAGTGTTCTGTTGTCCCATATGTCATTGTTGTTATTCATTTGTTTCAATTGTGTCTGACTTTTTGTGACCCCACTTGGGATTTTCTTGGCAAAGATACTGGAGTGGTTTATCTTTTCCTTCTCTAGAGCATTTTATAGATGAGGAAACTGAGGCAAACAGGGTAAAGTGACTTGTCTAGGTTCACATAGCTTAGTAAGTGTCTGAGTAAGTGTCTTAGTAAGTGTCAAATCTAACAATTTGAACTCAGGAAGATGGGTCTTCCTGACTCTGGGCCTGGCACTCTATCCACTGTAACCATCCCACATTGCCTCTCAAAAACCCTGTTTTAGGAGTCCAGGACCTTTGCAACTGATTCATCTGCAGCAGAAAGTTTCTAGGACTCAGGAACACTGACCACTTAGATACCCTCCAGGAATAGGCCAACTATAACTCTAAATCATAAATCAATGATTTGTATGCTATAAATCAGTATAACCAGGATCCCTTGTCTCCCACACTATGTCTCTGTTTCTCTCACACACTCGGACATACAGGAAGTAGTTAAGTCCGAGGATTTATAAACCAGCACTAAAAATCTTCGAATCCTCATGATTTGATTAGGAATGACTTCAGGGTGGGAATTGTATTTGTAGAAATGGACAAAGCTCATTCAGAATATGAGAGCCCCAAAAAGCACCTCAGGGCCTGATGCTCTTGGTTGGCCACACCACCTCTGGCTGGTGCACACATTCTCATACACACACACTCATATGCATACACACACAATACTCACCCTCACACACATGCACACACTCACATACATTCACACACACACACACACTCACAGGCACATCTATACTCACCTGCAATTTCTCTCTCTGGTTTTGTGTTGGCCATTCAGTCAACAAATATTTATTAAATGTCTTCTATAACAGTCCCAGCTCTCAAGGAGAGTCAGATCTATAGAGATTAATGCAGGTTTCCTTCTCACTCACAGGAGAGAGGGGTCTTTAAAGGAATCCTACACTGGTCTAAAGCTTGCCAGAGAGAGCCATAGGGCACTGGTCTGAACGGGTTAGGAGGTGGAGGCAGTAGTGACCGCTGAGAACTGTCTCCGGAGAAGTCTGGCTAACTTGTCATTCTGAGATCTTGCTGGTCTCTAGTAGTGAAGAAGGATTACATGGGAAGAGGCAAATACCCTCTCATTCTGGGAAAGTCTGTTACACAAAGCCTCACAAGCAGAGCTACTCCTTATCACCTAACCACTGCCCCCCTCTCCCAGCCCAGCCCCAACTCCCAATGGCCAGTCACAGGATATGAGAACAACGCAGACCAGTGAGCAACACCAGTCACAGGTACCACTAGTGAGTTTATTCTCCAAGCATTTCAATTCAATTCAACATTTATAGAGTGTCAGGTAGCACAGGTATTACTTCCTAAAGGGCAGCTAGGTAGAGCACTGGACTTGGAATCATCTTTATGAGTTCAAATGTGACCTCAGACATGTGCTAGCTATGTGACTCTGGGCAAGTCACTTAATCCTGTTTATCTCAGTTTGTATTCTCCAAATTTTATTTGTAAATCTGTAAAAATGAGCTGGTGAAGGAAATGACAAACCACTCCAGGCTCTTTGCCAAGAAAATCCCATGTGGGTTCACAAAGAGTCAGATGTGACTGAACATTACTTCCTATTTTGTTCCAGGCACTGGAGATGTGAACAAAAATGAAATAGTTCCTGCCCTCAGGGAGCTTCCATTCTTTTAAAAAAGTTTTAACATTTTATTTTTTCCCCAATTACATGTAAAAACAACTTTAACCTTTCCCCCCACTAAAATTTGAGTTCTAAATTTTCTCCCTTTCTCTCTCCCCCCATTGAGAAGGCAAATAATTTGACATAGGTTATACATGTTTAGTCATGCAAAACATTTCCATATAAGTCATGCTATAAAAAAGAAAACACAGACACTACCCCCCAAAAGTAAAGAAAGTAAAGAAAAAGAATCTTCTATCTGCATTCAGGCTCTACCAGTCCTTCCTCTGGAAATGGACAGCACCTTTTGTGGTAAGTTCTTCGGAATTGTTAAAGATCATTGTACTCCTGAGAACAGCTAAGTCGTTCACAGTAGATCATTATACAATATTGCTGTTACTGTGGACAGTATTCTGGCTCTTCAAGGAGCTTCTATTCTACTGGGTGGGAGTGTGTATGTCTGTTCACAGTATTGTGGCTAGCATCAGGAATGACCTTGTGTAGGCAGTAACAACTGAATGAACTTTGGATGGATTGAAGGTTATCAGTCTTCTCCAAAAGCTAGTGCCTTCACTTGGTTCTTGTCATCAGGACTTCAAGGACTCTTATTGACCCCAATGTCAATCCCTTTTGATCCTTCTATTGCAGATAGCTCCAAATTTCCCACCTGGTTGACTTCTTTCCTTTTTCTTACTCTTTCCATCAACTCCTTTCAACTGTTTTAAGGTCACCACTGACCTAATGTTTAAACTCAATGGCCCCCTCTTCTTTTTCTTCTTATATATATCTTTGATCTTTCTGCTGCTTCCTTTTCTGTTAGCCTGACTACCCACCTTCTTCCTATTCTCCCCTCTCTTGGATTCAAAAATATCCTTCTTATTGCTCTCCTAATTCTCTAACCATGAATTCTCTCATCACAGGAGAGGCACTGGAGAGCAAAGTTCTGTCCTAACTCCAGTTCTCATTCATATCTCAAGCCCTGGGCTTCTCTTTTGAGATCCATATTCACATTTCTAACTGCCTACAGGACACCTCTACCTGCATGGTCCACTAATACCTTCAAAATATCCCAAACCAAATTTATTATTCCTCACTCCCCATCCCTCAACCAATTCTTTCTTCTGACTTCCCTGTTTCTCTCCCTGGTGCCACCCTGCACCCATCTGCTCACAACCTTAATGGTGACTTGGACTCTTCTCTTTCCTTCTCTTCATATCCTCAATCCTTATCAATGTGTCTCACATCCTTCCCCCACTTTCTATTCCCACTGCCTCAGCTTAAGTGCAGAGTGCATGACTGTTCACTTAGGTTACTGAAATGGGGTATTTTCTTTCTGTATCCTCTCTGGTGCTGCAGACTTTGAGGCTTTGTTTCTTCTGGATGGGAAGAGTTGAAACTCCTTTGTCTAGAATTAGATCCCATATTTCCAATGATAACACCATGCTTTTGTATAATTGCATTCTGATGGTTTTGTAAACATGCTTCTTGACCCTTGGTATGAAAGAGATGGAAACTTGGGAAGGGAAAAGGAAGACTCTGGCTGCCCAGCCCAAGATGGGATTGGACCCCTGATGCTGAAGTCCAGGTTTCTGGTTACTTACAAGGTTTCTCAGAGCCAGAGTATATATATGACTTTGCTTCCTGATGATACCAAGTATGGGAACTAAATTTGCTATCCATGACCTCCTAGGCTGAGCCAGGACCACCTTGCCGTCCAACCCTTGCTCATTGGTTGAGGCTCTCCTTTGGTTACAGAGAGCCTAAGGACTGAAGGAACTTGGAACCAGACTTTTGGTGCACTCCTTTTTCAGCTCCTTATCAGGGCCTGGTATCTGGTTTCTGAGTACAACTCTGCTGAGGTCAATTCTGGCAGACTAATTCCTGATTCCAGCTCTCTACTAATACTGTCTCTACTTGCCTAGCCCTGGAGAAGGCACAGGATTGTATAATTCCAGTACTTTAGAAGGGACCTTATAGATCTAGTTTAATGGCCCCCCTTTTACAGAACAGGCAACTTGAAGTCCATTTAACTTGAGTTAAGTTGCAGGATGATATAATGGAAAAGCAATTTAGCTTCATAAGACCTGGGTTCAAATCTTTCACTAATGACTAAGCTATATGACCTTGAGTAAGATGCTTTTCTTGTCAGTTTCTCCATTGTAAAGTGAGGATAAAAATACTTGTATTATCACACAGAGTTGGTCCAATGACCAAATAAAATAGAGAAAACAATTTGTAAACTTTTAAGCACTAGATTTGTTATTGTTCTACTATATATGTTATTATTTTAGTATATATTATATTATGCAATATGCTACATTATTATACTATACTATATATTAACAAATTATTAGGTCGAATTGGTGAATGGTAGTGAATGGTAGAACCTGGACTCAGGTCTTCCCACTCTCAGTCCTATAAGGATTCCACTCTGTACAATGGATAGAATGATGGTCCTGGAGTCAGGAGGACCTAAGTTCAAATTCAGCCTCAGACACTTGCTAGCTGTGTGACCTCGGGCAAGTCACTTGATCTCTGTTTACCTTAATATATTGGAGAAGGAAATGGCAGAACACTCCAATATCTTTGCCAAGAAAACCGTAAATGGGGTTATGAAGAGTTGGAAGCAACTGAACAACAACAATAAAAATGATAGCTATTATTATTATTATTATTACCAATAAGAGCTCTATTCAATAAGCATTTATAAGTGCTTACCATATGGTTGACACTGTGCTAGGCACTGAGGATACAAAAACACACATCTGAAATAATCATTGCCATTAAGGAGCTTTATTTCTACTGGGGCCAACAACAAGCACACATATTAGTAAATATTAAAATATATGCAAAGTAAATACTAGGTAATTTGCTGATAAGATAAGGAATTTGGTAGGTGCATCGGGGACCAAGAAAGGCCTTGTGTAAGAGCTAACTGTTGAAATGAAACCTGAATGGAATTAGGGATTCCAAGAGACTGAAGAGAGGAAGGAAGGGCAGCTGGGTGGTGCACTGCTTGGGTTCAAATCTGGCTTCCAAAACTTAATAGCTGTGTAACCCTGGGCAAATTACTTCACACTATTTACCTTGCCTTGAAAACAAACAAACAAACAAACAAGCAAACAAACAAGCAAACAAGCAAATAAACAAAAAACCCCAAAGCACGGGCTCCGACCTGTAAAAAGACAGAAGCAATATAACAGATATGGTGCAAGCATGCTAGTGTGGTTGCAATGTAGAATATGTGAAGGGAAGTAATATTTCATGGGGTCATAGATACAGAGCTGGAGAGGAACTGAGAGGCCATCTAGTCAAACGCCCTTGTTTTACAGATGAGGGAACTAAGGCCCAGGAAGGTCAGCCACTTGCCTAGGTCTCATAGGTAGTTTACAAAGTCAAGATCTGGATCCAAGTCTTTGATGCCAGAACTAATGCTCTTTCCACTGTACAGTGGATCAGTTGGAATAGACAAGGAAGGTGGCGGGGGTCCTCCAAGGTTGGTGTCTGGAAAGGACATGTGACAATAGAATGAAGAGGGGGTTGGGGAGGGGCCAGGGAGCAAAAGATGTGTGGCAGAGGACCATGTAAAGTGGAATTAGTTAACTGTAGGGTCAAGATTTTGAAGGAAGGAAAGTGGGGCCACAATAGGGGTCTGTTGACTAGGAAAGCAGACTAGAAGTCCTGATGAAGGCTAAAAGACTTAAGAGGGTTGCGGCATAGAAAATGATGGCTAGATAGGAGGTTATGGTCAGATAGAGGGATTTCAGAGTGTGGTGGAGTAGGTGGTAGTGGAACACTTGGGGTTGTTGATGAGATCAATGGTATTGTCTCAAGATTTATGGCGTATGATCCCTGTCTGATATGATGACTGATTCTGTTTTGCACTTGGACTTCGAGTCCAAGGAAGGTCAACAGGGACACTTTCTTTCAGAGCTTATCTTTGGGTTCCTGGTTTCCCTCTTTCTAAGTCTCCTTACTCTTTAGGCATCCAGTGTCCTTCTCTTCCCTCTTCCTCCAACACCTAATTCCACCTACACAATTCCAACAAAACAAAACGTGATTTCAGGTTATATCAGGCATTTCCACATTCTATTACTATAAGTGACTGTGTTTCTGAACCAATGTGACAACACATAAATGGAAGGACCGAATCTGTACAGCTCTTAATATTATTTCTTTAAGCAGAATCAGAAGTAGGATGGGCCATATAAAGGAAATGTATAGGGAGGGATAGCCAAGGGATAGTCTAGGTGCTGCCTTGTACAATGTGAATGTAAGAATATGAAGGGAACTCAAGGAAGACCTCCTCTTCCGTTGGGTGGTGGATTCAGGGGAGGACATGAAGAAGAGAAGCAGAGGATGGGCAGGCATGGATAGGCTGTAATCTGCGTCTTTGGAAGCCATCCTCATGGGGATGAGATCAAAGATCCATGGGAATATTAGGGTTGCTTTCCTCAGGCTCTTCAAGCCAGGGTCTTGCATTGGAGATGCTGTAGAGGAGACTCATGTTTTACATAGGTGTTGGACTTAGGTGACCTATGGGGTCCCTTCCAGCTCTGAGATGCTACAGTTTTTGATTTGGGGTTTAAACCTTATCCTATGCTGGTGAAAATAATGACTTTGACCAGCGTGCTTGTTGCTATTTTGCCTCCAATACTTGTTAACTATGTGATCATGGCAAACCATTTCAACTTTCTAAGCCTCAGTTTTCTTTTCTGAAAATGGGTAAAATAATAACCATGATTCTCTACTTCATTGGGTTATTGTGAGGATCCCATGGGATGATGTAGGCAAAACATTTTATGCTTTTCACATAATGTTATCTTATTTTCTCATCTTCAAATGATTGCATTTTCCCCTTTTTCAATAGAGCTCAGATAAAATGGTTCTGGGACAAGTTGCTATCTGTCTATTATTCTTTTGTTTTTACTATTATGTGGTCTCTTGAGAAAGCTGATAAATGACTTTGTTTTATAATGAAATAGAAACAGATGTAAACTTATCTTCTATAGGTTCACTGAAAGCATCTTTGTGACAATTCCAGTAAGTAGACAAGAAGCTCCTCCTTTCCTTCTAGTCCTTGTCCTTGTCCTCGTCCTCTTCCCCTCCTTCTCCCCCTTCCTCCTTCTCCTCCTTTCCCCCTTCTCATTTCCTCCTCCTCCTTGTCCTCCTTGTCCTCGTCCTCCTCGTCCTCCTCCTTCTTCTTCCCCCAAACTCTTAATTCAAACTGCTGAGGAGAGTGGCCTCTTCTGCATGTAGAACACTTCCCTTGACTATAAAATCAGCTATACAGAATGCCGTGGTGGAAACACCTTCTTTTAACTTTTTTAGGATTTTACACATTATATAGTATCTTGTGTAAGATATCATGTACTGAAAGAATAGAATTAAGGGACTTTGAGAATTGATCTACTCCTTCCTGGTGAATGGCTTAGTCATCAAAGAGATGCTGGGGAAGTGGGTGGCAGCTGGGAGCCTGAGCCAGCAGGCTTGATCTTTCACTGAGTGGAGCACCTGCCTGTCATGGGACTCCTCTCTAAAGAAGGTGAGGGCTAGAGACATCCCTGAGACAGGGCATAGGAACTTATAGGGCTGCCCAAAGAGAGAGCAAAACATGGCAAATGGGCTTATGGTGGTCAAATGAGAAAGGTTGTGATAGGGAGAGTTTTCAGGTAAACTTGGCACCTGCCAGAGACCCACATGGTCTGTGAGGAAATAGATCTCTTCTTACATGTGGGGTGATTCGTAGTATTTAGAGTTGGGTTTCTCTATTGGTTAGAACTCTGAACAGACAGCCAGACTTCTAGCCCCAAGTATAAGAACCTTAGGTCCTCCCATAACCGGCTTCTAAGGCTTATCGTTCATGTGGGGCCATTGTTGCCCTTGTGGTTCATGTTCTGTCCCCGGTATCACTTTCCTGTTTTACCCTCCAATGTTCTTCCCCCTCTGTGATAGAATGTAAGCTGGGAGTGTGGGCAGGAGAATATTTCATTTTTGTCTTTCTGCCTCCAGCTTCTAGTACCATGTCTGGCATATACTAGGTGCTTAATAAATGCTTGTTGAATGGAACTGAATTGAATTGATCCATTCTGGAGGTCCTTGTAGTTCCAGTTCCTGGAAGTAGGGAGAGTGGACAGAAACAGCAAAGAGGTAAATTCCCATTGTTTGTAAGGAAACGTTTCCAAGAATTAGACTTATCCAGAGCTGGAATGCGTGGCTGTTGGGGGCATGCCTGATGCCAGCGTCCTGTTAGTTTGGGTTTGATTTGGGATCCAAATTTACTTTGCCCTAACATAGCAAGGATATGCACCAGACATGCAGTGGCACATGCCCTTCCATTTCCATATGGAAAACTGGTCAGCTGGCCAGGGGATGGTGACTCCAATGACTTTCAGATATCCACAAAGTCAGAGGGACCCTAATTCCACATGGGTAGGATTTTTAAAATCTCTTTAAGTGACCAGGAAGCTGCCAAAAGAAGCAGGGGTGGCAGCTTTGTCACCTTTCTTTTTTGACAGGGGAAGGCAAGGCAATAGGGGTTAAATGACTTGCCCAAGGTCACACAGCTAGTTAAGTGTCAAGTGTCTGAGGCTGAATTTGAAGTCAGGTCCTCCTGACTTTGAGGCTGGTGCTCTATTCACTGTGCCACCTAGCTGCTCCAAGCTTTGTCACCTTTTAGGAAAACCTAATCTCTTTTTGACAGCATCTAAGCAGCATAGTGGATAGAGTGCTGGGCTTGGGGTCAGGAAGATTCACCTTCCTGAGGTCAAATCTAGTCTCAGACATTCGCTAGCTGTGTGACCTTGGGCAAGTCACTTAACTCACTTTACTCATCTGTAAAATGAGCTGGAGGAGAAAAAGGCAAACCATTCCAGGATCTTTGTCAAGAAAACCCTAAATGGGGTCAGGAAGAGTCAGACAAGACTGAACAACACCCTTTCGCATCCTAGAGGAAGGAGAATCTCTGGTCCTCTCACAGCAGCCTTTTTAGAGTGAGATTCACATCACTGGAGGTCTTTAAGCGGGAGCTGAGTGACTCTCCTGTTGAAGATACTGTCCAAGGAATGCCCATTCAGGCTGGGCTTCGACTGGATAACCTCAGAGGCCTCTTTCAGCTCTGAAATTCTCTGATTCCACGAAGTTCTGCGATTACACTTGAATGACTTCTCTGTCTGCTTTGCTTTGTCTGAATCATATTCATCAGCTGTTGGTTCAGGCTCTTTCTTTTATCCTTCTATTCACCTTTTGTTCAAATCTAGCACGTGGAAGATCCCAGAGAGGCCGTGGGGGGAAGAACACTCAGTGTCGAGACAAAGAGCACCAGGCCATTTCCTGGCCATTTTCAGACCTTGCTGCCTCCATCCCCTCTGGCCACGTCCTTCTCCCAACCCGCTTGGACTACACCTTAGCCACGCTCCAGGCTCTGATGGACGAGCTTTCAGGAGTCAGGCCTCTCTACGGCTTCTCAGGCATCCTCTCCTTCCTCTTTCCCACCCCCCTTTTCCGACTCCTTTGTGGGCTCTTTTATGTGTTATGTAGAATGTCAGGTCCCTGACTCAGTTGCTTGTATTTGCATATTCCCAGAATTTAGCACACAGTAAATGTGTTTTTATTCATTCATTTGAATTCTGGCCCTGGTCCTCATGGAGCTTATCCTCTATTCACATTCACTCCCAGATGTCTAAGATCTCTCCCATTCAGACAGACAGAACAATGAGAATAGTTACTGTGTGCGAAGTCCTTCATCATTATTGTGTCGTCTGATTCTCAAAACTGTGAGAGGGAGGTGCTATTGTTATCATAATTATTATATTATTATCTTCATCTTACAGATGAGGAAACTGAGGCAAACAGAGGTTAAGGCACTTGCCCAGAGTCACACAGTTAGTAAGCAGTGAGGCTGGATTTGAACTCAGGTCTTCTGACTCCAGGCATAACACTGCCATAGACAAATAAACTTCTATGATGCTCACCATGGCACGGTGTAAAGAATCCTTTATATTTGTGACTTCCTAGTGGGATGATCTTGGACCAGTTACTCCCCATCCTTGCTCTATAAAAGGGGTGGATTGTTCTAGATAGTCCTTTCTAGCTCTAAACACCAGAGTTGGATCAATGTTTGTGAAGTTAGGCCCTTTAAACTTCCAGGTTATTTATCTATTTGTGAGAGTGATAGAAGTAGGTGCTTCTTCTCTCCTGGTGCCTAAACTTGTTGCTCTCAGAAAGAACCTGCTTTATAGAGCACAGAGATGGAAGATTTGAGCAGAGGGGGAGTGGGATCCTAGGAAGGTCTGTCCCTCATAGAATTGGGATCAACTGGAGATATTGGTCCCTTTTCTCCTTAGCTGGCAGAGCGAACATAGCTCTGGGCTTGGAGAGTCAGGAAGATCGGAGTTCAAATTGAACCTCAAACACTTACTAAGAGTGTGACCTTTGGCAAGTCACTTGACTGCTGCCTAACTCAGTTTCCTCATCTGTCAAATAGGGATAACAATAGCACCTTCCTCCCAGGGTTGTTGTGAGGATTTAATGAGATCTTTGTAAAGTGTTTTGCCAAGTTTAAGACGCTATGGAAATGTTAGCTATTGTTCTTATTATTAATTATTCTCACCTGGAACACTCAATTCTAGTCAACAAATATTTATTAAGTGATCATTATGTGCAAGGCATTGGGGATATAAATACAGAAGTGAAACAGGTATCTCAGTTGGGAAGTGAGTGAAGAAATGATGCCACGTGATGTGATGGGAATGCTATTGTGCTGCAAGAAATGACAAGGGGACTTTTTCAGAGAAACCTGAAAAGATTTATATGAACTGCTGCAATGTGAAGTGAACAGAACCAGGAGAATAATTTGTATGACGGCAACAATATTGTATGAATAATCAACTTTGAATGTCTTAGGAGCTCTCATCAACACAATGTCAACCATGAGTCCAAAAGACTCATGATAAAACAGACCCCTACCTCTCAATAGACTCAGGGTGAAGACCGAGACATATTTTCTTTGGATTTGGCCAATGTGGGAATTTATTTTGCTTGACTATACATGTAACAGGGGATTTTGTTTTTTCTTGATTTTCCAAGGAAGGGGGCAGTTGGAGAGAGAGAGGGTGGATCTTCATTTGAAAAAAACCCAAATACCTTTTTTCATAAAATAAAAAAACACTCTTGCCATCAAACAGCTTACATTCTACTTACGTTTATTCATATATACCTAAGTTACCTTCTGTTCAAATAACTAAATAAAGGAAAAACATTTTTCTATGGAATTCGATATCTAATTGATATTCCATTCAGCTGCCAAAATGATTCTCCTAAACCATAGGTTTGACTCTTACTCAATAAACTCCAGTGACTCCCTAGTGCTTCCAGGATCAAATATAAAATCCTTTGCTGGGATGTAAAAACCCTTTATAACATGGCTCATCCTCTCTTTCCAGTCTTTTTATTCTTCACTGTCTTCCACGTGCTCTTCAAGCCAGCAACACTAGTCTTCTTGTTTTCTTCCAACATTGCCTTTTCCTGGCTGTCCCCCATTCTGGAATGTTCCTCCCCCCATCTCCACCTTCTGGTTTCCCTCAAGACTCTTCAAATTCCACTTGCTACAGAAGCCTTTCTTTGTCTTTCTACCACCCTTCCCCTTCCAGTGTCTCCCTCCAAGATTAGCAGGGTATGCTGGAGTGGGCTCATCCATGCTCTTGAGAACAGATGATTAAATTTTCAGTGTGAATGTTTATACCTTGGAAATCAGCAAGCACCACAGATCAATGCCTGATTTATTGTTTGTTGATCCTCTAGACTTAAGAAACTGATAGAGAAAACATTGATGATGCAGATAAAATTTCACAGTATATCCTGCATTCCCCTTCTCCCCTCAAGTGTTAACATTTACCTGAGTATCCCTGCAGGTGATCTTTCATTTGCCCAAAACTTGCAGGTACCTAGTTACTTGGATATTATCTCCTCCATTAGAATGTGAGCTCCGTGAGAGCAAGGACTATTTTTTACTTTCTTTGTATCTTTAAGGCTTAGCACAGTGCCTGGCTCATAGAAAGGCCTTAATAAATGCTTGCTGAGGCACCAACTTGACCATGTATACTATGAATGTCTTAAATATTTGTAGAATGCTTTAAGGCCTACAAAGTTCTTTCTACTAAAAGGTATCATCTATAGCCTTGTAAAGTAGGTAGGACATGTGTGATTACTCTTATTTTAAAGATAAGTAAGCTGAAGATCAGAGTAGGTAAGTAAGTGGTCCATGGGGTCACGTGATTAGCAAATGTCAGAACCTAGCCTGGTATTAGGAAGAAACCTAGAGCATCCAGGTTCGAGTATAGGCTTAGCTACTTACAAGCTATGTATGTCACCTAAGCCAAATCACTTTCCCTCTATGGACCTGATTTCCTTCTCTATAAAATAAGGGGGTGGACTAGAGCAGGGGGCCCCAAATCCCGGGGGGCCTTTGGAGTCTTCAGAAGCGTACGGTCACAAAACATTGTTTTGATCTTTATTTAGCTGCTACAAAATATACAGTGTGAATACAACAAACTTTCATGTGAGGGTCTGTGAAATCTCTTGATGTTAAAAAAGGGTCCTCATATTCCAAAAGGTTGGAAAGCATAGGATAGGTAAATGCCAGTTCTTTCCAGGACTGATGTTATAGAATTCTGTCATTGTCTTCTGATCACTCTTGGTATTAGTGGACTTTATCTTGCTTAACAGTGGAATGGGTTGCCCTGAAAGGTAGTGGGGCTCCTAATCTTTAGAAGTGTCCACGTTTCTGTCAGGAGTGATTCAATGGATTTCTCTCCTGGGTGGGAGGTTAGACTAGACCAGGGGTTCTAAACATTTTTTGTGTGATGGAACCTGTGACAGTCTGATAAATCCTAGGGAGCCCTTGTTAGACTAATGTTTTATTTTAAACAAAACTAACTCCATTGAAATAGAGTTAATCAATCAGCCAATAAGCATTTATTAAATGCCTACTCTGTGCCAGGCACTGTGCTAAGAAGGATACAAGGAAAGGCACAAATAGCCCCTGCCCTCAAAGAGCTCACAGTCTAATGCGGGAGACAGCAGGAAACCACCTAATTATAAACAACTATATACAGGAGAAATTGGAAATCATCACCAGAGGGAAGGCACCAGAATTAAGTGGGTTGGGGCAGGGTAGGAGGGGTTTGTAGGATTTTATCTGAGACTTGAAGGAAGTCAGGGAAGCCAAGAGGTGAGGATGAAGACAGAGCATTCCACACATGAGGGAAGCCAATGAAAATGAAAAATCAGAGAGAAGAAGGCTCTTATTCCAGGAACAGCAGGAGGCCAGTGGTTCTGGATCTCTGAGTGTGTAGTGGGAGCAGTAAGGTATAAGACTGGAAAGTTAGGAAGGGGCCAGTTTGTGAATATCAAAGAGAGGATTTTATATTTAATCCCAAAGGCGATAGGGAGAAAAATAAGCAAACAAGTTCATGGACACCAGGTTAAGAAATGCTAGACCACATGATCTTTTGAGTCTTTTCTAACCTTAATTTAAAAAATTCTAAGTTCTGGGTTCTATGAGTCTAGACCCAGACTGGGCCCAGATAAAGGGAATTTTCTGATGCTCATGGCTTCAGCAAAGCTATTTATACCCTAGGCCTGGATAAAGGACAATTTCTTTCTTTTACTCTTCCTCTTCCTCTCTCCCTGGGAAAGTCGTCACTCTGAATTGCCATGGAAATAGCTTTCGTTTATTAGGCTATTAAAAGCCTGTATCTTGGAAATAGATCCAGGGATTCATTCATTCACTCACCATTTACTGAGCATCATTCATCAGATCCAGGGCTATTTGGGGCAGGTTGGCCAGGCTCAGCTCAGAGGGAGACTCCAAAAGCAAGTGGGACAAGTTCCATCTTTCATCAGACGCAAAAAGGATCAAACACAGCATTAAAAGCTAGAGGGCTTTAGAAAGTATCCATTCTCTGGAGCTGGAAGGGAGCTCAGAAGCCATCTGGTCCAACCCCCTCATTTTACATTTGAAGAAACTGAGTCCTGGGGTGGTTAAATGATTTACCCAAGGTCACACAGCTGAGTGACAGAGGTGGGATTTGAATTTGGGTCCTCTGACTCCAGGTTAATTTTTGTGTCTACAGTGATATGTCTTCAATATTTCAGCAGGGGAAACTGAAGCCCAGGGAGTTAAGCTAATGCTGACAGTAAATGACAGAACACAAATTTGAACCTAGCTCTTCTGATTCCATTTCTAGGGCTCTTTTCACTGCCACATCGCTACTAGAGGGATAGACTAAAGGCTATGGCTGGGGGTGGCAGAGGCAGCTGGGCATTTGCTGTCTCTTAGAATGATTCATCTAGGGGTGGGTATGATGGCATAGCCTGCCTTCACCTTGTTCACCACTGGAGGTGGTCACAGGGCCCTTCCTTAATTATCTAGGTTTTAAAATGAGCAAAATGTTTTGTGTTCATGACCGTATCTCATTTAAGCCCAATAATCACAACAGGAGAAGAATCCTCGGAGTAGGATTATTTCCATTTAATGTTTAGGGGATTACAGAGGTGACTTGTCTGTGGTCCCACAGGCAGTATGAGTGGTGGAATTTGTACTCAGATATTCTTGGAGTTTTGTCTCAGGTGATAATTCTTCTACCTCTTTTACATGAGGATTCTTTGAGAATCATGGCTCTCTAGGACTTTTCCTCTTCTTTTTAAGTGATTACAGGAGGTAGATAGTAGATCAACATACCAGCAGAGGTGTTTTGTCTTTGGTTAATCCTGCATGCAATAGTGTGTGTGTGTGTGTGTGTGCGTGTGCATGAATGTGCGCAAGCTCAATTTAAGGGCAGGATGTATAGGGATGGTATTTGGGAGCTACTCTGGTAGCTTGAGAATGCTAATAATACTGATAATAATCGTTAATGTTTCTATAATGATTTAAGACTTGCAAAGCACTTTTACCATTATTGTCATTTGATCTTTTCCCTGTGAAGTTGGTGCTGCAATTATCCCCATTTTGCGGATAAGATGACTGAGGTCAAGAGAGTTTATGTGTCTTAACACCTTAAGTCACTCTATGATCCTAATTCAGGATCCTGAACTAGGATCATATAGTTAGTGTTTGAGTTAGAATTTGAACTCAGATCTTCTTGACTCAGTCTAATGCTGTATGCACTGTTCTGCCATGATTCATAGGATCCAGCTTAAAGCATGTTGTAGTGCATAAGAAAACTAGTTTTGGAGTCAAGAATACATGAGTTGAGTCATGCTTCTCACACATACCAGCTATGTGACTGACTAGTCAATAGAACCTTTCTATGCCCCAGACAAGTTGAAGATTATAAATTGCAGAACAGGTTCCTGCTTGCAACAGTAGGGGTTTTCTTCCCCAGACTTCCTTACACCAATGATATCACAGACCTGGTCTAAAAATAATTAGTAACTGTGGTTGATTAGCCGCTATGCCAGTCTACACTAAAGCCTTTGACTGTGTGGATCACAGCAAAATGTGGCAAGTCCTCAAAGAGATGGGAATACCAGATCATCTTACTTGTCTTCTGAGGAACCTGTATATGGGCTAAGAAGCAACAGTTAGAACTGAATATGGAACAACTAATTGGTTTAAGATTGGAAAAGGGGTATGTCAAGGCTGTATATTGTCACCTTATTTATCTAACTTCTATGCAGAGTGCATCATGTGAAAGGCCAGGCTGGACAGGTCAAATGCTGGAATGAAGGTTGTAAGGAGAAATATCAACAATCTTACATATGCAGATGATACCGCTCTGATGGCAGAAAGTGAAGAGGAATGAAGAAGCCTCTTGAGGAGGGTGAAAGAAGAGTGTAAAAAAGTTGGCTTGAAGCTTAACAATGACAACAAAAGTAGTCTAAGATCTTGGCGAATGGTCCCATTGCTTCCTGGCAAGTGGGGGAGAAGAAATGGAAGCAGTGTCAGATTTTCTATTCTTGGACTCAAAGATCACTGCAGATTATGACTGTAGCCATGAAATTAAAAGACCCTTACTCCTTGGAAGGAAGGTTGTAGCAAATCTGGAGAGCATACTCAAAAGCAGAGACATCACCTTGCTGGTAAAGGTCCATAGAGTCAAAGCTATTGTTTTTCCAGTAGCAATGTATGGCTGTGATACCTGAACTCCTCAATGAGCTTGCAATCTAAGTGGGGGAAGACAATACACAAAAGGAAACTGAAAAGAGTTGGGGGACAAGCAGAGCGGCTGATTGGAAATGAAGTTAGCTGGAAAAATCTGAGTCTTCTATAAAAAGAGACCTTGGGAAGGATTCATCAGTCCCTTCCAGCTCTCTAATCAGAGGGGAATGAAAAGTGATGGGAGTGAGGAGGTATTCAGTATCATGGCTGAATCATTCTCCAGGATGATGAGTTTTCAGGTGATCTAACTTATCCCAAGGGAGGTGTAATGTTTGTGGAATTGAAACCAAGCAAAATAGTTGATGGGAAATTAAGTTAGCTGGAAAAGTCTGAACCCTCTATAAAGTATCAGGAGATGCATATAACCTGTGTATATCAATTTGAGGGACCTCTGTATATCATAATTTATTGTGGTGACCTCCTTCCACCAACCTCAAGTCACCATAATTCTCAGTCTAGAATTATAGGGATTTATAGTCTCAGTGAGACATTCAACACTCGTATCTAAGGTAGGTCTTTATTGGTGTGAATAGTTAATCCCCTACAGCATTCACATATTGTTATTTAGTCATTTTCAATTATGTCCAATTCTTCATGACATCATTTGGGGTTTTCTCGGCAAAGATACTGGAGTGGTTTGCCATTTTCTTCTCCAGCTCATTTTTCACACATGAAGAAACTGAGGCAAACAGGGCAAAATGACTTGTCCAGGGTCACACAGCTAGTAAGTATCTGGGGCCAGATTTGAACTCATGTCTTCCTGACTCCAGAGCTGGTAGTCTATCCACTATGCCACCTAGCTGCTCCCCCCCAGTAGAGCTCAGTCATCTCTTTATATTAGAGTATAAGGCTGCTGCATTGAAGCCTTTCCTGATTCCCTCCAACTGCCAGTGCCCTCTCCTCCAAAATTCCCTTTTACTTCCTTTGTATATATACAAATATAAAGTTCATTGTAGAAGATGGTGAGCCATGCCTCAATGAGTCAAAGATCTGCGTTCGCCTTGTTCCTCTGACATAGATTATCTAGTGACCTTGGAAAGTTTTCATCTCGTGGTTTTCTGGGCAATCCTCTGAAAGCTAAGCTACCAACCTGTATTAGTAGAGGGAGTTTCCTCACCTGAGAGATTCTTATAACAATGAAATGACGAGCAATCATAATTGCTAACATTTATTTATATAGCACTTGACAGTTTGTAAAGCACTTTACAGATATCTCATTGTATTCTCATAACAGCACTGGGAGGTAAGGGCTATTATACTCATTTTACAGATGAGGAAACTGAGGCTGAGAGAGGTTAAGTGACTTGTCCAGGATCATTTAGAGAGCTAAGTAAGGCCTGAGGCTGAATTTGACTTCTTTACTCTAGGTCTAACTCTGTAGTGAAGAACCTGAAGTGCCAACAACTCAAATTTGAATGCAGACCTTCTTGACTTCCATTTGAATTGTCTGAGGAAATTCTGAAGATCACCAGGCAGGATAAGGTGCTAGACACTAAGGTCCTTTCTCAAACTAAACTGACAAACATTCAAACTCTGCTTCAGAGAGTGCAGCTCCAATGGGCTGGCCACATTGTTCAAATGCAAAACTGAACATTTACCAACAAGATTATTTTATGGAGAACTCACACAGGGCAAGCGCTCACATGGTGGTCAGAAGAAGTGATACAGGGACACTCTCAAGTTCTCTCTTAAGAACTTTGGAATTGATGATGTGGCATGGGAGACACTGGCACAGGAGTGCCCAGCATGGCGTGCCCCATCAGAGAAGGTGCTGTGCTCTAGGAGCAAAACAGAATTGGAACAGCTCAAAGGAAACATAGGCTGTGCAAATTGAGGGAATCCACCCCAAATGTTCACATAGACTATTTGTGCCCAACTTATGGTAAAGCATCCTGAGCCTGGGTTGCTCTGATCAGTCAGTCAGACACACTGAAACCTGACTCTAGCATAATGACGTCATTTTGGTCCTTCTCCAGAAGGAAGGACAACAACCAACCAAGGTCCAGCTTGATGTCCGCTAGATGCCTATCGTTTATATCACACACACACACACATATACACACACACAAATGCTTTCTCCCTCAATAAGATGTGAATTCCTTCAGGGTGGGGACAATCTCATTTTTGGACTGTATCCTCAGTATCCAGTACAATGCTTGGCACATTGTAAACGCTCTTGTCACATCCTTGTATGCAGTTAGTCCAAGGGCAAGACTTCTAAGGAGAATGTTTGGGAACCACCCTTGTATCTATCTTTTCTGAGGACAGGCATAGAAGGGAGCCTGCATAAATTCCATCTGGTAGTCTGACACATGCTACCAGTCCCTAGGCAAGTCCAGGGCCATTTTCTTTGTTCCTGTTGTTGCACAGAACCTTCCTCCCATCATGTAAATCAAGAGAAATCTGGATATAACAGAATAATTGTTGAATGTGATATTAGAAGACTTGGCCCTTCTATATGATTTTGGGCAATTGCCTCTCTGTCCTCAGGGGTTCTGTTTCCTTATCTGTAATATATAGGGTTTAGATTACAGTTATCCCTTCCAAATCTTGGGGGTTAGGGGCATGGTGCCCCTGTGATCTGGAAAATCGATGAAAGACTTTTTGGCCTTTCCTTCATACCATTGGAGGTCTTAATTCCTATGTTATTACAAGATAAAATATATTGATATTGTATAATATTATACACATATTTTATGCATTTCTGAATTTCAGAACTTTTTCTTTGTTGTCTGATGGTCTTCATGTATTATCTGAAGCTTCCACAAAATTTCTCCAAAATTCCCATTTAAGAAACTGTGATGGGGGTAGCTAGGTGGCACAATGGATAGAGTGCTGGACTTAGAATGAGGAAAACTCCTCTTCCTGAGTTCAAATCTGACCTCAGACACTTAACATTTACTAGCTGTGTGACCTTGGGCAAGTCACTTAACCCCAATTGCTCTGCCTTTCCCCATCCAAAAAAAAAAAAGAAACTGTTATGGAGGAAGTAAAAAAGTGGTGATGTTGAGGGGATAACTGTATATGATCTCTGATTCCTTCTAGGTCTAAAGCTTTACCATTCTACATTGGTCTTACTCAAGAGAAGCTAATAATAAAAGCTGTCCCCTTTACGCCCTTGTTCTCAGGCACAACAACCAATATTTACTAACTTCCTACAGTGTGCCAGACACCATCCTAAATGTTGGAGATGCAGACACAAAAACTAAGAGACCTTTCTCTCAAGGAGCGTACTGTGTGGTCACAATGGAGGACACAACCTGAAGCTTTTCGTTCATCCCTGGGGATGGTGTGAGAAGTAGAATGAGATTCAGGAAGAAACAGGGCTAAAAAATGATTGCATATTTATTGCAAGGATTTTGGGTTTTTTTCTTTTTTCCCAGTGAAGAGAGGAGGCAGAGGGAGAAGATAAATTATCATTAATTAAAGAAAAAAAAAAGAGAACAAATGGATCGAATTAGGGGAAAAACCCCCAAATACTCCCTGCCTTCAATGTGCTTATACTCTATTGGGGCTATGGAGATGGGTATGAAGAGGAACATAGTAGGTGAGAGTAATCTGCTACATATTACCAATGTAGAGAATTCAGTATCAAAGATAATAGAGATTAAAATTTGCTTAATTCTTTGAATTTGCATTTGCTTTATAAACAGCAAAGGGCTAGATAAATTACTGTATCCTATGATCCTTGTAAGGAAAATCTGTGTATCTATCTGCATCTGTAGCTATGCATCTGCATCTGTAGCAATGTATCTGTATTTGTCCCTATTTGTATCTGTATCTCAGTCTGTCTGTACATACCTGTATCTATATATGTATAATATTTATAAATATCTGTATCTATAAATATATGAATATAAATATATACACAGATAAATCTTTATCTATCTCTGTATCTATCTGATGTTCCAAAAATCTCAGTGTAGCTCAAGCTATCAAAAGCACATGCATGTAAATATCTACATACATGTACACACATACACATATACATACATTCCTATATGACTGCATCTGTGATTTCATTGGTGCCTGAAACTCAAAGGAAGCAAATCTTCTATGAATTTCTGTGACTACTTGCTCTGCAGTTGTTAGCATTATGCCCATGTGGGCACTGGTTGAGTGACTTGTCCAGGGTCACACAGCCAGTATGTGTCAGAGGCAAGACCTGAGCCTGAGTCTTCCAGACTCTGAAACCCCTCTTCATTAGCACAGTTTCTCCCTCCTTCCATTTTACAGCTGATAAAAAGTGAAGTGACTTCCTTAGGGGTCCCATTACTCCCTAATTGTGATAGTTGGAATCCTGTGAGATAGCCCAAGGAGATTGAAGAGATCATTTAGGGACAAGAGAGTCTTTCCAGGGCTCTTTAATCACACCCCAAGCCCCCAAGAGCCTGAAGTGCCACCACCTCCCAGACTCCACCATGAAGTAGTGTAATTTAAGGAATTTCCAGGCTCACTGGAGAGATTTCTTATCCTTTTTTTATGTCATGTTTGATCTAGTCACTTTCCTATTCTGAGGCAGAGTTTGGACAGAATGGGAAAGTTTGCGTAACTGGATTTGAACCTGAAGAGGGTTTAGCTCATGATGATCTTGTCACCAGATTAATCCAAGCAATCAAGCTTAACTTAGTGAGTTGACTTCCAGGGCTCCTTCTAGCAAACAGATCAGAGCCCTCCTGATGGGTTATCCCCGACGGCCTGGCAGGGTGTTGGAGTGGAATGCTAAAGTCTGCTTGATGAGATCCCCAACAGCTACTTGGTGAGCACCTTTCTCTCCCTTGTGGGGGAGGCAGAATGTTTCCCCAACAAGACTCACTAATCACCAACCCACCCTACCATGTTCTCTCTCCCTCCTCTTTCTACTCCAAGCCAGCAATTACTTCCTTTTCCTGTCTCCATCCTGTGGCAAAAAGAACACTGAACTTGGGAGCAGATGATCTGAATTTCAGTCACATTTCCACCAAATGATTTAACTTCTCTTAGTTTTCTTATCTGTACATGGCTAGACTACAGTTTTTATGGAGAAAATAATTATCAAGAGGTCTCTTAGTAAACTGTAATCTCAAAATGAATAAACAATTTAACTGATGCTGACTGAAGTAAGCAGAACCAGGAAAACATTAACATAGTAACAGCAAGACTGTGCAATGACCAACTTTGATAGACTTAGTTCTTCTCAGCAATGCAATGATCTAAGGCAATTCCAAAAGAATTCCTGATGGGAAATGGTATACACATCCAGAAGAAGAACTATGGAGTCCCAATGCAGATTGAAGCAGACTGTTTTTCCTTTTTGTTGGTTTTTTTCTCATGATTTTTCCATTTAGCTCTAATTCTTCTTCACAACATGACTAACATGGAAATATGTTTAATATGATTGAGCATGTATCGCCTATATCAGATGGTATACTTGGGGAGGAGGGAGGGAATGGAGGGGGAGAAAATATAACTCAAAATCTTATAAAAGTAAATGTTGAAAACTAAAAATAAATATTTAAAAAGAAAAAGAAAAAATGAAAAGAACAATGAGAAGGCCTCCCCTGTAGCATGGATCCCGTCTTGAGTGTTTATGGAAAGATGTAGACAAGAAATGCACAAGATAAGAGGACATGTATATTTTTCTACCTCCTCAAATAAAGGGAATACCCATGGAAATAGGTACACCCATAAAACCTCAAATCCGTTGAATATACAAGAAAGGATTTGTTTCAGCGAGTAGTTATTTTCCAAATGTAAGCTCATTGTAACAGGCAATGTTTTATTCTTTGTAGTTGTATCCCCAGCATGGTACCTGGCACATAACAGGTACATTAGAAATACTTGTTGGTTGATTGATTGACTATCCATTTATAAATGAATGAGAAGAAATGAATGAAAAAATGAATCAACAATCTGACATAGTAGTAACAAAAAAGTCAACATAATTCAAAATTACTTTGTCTTTATTTTATACCTATTTATATGTGTATACCTTGTCTTCTGCAATGGAGAGCCAAGAGAGACTGATATAATATGAATGGTGCATTGGGAAGATGACTTTTGAAAGAAAGGATTGCTTGGAAAAGGAGAGACAAGAGGTGAGAAGATTAAATTCAATCAACATTTTTTAAAGTACTCCCAAAATACCAGTCACTGCGTTGGGTGCTGGGCATACATGAAAAATGACATAGTCCTCGCCTTCACAGCGCTTACATTCTGTTGGGGAGCAGTGGAGAGCATATGGTATGTATCCAAAGGAATGTTATAGACATGCATATTACCAAGGAAGAATTTGGTAGAGGGGAAACAATCTAAAAGATATTAAAAAATAGGGATTGTTTTATTCTTTGTTTCTGTGTGTCCAGCTTCTAGCACAATGCCTAGTATAGAGTAGGCGCTTAATAAATATTCATTGATTCCTTAGAAAAAGGAGGTGGGATAGTCCTGTAGTAAGAGCTCATAATAACTGATGGATGGTCCCTGTGCTCTATTGACATCAATGTTAGGATGTTAGAAGCAGAGGGGATATGGATAGATGGCATGCTCATCAAAGGGGCAACTGTGTGGTGCAGTGGATAACACTCAGGACCTGGAGTCAAGAAGAACTGAGTTCAAATTTAGTCTTAAATCCTTACTAGCTCTGTGACCCTGGACAAATCTTTTAACCTTGTTTGCCTCAGTGCCCTCATCTGTAAAATGGGCTGGAGAAGGAAATGACAAACCATTATCGTATCTTTGCCAAGAAAACCCCACATTGGGTCATGGAGAGTCAGATGACTGAAACTACCAAACAGCAAAATACTCATCAAATTTGCAAATTTCCCTCCCACAAAACACAGGAGGGATATCAAATACACTGGATGACAATTAGGATTCAAAATGATCTTGACGGGTTGGAGCATTGAGTTAAAGAGGAAGAAGAAGATGAAATTTGACATGATAAATGCAAAAACATATCATGGGTTTAAAAATTCAGCATCACAAGGTATGGGAGCTGAGCCTTGATGGAAGAATAGTAACAATTTTTATAAGCATTGCTAAAGATTTATAGAGGAGAGGAAGCACAGGCAAGATGAAAAAGCAAGAATCTTTAAATTGCCAGTCAGTCAACAAACAAATTTATTAAGTACTTACTATGTGCCAGGCAGTGTGTTAAACACTGGGGTTGCAAATACAAACAAAAAGAAAGACAGTCCCTGCCCTCAAGGAACTTACATTCTATTGAGAGAAGGCAACACATAAAAGGCAGCTGAAAAAGAAGAGGGGAGGAGAATATGGAAAAGCAGTCCTGGAATCAGAGGCTGAGTTGGCTTAGAGGTGAGTATAGCTGGTGCTGGTTCTTCATCAGTCTAAGAGACAGAAGTGAGGAAAAGGCACGTTCTGGGCACGAATGCAACCCCACGGAGGTGGGAGATAATGTGTCCTGGGTGAGGAACAGTAAGAAGTCAGTTTGGTTGGACCAGAATGTGCCTGGGAAGGATTAATGTAAAATAAGGCAAAAACAGGAGGTTGAGGACAGGTGGTGAAGGACTTTAACTGTAAAGCAGAGGAGTTTGCTTTTGACCATAGAGGTAAAAGGGAATCACTAGAGTTTATTGAGTAGAAGAGTGATACGTTCAGATCTTTGCTTTAGGAAAAACACTAGCAATTGTGTGGAGGATGAATTGAGCAGGAAAAGACTATAGGAATCCTAAACTGACTAAGCCCTTGGAAACTCAGGTATCCCAGAGCTGACCCGATCCTCTCCTTCTCACCATCTCTGCTCAACTCCACTGCAGAAATTCCAGGGTAAAGGGGTGTATGTGTGTGTGTGTCTTAGGAGGTTAGGGAATATTTGGGAGTATATAATATTTATTGATGTTGTTGTATGGTTGTTTCTGTTGTTTCTGACTCTCTGTGACCCCATTTGGGGTTTTCTTGGCAAAGAAACTGGAGGTTTGCCATTTCCTTCTCCAGTTCATTTTACAGGTGAGGAAACAGGCAAAGAGGGTGAAGTGACTTGCCAGGGTCACACAGCCAGTAAGTGTCTGAGGCTGAATTTGAACTCAGGTCTTCTTGACTCCAGGCTCAGAGTTCTCTAGCGGCACAATGTAGTGTAGGACCTGGAGTCAGGAAGATGCTCCTTTCAGGAGTTCAAATCTGGCTTCAGATTCCTACTAACTGTGTGACCCTGGGCAACTCACTTCACCCCATCTGCCTCCCTGTGCTCATCTGTGAAATGAGCCGGAGAAGGAAATGGCACAAACCACTCCAGCATCTTTGCCAAGAAAACCCCAAATGGGGTCACAGAGTCAGACATGACTGAAATAACTGAACAGAAATATTTCTACAGCACTTCAAGTTTCCCATAGTTCTTTACTTATACTATTTCATTTGAGCCTCACAATAACCCAAGAGGTCTAGTTTATTCCCATTTTAAAGATGAGGAAACTGAGGCTGGGAGAAGTCAATTAACTTGCTCTCCGTCACAAGGCCCACAGGAAGGGCCTGAGGCAGGACTGAAACTCATCTTGACTCCAGGTCCAGCACTTTCTACACTATGCACCCAGAATGCTGCCATTTCATCCAGGAAGAGGACTGTGCACCAGGACAGGAGTCTTATGCTGGGGGTGGGACTAGGAGGAGCCCGTCCTGAACTCACTGTGTGACCTCTGACTCTTTCCCCTCCCGCTCCCCCTCCATGAAGCTTCCATCTAGCGTCCCCAGTCACCTCCCCCCAGCCAGTTGCATAACAGCTGGCGTAAGCAATCAGTCACTCTGCAACTCCCCCACCAGCTATTCACTCACATACACACTCCTCAGTCTTTTGGGTGCAGAGAGCTCAGCTCCAGGCAGAAAGGGATTTGGAGGGGGGAGGGCATGGAAAGAACATTCAACCTGCAACAAACTCCCACTATAACTGACTCAACTGAAAATGATTGAGGTTTTTTATTTTATTTTATTTAAAAAAAACCCACCTCCTGAAGGGAGATGAACATTTAATCTCCTTTTTTTGAATTATTAATTTTTTTTTCCTTTTTCTTCAACGGAAAAAAAGTTTTTGACTTGTCAAAGGTACTTTCTCTCTATTACAGTGGGAAGAGAGGGAAAAAAGAATGAAAGAAAGGAGAAAGGGAGTAGGAATGACGGCTGGCAATCAGGTCAGACCCTACCTGTCTGGAAGAACAGACAATCCATTGCCTATGTGGTATGACAGGAGTCTCCTCTCCCCCAAACAGCAAAAACAGCAGCCCTTTGGGTTAATCACTGCCCTCCCCTGGCCTCTCTTTTTTAAAATAGATTTTTATTGATGTGTCTTGTTTTGACATCTCCCGGGTACAGTGGTACTTTCCCTACCCCCTCACGGACAGCCGGCCCTCATAACAAAGAATGTTTGTGTTTGAATGAAAGAGAAAGAGGAAGAGAAAAATATTTTTGAAAGGGATTAACCCCTTGAAAAAAACCCTGACGTCATATGCAATGTTGCTTGAGGGTGGACCCCAGCCTTTGCCAAGGAGGTGGTAGTTGGAGGGAGGTCTCCTCACATCCTTTTTTGGGCCAAGCTTATTCTTCATCATTATTTTATGCTTGCTGTTCTTTTCATTTTATTGTCGGAGTCATTGTGAGCGTTGTTTTGCTGACCCTGCTCGCTTTGCTTCGTGGCAGTCCTTCCACGATTCCTAATAGCTACCTACCATTTATGAATGCACTTTAAGCTTTGCAAAGCACTTTATAAATATTTTCTCATGTTATCCTAACAATGAACCTGGGAGGGAGGGGCTATTATCCCTATGTTACAGTGGAGGAAATCGAAAGGTTATGTGTGCGGTGTTACATATGGAGTCAGTGTCTGAGGAGGGATTTGAAATCAGATCTTCCTGATTCTAGGTCCAGAACACCATCCACAGCAACACCTTGCTTGTTTTTTTAGAGGCCCTTGAGATGGGGAAGCACATTTAGTCCTTATATATTTTATGGGGGCTGAGGGTTGTCCTGTCCTCAGTCTCTGGGTATCGGTGTCTCTTCACAATTTTGTTACCCACTGGTCAGCCCTGAGCACCAGCAGTGTTGAACTGCTTCCTGACACAGAAAATTAAATTTATGTTTTTCCTTCCTTCCTCCCCACAAATACGGGTTTCCAGACCAGCTGAGCTGGAATGGAAGGGTAAGAGGAGGAGATGAGATTAAAATAAGATCAGATAGGATAAGACTGGCTAAGTGTGGAAGATAGATTGGATTCAGATTATAGAGGGCCTAAGATATCAGGTTAAGAGTTTGGCCTTTCCCCTGTTTATTAGTAGGCACCACTGAAGATTTTTAAAAAGCAGAGGTGTTGAGAGGTGCCAGTTCTAGTTCTCTCCTCTTCCTTTCCTCTCCACCCTCCCCACCCCCTCCTACCTACTCTCAGGAAAAACTCTTCTATCTGGCTGACTGTTTTTCTGAGCCTGCAGGGATCAAGGAAGGCGCAGGGATGTGACTGTTGCTTTCTACAGCTGCCAGAGAGAGATAACAATCCCTTCCAATAGTGCTCAGACGGCTCAATTATCTCCCATATCCTTATTGAAGTCCTGCTAGAACAGCTTCCTTCCCATTTTCCAGTTGGAGAAACCAAGGCCCCTAGAGGGGAAGCAACTTGCTGGAGAGTAAGGAGCAATTGAGGGCATAGAGTCAAGATCCAGATTCCAAGGGACTGTTCTCCAGTCCAAGTTTGATAGATTTCTTCATCAGCGATGTTCTTCCTGGGGGTACCATAAGGCAGAGGGATTCAGGAACGACCCTATGTCACAAGGGAATGCTCATACCCCAAGCTAAGCTATAACCTACAAAAAACATTCTAAATTAAAAAAAGTCCAAGGTTCTGTGATTACTTATTAGGATTTTATTAGTATTAGTATATATATATATATATTAGTAATTGCTGCCTTTACCTAGTGTACCTGTCTTCCCATTAGTCCTTAGCTAAAGCATCTCCCTCTCACTCTCTTTTTCTCTCCCCATCTGAAAACCAGAAAAGGTTTGTCATCATCATCATCTCTACCACCACCACCACCACCACCACCATCATTATCACCACCACCACCACCACCACCATCACCACCATCACCACCACCATCATTATCACCACCACCACCATCACCACCATCACCACCACCACCATCACCACCATCACCATCACCATCATCATCATTACCACCACCACCATCATTATCACCACCACCACCATCACCACCACCACCACCACCACCATCACCATCATCATCATTACCACCACCATCATCACCACCATCACCATCACCATCATCATCATTACCACCACCATCATCATCATCATTGCTAACATTAATAGAGTGCTTTAAAGTTTTCAGAGTGCTTGACACTCATTGACTCAGCAAAGCTTCTTAGCAACCTTCAGAGGTGGGTGGTATAGGGTTTGCTTTTTAAAATGAAAAACAAGTTGAGGACGAAGAGCCAAGATGGTGGCATAGAAACAACAAGGTTCCTCAGCTCCCACATAAACATCTCAAATACCCATAAAATATGACTCTAAACAAATTTTAGGGCTCCAAAACTCCCACAAAAATACAGAAAAACACATCTCTCGCTGAAGACAGCTCGCTGAAGACAGCTGAAAGAAGGGCTCATCGCAGCACTCTGGGGGCTGAAACTAGCCCAGGCTGAAACTGCGGCTTGGCCGGGGTGGGGTTTGGGGAGGGGGTGGGGTGCCAGGACAAGTTGCAGCTGGAGCCTTCAGGAGAATGTATCAGCGGCAGTGGTGTCAGTTTCCAGAATTATCAAGCCATAAGAAACAAGGACTAAGTGAAAGGTCAGTGGAACTCAGCTAAAGTTGGGGAATGAAAGCAGTCTGGCCAAACTGCCTTCAGGGCAAGGAAGTGGCAGAAGTGGTGGTCCTTCAGCGGCTTCCACGTGGCTTCTTCAGAGTTCCTGGCCTGCAGACTGCAGGGGGGGCCAAGTGATCATTCAGTGGCTCTTGCATTGAGCCACCTGGATCCCGTTTGTGGTCTTGGGTGGTGGTCCTGGGGTGCGTTTTCAGTGAGCCAAAGCTGGTGGGGGCTGCCCCAAAACGGCTGCCTCCCAGTAGCTCCGGCAGCTGTGAAAACCCCAGGAATTTGGGACAGAGCGTTCCCCTCTGGAAGCAGAGTTCCACAGAGCTAAAATAAAAATCAAGTAATTAATTGACTGGCCAACATGAGCAGGCAAAGGAAGCAAAGTAAGAACAGCAGCCAAAGTTTAGATTCCTTCTTTGGGGACAAAAAGGATCAAAGCATGGAATGGGAGGAAGACAATACAGTTACAACTCCCACACCAAAAGCTTCCATGAAACATGAAGACTGCCTACAAGCCTTAGATTAGCTTAAGAAGGATTTTGAAAACCAAATAAGAGAAGTGGAGGAAAAATTGGGAAGAGAAATGAGAATGATGCAAGAAAATTATGAAGAGAGAGTCAACAACCTGACTGAAGAAAAAAAACACCGTAAAAAAAGATTAACTCAAATGGCAAAAGAGGCCCAAAAAGCTAATGAGGAGAAGAATGCCTTAAAAAGTTGAATTTTCCAGATGGAAAAAGAATCTCAAAAGCTTTCTGAAGAGAATAATTCCTTCAGAATTAGTGTGGAGCAAATGGAAGCAAATGACTTTATGAGAAATCAAGATACTATTAAACAG
>CM053599.1:192864884-192904035 GCA_028646575.1 Pseudocheirus occidentalis
GGGAGAAAATTTGTAATTCAAAAATGTAATGAAAATGAAGAATGTAAACAAGAAAACAAATAAAAAATAAATTTTAAAAAAAGAAGAAAAAAAAGGTTTGGAGCTGAGAGACAGAATCTCTCTCTTGTTCAAGGAACAGCAAGGAGTCCAGTATTACTGGATTGTAGAGCAAGTCAAGGGAAGTAGAGTGTAAGAAATCCAGAAGGCAGGAAGGGTCATAAGGGCAGCTGAGTGGTGCAGCAGATAGAGTCAAAAAGTCCTGAGTTCAAACCTGGCTGCAGTCACTTAAAAGAGATATGACCCTGAGTAAGTCACTTAACCTTGGTCTGCCACTGAAAAATGGGGATAAGAGGACTTGCCTCCCAGGATTGTTGTGAAGATCAAGTGAGTTAATATCTGTAAAGTGTTTAACACGGTGCTTAGCATGCAGTGGAAGCTTAATTAATTCCCTCATTAACAGTTTTAGAAGGCAAACAGAGAATTTTAGATGTGATCCTGGAGGTAGCAAGGAGTCATCAGAGTTTGTTAAATAGTAAGTTAACAGGGTCAGACCTGTGCTTTAAGATATGGTGTGTTCCAGATCTCTGCTGGTGATGGAGATGGAAAAAGAAGGAAAGGAGCTGTTTGATAAAAATGAAAACAAGCTACTAATCTCATAATTTTGCTTTAAGCCAACCTTTGTGTGTTTGGAACATAGGTAGTTCTGTCACCTGGTAGATAGAGTGCTACATCTGGTGTCGGGAAGAACAGCTTCAGATATTTCCTAGCTGTGTGACCCTGGACAAGTCACTTACCTTCTATCTGCGTTAGTTTCCTTATCTGTAAAAATGGGATAGATAATAATAGCATCTATCTCCTAAGGTTGTTAGGAGGAGAAAATAATTATAAAGTGCCATATAAATACTAGCTACTATTTTTATTAGACTAGCTCAGCCTCTGTCAGCTAACTTAGCTGTGACTTTGGACAGATTTCCAGGCTTCAGTTTCATCCTCTGTAAAATAAGGGCTTGTTCTAAATTATCTCAGGTCCCTTCCAAATCTGACATTCTCTGCATCTACAGGCTATGATGTCTAATGACCATTTGGAATTTCTTCTTAAGGGTGTGTACCTATTCCAGTCCCTTCTTAAGAGTTACAGAGAAATGGGGGCAAGGGGAGGAGGAGAAAGGGGGTAAAGATGGAGATACTTCCTTCTTTGTTCTCTTGCTTTGGCCAGACCCATGGTATTCCCCTGGGGATTGGCTCTTCAAATAGAAGCCTTAGGACAAACTGGGGCCTCTGTGGACAAATGTGCCTAATCTCAAGCCCTTCAGTAGAATCAGTCAGCTGCACTGGCCTCACTAAGAAAAGAGGTGAGATAGAGTAGGGACTAGGGGAGCTGTAATCTGGGAAACTTATATAACCACAACATTCTGCTACAGGCGATTTCCAGAGATAATTAGAAAGGTCGGTTCCAGTGAGTTGGTGCTTGAACAATTTCAAGTTCAAAAATTGGCTTGCTTCGTAGTACCATTACCTCCCCTGCTCTCTACTGGACACAGTAACACATGGCAAAGAAAACAAGCTTCAAGAGATCCAAGGAACGTAGCTAGGGAGCTTCCAAACTTGTCCCAGATTGCCTGTGAGGAGAAGAAAGAGCAAGAGATTCCAAGAGAGTGCAGTTTATCTACATCTGACAATGAAAAACACGCAGAGAGAAACAGGAGGGACCAAACAGTGATTGTCTTCTACTCAACACATATTTCTTGGGCTCCAGGAATGTGCTCATCATGGTGGTAAATGGTAGAGACTCTACACTGCAGAGAATTTTAAAAAGCATAACACAAGGATCACAGAATTGTATTTGAAGAGACAAGACATACACACATAAAACTGTTCAGTAGTAATGCAAGGCTGTGACTAAGTGAGAAAATACATGTATTGTCAAATGCTTATAGGCATTCAGAGAAAGTAGAGGTCAGGGTAGGATGGATGAATGTTTAAGGCAGCTAGATGGTCCAATGAACAGAGTGCTGGGCTTAGAGTTGCAAAGACCCATCTTCATGAGCTCGGATCTGGCCTCAGACACTTACTAGCTGTGTGACCCTGGGCAAGTCAATTGCCTCATTTTCCTCATCTGTAAAATGAGGTAGAAAAGGAAATGGCAGATGTCTCCCAGTATCTTTGCCAAGAAAACGCCAATGGGATTATGAAGAGTCCAACAGGACAGAAAAAAAAAAAGACTGAATAACAACAGGAAGGAAGGGCAACTTGAAAGCAACCTTAGAGACCATATGGTCGTTGATTCACCGGCCTAACGCAGGGATCATAGGGTCGTAGGAACAAAGATCAAAGATTCAGAGCTAGAAGGGACTTCAGAGGCCATCTAGGCCAATCTCTTACCTTTACCAATGAGGAAACTTGCCCACAGTCAAAAAAGTAGCACTTGTCAGAGGTGGGATTTGAACCCAGGTCCTCTGATTCCAGATGTTTTTCCCACTATATTACACTGCCTTCAACCATCTCGTTTTACAGATAAGGAAACAGGCCCGGAGAAGAAAAGTGGTTTGTCACACAGGTAATCTTGACCAATAATAATAATAATTTATTAGGTGTTAGTCATGGATAAGACCCTATGCTAGGCACTGGTGGAAACACGAAAGAAATGCAGGTAACGTTGCAGTCCATACACTCAAGGAAGATCCAGTCTAGAAGTAAGTGGGGACACGGGACAGGACCTGTGATCTCATTAACCTAGAGAAATCCCAGTGAGGAAATTCCTTCCCCATGCATACAAACTGCCCGCTCTTGACCTCAAGAGACGTCAGAGTTGACTGGGGCACCGAGCATCAAGTGACTTTACTTAAGTGACCTCAACAAACCAAGCGACTTGTCCAAGATTACATAGCCAATGTGTCAGAAGCAGAATTTGAACCCAGGTCTCTGGTCATTATGATACATATGAAATAAAACAACATAGATTCTAAGTTAAAGGAGCAGCAAAGAATAATAGCAAAAGGAATTAAGAGGAGGGAGTAAGTGCTTCTAGCTGGAATATGTCTAGGAAAGTGAAGAGAGACCTGCTTACAAAAAGACTGGCAAGAGATAAAGTGAACACACTAAAGAAGGGGTGAATGAGTGTAGTCTCTTAGAAAACAGAGAAAGATGGGCTCCAGGGCCCTGGCAGGCATTTGGAATGAATGGGAACCCTTCCGTAGAGGCAGGAGAGAAAGATAAAGGGTATAGTTGTAAAGCGAGGACAATCTGACGAGGCTGATGGAACATATACCAAATGGCCGTGTTTATTAGCAAAGTGAGAGCAGGGATTAGAAGCAATACGCTGTTGTTCAGTCCTGTCCCGCTCTTCACGGCCTCGGGGACCACAGCATGCTGTGGGGGGCTTCTTGGCAAGGACATTGAAGTCGTTTGCCATGTCCTTCTCCTGCAGATTAAGGCAAACAGAGGTTAAGTGACTTACCCAGGGTCACAGCTAGTAAGTATCTGAGGCCAAATTTGAACTCAGGTCCTCCTGATCCAGGGTTGGTGCTCTATCTGCCACTCCACCTGGCTGCCTTCTAATGCACTATCTGTGCAGTCCTCAATCTATGCTCCTATGAGCTGCCAAGTGAAGAAAGTGTAGATAGGATTGGGGACATGAGGAAGGAAGAAAAGTTTCTGTCTTTCTGATCTGGAACAACTGTTATGAGGACTGCTTGAGGCAAGCCAAGCAGAAATGAACAAAAGGTTTGTCAAGAAGCATGAGGGTCTGGCTGAAATCCGAACAATTAATCTACAAGCATTTATTAAGCACTTACTGTGTTCAAGGTACAGCAGATAAAGTTCCAGGCCTGGAATCAGGAAGACTTGAGTTCAAATCTAGCCTCAGATACTTATAGCTTCATTATGCCAGGCAAGTCACTTCAACTCTGCCTCAATTTTCTCAACTATAAAATGGGAGTGATGAAAATATTCACCTTGGGGCAGCTAGGTGGTGCAGTGAATAGAGCACGGGCCCTGGAGTCAGGAGGACCTGAGTTCAAATTCAGCCTAAAACTCTTAACACTTACTAGCTGTGTGATCTTGGGCAAGTCACTTAACCCCAATTACCTTGCCTTCTCCCCTGCAAAAAGAAAAAAATAGAATCCTTACCTTACTGGGTTGTTGTGAATCTCAAATGAGATAATATTTTTATTTTTTTAAAAAGTTCTTTAAAAATACCTCTCATACAATGGGTACCATCTAAATGTTTGTCCCTTCCTTTCCCCTTCCCTCTGCCTGTAGATGTTTTGCCTAAAGAATGTTTGCATTTATAGCGGGCCAGGCCTGAATGGTTTTGCATCTTCGTGTAGTGGCATTTTGCAAACCAGATGAACGAGAGAAGACTAAGTGGATGGGTGACAGATAGAGAAGGGAAGGACAGTGATGTAGAGCTGGGAAACTGGCCTACTGGACAGTCTGAGAAATGAGGAAGGCATTGATGACTCAGTATGTACACCGAATCCAAATCATCCCCTGGACACTGGAATAAATGCCTGTTTCTGTGATACTCCAATACTTGTACATGCCCCTAAGAAGAGGGAATGTGTGCTCTCCTTTAACTCTTAATGGGAGGGACTATTCAACATCACAGAAACCAGAATGACTACAGCTTTCAAACAAGCCTTCTGCCCTTTGCCAGTCCAAATCACAGAATTTCACCCCAGAAGCCGAAATATTTCAGCAAGTGCTACAGGAACAATGCCTCCTACGTCAGCAGTGTCCCCTTCATGACAATCCTTGAACTTGTCGGTGCTTGAGATGAATCTTCTGGCAATGCAAGAAAAATATGCCATCTGAAGCCTGTCGTGGGAACTGTTTTTTCTTTTTCTTTTAAAGAAGAAGCCAAATGAACTGAAGCATTACAACAAATGTCAAGAAAATGAATTTTTGCTCATTCTCATCAAGAATTTGGGTTGAAATAATTTTCCTTAATGAATTCTTAATGTGAAATAAATTAAATAATTAGCTAGAAATGCGATCCCTGGTGATAACGTTTTGCATCGGTACCAACGGATGGGCTTTTGGGGCTGCTGGGCTGATTGAGGCCTTGTGATTCTCCCTTGTTTTTCCTAATTCCCTTTTCACTGTTTTCCTTCTTGAGAATCAACAATTCTAGGAAATCTTAGTTCAGTGAGGTCTTTAGGAGCTAAAGCATTATTTTCAACCTGGCCTTTTGCTTTGACATTTGGTATCCAAATAACAATAAAACCTTCAGTTTTCACAAAATTGGACCTTAAAAAAAAAACCCTGGAGAACAGGATAAACGGCAGATTGCTTCCAGATGAATAGTTCTGCTAACCAAGGCTGACACCTGCTGGTTTCTGCTTATCATTAAACACTCAAACTATTTCATTACAACAGAGAGGGGAAGAACAAACCTTGTAGATGGGAATTCTTCCCAGTTCATCAAGAACACCTCATCTGCAAGCTAAATAAAGACCTCAAATGCTTCTGCAGGACTGGAAGGACCAGATTCAGTTTGCACAGATATTTCATTTCCTTTTGCTACTTTTAAATCTATGCTGCCAGCTAAAGACCCGCATTTGGAAAACTAAGCCTTCAGACCCAATCATACTAGAGGCAGGAAGCTCACTGTTGAATTTCTGAAGCCTCAACAATGATTATGAATAGATCTGCTAAGGTTCTTAACCTCTTCATCCCCAGAAAATCAGGCACAGAAGAAAGAATAGAAGCTAACACCACAGACACTATGTTGCTGTTCTTTCAAAATCAGATGTGATCCACACTGCCAGAGGACTTTCAAGAATGCTGAAAGTGCTGGAATGTCTTCTCTATTATCCATGAGCCCTTAGGATATGCATCCCACAGCTGGTCCGATACATATTTCACCTTGGGCTGCATGTTACCGGATAAAGAAGCCTTAATTTTCAGTCTGTGTCTATGTATGTTGGAAAACCTGGCTTCAAACCACGGTCTCTGACATTTACTAGCTGGATGACCCTGGGCAAATCATTAAAATTCTCTTTCTACTTTTTAATGAAGAAATGCCAGTCTTTCTGTAACTGCTTTAGGGTGGTAGATCTTATTTAATTAATTTTGGATAGATTTTTATTAGGTCACTTTACATATCTCTCACTGTCCATTTCACAATTCCAAAAATATACTTCAACACTGGTATTATGCATTGTTGGTGGAGTCGTGAACTGATCCGACCGTTCTAGAGAACAATTTGGAACTATGCCCAAAAGGCTATAAACTGTGTTTACCCTTTGATCCAGTAATACCACTACTAGGTCTATATCCCAAAGAGACCATAAAAAAGAAAAAAGGAACCACATATACAAAAATGTTTATATCAGCTCTTTTTGTGGTAACACAGAATTGGAAATTGAGGGGATACCCACCATCTGGGGAATGGCTAAACAAGTTGTGGTATATGAATGTATTGCAATACTACGGTGCTATAAGAAATGATGAGCAGGTGGATTTCAGAAAAACCTGGAAAGACTGACATGAACTGATGCTAAGTGAAGTGAGCAGAACCAGGAGAACATTGTACACTGTTAGCCACATTGTGTGATGACTAACTTTGATAGACTTAGCTCTTCTCAGCAATACAATGATCTAAGATAATTCCAAAAGACTCATGATGGAAAATGCTACACACATCCAGAGAAAGAACTATGGAGTCAAAATGCAGATTGAAGCAGACTATTTTCACTTTCTTGATTTTTTTCTTTCTCATGGTTCTTCCCTCTTGTTCTGTTTCTTCTTTCACAACATGATTATTTAGGAAATAAGTTTAACATGATTGTACACATATGATCTATGTCAGACTGTTTGTTCTCCTAGGGAGGAGGTATGGAAGGGGTAAAAGGAGAAAAAATTTGGAACTCAAAATTTTACAAAAAATGGATGTTGAAAACTATCTTTACATGTAACTGGAAAAAAAGTACTATTACGTGCAAAAAAATAAAAATGGAAAAAAGTGGCAATGTGTAGATGTTCACCACTTCAAATATATTCTTCCCATTGAGCTTTGTCATTCAATAAACATTTATTAAGTGCCAGTATGTCCCAGGCATTGTGATGAATACTAATGATTGCTAAAAGACAGTCTGCTCTCAAGGAGTTTATGATCTAATGCTGTGATTTCAGGATGCCAGTAAGTATCCTGACATATTCAGAGCCACAGTTTAGTCCATTATATCTTGCATTATGCTCAGTATGTCTTATTTATTTTGAGGAGAGCAAGGCATTTGTAAGTATCACCTTAATCTACTGGTTTGTTTTGATTTCAGATTCAAGTACAACATTTTCATTCTCTATTTTTCCTTAGAGAACATTCCAAAATTTATCCTTGTTGAATCCAAATGATATTTTGATGTCATTTGAGAGATTCCACAAGATGAAGGAACTTTTTAATGTGTTTTTAAGTAGAGCCACATAGCTTAATGACATCCAAGTAAATCAAGTGATTAATAAAATGTTTAAATATCGCTCTCACTTTGACTTGGAAGCCATACTCAGCTCTACTTAAAAGAGTAGACAACAAGTTTAAGGCTAGGCAGAATTGTAACAGGCTTACATTATCTCCTTGAAAGATGACACATGTTATATCCATTGTTCTAAACAGTATTGTGTTGGTGGCATATTTTAAGTAGAAATAATTTTCCACACAGACATCAAATGCTTTAGCATTCTCACTACACTTGGGTCTGTCTTAATATTTTTAATGTATTAAAAAGCCATGAGTGTGGAATTAAGCCAATTTGCTATTATCATCTTTTTCTGACGGGGTCCAGTTAGAAACAGTCTGAGGACACTGTCATTTTGTTATCATTCTTCTCTATCCAATGCTTTTGGGGAATTAATATCGTTACTGCTATTACTGATTAAGCTGAGCCGCACAAATATTCCAGTCTGGGCAATACTTTTTTTAGGAACAAGGAATAAAAACAATAATCGCCCACATTTATACCTCGCTTTCAACGCGCCACGGTTTTGATCCTCAAGCCCTTTTGAAGTAGTTGCTACCCTAATTCCCCATTTTACAGATAAGGAAACACAGGAGCCTGAGAGGTTGTCAGCACTGTGCTAAGTAGTAAGGATGCAAAGAAAGGCAAAAAAGGTGTCGTCCCCAAGGATCTCACAATCTAATGAAGGAGACAATACACAAATTGTGCCGTACGTACAAATAAAATACATACAGGATAAAACTTACATAATCAACAAAGGGAAGGCACCAGAATTGAGGTCGGGGGAGGATTAGGAAAGGCTTGCTGTAAAAGCTAGGATTTCATCTGGGACTTGAAGGCATCCAGGGAAACAGAGATAAGGAGGGAGAGGGTCTAGGCAATTGGCTAGAGGGTCTAGCCAATGAAAATGGCTGGGGTGGAGAGATGGAAGTCTTGTTCAAGGAACAGCAGGAAGGTCAATGTCACTGGATCTCAGAGTATGAGTTGGGGACGAAGGTATAAGAAGGTGAAAGATAGGGGGTAGTTTCTGATGGGCTTTGAATGCCAAAGAGAGGATTTTATATTTGATCCTGAAGGTGATAAGGAGCCCATGAAGTTTATTGAATAGGTGAGCGACTTGGTCAGAGTTGTGCTTTAGGAAGAACAGCTAGACAGCTGAGTGAAGGATGGACTGGAGTGGAGAGAGACTTGAGGTAAGTAGACCCCCTTCTCCACCCCCAGTCCCACTCCCCCCACACACACAGAGGACCATCTCAATAGCTCAGGTGTGAGGGGAGGCGATGAGGACCTGCATGGACCCAGGGGGTGGTGATCATGTTCCTGTGAGATGGTTTACCCCACAGAGTCATCTCTTTGAGGCCAAATTTGGATACATAAGACCATCATGATGCCTTCTCTTTCTCCTTATGAATCAGTGGAAAAACCACTGACCTTGAGTTTTCCTGCCACTTACTACCTGTGTGACCTTGAGGAAATCGCTGAACCTCAGTTTCCTCACCTGTAAAATGAGGGGGTTGTCTAGATTAGATCAAAGACTCTTAATCTGGGGCTGAATCTGTTTTAGTATTCTGATAACTACATTTTGATTTTTAAAAATTGTCCTCCTATATCTTTTATTTTGTGCATATTAAAAAAACTCTCGGGGGGGAAAAAGGGTCCACAGGCTTCACCAGACTGTCAAAGGGCCAAGGATCCCTAGTCTATCTTGATGAAAAAATGCTGTCCACCTACAGAGAGAGAACTGATGGGTTCTCGGTGCAGAATGAGGCTTTTCTTCTTCACTTTATTTTTCTTGCTTTTTTTAACCATAGCTAATACTGAAATACATTTTATATGATTTCACTTGTATAATGGGTATCATATTGATTGCTTTCAATGGGTGGGGGAGGGAAGGAGGGAGAGAATGTGGAAGTCAAAATTTTTAAAGGTTAAAAAATTTTTTAAAATATAAAATCTTAAAAATGAATCCCTGGTCTAAATGATTTCTGGGGTTCCTTCCAGCTCTGCACCTATAATTATGGTGCTGTAAACTTTTCCCCTAGTGCTGGTCCTGGAGTCAGGAAGTTGTTGTTCATCGTGTCCAAATCTTTCCTGAATCCATTTGGGGATTTCCTGGCAAAGATACTGGAGTGATTTGCTATTTCCTTCTCTGGCTCATTTTACAGATGAGGAAACTGAGGCAAACAGGGTTAAGTGACTTGGTCAGGGTCACATAGCTAGTGTCTGAGGCCGGATTTGCACTTCCTGACTCCAAGCCCCACACTCTATCCACGGCGCCGCCTATATGCTCAGAAAGACCCGAGTTCAAATCAAGTCTCAGCCATTTATGAGTTGTGTGACCCTGCGCAAGTCACTTAAGCCTCAGTTTCCTCAACTGTAAAATGTGAATAGTAATAGCAATTTCCCCGTTAGGCGCTTAATAAAGGCTTGCTTTTTCGCTTTTTTTTTTTTTCGTCATTTCAACAGAAGGCTCACATTAGAATCAGAAACTCATAAACCCTTGAGCTTTCTTACCTCCGCCCTTAGGGACAGAACAGCCTCATCCCCGGCTTTCCCTCCCTATCATGGCGTCCTCGCGACTCCCCCGCCTTTCTACAGTTTTGACCTGCCTCCCGTGAGCCTCTGCTCTTCCCAGTTTCCTCCTGGTCCTCTTTCCCAGCAGCCCCCGCGCCGCCTCCTAGCTTTGCGGGACTCCAAGGTGGCAAGATGTCGTCCCAACGTGAGTGATCTAGGAGGGAGGGGGTCGGGAGGAGGCGCCCGGCTCCGAGGCCTGAGTCAGGGATGGGGGTAGACCCCCGGCGCAGCTGGCTGAGGGGTGCGGAAGGTCGTGGGGTCACACGAGGGGACGAGGGCCCGACGGTCGCCGCTGCCCTCTGCTCAAGGACTCGGCCGAGGCCCGCAGAGGCCGGGCCTGGAGCCTGGGCCTCGGCGCGGAGCCGCCGCAGACGGCGACCCTGCGGGCCCCGAAGGCCCGGGATGAGCGGGCCGGGGACGAGAGCAGGCCCGGAGGCCTCCGGGAGGCGGAGCCGGAGGAGAAGGAATGTGGAGAGGGGAGGGAGGCCGGGCCGACCGGGCCTGATGCCCCCTAGCTCTGCCCTTCTGAGCGCCCCGGGAAGGATGTAGGTGCCCCTGCCCCACCGACGGGCCGGGCCGCAGAGGCCCCAGGGCATGGTGAGGAGCCCAAGGTCACGGCCTGCAAAAAAAGCAGGCGCTCCATCCCCAGACTCTGGACATTTCCGTGCCTGGAAATTGGCTCCGTCTTTATCGGGACCTCCCAGATCCCCGGCTTCCAGTCCCAGCTAAAATCTCACGTTATGCGAGAAGCCTTCCCCGATCCCCATTAGTGCGGAGCGCCTCCACTCTGCAGATCGTCCCCAGTTTATCTTGTATAGACCGTGTTTGTACTTGATAATTTTCTTATTGTTTCCCCTATTAGACTGTGAGCTCTTTGAGAGCAGGGGTTCTTTTGCTTTTCTTTGTATGCTCAGCCTTAGCACATAGAAAACATTTGATAAATGTTAGATAATTGACTGATCAAGTGATTTGAAGGCACCTCCAGAGGACTTGGGTCTTGACTCTCAGTACCTGTGTGACCTTGAGCTGTCAGGTCATCAGGCATTTATTTGTTAAGGGTCAGTTAGGTTCCAGGCACTGTGCTAAGGAGTGCGGAATACAAAGAAAGATTTTTAGAAACTTCTCCTGTCCTCGGTTCCTAATCTAATGAGGAAAACAACATTCAACAACTGTGAACATACAAGATATATGCAGTGTAAGGGAGGCAGTGTGTTCAGTTATGTCCACAGATTCTTCCTGGCCCCATTTGGGATTTTCTTGACAAAGATACTAGAGAGTTTTGCCATTTCCATCTCCAGCTCATTTTACAGACGAGGAAACTGAGGCAAACAGAGTCAAAGTGTTGGAGGCCTGATTTGAACTCAGAAGATCAGTCTTCCTGACTCCAGTTCAAATGTTCCATCCACTTCGACACCTACCTGTCCTGTAAGGAAGGGCTTGAAAAAGGTATTAGGAAGGTGGGATTTTAGTTGGGACTTGAAGGCAGGAAGCCGAAAGGTTGAGATAATGGGTGGTGGAGGGAGAATTCCTCTTATGGGGGACAGCTGGTAAAAATGCAGAGTCTGGAGATGGAGTGTGAGGATGAGCATGGAGGCTAGTGTCACTGGATCTTCAAGGGGAGTAAGATGTGAGGAGCCTGGGAAGGGAGGAGAGGAGAGGGGAGGGGAGAGGAGAGGAGAGGAGATTTTGAAGGCTTGTGTTTGATCATGTAGCTAATGGGAAAGTCACTGGAGTTCATTGAATAAGGGTTCCAGGCCACAATTTTCTCACATGGAAAATGAGGGAGATTGAACCGGGTGATCTCTAAAGTTACAGATCTATGGTGCTATGAGCTGGTGAAGTTGAGGGAAGTTTGGAAGGAGTGGGTTCAGGATGATGCTCTTTAAGCATTTCGAAAGCTATCATGTGTTCATAGGACAGAACTAGGATTAATGAGTTGAAGTTGTTGGAAGGAATAACTTAGCTATTCAGCCGTGGCTTCTCTCCATGGACAAGGCCAAGGCTAGATGACCACTTATCTGTGTATTGTAGAGAGGTTTTTGCTTTAAGTTGAACTAGTTTGTGGCCTACTTATGGTTCCTTCAGCTCTTAAGAATCTGAGATTCTGCACTTTGAGGCTCTTCATTAGAAAATTATTTCCAGCACATTTTTAGTTGAGACGCTGTAAAAGCATTACACTAGTACACAGGAAAATTCCAATTCTGCTACTCCCTGTGTGACTTTGGGCACCCAACCACCCTCTCTTGGCCTCAGTTTTCTCATCTGAAAAATGAGATTGGATTAAATGATCTCCAGGCTCCATCTGCAGCGTTCTGTGAGACAGAAGAATAAAGGATCATAGATCTTCAGGTGGAAGGGACCTCAAAGGTCATTTGCCAGTTTTATTAGTTTAATTTTGTGTTTGTATCTCAGGCACAGTGACTGTCACTTGGTAGGTGTTTAGTACTGGCTTGTTGAACTTAAATTGAGCATAGTGAACAGAAGTGTCCTAATTAATAGGACATACATACTTTATAAGATTATGAAACAACTTTTTTTTAAACTTTCTATGGACATAAAAGAAATAAAGAGCAGCAGATGGTTAAAAGTATCCATGCTGAGGGGCTGTTTCCCTGTCTATTCTCAATCCCCCAGAATGGCTCTAATTAGAAAAAAATAATGTGTATTAATATTGCAGTCATTTCATCAATAAGTATTATTAAGCATATAACTGTGATAGGCACAGCATTAAGCGCTGGGGATAAAACCTCCAGTAGCTTACATTCTAATGGGAGAACAACAAATCCATATATGGGTCTGAACAAGGTAACGATAGAGGGGAAGCATCAGAGTCTGGAGGACTGGGAAGGGCCTGCTGTGGAAGGTGTTGCTTACACTGATCCCCAGTTCTTGGAGACAGCCTGTATGAAGTGACAGAGAAAGGATCCCGAACATCATCCCTGAGGAATAGCAAGTAGACCAGTATGGCTGGATTATAGAGATGGTGAGGGGAAAAATACATTAAAAGACTGGAAAGCTAGGAAGGAGCCAGACTGTAAAGAACTTTAAATGCCAAACAGAGACTTCATGTTTTATATTAGAAGTAATAGGGATACATTGGAATTTATTGGAAGTGGGGAAGTGGCCTAGACCTGTACTTTAAGAAAATCATTTTGGCAGATGTGTGAAGATATTTGAGGCAGCAAGAACAATTAATAAGACATAACAGTAATCCAGGCATGAGATGATGGGAGTCTCTCCAGGTTGGTGGACATGTGAGAGATGTTGTGAAGGTAGAAATAACAAAGTTTATCGACAGATTGGATGTGTGGAGTGAGTGAGGGGGAGAGGTCATGGATGACACTGAGATTGAGAGCCTGGGTTCATTGAAAGGATGGTAGTGCCCCTGACAAGCAGTAGGGAGGTTCAGATGAGAAGTAGGTTGAGGAGGAAAAATAACGAGTTTTGTTTTGGACAGGTTGAGTTTGGGATGCCTACAGGACAGGATTTCAGTTGAGAATGTCCAGTAGGCTGTCGTGATGTAGACCTGGATCTTAATAATTAGCTAATTAGGATAATATCAAATTAAAGTTTTTGCAAGAACAAAGTTAATATAACTAGAATAGGGGAATTAGTAGATGAGGTGGGGGGAGTTTGCTGTCAAATATCTCTGAAAAAGGCTGTTATTCAGAATTTGACAACAAATTTGATGTAAGGGGTGAAGCAAGCGAGAGGTCAGTTACAAGCCTGGTCAGTATCAGAATGGTAATTCTGATAGAGGAGTTCAGAAAAAAAGACAGGGGTGGAGTTGGTGATGTTGTGAGAATGAAGGTCATGACAGGGTTTGGCCTGGATCTGTAGATCTGGGAATCATAAATTGATCCCTAAGTGAGGTGTAGACAGAAAAGAGAGCACAGGACAGAGCCTGGACATGGCATGGACGGAGATCCAGCAAAGGATACTAAGCAGACAAATAGGACAGTAAGAGAAAGCTGTGTTAGGAAGACCCAGGGAATAGACTAACCAAGAGGAGAAAGGTGGATGATAGTCTCAGATGCTGCAGAAAAAAACAAGAAGGTAGAGGACTGAGAAAAGGTCCTTAGATTTGGCAATTAAGAAATCATTGATAACTTTGGAGAGAGCAGTTTTGTTTGAATGATAAGGTCAGAAGCCAGACTACAGACATTTTAGAAGAGGAGAGACAAGCTTCAGCTAAGTAACATTTCTTTTTAGGACCATATTTAGTGTCACAAAATTCCAGGACAAACAAAATCTTTGGATAATTCCTTTGAATTTTGTGGTAACATTTGAGCCTTGAGCAGCTCTGCTGCCCTGTCACATGATTTCTTTTCCTACAAACAAATCTGTTCCTATTTCTTTGCATTAAGTTTAGGAAACATTAGAATTTGCTGGCTTTCTGTTACAGGATCACATAAGTGGAAAGTGAGCTCCTCTTTCTTAAATGTTTTGCTGTATACTTTGTTCTCATACTTATTAATGTATGTCTTCTCTTTCCCTTCCGTTAAGCTGTAAGCTTCATAAGGGTATGGTTCCCATCTTTTTGTTTCTTAATAAATGTTTGTTGAATTAAATTTTAAAATTTTATTATTTTCTCGCCATTTCTTTTATCTCACATGAAATTGGGGAGAGAGTATAAAATATCTTTTAAAAATTGTTAGGATTCTTCATGGTCTATTCAAATGGATAAAGTGATCAGAAAAAAAAATGGGCTTACAATTACTTGGATTTTAAATTGCCAGTCTAGAACAGGGCTTGACCTATTGGTAGCCTTCCTGCCCATCCTACCTAAATTTTGTTTTTAAAATAAACATTTTTTAAGATTAAATTGAGCACATGACACTGTAGATGAGGTTTAGTGAAAGTTTTATAATTTTTTTCTAACTAAAAAGAATTTTTGTAGTATAGATATAGATATAGATATACTCTTTGCAAATAAGTTAGTTCAAAAGGCTACTCATTGTAAAGAAGTATTGAAACAGGTCAAATACATTAAAGATCACACCATTTTAAAAAAATTAGATGATAATTAGATCAGGTACCTTTCATATCACAGGGAGAATTTTTAACCAAGCAAGGGGGAAAGACAGTCGAAAAATGTTAAATAGATAGATTTAATAACATCAGATGGAAAAATTTTTGCACAAACAAAATCAATGCAATGAGGATAAGAAAGGAAGGGATCAATTAGGGAAAAAACATTGAATCATATCTCTGGTACAATAATGGGGAAGTCAGGAAAAAGGGCAGAAATTGGTGGGGAGAAAGACAATGAGTTCTATTTGAGATATCTAAGAGACTTCCATTTCAAGATGTTACTTCAGTAGGCCATTGGTGATGGAGGTCAAGAGGGAGGTTTGGTTTGAATCTGTAGAGCTAGGAATCATTTTCATAGAGATGCTAATTGAATTACCTATGGGAGGTAATGAGGTCCCAAGTGAGAGAGCATAGACAGAAAGACCAGGACAGAACTTTGAGGTATACCCATAGTTAATAGGAATAGTATGGATGAAGATCCAACAAAGTCGAATATTCAAGTAGAAGACAGGTGGGACGACCAAGGGAAAGCAGTGTAAGAAAACCCAGAGAACAGGTTGCATCCTGGAGGTAAAGAAAATTATTAGTATGTGATGCTACAGAAAAGTTGAGAAGGATGAGAACAGAGAAAAAGCCAACAATTTTTCTCTTTAAAATTTTTTTCAATGGGTAACTATAGAGAGCAGTTTCAGGAGAATGATGAGATCAGAAGTCAGATTGCAGAAGTTTAGAATCAAGTGAGGGGAAAGAAGGTGGACCGTGGCACTGAACATGGCTGACTTTCTCAAGTAGTTCAACCAGGAAGGAAAGGAGAAATCGAGATGATTGGTAGTGGGAGGATCAAGTCTGGGTTTTTTTAAGAGACACCTGGGTGTGTGTGCTGCCCAGTATACAAGATGAGACTAAAGATTCTTGAGAATGGAGATGAAAGAGGGGAATCTGCAGAAGACAGGATAGAATGAGAGTGAGAGTGCCCATAATCAGGTTTGCCTTGGCTGGGAAGGCCACCCATTTATGTGACAGAGTTGGAATAGACATCTGAGTGATGTGAGTTGAAGAGTAGGAAAGAGAGAACTCTGTGAATGGCCTCAAAATTTTTTTAATGAAATATGTGGCCAGTAGGAGAGGCTTGTGGAGGAGTAAAAAGTTTGGAATGGCTGATGTGTTAAATGGGACAACCACAATTGATTGGGAGTAGTTGATTGCTGTAGTAAGGGTCCAGTCAAGATTATAAAATTTGTAGAGAGTTCAGTCAGGACCATTTACTGATTTTCTTAAGCTCTCTTGAACAGGTTGTGACTAGGAACAAAGGTAGCAGACATCACATATTAGTCCTAGAGGTTACTGTGGAATTGAGGGAATCTTGAACTCTGGAACCAATATTTCGGTTCATAGAATTTAAGGTTCAAGCTTCAGCAACAAAAGTAAACCATAATAATGGAGGAAAAACTAAAGTAGCAACCAAACTGAAAGGCACCGTTTTATGGAATTTTTAGGCAACTTTCAGAGACTAAACAAATCCCTCCTAAATTAATTACAATTTATTCAAAGTTTCGTTGGGCAGCATGCCATAGTAGAAAGAGAAGTGGATTTGGGATTAGAGGACTGGGGTGAAAATCTTGTTTTGGGTACCTACTCTCTGTAGCCAAAGGAGTTTATGTAGGGCAGTTCATCTCCCTGAGCCTTAGCTTCCTTATCTGAAAAAGGAAGGGATTGGATAGATGGTCTCTAAGGGCCCTTTCAATTCTGTGTCCAAAGATCCAGTATTTTAATTGGCTTCCCTCTGAGTAGCGTGAACTTACTGATATAGATTAGAATTAAAACTAGCAGTGTATAATAGCTGAAGGTTTGTAAGTCCTTTGAATACATTTTCACTTAAGCTTCACAGTATCCCTTTAGAAGATATATCTGTTAGCCACAATTTATAGATAAGTAAATTGAGATTTAAGAGGAAGAGTTAGATTTTGTTTACTATACTCTGTTTAAGAAAGACGAAGTGTATAATGTTTCCATTTACCATGGTTAATTTTCCAATTAGTAATTATGTTGTTTGAAGAGTTAAACCCTCAGCTATGTGGAAAACTGAAGGGATCCAATATAACTGAGATTTTTATTATAGTTGAAACACTTGGGGTTTTTTCTCTCTTTCTTTGGGGTAAGATCAAACAGCTTTGCTGAAATTTCTCTTTTTCCTGTCATCTTTCCCTTTCTTTCAACCTAAGTTTTTGACTTTACATAAGTGGTACTTCAACTAATTAATCCTCTATGAACAAGTTTAAAAAAAAAAACCTGAAAAGCTTTGTAAATCAAGGGAAGCTCAGAACCCCTTAGCAAAAGTATTCCTGTTAGCTTGTTGTCATCTCCCAGTTAAAAGAAAAATGCTGGAAACAAGGCAAAATGTGAGGTGTTACCATTCCTCTAATACCAAACCTCATTTTAAATCTACATCAGGGGTCACTGGGTTGACTTATTAACCTAAAGTTTAATTTAGTTTGTCAGTGCATTATTACCCTGGTTAGTTTTATCAACATTGGCATTGTATCACCTCCTGAGTGAGTGCCTCAAGGCTACAGCTTCCCCATTCCTGGACAATGGATTTCTTTATGGAACTTTTCATTTAATTGTTTAGTAAAAAGTGCAGTTTTCCTATTAAGTGCTTGTTTAAGTGACAATACTAAAGAATCTCGTGATGCTAAAATGTTTTGTTAAACAAGTTTAGGTTTTAAAAAAATTTTTTTTTCCTTTTTGTCAGCACCACTTTCAACACCACTTAAAGAACAGAGACTCCTCGATGTCAAGCTGCAGCAGCTGCCAGCCTGGATAATGAAGCGGGATTTTTCCCCTAGTGGGATTATCAAAGCCTTTCGTAGAGGTTGGTACTTTAAGAGCATCTTTAAATACATATACCTGAATACCCTAGACAGTTTATGTGGAAGGTGGGAGAGGAGAGATACTATGGATTGTTTACTAAATTAAGAATCTATTTGCTCAAATAGGCAAGTTAATTATTTGGATAGTTCATTTCCTTTTTTGACTCAGTTTAATTATAATTAATTTCCTATGAAATTCTAAAGGAATTGGTCCTCTTGCTTTTAACAAACTTAAGCTTCAAGCTTTAAAAACAGTCAACGCAGTTATAAACTTTGTAATTCGGTAAAACTTGTAACCAAGAGTGTAGGAAATATCTATTTAAGATATATAATCATGCCCCCGTATACATTACTGAAATCCGCTGTGGTTTCTGAGAAGCATCTAAACTCAGAGAATGTTCTGGCAGCCCAGCAGTAAGGAGACTGAGGCCCCACAGTCACTGACATAGAGCCAAGATTCATATCCAGGTTCTCTTTACTATTGTTGTTCTGTGCCCTTGGGCAAGTGACTAGACCTGTTTTCTCATCCATAAAGTTAGAATTGGTTTAAGTCCCTTCTAACTTTAAATCTAGTGGTTCTAAGAGGTGAGAGGGATTCAAAGCTTTTTTACTTCAAGCCTGGCACTGTGTCAGCAATACCCCACTGGTCTAAGAGTTGGACTGTTTTGAAGTATCTTTCAAAACTTCTGTCTTAACAGGAAATAGCTTACATTCCTTGCTTAGGTGAAAAAAATTATATAAGGAGCACGAGGTAATTATGTGACATAAAGTTCCATTAAAATGTCAGCTATTGTTTATTTACAATTTACTATTATATTACTATTTATTTACTATTTTGCAACATATCTGTTTTCACCTCTAGTACTAATGTTAGATACCTTTCAAGAGTGACTGACTTGAAGCTCCTGTTAGGGTTTAATACAGAGTGAATGAGCCTTTAATTGTAGGAGGCACTTCTGTCCTGTGATAAACACTCCCCTTTGCCTGTCTTTTGTCCTTAGGTTATGATGCATATTTTAATAAGTACATTGATGTGAAGAAAGGCGGGATTGGTGGTGTTTCTATGGTGCTTGCTGCTTATATCCTGCTCAATTATTGTGCAGCTTACAAGGAGCTTAGTGAGTACACTTTCTGTGGGTCTTTTAATATCTACAGGTGCTCTTTGCTAGGTGCCACCACGTGTCTCAGACTGAATTAACCATCTGGACAGCTTGCCATTTTGCATTCAACTCTGCTTTGACCCTACGTTCTTTAAAAACTAAAATAACTGGTGCTGCAAGCTGGACCAGATGGGACATCAGTTTATTATTCCATCTCATGTCTGTGACTTGCTTGAAAATATTTGGCAACTGAAACCTTTGAATGTTCCCAGCACAGAAAAGGCTTCCCCCCAAAAGTATTGTTTTAAATTAACATAAATAGAAAAGATAATTTTTTTTAATTGTAATTGCAGAACATGAACGGAGACGAAAATACCACTGAAAATTCAAGACACTTCAGATGAATTTTATCCCGCAGCTTGATTGTGCAATTGTAACTCTTCTTGGTGAACATCACTTGACAGGGCCAAATACCCAACATTAAAAGATGTATTTAAACCTTCCTAGTGTTTGACTTTAAATACACGGCCATCTATGTTCATTGGTGCTTTCACTACCAAAAGGTGAGACTTTAAGCAGGGAGAGAGAACCCTGGCCTTGGAGGAAGTGGAGTTGCTACCAGTTCCATCTGTTCGGGGCAAAAAAATGTTTTGAAGAATCTAAAAACAAACAAAAAGAATCAAACCAGAAACCAAGAAGGGCACCGTTTCACCATGTTCATGAAAATCATGATTTAACCTAGTTTGTGGTAGATAGCTTGACACAATGTAGGTACAGTAGCTTCCCCGCTACCAAAACGCACTAATTCTAAAGCATACTTTGATCGTGTTGTTGCCGTGCTCTGAAAACTCCAGTGGTTCCATATAACTTCTAGGAGCTAAATAGAAACAAACTTCAAAAGCCTTTCATGGCTTCAACCTGCCTTTGCAACCTTATTCTAGATTTCTCCCCCTTTCTATACCATACATTCAGTAGCCCAGCCACACACATAGCACTTCATCGCCTGTTTCCCCCATTCCCCCAAGTTACTCTTGCCTCTCTCTTAATTCTAAGGGAAACCTGATGGACTTTTGAGATCCTGCAAATATAAAATTAACTTTGTACTTCTTTTCTTTTTTTGCCTTTTTTGGAGAAGGGAGGGCAGGGCAGTTGGGGTTACGTGACTTGTCCAACACTACACAGCTGTGGCCAAAATTGAACTCAGGTCTTCCTGATTCCCAGGCCAGTGCTCTGTTCACTGCACCACTTAGCCACCCCATTTGTATTTATTTCCACATATGCTTATCATGTACACCTCTCCCCTGACTGGGAATGTTTAATTTTGGTCTTTGCTTGCTGATTAATTGGGGGCTTTTTTTTTTTTAGCAAATTGAACGTGTATATCTTTCAATTTCCTAAGATTATTTTTTCTAGGATACACAAAACTAGTCCATTGATACATTTTAGTGGCAAAATCTCGTCAGCAGAGTCAATGCTTGGTACAAACCTGAGGTGTATTAGTTTGATAGCAGCTTAAAAACAGTATTACATGCAAAGGAAAGAATAATAAAGCTATTATAAATTGGTAAGTACTAATTTGAAAGAATAAATTTTGAGCAAAGCCGTATCAGCAAATGAAGGAAAATGTAGAAAGGATGAATAGAATAGGCGTGACCTGAGCAGTCAAATGTGAACGTGTGTAAGTTTGATCTACAGATAGCTATCTTTTTCATCTTAGCTACTTTAAAAAAAAACCTATCTAAATACAAAGTACCTGAAATGTCTTACATGTTAATACATGTGTATTATACTTACATACTGTGACTTGTCTGCCCCACCTACACAATAGCTACTGTAAAAGACCGTATCTTACAAAGCAATCGTTTTTTAAAAAGGCTTTAATCAAAATCATAAAAATTGTTGCAATTAAACTTTCGTAGGCCCATTTTCCCTGAAAACTGCATTTGATAGTTTCACAGAGTTTCAACAGCATATTCAATTACATGGTGGTTTCCCTCACATTCCAACAGCACCTGAGCAATAAGGAGGCAGGACACAACAAGTATAACATACACACAGGTGAGATTTAACATTTTCTCACCTATTGGGTCATCAATTGAAACAACCTGTGACCATGACTTCAGTCTCCTGTGAAGTTGTACTCAGTGTTGTCAAATTAAACCAATAACCTCAAACAGAAGTACACCCTCATCTAAATGAGCACCTCTGACTCAGACTCCCTGCATCCTTCCTTTGAATTGCTGTTTACTTCTTGCTGCTTGGACCAGCATGAGGCAAAAATCAAGTTTCCTCTAAGGGCTGACTACTGTATCATAGGCATTCCTTCTGAATTCAGAAAGCCAGCTTTTGAGCAACATAAGAGACCTTACCTTCTTACTCAGGTCACTTACTCAGGTCAGAGACCACAGAAGGCCACTTGTCTTTGAAATACATCACTAACAACCAAGCCTTTAACAAATGGGCTTGTTAGGTTCAATGACAGGCATGTGACACCAGCTGAGGGCATCACCCTCAGAGGCACCAAATAGCATATTTCTTTTTAAAACAAAATGACTGGGAAACTAGCAACCCCTACCCCTCAAAAAAAACTTTTTTTAGAAAAGAAAAACCCTTCAGCCAGCCTCTAACCCTAGTTTTGTCAACATTGGCATTAAGTCACAGATCCAAAGGACGGTGGTGGGATGAGCTCTCCCCGGCACAACAGCTACAGGGGAGAAAAATGGCTCCTCAGGCAACTGCTCTTTGATCTGTCTTTGGCTCCCGCACATCACTGTCCACTGAGAAAAGCCAAGTGTCCTTTGGTGCATCTGTTGGCATAATGTCCTTTTTCGCCACACTGGAAACAGTGGGAAGAAAGAATATTTTCAAATTCTGACACATCAAACAGGATCATTTAAGTGTTTTTAGAGTTCCCAATAGGAAAGGAAGTTTAGAAAGGAAAGAATGGTAAAGGGAAAGTCCCAAACATCATGGAAAGTATGTGAAGAGACAAAAACAAGAGCCTATGGGATCTGTTCCTACCTCTATTACCTTCTTGGGATGGGCCAATTACTTACCTGAGGCCCAGGAGACCATATCAAAAAGTTCTTGGCTGGATAAGATGGGGAAGAGACTACAAAATGTGAGGAACCACCAGGGACTGAAAAACAAAGACTTGACACAGGATGAGCTGATGGTGACCGAAGAACAAGCCCCTCTCTTCATACGCTGAGAAAGTTAGCTTTCCTCTTGACTCTTGTGGCTAGCTGAAGCAAAGCCATGACGCGTCCAGTCACTGAGGCAAAAGGGGGAAAGTTCTCTCCCTTCCTCCAAACTACTTTTTCCTTCTAGAAGAAACTTGGTTCTTGTTGGACCTTGGCTGAACACTAAATAACTACCACGTTATACCGCTTAAACTCCCTGAGCTGGGCCCCTCTATCGATCAATGACTCTTCAGAGTTAAGTGATGCCTGGAGGAATGAGCCTAGTAGAGGCCGTATTCACAGGCTCACTAATTTGTGCATTACTGAGGACCGAATTTTCACTCTTATCCCCTTCCACGCTACTGCCAGACTTTTTATGCATCAGATCTGATCTTGTCATTGCTCTCCTCAACTTGTTATGAGGCTCCCAGCTGCCTACTAAGTAAGGTTCAAGCACCAAAGGCCAGCACTCGGGATCTGCCAGTCTAGCACCACATCTACTCACTGGTACTACCTCTCACATATGGTATATTCCGGCCCTGTCAGACTCCCTGCCCCTAACTTTCCTGGCTCTGGACCTTGTGCTTATTCACTCTACCTCTTCTCTATTTACTAAATTCTTTCCAGTCTTTTAAAGCCCAACCCATGCCAATTTTTCTTGAGTCTCCACACCTCCATCCCACCACACTGGTAACAACCCTTCCCAACTTCAGACTTCATACAGCACTTTGCTTAGATTAGTCATTCATATGTGTCACACACCCCCAACTAAACTGAGCTCCATGAGGGCTAAACCTGGCATATTCCCTCAGAGCCAGACACAACACTACCAAGGAGGCCCCTAATAAATGATACTAAAACTCAGCAAAGACAAACATTTCTTTGGAGGTGACAGCACAGCTCAATAGATGGAGGGGACCCAAGTGTGAGTCCCAATTTTGTCATTACCCAGCTGATATGACCTTGTGCAATTCACTTCCTTCCCCTGTAGGAGCCTCAGTTTCCCAATCTGTACAAGGAAGGGGCTGAAGATGAGCTCTAAGGTCCTCTATGATTCTATTAATCAAAACAAATGAGTTTTGGCCTCATAGTTTAGGAGTCATCAATAATTCTCACATTTGAATAATGTTTTAAGTTTACAAAGCTCACAGTCATATTAATTGTGTCCCCATGCCTCCTGATGAACTACTGAAAAAGCAACATTTCCCAGGCATGCTCAAGGCACTTAACCTCTGCCCCCAAGCAAACATCCAGCCTTCCTTACCTTGTAACACGTGACCTGCTCCAACGGCCGGGGTCCCCTGTTGCCCACGTTGTTGTTTTGAGACTGCATGACCCCAATGACCTGCGGGGTTCTCTGCTGATTGGGAGAAGAGTTCTGACTCGTTAACTGGATCAAGGAGGACGACCTTTGTAATGGTGGATTGTTATTTTGCTGGAAAGAGTTACACAACACGGTTTTACTGAGGAAAACTCGTGCACATGTACTTTTCAAAGGGGGGGAGGGAAGGGATAAAAAGGATGGGACTTCTCCAAGACTGAAGCCAGCAGGGAAAAGGATTTCCTCTGCTGCCAGGCTCAGTGGAACAGGCAAAAGAAGAAAGGAAAAAAAAAATCCAGTGAAATGAGTTTCTCAACCATACATACATATAAAATAAAATCACCACACACAAAAAAAGCCAAGACAAAGGAAGTCTTCAGGACCAACTAAGATCTTAAGCCATTTCTGGAGTTGTGGTTTTAAATCAAGATTAACAGAGCAGATGGTTATTAGGTCATGTGATGTAAGAGGAAAAAAACTAGCTTGGGGTGGGGGGACAATGGGGTTGGGAGGTTACAACTAAATTACTGTACAACCTCAGACAGGTTATTATTCATAACCACCTCCGGGGACTTCTGGGTTGGGTTGTTTTTAACCTATAAAATGAAAGGTGTTGGACCAGATGATATAAGGTCCCTCAAGCTCTGACATTTTATAGTTCTATAGTGACAAACTGACTATTTTTGACCAGGGCCCTAGAAAATTCCATGTCTCTTGAGAAGTCACTTGAAGGGTAAGATAGGGGGGCCTGAAAAGGCATGGATCTCTGACAGTAAATTCTTGGGTGAACATCTTACACATGGAATTCCAGCATTAGAAAGGTCATCCAGGCCATTCACACACTGGAATAATCATCCCTAAGCCAAGGACTTTCAGTTTCTTCGCAATGAAGAAAAATTGATTTCCAAATCTAATGATTGCTACCAGAAGGTTAGGGAGTACAAAGAACACAGATCATGGATAAAGGTGGAAACAGCCAACCGACAATGTTTTCAGATACCTTAAAAGCTGGAGAGCAACCAAATTAAGATTCTGAGATCAAACATATTAATCAGCCTGTGAAGATCTATGCCCTAAGTCATCCTGGCCATATGTCTATGTGAATCTGAAAAGATCTCCACAGAAGGACATTTCACAACTTTCCTTGGCTCCAATATTAAATCCAGTGTCCTAGCACCCTGTGTGTACACGCACACGCACGTGCACGCACACACACTCACACACACCCTTGTTTCATTCTTCTTTCTAGCTTCTCGAACATGCTCAGACCAGATGAGGGGAAAATTCAATGAGAAAATAGTCATTTGTTATTTCTTGACCTTGGCCTACCACCTCTCTGTACTCATGATAGTGCCCATAAGTTCTCTGCTCATAAACCCTGGCTCCTCAGTTATTTCTGTTTTCAGGCAGGAATACAAGTTTCCAGGCCTGAATACAAAAGCCAAGTCATGAGACGAGCATTTAACCCTTATTGGGACTACTGACATAAGACCAAATCTGATACCAGACCATTTCAGCTCTGGAAGGTAATCCAGGTGCCTCAGGCTCTACAAACTCATTGGTGGAAAACTGAAGACTTTTTTCCCTCTAACTCACACTGTCCCAGCCCCACAAATATTAAGATTGAGGAATAACACATTTCCTTCATGTTCCCATGAAGCAGTTTCTAAATCTCATTAGAAGCTGACTTTGAGGAGACAATGTGCTACTACCCTAAAGTAGGGGATGACAGGTACAGTACCTTTGCCTGAGGCTGTGTCTGTTGAGGCAGGGGTGGTTGTTCCGTGGTCCCCATGGGCAATTCAAATCGAGGGCTGGTTAGCAGGCATAAATAGACAGACACACAGAGAAAAGTAAACAATTCAATTCTAAAGCTTGGATCTTTGGACAGTCCCATCAAAAAATCCACTCTTCTTCCCAGTCTGGGCCAAGATGCTCAAGTACATTGAGAGGTCATATGAAGGGCTTCCTTCTATATCCCTCCTACCATGCCTTCAAGATCTACTTCAAGTTCTACCTCCTTGGATGACTTTAGCCAAAGATATCTCCATCCTTGGACCTCCCACTTACTAACTGTATCACTCATGAGGCATTTACTGTTTTTTCCATATTTGTGTGTCTTCATTCTCTGCCTACATAGTAATAAAGCTCCTTCAATTCAGGAACTGTCTTCTTTTTTGTATCTTCCCCAAAGCCTAACACAAAACCTTAAAAAAAATTCTTAGCAGCATGGAAGAGTGTAATGAGCACTCAAAACCAGCTGAAACCTGGACTGAAATCCCATAAGACAAGAATGGGGAAGTGTTTGCTGAGCTTGTTTCCCCATCTGAAAAGTGGAAATGGAAAATGAAAGAGTTTTCCTAAGAATCAAGTGAGATGTATGAAAAACGTGAGTGCAAAGCACTTTATAAATGTCAGTTATTATGCTGATCAGTACCCTATAAATCCTTTTTTTGACACCCAAAAAGCAGAGTACCTAGGTCCACCTCAACAACTAAAGGGTGGAGAGAGAAAGTGGAAAACGGGGAAGGATGGGAACAGGGGAGATGCGTCCAGATACCGGCCTGCTGAAAGAACACCTGGGAGTTGACTCCGGGACTCCTTTGGCTTAGTCCTTTGTCTTTTACCACTGTACCCAACAATAGGGTCCTGCAGGATTTCACTAGCTCTCAGTTAATCGACCCCCAAAATAACTCTATTCAAAAACATGAAGGAGGTGAAATGTTTCTTCCATATCATGAGCCTCCTCTCTTGGAGGCCAGCTCCTGCTACCGGTCCCTAATCCACAAGCTACCCTACAAAGTGCTCAGAAATAGGCACTTCTGTCCCCCTCTCTGCAGAGGCCAGACACTGATGTGTTGGTTGGCATTGCCAGGGGGTGCAGTGGAGAGAGGAGCTATCTACTCAGAAATGAAGGTGATGTCAATACAAAGAATTGTTTTAAGAAAAGGATTAATAAACTCAGCTAGGCTAAGATACAAATACCAGGTTAGGACTCAAGAGTGTCGCTGCTGCTGCTGCTCTCCAGCACATGCACAACCGAACAGGCACCAAAGCCGCACTCCAGAGCAGCAAGCTAACAAGGTCACATTCTGGCACACAGCCATGGGTGGCAGAACTAGCACCTGGGGGGGGGGGGGGACGGAGGGGCGGCTCCTCCGCTCCTGAGATCACGCCGTCTGTGTGTGAGGCCAATCCCAGCCGAAACATTCTACCTGGAAATAGTTTTAAAAGGAATTCCAGTGCTGCACTGCCACATAGAGGACTCTGGCCGAAATGGGCATGGAGACCCTTCGAGTCCCCCAAGACAGACCACTGTTAATGGCTAAAGCACCTGAACCAAAGGTGTCATCTGGTCTTGCCTAGCTTTGTCTCTAACACTTGGCTAGGTGCACTCCCCTGGGAGGTCTAAGAAGGGCCACAGCTTCCCAGACTGCATCAGTGAGCTCCCCAGCACTGAGCCCGGGGCAGATGTTCAGTGAACTCTCAGTCAGGTTGAATGGGATCAGCTCTGGCTCCAGTGATCTGGCCAAGATTCTGGAATTCTCTCTCTATGACCAGTTTTAATTCAGACAAATAAGTAAATTTCAGTTTAAACTAGGCTTTGACTATTGGGTCAAGACATGTAGGGGAGAGAAGGGATGAAGATGAGAAAATACTCACTGCATGAATTTACAGGAAGGCCCTTCTGGACAGAATCCAACAAGGTAATTCACACAGATGACTCTCCTGGTATGCCTGTGCCTGCAGAGGGGACCTGAAAAACCAAGCACAGTAAAGCCCTCCATTCCTCAAAGTGAAAACTGGGGTATTCCCAAGACCAAGGCTGGTCTTAGGAGACCCTGAACAAGTCTCACTCAACATCTCTCCTTCCCCCCAGTTCTCAACACAGACACAACGTGACAAAAATAAAAAGGAAAAGAAGACCATGAAACATCTAAGGGGAACAATATTCTTACTGTATGCCATGTATGCAAGAGGAGGTCTGAATTACTACTAAGAACAACCAGTATAGGTTGTTTTATGTTACCTGTGTCCATTTTATGGACATGAGCAATATGAGTCTCATTTCTTTTCCAGCACCCCAATCAATGCCTGGCCATTTGCCATTTACCATATTCATTTCAATTCAATTAGCATTATTAGACTTCTATCCTAAGGCAGGATTCTAGGCCACTAATAATACAAAGACTAAATGGAAATCATTCCTTATCCTCAAGGAGTTTCCATTCTCCTAGGGCAGGGGTTCTTAACTTCTCTGTTTCATGGGTTTTCTCTGTAATCTTATGTATTTTATTCTATGTATCTAAAATTTCTTTTTAAAGGAATCCAGGACACACAAAAAAATAAGAAGCCCTGGATGATGTGGATCCATTTAAGCAAACAAATAAATACAATTTAAGGGAGAGAACAGAGACAACCAGAAAGTTCAGGAAATATCACCTGTGGGAAGTGGCAGCAGAGGAAGTTTTTAAGGAAGTTAATGAATAAGAGGTGGTAGTAAGGAGGGATGTACCCTGGGAGAAGGCATCCTGCACAAGGCACCAAAGCATGGAAGGCAAAAGAGGAAGGCCAAGGTTAGGAAACAGCAAGTAAGGCCAGTTTAACTGGAAGGTAAATTCATGAAGCAAAGTAATAGAAAATAAATCTGGAAAAATAGGCTGGAGCTAACGTGTAAAGAGCTTTAAATGCCTAGTAAAGGAGTTTGTATTTTATCCTAGAGGCAACAGAGACTCAAGAGAGATTCTTAAACAAGAAAGTGACACGGTCAGACTTCTGCTTTACAAAGATGATTTGGACAGAGCAGAGGGAAGAAGCTAAAAGCAGGGAGACCAATAGGGGATATTACAATAACTAGGAGGGTCTGAACCAGGGTATTGGCCATAAAAGTAGAAAGAAAGAAGTCAGAATTAACAAGACTTATTAACTGCCTGGAAGTAGGGGGTGAGAGAGAATCCAGAGCCCAGAGTGACTCTGAAGTTGTAAACCTGGGTAACTGGCAGGATACATGCGCCAAGGATGAATCACAAATGGGTGAAGCAGAATAGAAATCACAAGCTACATATCCCCAAACTGATCAGAGTGGAGGTTAGGGAAGGACACCCCAAATGATCAATACTACCTCCTGAACCAGTTGTGTTGACAGGTGTTGTCAATGAATGAGTCTTGCTCTGAAGTCTGAACTGTAGGCCCAAGGTTTTAGCCTATCACTTCTGCCCCAGCTGTGCAAGTGGTGCTATTAACCCTGAAAACTCCTCCCCTGCCCTTAGACCATGTTAATGCTACCAACCAACAGAGGGTATGGTAGGGCAAAGGATGCCCCCCTTATCTTCTTCCAGAGCATCACATCTCCGTGGACTTACCATGTTTGCAGAAGCCTCGGTCATACCAAGGGCAATCTTTGATCTTGGATTCCGGGTCGATGTGGAGAAAGGGACATTCTTTGTTACTGCACTCCCCTGAGCAGAAGTCCAAACACAGGCATGTCAGACAGCTCCAAATCGCAGGGGAAAGAACTACAAACGGCAAAGACTGAAGAGTCCCCCAGAATAACCACAGTTGGCTCGCAGAAGAGCATGAACCACGCTCTGCCTCTCAGCCACCAGACTCACTCTTGCTCCCACAGACATGAGCACCCACCTCGTGCTTTGCCTCAGCCCTAAGCTCCCCTGGGTGCCTGCACTCACTCCCAGCCATCTGCTGCAGCTTCACTGCCTTTCTTAAAAGCTGCAGCCCCTGTTCCCTTGCTAGAAGGGAACTTGGCCCATGTGGTCAGTGCTCAAATAGAAGGCAAGAACTCAGAACTCCTGGTTTCAATTGCCATCTGCTACCACTCTGCATTTTTTCACCACTGTGAAAGAAGACACCTGAGTCTATCCCTGTGTAAAATGAGGATTGCAGTGCCTCTGAAAAAATTCTCATCACCAATAAGCTCTACAATATGTTGGAGTTTGTCTCTTCAGGCACTGGGATACATGGTTATTCACACTGAAAGTGTACTGCCTCCTCTGACGATAGGCCTACGTATGGCTCAGCTGGCAATTAGATGCCACAGCTCTCCAAACCCAGAGTTGAGCTATCAGTGGGAGAGGAAAAGGAAAGGAGACAGATCTTCCATCTGCCCTGGCCTTGCAGCTCAGACCCTACCAACAACAGAAACTATACTTGGAAAGAGACAGTCCAATGGAACCAGACGTTCACATATTTGTAAAATATTCCTCTACTAAAACCCCAACAGCAGCCCAGAACACTGTGCACTCCCACTAGCACTAAGGAGCTATCTTTATGGGCTATGGCAATTTTAGTGAGGTATGCTATACCTCTGGAATAGAGACCACATGGTGCCAGCTGTCATTTCAGCATTCTTTCAAAAACAAGTGCTAGGAGGGCTCTCCTATTCAATGGCCACAAGCCCTCATGTTCCAGGCCACCAGTCAAGTAATCTGAATTCACAGGGCAAATAATCTTTAGAATCCTCCAAAGTTCTTCCAGGTGCTGAGACACCAGGAACTGAGCCTCAGGTGGAAGAAAACAATCAAAGAGCTGACACGGTTCAAATAACTGCTGCTTCAGAAAAATGAGATTGGATGGGAGTGGCAGACACTCGTATTAAGAGGAAAGATAACCCACAAATGGGTAACTCAGGTCTTTAAAGCACCAGCTACGTTTCTACTACAAAGCTAGAGACACAAAGCAGTTCGGGACTAAGCGCAGTCCTAGCTCTGGTACTGTGTGACCCTAAGCAAGGCATGAACCTTTCTGATTCAGTTCTCCCACCAAAAGCTACTCCAAAAAGGCTACTGAAGCCCATGTTGATTTGAGGGGTGAGGGTTCAAAGAGACACAGAATGGGAGGCTGAGTGGCCTTGGGCTCCTCTGCCTGGCCTGGCCACACCCTTTACCGAATTTGGAGTAGAAGTAACACTCAGGCATCTTGGTCATATCATACTCATGCAGGAATTCGCACTGGTCTCCCTTCTTGCACAGTCCTCGAAGCCAATGTTTGCACACAACAGTCTTCTCGCCACTAATGTGACGGAATGGACACATCCCCCCTGCCAAACAAGACAAGACATTAGTGGGTGGGGTGCACCGCACCCTCCTCCAGGTCCAACCAACAGACTGACTCAAGGGCAATGCCAGACGATCCTAAAGGAGCTCTAAGCTTTGCTGACATCAAAGTACCCTGGGGTTTACAAACTACTCCTCAAAGGATGTTGGTGTACAGGAAACCGAGGGCAGTAGAGTGGGAAGAGCCAGAGGGTCTGGTTCTGTTGCTAAGTCACTCTGGCGAGTCCCTTAACTTTTGGATTTAATTTTGTTATTAGTAAAAGAGGAATGACATCGGCCCCACCAACCTCACAGGATTGTTATGAGAATCAAATGAGATGACAAATGAAAGCACTTGGAAGAAAACCAGATGCTGTTCGGTAGGTGGGTTGGTTAACAGGAGTTTGCCAATGAGTAATAAGCAGGCTGTAACATACAACTCCTTCCATGTAACAAGGAAGACTATCGATCAAGATTCAGTAGCTAAAGATGGATGAAAAGCCCCACCAGGACAGACTACTTGTCCAACTCAGTCAGGTGTCCTTAGTTACATCCCATGTTTTAGGGTTAGTGGCCTGCCTCTTAGAGAAGAGCAAAAGGTTAATCCTGAAGAGCAATGTGCTTAACAAATCAGAACTGGGTCTAATTCCCAATGTACCCAATCATTCAGGGAACCAGAGTGCAGATGGCAAAAAAGAGTATGTACAACAGATTGCATCATCTGTAAAAAGGGAATAACACTTGCCTTGCCTACCTCAGAGGGTAGACTAGGAAGCTGAAACCTGGGGACAGGGAAATAAATGGCCCAGGACCTCCAGAGAACTTCTTACCTTTTCCACAGGCAGCTTTCAAAAAGAATTCACAGACAGCAGCCCCCGACTCTGTGAAGAGGAGAAATACCAAATAATGTTTATCTGACAATATATCAAAGGCCATTTGCCATAAGAACCATCTTTGTCCTCTCTCCATCCAAAACCCTCTAAAAAATCACTTCTTACTCTTTCTTCATTCCTCCTGGGATACAGATTCCAGTTATCTAATGAACAGGTACTGTTCACTGTTCCCCTTGTCACTCCAAACTGGCTATATCCATGCTTGGTCCCCATTCCTTCCTGTCTCCTCTAGCATACTGCCCCCACAATCGTTCCCCTCTCTCTAATCTCCTATCTCTCCCTAGCCATCCTTGCTGCCCACACACCTACTCAGGTCTCCCCATTATTAAAAAACTCTAAATTGATCTTATGATTCCCTCAAGCTATTGTCCTCTATGCCCCCTCCCTTACACAGCCAAACTCCTAGACAAAGCTGTCTAGAATCACTGCCTCCATGTCCTTCCTCTCATTTCTCTATGCTTTGCAAATTGGCTCCTGGTTTCATCATTCAAATGAAAGCGCTCTCTGCAAAGCTACCAATGATCCCTTCATTACAAAATCTAATGGCTTTTTCTCCATCTTGAGGCCTCCTGATCTTTCTTTGCAGCATATGTCACAATGACCACTGCCTCCTGGATAATGTCTCCTCTTTGGGTTTTAATGACTGTTTTCTCTTCATTTTTCTCCCATCTGACCACAATATCAGTCTCCTTTGCTGGATCCTCATCCATGTCCCACCTCCCTCTGACTGTAATGAGTTTAACTATCATCTTTTTGAAAATGAATCCCGGACCTATACATGCAGACCAACTCTCTTTTCTGAGCCCCAGTCCTGCATCACCAATTCTTTCCTAAACATTTCAAAAGAGATGTCCAGAAGACATCACAAACTCACTATATCCAAGCAGAACTCATGATCTTTCCCTCCTCAAACTTCTCTCTTTCCAAACTCCCCTGTTATTGCTGAGGACACTGCCACCCTTCTAGCCACCCAGGTTCTCAAGCTCTGAATGATCCCTGACTCCTCACTATCACACACCTCTCAGTCAAGTATTGTCAATTCTACCTCCACAACATCTCTCACATTGGCCCCCTTCTCCTGACTCACACAGCCCCCAGCCATGTTTAGATCCTTCAGCATATCTGCTAGGACTATTTCAATAGCCTCCCAACTGGTCTCTCTGACTCAAGTCTCCCTTTTCCAGTCCAACTTCCGCAAAGCTGCCAAAGTGACATTCCTAAAACACAAGTCCAACCAGCAGCACTCTCATAAATTCCAGTGCGCCCTTATAACCACTAGAATTAAACACAAACTCTACCATCTGGCATCCTTTCACAAGCTGGCTCCAACCTACCTTTCCAGATTTATTATATGTTATCCCTCTTCACATATTCGAAAATCCAGCCAAACTGGCTTTCTTGCCATTTCTCCACGAACGACAGTGCACCTTTATGCCTCTGAGCCCAGAACACTCTGCTCTCACCTCTGCCTCTTAGAATCCCTTGTTCCCTTCAAAATTCAACTTACACTGCCTTCTACACGGGTCTTTGGTGCCTTTCTCGATCCCCCTGGAAGCCAGAGTTCTCAAAAAAGTTACTTTTGATTTACTTTGTATAAATTTACATGCTGGGAGGTGGGACGATGGCAAGTTTCATTTCTCTCTATATATCGCCAGATAACAGAACATAGCAGGTGCTTAATAAACGTGTGCTGATATTTCATTTTACTCCCTTTCACATACCCTCTATGCTATTTTTTTCTTGGAGGGAGAAGGCAGGGCAATTGGGGTTAAGTGACTTGCCCAAGGTCACACAGTAAGTATATCAAGGGTCTGAGGTTGGATTTGAACTCAGATCCTCCTGACTCCTGAGCCAGTGCTCTATTCTAGTTAGCTTAGCCTGCTACAGCTGGTCCCTGTAAGGGACATTCCATTTCCTATTTCTATAACTTTATACAGAAGGTTCTCTGTCTAGCTGAATCCCTCATTTCTTTCAAAAAGGGCCCAGGTTCCACCCCCTGAAATTGAAAGCAATCCCTTTCATTAGCAAAGCCCCCTGAATATCAAGAAGTTTTTCTTTACATTGAGCTCAAATTTCTCCCTCTAACCTGAGTTCACTGTCCTAACAACCTAGACTGCTTTTCTTTCCAAACTTCAAAGGCTTTTTGAAACAGACTTCAATTCCAAAGGCATTCTGAAGCTTTTTAAAGGAAAGGCTTGGATGTTCAGACATTCTGCTTTGAGGTCTTTTTTTAAGTATCAACAAAAAAGCAATCCAGAAATTTAACATTCAAAAGTTAAAGATTAAAGCTGCCACCTTCCATAAAGACTGAAGGTAATATCTGAGATTAAGACTAGCATTCTAAACCTCACAAAGTTTCTCACTCACCACCCCAGACCTAGGGACAACCTTTGGAGTTTGAAGAATTCACAGGGTTTACACAAAAGGTAAAGTGGTCTGAACTTGGGAATTAAGAAATAACTTGGGCATGATGAGATAAATCTTAGCCAAGTGTTAGTGATGGTTCTGAATAACCAATATACACATAGGAAGCCTACTATGGTCAAGAAAGTCCTTTGCTATACACAGTAGGAGAAAAAAAGTGTTAAGACCTGGTCCCTATCCTAAAGAAGTTCATAGTCCAGATAGGAAGAAGAGATTTGTTTCAGATTGATATAAGATAAATAACAACAAGCAGTCGGTAAGTAGCATAAATAGTAAGTCCTGTTTAAGATTTCAGAGCAGGAATCAATCCATCCAGGTTAAGAATGATTCTACAAGCCGTTCAAACTAAACTAGGCCTGTAGGGAGAAAAGAGTAAAGAACCTTCTTTTGTTTATCCGTTCTGTTGGGTGATGAAGGGAGATTAGAAAGTATAAATCTTCCTGCTTGAACAGAAGATGTACTTAGTACTTCCTGCTCTTCCTCAATTCTCTGCTTTGCTGTCCACAGCAACAGGAAAAGCTGTCCAGCCCAGATCTCCATCACTGAGCTCCACTCAGAAGCTATGATGCAAATTCAAAGTACCAGAGACAAAGTATTTCAGAGCTGGAAGGGGTCTCAAAGGTCATCTAATCTAACTGGTAGTTGACCAGGAATCCCCCTCCACTACCTGCCCCAAAAGTGATCATCTTTGAAGTCCCTGCTTGAAAACATGCAGCTGAGTAGGAACTCACTGGTTCCTGGCTTGGCCCAATCCATTCCATTTTTTGCCACCTATAATTATTGCAAAGTTTTCTTTATAAAGGCTGATCTGCCACTGTCGCTCCTGCAAACTCACTGCTTCTAGTCTTGGATCTTTCTTCCAAATGAAAAGCCCTCAAATACACAGAAGCCAGGATCTGTGGTCAAAGTCTTTTCTACCCCAGACTAAATACCCAAGTTCCTTCAACCAGAGTTTCTTCACCATCCTCACTGGTCATCCTCTTCTGGTCAAATTCCAACTTGTTTATCTCCTTCCTAAAATGTAATACCCATAACTGAACAGAATACTTCCAATATGATCTGACCATAGGGATGATTTTTTTTAACTTAATCATTCTATCACTAAACATTTATTAAGCAGTTTACTATGCGCTTTGCAGTGTTATACACTGGAGATACAAACACACAAAAGGATGGAAGACGACATGCAAATAAATACAAAGCAACCTGCATACAAGATCAACAGGAAATAATTAGCAGAGGAAAGAGCCTCAGAATTGAGACTGCTCCGGAAAGGCTTCCCGTAAAAGTCTAGATTTTAGTAACACAAGTGCAGGGCTTCACTTTACTGGATTCTGGACGGCTCTAATTTAATCATGGAAAAACTTCTTGACATTGAACAGAAATCTCTATTTCTACAAAAGGCAGTGACGTTTGGAATTTGGCGTCCTGCAGATGCCACTTATGAGCTGTGACCTGGGCAGTCACATACAAACATCTGAAGATCAATTTCCTGCCCATAAAATGAAGATTACAGTAATCATGCTAACTCCTAGCGAAGCTGCTGTAAATACAGAAACACAACGTAAACGTGAGCCACCACAGTTAACATTATTGCTGCTGTTCCCATTCCACCCCGTGCTACTCCGTCTGCCCTTGAGGGCCAATCAAAACGACTGTGATCCCTCTTTCCGCAGCGCCAACCTTTCAAAAGCTAGAATGCAACTCCAGGCAACACGTCCTCCCCTCTGGTCTTTTCTTATAAATATCCCCAAGTCCCACGAATTTGGGGGGGGGGGGGAGGGGTATGGACACCCTGGCCTCGCAATCGAACGAGCTCACGGGGCTCCGGACAGTGGAGAGGGAGAAGGGGAAATCAGTGGGGGTGGGGGGAGGGGAAAGGAAGAGGGACAGGAAGTTGGGGGTGTTAGGATTAGCTAAGGGCCAACTTCGGGTGCCCGCCTGGTTCAGTCAGCTGGGCTCCAGCTACACCGAGGTTTGTCATTCGTATAGGCACTAAAGGACGTGGACACTAGGTTTGGGATCAGAAGACCCGGGTTCAAGTCCTAGCTCGGGTTCACTTCGTGGCAGCACACCGCTGGGAGAATCCCACCCGTTTTAATTGGGCCTCGATTGCCCCATCTGTCAAATGGGGGCATGACTCCCAGAGAGGAGAGGGACCGGCCCCAGAGGCCTGACTCACTGTCCATGCCGGGGAAGGGCAGCGGCTGCGCCCCAAGCTGCTGCTCCACCGCGATCTCCAGGTCGAACTTGATGTGGTCCACGCTCGCGATGAGCTCCTGCATCGTGGCGGCCGGCGCGGGCCCTCCCGGGACCCGGATCGTCTACTTCTTCTACTTCTTCCTCCTCCGTCTCCTCTTCCTCTACTACAGCCCGGGACCCCGGCCCGGCCCGGCCCGGCCCGCGCTCTCTTGTTCTCTCTCTCCTCGGACTCCTCCTCGGCCCGAGGCCGGCGCGCCACCCCGCCCCCCTCCCCGCCGCTCTTCTTGCCTCAGCCCGCCCCGCCCCCCGCGGGATGCCGGGAGCGCGACCTCCGACCCCGGACCATCGGCGACCAATCGGGTGCTGGAGGAGAGGGAGGCGTGGTTTGGAGAGCCGTCTGCGGCCCTATCCAGCGCCGATCCCGGGGGCGGGCAGCCTTGCGGGCTCTGACGTACGTTGTCACGCTGCTCCGCTAGCTCTCGTTCGCCCCGGGCTTCCTTCCGAGAGCCGGCGGCGGCGGAGACCGCGTGCCGGTGAGGCTTCTCGGAGGCCCTCGGAGCGCGTGTGCGCCTGCGCCGGGCGCGCGAAGGAAGGCGGATCGGGGTGAGTGCCGCTGGGGAGGAAGCGAGGGGGCCGGAGGGCGGTGGGCGTCGGGCGCCCTGAGTTCAAATCCCGCCGCCGTCACTCACTTAGTAACGGGGAATTCTCTCCACCCCCCTGAGCCTCGGCACTTGTATCTGTAAAAATAAGTATCGGATGAGCTGCCGTGGGGCGGGAGACCTTAGATCTCCCTCCCATTTTACAGATAGGGAAACCGAGGCCTGGAAAGAACCGACTTGCCAGGCATCAAGTAGCAAGTGGAAGCCACCCGGGCCTCATACCTACCTAACCCTAAAGTCAGTGTCCTTTCCAGCGCACCTCGAAGGTAATACCTATTCCAGGGTCCTGGTGGTGAGGAAACTCGCCTTAGCTTGTTCCGACAGACTCCAGAACCCTTATAAGTCCTGAAAACGAGGTCTTTCCGGCATTGGCCCCCACGCCACCCCGAATTTGAATGGACTGAACATTAGCTTTGGAGTCAGGGGCCCCAAGTTCAAATCCTTGGCTTACCCAATTACGACTCCCTCGGACAAGTCATTTCCCTGGGTCGCAGTTTTCTCATCTGTAAAATGAGAGGCTTAAGACCCCTAAAGATGCTTCTAGCCCCAAATCTGATTTTATGCTATCTCTCTTCTCCCCTTAACACACACACACTCTTCCAACTCCTGTGCAAACTCACTTCTCTATATACATCCATTCTCACAGCTGGGATGGGGACCATCGGCCGTACACTTTGACACTTCACCTTTTTCTTGGAGAACAGCCCCGGTGTGGAATGCCTTAGAGCTTTATTCACCTCCCACCCCGAGGGGATTTCTTTGACCTTGAGTTAGCCTCGAAAGAATTAGCCTGGAATACTCTGCCCCTCTTACCCCCCCCTCCACAAATAAATTTATATAATACTTTTTAAGAGGCTTTACTCACATCCATTCTCTAGAGCATTGGTTCTCAACCTTCCTAATGCTGTGACCCTTTAATACAGTTCCTCCTGTTGTGGTGACCCCCCCCCCCACCATAAAATTATTTTCATTGCTACTTCATAACTGTAATTTTGCTACTGTTATGAATCATAATGTAAATATCTGATATGCAGGATGTATTTTCATTGTTACAAATTGAACATAGCCCACAGGTTGAGAACCACTGCTCTAGAGTAATACAAGTTTTATCCCCATTTTATAGGTGAGAAAACTGAGTCTCAGAGAAGTCCAGCATCATGCCACCATTTTAGGAAGTGGCATGACCACTTCCAGGGTTCTAACTCAGGTCTAATGTCTAAGATCAACATTCTTTTCACAACAGGCTATCCAAAATAATTTATATGAAAGTCTGAGTGTGTTTGGCATTTCATTACTTTTTTTTTTCCTTAAATTTGAATTAGCTCCAGGACCCAGACTGAATCAGTGAGAAATCCATGGTAGACAACAGCAAGAAGAGACATGAAAATCGTACAGCTGATCTCTAGCCCATGCCTGGCAGGGTCATTTGTCCTAAGACACCTTCATCCATGGGTGGGCCCCAGTGGAACTAGATGGGTAGGTCAAGGAAAAAGCCTGGCATTTCAGAGGGGCTCATGGCAACTGCTGGGATGCCTGGGATGGAAGCAGGCGTGTGGGATGCTGAGACTATTTGGATCCTCCCTCCCCAAACTCAGTTCAAATGACTGGACCCAGAAGAGAGTAAACAGCGGTTCTGTGGAGCCCAATGAATCATGTTCTCCATCCCAGCTGGACACAAATGGAAACGAAGAGGAAGAGAGCTTTGGGACCCTTTCTGACAAATATTCATCTAGAAAAATGTTTCGGAAAACCACAGCAGACTTTCACAACTTAAGGCTTCACGAATTTGAGGATGAGGAAGATAAAACAGGGCAGAAGCATCAGAAGGGTCGGCGGAACACCCCTCACTGGTATTTCTTTCAATGCAAGAGGCTGATAAGGGAGAACAAGGTGAGTCCCCTAGCTCCCAGTTAGCACCTATGAAAACCGTGTCTCAAAATGTCTGACCAACTGACCTGTCACTTTCAGAACTTTGGTCCAACTACTCTATAAGAATCTTCCCCTCTGGTCAGACTGGTTTACCCATCAAACCCTAAGCACCCCAGCAAGACTCCATCCTCACACAGCGTTCCCTTTGCCTTCTTCAGTTGAATTAATTGAATTAGCATTGTGGGCTTCAGCTGTGCACCAGGCAGCCCTTTTATTCTGACCAAAATAGAACAGCCTCTGCCTTCTTAGAGCTTGTAGCCCTCTCTTCATACTTCAAGTCTTACCTCTTCCTTCCTTCCTTCCTTCCTTTCTTCCTTCCTTCCTTCCTTCCTTCCTTCCTTCAGCATACTTAACTAAAGAGTTGTTTGGGGTAAGGCCCCGTCCCATGCTGGACGGTGAGAGAGATGCAAGGAGAAACAAGACCCAGTCTGTGCCCCCACAAAGCTCACTGTTTTTA
>CM053599.1:192904135-192926782 GCA_028646575.1 Pseudocheirus occidentalis
AGGGATGTTAGAGGGCTCTGTATGGAGCCTGTGCCGGGCATTTTGCAAATTATGTCTTATATGATCCTCACAGTGAAGCCACCATGAGGTGAGTGCTGTTATTATCCCCATTATACAGTTGAGGAAACTGAGACAGAGAGTAAGTGACTTGCCCAGGGTCACACAACTAGTAAGTATCTGAGGCTGGATTTATTCAGCTCTTCCTGACTGCAGGCTTAAGCATTCTCTCCACTTGACACCTGACTGCCTCCCCTGTACTTAAGTGCTGCCCTGCAGTACTCTGGCAGTTCAGAGGAAGGAAACAGCATTTCTGTCCATAACTAGGTCTGTAAACCTGGTTGTCGTTGCTTTCTTAATATATTTTGATGTGTTTCAATATTACTGACTTCCTTCGTAATCCTGTGTATTCCATACATTTACAACCATTCTTCCGGGGAGTGCATGGTTTTCCCAGTGAGCCAGCAGCCTCCTGACCCCTGTTCTGTGAGAGCAAGGAGGTGTCCGGGAGCTGGCATCAGAACTGGGCTCCGAGGAGCTTCTGACTCCTTCAGTCCACACCCATTTCTTCTCTCCTTTGAACTAGCCCAGCACTTAGCATAATCCTCATTTGACACTTGACAGATTGTTAAACTCTTTATTCTGTGTTTATGTGTTCTCTCCCCAGCTAGAGGGAGCTCTCTAGAGGGAGACTGAGCCCTGTGTGCTTGGAACATAATACATGCCTGGAGTTGGCCCTCAGTATATGTTCACTGACCAAAATTTGTTTGAAAGAGGGCTCCAGCACACAGCCGCCAGAAACCCAGAGGTTTCTGCTGCCTCACAAGCACTAGGCTATTTGTCCTGGGATGAGAACAACCACATAGGCTCGGGCAGCTGCTGGGCTTCCCCATAGGCTGAAATCAGCCGTGGGAGAAGAAGAGGGTCCAGTTAGAGAAAAAGAACAAGTGGTCAAGTATAAAGAAAAAAGTTGGCATTTAAAGATCCTAGGAGAGGGAACCAGTGAAAAGAGAGAAAGTGTCTGTGTTGTGCGAGGTGAGTCGGGGGAAAAGGGGTGGAGAAAGAAATATAAAGGCAAAAAGATTGGGAACATGGTGCAGCCGCGACAAACAGAGCGGCCCAACATGGGGAAAACAAGAGAGCTCTTTTTTCAAGACAAGACCTTCATCAATAAACTGTCCTTCCTTTCCTCTCAGGTGAGGACAGCTGAGACCCAGAAGGGTAGGGGCCTCTGAAAAAGGAAGAAATGAGACTTTGGCAGAGTCTCTGTAGGAGAAATCAAGCTAGTGTTAATCCAGGTGACCGAGTGAGCACACATCATGGGATGTGCGTGGGGGACATTTGAGTTGGAGGGTGGCCTCCCAGATTGGTCTGGCACAAAGCCATTGTGATAGCTGCCCTTTTTTTCTTATTTGCTGACGGTGGAGGTGTAAGCAGGTCATGGAACCCAAAAATGGTTATTGGTGTAGCGAAGGAGGCTTTTTAGGGATGTTTCTTCTCTCCCCTTACTCCTCATTCCAAAGAAACACTTCTGTATTGTAGACCAGACCTTCTTCACCTGAGGCTAATGAACTTGGTTTTTTGTTTTGACAAATGTATTTTTTCAGTATAGCTGCCATCCTTCGTAATCCAATGTATTTTATTTTTGTGCATTGAAAAATATTCTTCTGAAAAACCTAGAAAGACTTACAGGAACAGATGCAAAAGTGAATGAGTAGAACCAGAAGAACGTTGTACACAGTAACAGCAATATTGTGAGATGAACAACCGTGAACGACTTAGCTATTTTTAGTAATACAGTGGTCCCAGACAACACTGAAGGACTTTTAATGAAAAATGATATCCATCACCAGAGAAAGAACTGATAGAGTCTAAATATAGATTGAAACGTACTTTTTAAATTTTGTTTTTCTTGGGGTTGTTTTGATCTGTGTTTTCTTTTACAACATGACTAATATGGAAATAATGTTTTGCATGACTGTACACATATAATCTATATTAAATTGTTTGCCTTCTCAATGAGGAGGGGAGGGGAAAGAGGGAGAAAATTTAGAATTCAAAATTTTAAAAATGAATGTTAAAAATTAAATGCTAAATAAAACATTTTTTAATGGCAAAGAAGAACATTCTAAATACAAAAATCTTTTTTTTTAATTCTTCTCAGAAATGGGCATTTATTTTACTAGACTTCCCAAGGGTCTGTGATACAGAAAAAGTTACCCCTGTTCTAAACCACCTCTCCTTGTGTTGTGTGCGTGTGTATACACTTGCACATATACATGCACTTACATACGATATTAATCATTACTTAATAATTATGAATAGCAGTTTATATAATTGTATAACGTACATATAGTGTATGTGTGTGTGTGTATGTGTGTGAGTGAGTGAGTGTGTGTGAGTGTGTTTTATGTGTTATGCCAGGCCTAAACACCCTTTCCCATGTTTCTCCTTTCCTGGTGGTGCCTGCAGCTGGCTGAGGCCCTGGATCTGTTCGAGACACAAATGCTGAAGGAAGAACGTCTCCAACCCATTGAATGTAACTATACAGTGCTGATTGGAGGCTGTGGTCGGGCAGGCTACCTAAAGAAAGCCTTTAAGCTCTACAATGATGTGAGTGCCTGGGGAGGGGAGGGAAAGGGTCTGGTGAACAAAGAGGCTAGCACAGATATACGTACATGCACACCCATTCAGCCTTGGTTTAAATGGGACTTTTATTCCTCTCAGTATTTGAGAGACAGCATACTTATATACAAATACATACACATTTATAAGAATAACTGTGTGTCCGTGGTCACCCAGGCTCTAACTAGTCTTAGGTCTGCCACATCGGAGGTACGAAAATGGCCTCGGTGGCTCCAGAAAAAAAGGAAGGAGAAGATATCTTCTCTCAACCACCATCCCACTAACTCCACAGAGCTGGGAGGTTCAGATTTTTTTCAAAGTATTGATTGTTTTACTGATTTTTTCCTCTTCTCTTTTTTTCTTTCCTGTTTCTATTAAAATCAGTCCATCAATAAATATTAAGTGCCTGCTATGTGCTGGGCACAGCACTAAGTGTTGTAGATACTCAAAGAAGCAAAAGATAGTCCCTGCCCTCAAGGAGCTTACAATCTAACTCAAGAAGCTAACGTGCAAACAAATAGGTACAAAGCAAACTATATACAGGATAAATAGGAAATAATTAACAGAGGGAGAGCACTAGAATTAAGAGGAATTGGAGAAGGCTTCCCCAAGGCTTAAAAAAATTCTTATTTCCAGGGAAGAGATGAATCAAGGGGGAAATTTAGGTAACATAAAAATAAAAAAGATATCAATAATTTTTTTTAAATGTATCACTAAATTTTAAAAGCAGCTTTATCTGGTTGCTGCCTGAGACATTGTAAAACTGTGGTTTTACGGATTCTTGTTCCTTATGGCATATTCTTTGCTATTACCCACTTCAGGAAAACTGAAAGAGTTGTTTGTGCATTTAAAAAGCGTAGACTCCATGCAATTTGCAGCACATTCAACAAAATCCAAGGCTCCCTTGGAACACCACTGCTGTAGAGGCTTTTGGTGCCAGCTGAGCTAGACCAGGGACAGGCTTGGAAATCACTCTCAGGTGCTCTCCCGAGCCATTCTCAGGACATGCCCTGCTCTTTAGGCAGCTCATACCTTGAGCCCCAGTTCTCACCTCTGGTTACTGGCCCTAATGAGGCTTTTCATCATTATCTCAGTTTACCCTTCTTGCAGTGAGGTCAGAGTCAAGCAAATAAATGGTTTCCGATGGGAAGCTTTCTGGTCCTGTTCAGGGGAGATACTTAACTCTAGCTTTATTTTATTTGTTATAGATGAAGAAACGGGATCTGGAGCCAAGCGATGCCACTTACACAGCCCTATTTAACGCCTGTGCTGAATCACCATGGAAGGACTCTGCCCTACAGAGTGCCCTAAAGCTTCAGCAACAGCTGCGGGCCCAAAACATTGAACTGAACTTGAAATCCTATCATGCACTACTGAAAGCTGCTGCCCGCTGTGCTGACACCAGGATGTGTTTTGAGGTCTTCAAGGTAGGGATCATTTTTTAAAATTATTATTCAACTCATCCCACATTATGGATACATTAAATGGTGCTGCCTATAGAAGTGGGTGTTCGGTAAATGTTATTGACCTCCCTGGCTTCCCCCCACTCTTCCTCCCCAACTAAGTAGAAAACAAGAATCTCAGCTTAGGTAGACAGATGTCATGGCATTTCAGAGGCAAAATTGATTCGGCATTTTCTCTGGCACCAAACTCATGTCATTAGGGTTAAGACCGAATATTTGTAAGGGCACAGGTTTATATTTTTACTTTTGGGATTGAGACTGATTCTGAAGGGTGTCAGTAGTGTTCAGAAGTCCCCCGTGCTTCTGTAGCCACCAGCCAGAGTTCATACCAGCATCTCAAAATCCCCTTCTCTGTTGGTGCTGATGGGAAAGTAGTACAAAAGGCCAGTCTTCAGACCTGATGTTGGTCAGTAAGTAGTCTGTCTTCAGTGAACTTTTATTAAATGCCTACTGTGGGCCGAACTTGATACTAAGTGCTTGATAGGGATACAAATAGGGGAAAAAAAAAAAAAGACAGCCCCCGCCTTCCAGGAGCTTACAACTGAATGGGAAAAGACAACACAAAAAGGAAGTTAAAAAACCTGGGTTTGGGAGAACAGGTACCAGACTCAGGGGCATGGTGAGGAAGCCAGTCAGAGAAGTCCCAGAGCTCTGCAGCCAGATCAGAAAGGACATAGGAATTTGTTTTGCTTTACCATGCATGGGGCCAGGGAGAGAACTAAAGATAGTTTTGGCCTCTGACTCCATTTTTTTTTTTTAACAAAGGTAGATAGTGGGAGTAGCTCAAGTGTTGAGCTCCAGATTTTGAAAAGTGTTAAAAAATAATCATATTCCTCTTGCTGGAAATATTACTATTTGTAATAATTTTTAGGTGAGACCAAAAAGGTTTATGTTCATAAATAACATTTTAAATTTTTTAAAAAGAAAGGGAGACCTGACATTGATACTCTTCATATACCCTGCCTGCCCAAGCTGTTAAATTTGTGATGTAAGGCAGTCACCGAGACTGAGGAGGTGGCAATCTTGTTGGTCAGAGGGGCAAGATCCAAAATCAGATTCCATGTAAATGTGAACCAGAACACCAGGCCAGGGTGATTTCTTCAGAAGGCCAGAATTTAAAAGGGTGAGATAGAAGCCAGAAAGCAGTCATAAGCACTACATTTAGGTGGGGAAATCAGGTGGCAGAATGCAGGGTAGAGGCTTTGAGGTGGACTGTGACTAACCTTGTCTAGCCTCCCACCCTTTACCGACCAGATTCTCTTTTTAAAGAACTGAATACATTTACCACTTTTGCCCCACGCTTCCCTAAGCTCATCACTGGCCAGGTCTGCATCCCCTGTTCCTCACTACACTCCGCCGGTAAGATTTGGGACTCCAGAAGGTATCACTATCTTGAAAATGCTTCTGCCAGCCCTTGGATTGGGATGACATTGGCAGGAGACATCTCTGTACCAATTCCAGAGCATGCCCTGGTTCTCTGACTCATTGTCTTCTGGCACCTGTACCTGTCTGTCAGGCTGCCAGGCACTACCCAGAGTAGGCCCTGTCTCTTCCTTGACTTTAGGAGGCATTGAACAGTATCTTTCTACTCATCCGCTATCAGTGCCAGTGGGCAAGGACTTAGCAGGATGCAGTTCATGGTCAAGTTGACAAAACTCAATAGAGCATAACAATGCCTTTCACGTAGCAAGCAAAGATTGTTGAATTGAATAGCACTGACCCGAGCTGATAGGCTGTAGGCTTCTCCCCACCTGCTTTATGGGGAGGAGGCCTCTTCCCCTATTTGCCAGATTCTAGGAATAGCTATTGTTGGGCAGGTCAGAGAAGACCTTGGTGGTCCAGGGGCTTCCCTCCGTCTTGGCTCATTCCTTTCTGTAGACTGCTTTGACTGCCCCTAGACATGCTACAAGTCAGCTACCATGGCCTCTGGCACTACCACAGAGGCATTGACTGGGGCCTGGTGGAGTGGTGAGCTGGGGGAATGATACAGAAGAGCATGATGGAATGTCTTGTGATAAGGGAATTCCTCAGTGGGCCACAGGGCAGCCTAACCATCATAATAATATAATGAGGTTTCTGTTTAAACGCTGTCTGCCCATCAGCTGTGGGTGGGCCCCAAGGCACCACAAAAGCCATCCTCACCCCAGGCCATTGAGGCAGGGAGGAGCTGTCCATAAACAGCTTAGAATAGGCCAAGAACCCTAGAAAGCCCTCTGCCTATCCGGCAAAAGGACCCAGGCAAAGTCCAGCTAAGGCCACAGGCCTCCTGCCACCTGGGGCAGCAGCTTCCTTCCCAAAGGGTACAAAGGGCCTCCCAGGAGGCCCAGATGAGCCAAGTACTTCCTCAAAGACCTGAGTCAATTGTGACTGCACTTCTGCAGCCCCCATTCAGGGCCTTGAAGTATGGAAGACAGATCATAGGATTGTAGATTTAGACCAAGACAGATGAGCCTGAAAGTGAGAGCAGGCAGATGACTTGCCCAGGGTCACACAGCTTGTGGTTGTCTCAAGTCTCTAACAACAAGCCCAGAGCTCCCTCCACTGCCACTGTCAGCAACAAGTAAGGGTTCAGACAACACTGTCTTTTCCTACCAGAGGGCTGACTGCACCAGGTGATTAGGGCAACCAGCAGGAGAGGTATAGCTCCCTTCTGGGGAAAGAAAAGGACAGGATTGGGTGTCAGGATCCAGGCAAGCCTTAATCACAAGGCCAGGCTCAGGCAGACCCAGGGTTTCTTCATAGCATTAAAATCCTGATGGGGAAGACCAGAAGCTCCTGCAGGATCCAAGGTGCAGGCCAAGAGATCGGTGCCAGATCAAAAGGAAGATAAAAGATGGGGAGCAGTCGTGTTTTTTACACAGGTCTCCTCAGCACTTCAGCTGTCTTCTGGGTGCTGCACCCACTGCCCACTCTTGCTCTGTCCAGAGTTATCAGTGGGCTCGTAGATGGGGTCTGCCATTGCCCGTCCTCACTCAGCTGTGCCTGTGTGGCTTTGGCCCCAGATAACCATGTACTTAAGAGGCCTCTCAGCAGTTACTGGAGGTTAAGGTGCTGTTGTATATGGAAGAGATTAGGCTTCTTCACCTTGTTAGAATGAACCACAGCGAGGGTATGTTGAGGGGAGACAGTGAGCACAATAACCCCAGCTTGTATCTCCTTATGTGCTACATAGAAGTCTATCAGTGGCTCCTGGATCACTAGGGCTGCTGAGCATCTCAAGAATTTTGGAGGGGAAGGCGAGTAGGGGGAAGAAAATGAAAGGAGGGAATACTCTGGACAGCTGGCCTGTTGTGTCCTTGGTGTGGAACTTCCCAAGAGCATAGATTTAGAGTAGAATTAACCTTCGTGACCTCCTTGTTCTCTCCCAGTATTTTACAGATGAGGAAACTGAGGTGCACGGTGGTTAGATGACTTGTTTGTAGTCCCCTGGACATGGCTTCTTTATGGTTATGGTGATATGTGGTAACCCCCTCCCTAAAGAATCATCTAAGTGTGGCCTGCACCCTCTAGGAATGAATAAGAAGCAGGCAGTCGTGACATGGATGTGTGTCCATGCATCCAAGGGGGAAGAATTTAACCACTTCACAAGTGGAGATATGAGATTAACCTTCTAAGGGAAGGTTAATATTTAAGGATTAAAGAGTTCATTTTCTTTTCCTTTGATTTATGAGTGCTAAATTACCTAGAAGTCACCATAGCCTTGTACTGAGCATCATATAAATAAAATTAGACACAAATGCTGTCTCCTAAGTGTGACCAGCACAATTGCATGGCCCAGCAACCAGCTGATTAAAGAGACGGGATGTATTCAATAGCCTGTTTATTACAGAACCATTTCATACAAGGAACTTACAAGGCTTATATTCCTGTTGCAGAAATTCTTATGTAACCAGAATGCAAGGAGCCTCCTTTGCTCTCGACCACTCCCTACCTCAGCCTAAGGCTAGTTATTCATTAAGACTTCATCCTAGAACCATGTCCAGAGGCATGAACAAACAGGGAGTCACAAACAAAACTTGCTACTGAATTTTTTGAAAATCTGAAATTCTACAGCTACTGAAAACTTACCCTGAATTTTCCTTAGTTATTCATAAGACCAATGAAAGCATCCATCCAACAAGATCGTACTCTTCCTGCATATCTGCCTAGTGAGCTCATAGAAGAGGGGAGCTTTTCCTTATGGGGCCACGGGACCCCTGAAAGTCTAGTCTACTACACCTCCTAAGAGCTTATGATCTTCTCATTCAGATAATACCTTGGGACCACCTCAGATTCAAAATAGTCACAGATTTCTCCCCTGCTCTAGGAAATTGTACTCAAAGGTCATGCTATCACCGAAGAGACTTTCAATTTCCTGCTCATGGGCTGCATACAAGACAAGAAGACAGGCTTCAGATATGCCTTGCAGGTCTGTACCTCTCCCCTGAGTGTTGTGAATATGAGGTATTTGGGAGATAAACAACCCTTTTGAGGTGTTGAGAGAAAGAGATATTTGAACCGTATGCTAAGTGGTAAAGAATGGGGTGGTGCTGGGTGAGAGATGAGGTGGGCAGAGAGGACTGGAACCCAGGTCATTTTATCCTTTCCTAAGGGAAATAGGGGGGAGGGGAGGAAGGGGACACTAATGTATAGAGAGTCCTTGGTTTTACTTGCCCATAAAAATGCCTATCTGAAAAGGCTCCTGGGCAGTTTGAAAATAAAGGCACATTTTTTCCCAAATCCACCTTCTTGTGAACATTGTTCAGATGTGAGCCAGTGACCCTGCTTTATCAATAAACATGGCAGCAGAGGATCAGGGAGACATCAGTCAACTATGCCAGCGTGCCCCTCTCTCCTGCCCCACTTTCCTGGGCACTGTCTAGATGAGGTTTGGGACAGAGGTCACCTGCCCAAGATTGGGTACTCAGAGAAATTCCTTGCCTCAGTAGCCTCAACAAGCAGAGACCTGAAGCCAATGTCCCCCCATTTGTCTCATCCCAAACCCCCAGAAAACATTCTTATCTGAGTTTCTGTCTCCAGCTGACCAAGCCTTTGGGCTTAGAGTCCTTCTTTTAGTCTTGTAGGTTATTCAGAGGGAACAAAAAGATGTCACTTTTTCTTCTGGAGCAGGTTTGGAGACAGATGTTGAAAATGAAGATTGAGCCTAGTGTCCACAGTTACAATCTGATGCTGTGTGCAGCACGGGACTGTGACCTAGGGGACCCCGCAGTGGCTGCAGATGTGCTTCTGAGGATCGATGAGGAGCCGGCCCTGCTCCAGTTGAAGGCAGGCAAACAGCACAAAAGGAAGACCATAAAGGAAGAGAAGGCCATCTCAGCCAAGCTGGATGTGGAGTCCCTGGAAAGGCAGCTGTTCCAGGGAATTTCCCAGGAGCCTTCAAGTGTCCAGAAAGCCAGAGAGGCCAGTGAGGTTCAGCCTGAGCTGGAAGATGACATAGGAGGACTTGATTTCAAACCTGCTGATTCCCTGGCAATACTAAACCAGAGTCAGAGTAGGCTGGGGCCTGTGAGAGCTAATTCTGCCCACTTTTCAAAACCTGTTTGCCCTCTGCCAAATTTGCTGGATCTCAGGGTATCTTGTGTGAATGTGGTATCTTTAGGGACTGTTGCTACCCCAGCTGACAGGCTGGCTTTAATGGGCGACATGGACGGCTTCCTGAGCAGGATGAAAGAGGACCGCCTAGAGCCTAACATCAAAACGCTGACGCTCTTGGCTGAGATAGTCAGACCAAACAGCCCATCAGAGGCCTCATTGGTGGCCGTTCTCGATGAGCACAACGTGGAAGCTGATATTACGTTTTTCAACACATTGATGAGGAAGAAGAGCAAATTAGGGGACCTACAAGGAGCAAAGGTAAGTATTCATGCTCTTTGTCATTTTAGGAAGCACTAAAACGCAGTAAGGGGTGAGGAGTACAGGTCCAGGGTCCCCCTTAAAATCCCATTCCTTGGGGGCGGCTAGGTGGCGCAGTGAGTAGAGCATCAGCCCTGGAGTCAGGAGGACCTGAGTTCAAATCCGGCCCCAGACACTTAACACAAAACTAGCCATGTGACCTTGGGCAAGTCAACCCCCAACTGCCCTCCTAAAAGCAAAAAAAAAAAAAAATCCCATTCCTTTTTCATTGTGTCTCCCCGAAGATTTTATCACTGCCTAATAGATTTGGGTCCTTTCAGAAAGGTTCCTTTTCATTGCTGAGTGACAAGACTCTTCCTGTCTCCCTACCACCTTTAGCTGCTTCTTATTTCTCTTCCCACATGACCTATGGCTACAAGAGTTGATTAGGAACCAGTGAGCTGCCACAGCCTTCTTGAGACTTTTGGCTATTCTTTAGGCCAGGAATGGGGAACCTGCAGCCTCGAAGCCAGATGTAACCCTCTAGGCCCTCAAGTGCAGCCCTTAATAAAAGGATTTGTTCTGTAAAACTTAAACTCAGTCAACAGGCCACACCTAAGGACCTAGAAGGCCACATGTGGTTTCAGGGTTGCATGTTCTACACCTGTGCTTTAGTGCTTTCTTACTTTAGGAGGGTCATTGAGCATCAGAAAGAACAAAGTTCATCCCCTTAAGTTGACCTCATTTCAGTAAACTAGTGGGCACTGGTTTCTTTGAAGCTTTAGCAATTGTGTGAGACAATGACTTAGATTGTAAAGTCCACAAGGCCTAAGGAAGCAGGCCATATCCTTTCTCTCCTCAGAACCTAGCAAAGTGCCCTGTATACAGTGGTGCTCAAGGAAATGTTTGTTGATGGCATCAATGTCTGTTCTTTCAGAAGCTGCTTCCCATCTTGTCAAGGAGAGGAATTATCCCCAACATGCAGACATTTTGTAACTTGGCCATAGGCTGCCTCGAGAGAAGAAATGGCATACAGCTGCTCTCAGACATGAAGGTAACAGGCCTCCTTGATGACTTTTCAACAGTGTTATTAAGGTATCAAATTTAGAAAGAGTGGTTAACAACCCAAGTTTTCATGTAGTTCTTTAGTCAACACTGTAAAGAAAGCTGCTCAGTCCTTCCTCCTAGATATTGACATTCTCTGATAGTTATGATGAAAACACAGAAGATTATTCTAGGAAAATACTTTGACAAACTCTTAAAGTATCATATTTGTGAAATGATAGTAATATTAATGCAGCAATGACATGGGGAGCATATGGCATAATAGAGGACTGTCCTTAGAGCCAGAAAGGCATAGCTGCAAGTCTCACCTATGATAGGTACTGATCATGTGATCTCAGGCAAGTCTGAGATCTCTGTGCTCTAGGTAACCCACTAAGATAGGTGTTCTTAACCTTTTTTATATCACAACCCCCTTTGACAATTTGGTGAAGTCTATGAACCCCTTCTCAGAATAATGCTTTTAAATGCATAAAATATAGTTCATGGAATTACAAAGTAAACCAGTTATGTTGAAGTGAAAATGTTCATGGACCCCCGGAAATTTATCCACAGACCCCTTGCAAGTCTATAGACTTCAGGTTAAAAACCCCTGCTCTGAGATGTAGAGAAGGTGATACCATGAATTGGAACTTCATCATATACAAGTTCCTTAAATCAATGAATTCACAAGACTTCTTCCTATTCTATGAAATTAGAAAATTATAACATTATTTCAGGGTGAGATTATACATGAATCTTAAGAACACAGATTTAAAACTTGAAAAGATTTTGGAGATTATCTGGTATGATCCCCTCCTCTCACAGATGAGGAAACCTAAAGACCTTGTCCAAAATCATACAGCTAGTGAAGTGACCTAGCTCACATTTATACCCCAGGTCCCCTGACTCTAAATACAGCACACTTTCAGCTGACCAAGTTGTCTCTCCATTGCATTATGGTGGGCATGAAAGTTTCCAGTTTGTAAAGAGTAGTCATCACCTCTCATTTGTCAGGCAACATGGAAGAGGTGGGATTTCATTAGTTTCTTAAACAAAGGCTTAGTTAGTTGATTGAGGGTGAGCATTTGGAAATAAGGTTCTCACTAGGGAGGCAATGCCCTTAGAAAAGAGAGGAGGCCTTAAGTGGATGCATCAGGCTTACAGAATATAGCCAAGCCTGGAGACAACCTATCTCACTCATCCTTTCATCAGCCTGTTTCCTGGTCCTACTCCAGATAGGCATAGCCAGGATTTTTTTTCTTCTTTTTTTTTTTTCAAATGATATTTTATTATTTTTTCCCAAAAAACAGTTAATACTTTTTTAAATTTTGAGTTCTAAATTCTCGCCCTTCTCTCCCTGAGACAGTAATCAATTTGATAGAGGTTATACATGTTTAAAAAAAAAAAATTGAAAATAGTGTGCTTTAATTTGCATCCAGATTCCGATGGTTATTTCTCTGGGAAGTGGATAGTATTTTTCATCATTTGAAATTATCTTAGATCATTGTATTCCTGAAAATAGCTAAGTCATTCACAGTTGATCATCAGGCAGCATTGCTGTTACTGTTTATGATGTTCTACTGGTTCTGTCACTTCATTTTGCATCATCAGTTCACTTAAGTCTTCCCAAGTTTTTCTCAAGTCTGGCTGTTCATCAGTAATATTCCGTTACAATCACACACCACAACTTGTTCAGCCATTCCTCAAATGATAGACATCTTCTCAGTTTCCAGTTCTTTGCCACCATAAAAAGAGCTGCTATAAATATTTTTGCACAAATAAGTCCTTTCCCCTTTTTTTTAATCTCTTTGGGATACACCAAGTACTGGTATTGCTGGATCAAAGAGTATGCATAGTTTTATAACCCTTTAGGCATCTCACTGCTTGGCTGTCCCTGGGGCCTTAGGGCCTCATTGCGGGGCTGTATTAGGGGCCAGGGAGGCTTGGCTGCTGACTTGCCCAGACAGTGCCTGTGCTAGGCTGTGCTCCCCTTTTATACCAGTGGGACAGACCTTGGGCTTAAAAATTGTTTTGCCCCATTCCTTTGTTGGTTTCGCCACTCCAGAATTTATTTTGAGACACTATTTTATAGTTGTTTGGAGGTGCATTTGGAAGAGTTCAGGTGAGTTCCTTCCTTACTTTTGGCTCTACCAGACGCCATAACTGAGAATATTCATGGAACTCACATTTCCCAAAGAAAAGACACAAATCCCTTTAGTGCCCATTTCATTCAAACACACACAGAGGCACACACTTTGAGCTATATCACTATGATTGTATTACTGTACAAGGTCAAAAATTACCTTTTTCCCTGATGGATAGGTCTGTTTTGTGCCTCCAGAAAATATTCATGGGCCTGTTCTAGTACTCACTACCCCACCATGAAGAATTCCCTTCAAGTGTTCTTCCCCTATACTGTTCCCTCTCTTTTCCTGTGGTTTCCCTGTGCCTCCGCATGCTTTTGGAAAAGCCATAGCTTGCCTTAACTCCCTGGGTGGCCCCATATTTATTTCAAGGAATAATAGCACAACTTGATGTAGTATGTATAAGCCTCTGGCACATTGGTTCTCTCTGACCTGAAGTCTCAACAGGTTAACTTAATCCCTGCTTCCTTCCAATCTAACCCGTGACAATATATCAAAAGACTCTACTAGCCTTGGTCAGCCCTGGTGGATACTGGTTGTTTAATATCTGTGGCTATTTCAGACATGCAAGGTGATCCCCAATGCCCACATCTATAGCGCACTCATCAATACAGCTGTGAAGAAGCTGGACTACATTTATCTCATAGAGATCCTTCAGAGCATGAAGAAGAACGAGGTCCCTGTGAATGAAGTCATAATCCGACAGCTGGAGTTTGCAGCTACATACCCTCCTACATTTGACAGGGTATGTGTCCTGGGTCTTAAAGAAAACACTTATATCCTGGGAATGAAGTGGCAAAGTCTTTGAGAGCCAGGTGCATAGAAAAAAATAAAAGGGTGGAAGGCAGTGAAATCCCCATTTAACCCTCTCCTGCTACATTTACCCCATATGAGGATGCCTACAATAATATAGAGTCTGATGGTGTCCCCTTCTTATTTCCAAAGCTGGTATCAGCCAAATTACTTGTTAATAATTTTTAAGTATCTCCTCTTTGCTGTGACACAAATCTTCTAATCAGAAGACTGATGCCAAGGAAGAGTCCTTTGCAAACAGCATAGTTAAATTGGTGGGCAAATAAGTTTTGCATAGCTTTCTCTTTATATATAAAAACATACAGAGAAAGCATCTTGGATGCTAGAGCAGTTTATGATCCTTCGTATTCTCCCAGAACTCTGAGTAGTGAGGATCACATTTTCTAGAAATCATAGCTTTGTGTGGTAATAGATTTCAAGACTAACTTGTTCAGTCACTGGGATTTTACAAAGTGGGAAAGCTCAGTTCTAGACAGTTATATATGAACTACCCAAGGTCACAATGGCAGAGCTTATATAGAACCCAGGCCTCCCAACAGCCAACTATAGAACAAAATACTTTACCTGTGCTTCTGAAGGTTTTTGACAGGTAGAGAGAGTTTGGGAGGCAAACAGTACAGGTGCGTTTTGTCAGTGCTGCAGTAAAGGCCACAGTAGAAGGGTTAAAGGAATCTCTCCCCATGGCACACTTGAGGGAGGGGCAGCTTCTCCCTCTGAACTGGTTTCTTCAGTAAAATAGGGATACCTGTCCAACCTACATTGCAGGGTTATAAAAGCCTGTTGAGTTAATACACGAGGAAGCAATTTGTAACCTCACAGCACTATAAAAACATAAGCTATCATTATTGTCTAAGAATATATTTACATAGTATCAAGCCACTTCTGTAGTAAAACAGAAATTTTCATGATCTTGATGCCCTCTATTCCCCACCAGAAACCCTCCACTCAGTACTTTTTTTTAACTGAAACTAGATGTAACAAGCTTTAATGAGAGACCCTTTCTCCACTCACCTAAGAATTTCTCCCTCAGTAGCTACTTTATTCTTAGTCTTAAATCTCATGTAACTGGTTTTTTCAATTATAGTACAAAGAGAAGAATACCTACTTGGAAAAGATCGACGGTTTCCGAGCTTACTACAAGCAGTGGCTGAAAGCAATGCCTGCAGAAGAGACTCCCCATCCCTGGCAGAAATACAGAACAAAACCTAAGAGTGATGAAGTTAGTGAAGAGAAGACTAAAGTAACCAAAGACATGGGAGAACAGCGAGAACAGACACTGTGATGATCTACAGAGGACTGACAACATGGACCAACTTTGGGACGTGTTGCAAAAACCCCCAAATCCCAACTTGTTAGCTGGTTAGTTGTCCACAAAGGACACATAAAGAAGTGGAAGCATCTTGGGTTTGGGTGTCTGATAGGCATGGCACTTTTTATGTCCAGTATTCATTACTGGCCGGAACGTAAATGGGGTTGTATTGCATTTTAGAATGCTTTCAGTAGACTTTGTTACATACCAGCTGGTTGTACCAGCTTTTGTTTCCTGAAGTACCAGTCTCACAAGGCTGTTTTTACCAGTTTTTGGAACAGTGCACCAAGAAAATAATGTCCACAGGGTAGGCAGGATGGTGATGGGCCTCATGTTTAGATATAGGGAGTCAGAATATTTAGCCTGGAGAAGACCTGGGTGGAGGAAACCATATGATAGCAATCTCCAAGTATTTGAAAGGATGGCATGTAGAAGAGAGATTAGATTTGCCATTGTTGGGCCCCAAGGGGCAGAACTAGAAATAATGGGTGAAAGTTAAACAATTTTAAATTTAAGGAGAAATTTCAAATAACCTACACTATTTAGAAGTGGATTGGAGATCCTCAGGAAGTAGTGGATTGTCCTTCATTGGGGGTCTTCATGCAGAAGTTGGTATTTTAGAGGGAATGGCTGCTCTGAGGTCCCTTCCAAGTCTACATGTAGTTTCTGGGATGATACCTTCATCATCTTCAAACTATAGGATATCTCTGTTCTGGGATGGCTTATAATAATGTTAAGAGCTCTTGTCTTAAAGGCAAAAGACATAGTTGGAATGTGGCCTTTCAATTATTAGTTCTGTGGCACGGCATTTAACCCCGGATTCTTCCTATTTATAGTAGAAGCCCTATAGCATAGTAGGAAACTGGCCTTGGAGCCAGGCATGCCCAACCTCAGATGCCAGCTGTCCCTTCTACCTCTTAATTCTGTGAACCTGTTTTCCTCATCTATAAAATGGAGATATTTGCACTAGCTAACCCTATAGGGCCATGAGGAAAACAAAGTTATACGTAGCTCTTTTTACATATATAAAGAGGGTTAATCCATACATATGAGTTCTCAGTGACATGATGAGGAAAATCTTGTCTATATTTTATTATCCTGCTTGTGTACAAACTACAGCATGAGTTACCAATGGTTAAAGGTTTTTATTTTTAAATCACAGATAATTACAGCTGATTAACACAGTCTTTTATTTGCCACCATGCTCCAGTCACAAGTTGTAGCGTTGGAGAGCAAGAGTTATCCAGGGGAAAGGGTTCACTTCTAACAGCTACTCATAGAGATGAACAATAAAAATAAGCCAGAAATGGAATCTGTGGGTCCATCACTTTGACACCTGTCAACCAGAGCATCCTCGGCAGCCACAGTGGGTACACTCAATGATCCGTCCCTGTAAAAAAACAAGGCAAGCCTGGATGACAGTGAGGCAGGAGGTAATTTATTCTGATGTATGCAATATAAAAACTGACTCTGGGGTGGCTAGGTGGCGCAGTGCATAGAGCACCGGCCCTGGAGTCAGGAGTACCTGAGTTCAAATCCGGCCTCAGACGCTTAACACAAAAAAAATCTAGCCATGTGACCTTGGGCAAGTCACTTAACCCCAACTGCCCTCCCCCCCAAAACCAAAAAAACAAAACAAAAAAAACCAAAACTGATTCTGTCACCTGTTGACCTCTTTTGTTAACCTGACCTAAAGGATTTGTGACATTAGTGAATAAATACCACAAAGAAGTTACCGTAAATGTCTACTTCTTTCTGTGATTCCAAAAGAAGAACAAAAGACCCAAAGAACAAAAATTAAGTAGAACTTAAGTCTTTAAACTTTGGAATAGTATGGGAATATGACCGAGGACAAGATTTTTCACCAATTATGTAAAAGACTTCATAATGCAAATTAATCCTTCTGATGAAAAAAACAGGTTTACATAAAGACTTCAGCCATGATATAATCTCTAGCTCTCTAATCGCTATTATTAGTAAGAATCTTGCATGTCATAAATGAATTCGATATTCCAAAGATATCCTATAATTAGCATCTTTAAGAAGTCAGACACATCACTTTTCTGTCTTAAATAAAAAAGACAAAATTTAATCCTAAACAAAGCCTAATTCAGGTGACAGCTAAATCAGTTCTTCAGATCTTGTTTTCATGAGGACTGGATTGAACCATAAAGATATGAAGCACTCAGACACCTTTTCACCATTATCCCTAGGGATAACATACTCCCAAATCTTGCCCATCTCATGCATTAAACAGAAAAATAGGACACACCAGACAACTATTGAGGAAATGGTTATGTTAAAGGAAGGAGCCAAAAGACCATAAAGGAGAACTAAAACCCACAACCATTACAATCAAAATTAATCTACAGAAAGTAAAATTCAAACTGATCTTAGAAATTTGGCTCTGGCTCTGCAGAAGTACCAGCAGGAACAAACTTACCACTTCTAACTTGCTTTTTGGAACCCTACATATACAATTGGTTCCAAAATTGGTGTCCCGCGTTTGGATGCAGCGGAGGCAACATAGATTTTCATAGCCCTGTTTTTTCCACTTGGCGATCAGGTTTTTATCTGCGTAACCTTCTTTAATGCAGTATTCATATAATTCTGTGAGAGAGAGGAAAAAGCATTAGGCATCTGTCCAATACAAACGCTTCACCATCCTTCAGTGAGGCGTGGGGGGGAGAAAGGGAAGAAGTTTAGTACATTTTACCAGTATATTTTTGTTGCTTAGTGATCAGGAAAAATGAAACTTGCAAAGGTTTCAGGAGTGACATCCATTATTTAATTACTCTTGGAGTTTAAACTTGAAGTCAGGGTTTCTTCCACTAAAAAAAGAGTAAGACACCAAAAAGTTTAATATCCCATTCAACTGATTACCTCTACTTATGGCTTTCCTCTTATAAAAGAGGTCAAATATGTATCTCGTTTTCTGATGATGAATCCGGAAGATTGGCCAGAGAGATTCTACTTTCCTCTTTCCTTCATGAGGCTCAGTTTCAGCTAGAGAAAGAAAGACACATAAGTCAGGTACAGAGGTTCAGCCACAATTTTCTAAGGGGAAAAAAAAAAGGTTTGTAAAGTTCTATTTCCATCAGCAACGACCTATGGGGGAAAAGAAGTCAAATGATATAAGCATAACAATATTCTAACAGTTCACTGAATATGTATCTGCATCCTACTCTTCTTAAAATTGCCTTTTTTTCAATAATTGTGGTTTAAGAAAAACCATGGGGGCGGCTAGGTGGCACAGTGAATAGAGCACCAGCCCCAGAGTCGGGAGGACCTGAGCTCAAATCTGGCCTCAGACACTTAACACTTACTAGCCATATGACCTTGGGCAAGTCACTTAACCCCAATTGCCCTGCCCTCTCTCCCAAAAAGAAAAAGAAAAACCATGGATCAAGATTGGAAAGTCTGAACATTCAACACACAGGGGTACTCAAGTCACTGCCTTTTGGATAAATAAATCACAAAAAAATGAACATGAAAATGTCAGTCAAGCCAAAGAGTGGAGAAAAGAAATGTAGTGGGGAATTTAACACTAAAAAACTATGGTTGTGCTATTACAACAGCAAGAAAGCTGATTACCCTTGAGATTTTTTTTTTAATTTTGGATATGCCCAGTAACCTTAACATGAACCTTTATAATGAATAAGTATCCTAAAAGCCACACCAAGCCACACACAATTTTCATGTCCCACAAAATAGTCTGCAGTAACATTCAAGCTGCAAAAATTTTTATAGAGCACTTATTACGTACAAAACTGTAATCTGCTCATCGCTTTATACATACACAAGAAAGTCCCATAACATTTATTTTCTACAAGTTCCTATCCAGGTAGGAATCACTACAATAAGAATATTTATAGATGAAAAGAGACAATACGGAAAGGATGATTAGCAAAGAAAAATGAAAACAGGCAGATGCTGACCTCGAGTAACAGGAGCAGATCAAAATTTGGAAGTATACCAACTATAAGCTATAGTGGGGCTTTTTTAAATTTCCATTTGAATAAAGGTCTAAATATGCAAGCAATTCTAATGCACCTTGTCAGTCTTCTCTAATAAGATTCTATATGTATATGCTCCATTGAAGAATTTCATTTCCTAAATCAAGAATATGTTATCTCTTGGTTCTTCAAGTCCAACCCCCTCATTGTTATATAATTATAGAAAAGACTAAAGAGTCAGGTTTTTAGAATCAGAAAGGATTTTAGAGACTGTCTAGTACAGGGTTGGGGAACTTTTGGCCCTTTGACCGAATCCAAACCTGACAGTCACAAACTTCCCCAAGGGGATTTGTTCAATGAAGTCAATAAAAGACCTGAACTTGACGGCCTAGAGGGCCACATGTAGCCTCAAGAGACCAAAGGTTCCCCACCCACAGTCTGGTATAACCCCCTCATTTTCCAGAGAATAAAAGACTAAACACCTTTCTTACGTCATGCTTCCTTTGGTAAATTCTTCCCAAGACCTCCATTCTGGAGGAGAGACCCAGACTTAGCCGCCATTCCTCCCTTGCCACCACTTCACTAGGTACCCTCCTTTTCTGCTCCCACCCTTTTATGTGTTGTATTCCTCCATTAGAATGTTAATTCCTTCAGGACAAAGATTTCTAACTACATTCCCAATGCTTAGAACAGCACATAACAGGGGCTTAGTAAATGCCTGTTCGCTTGTTACGACAGCTTTTAAGTAGTAAAGGTAGTCCTTTGGCTCCAAATTCAGTAATCCTTCCATAAATCACATGATGGTTGTCCAAACACATTAAAGCAAAGAATGGGTGTGGGTTTGTGCTGTCATTGTAATGAAGTGCTGTAAATTAGATGGAATGTTCAAGTGCTATATCCAAAATAAGTGATTATTCAGTCAGAAACAGAAAACTGGCTCTCCTCACCTTCTCTCATCTTCTGATCCAATTCATCTAACGTAGGTTCAATTAGCTCCCAGCCATCTGGAGGAGCTTTCCTGCTTCTTTTTACTTTAGGCATCTTCTACAAAACACCACAAAAGAATATCAAAAATAAGTTAAACAAATTGGTTCCTGATACTCAATTCCACAAAGGATAGGCTTGGTTATGTAAGCGAAAACATCACCCAGTTTTCAAAACATGTAAAAGGCAATACAAAGTGGGCCTCACATAAGCCAAACATAAATTCCAACCATCACTTAGAAAGTACTGGACTTTTCTACAACTAATACAAAAATACAGACCGCATGATACTAAGAAAGGAACAGTAATTCTGGATTCAAAAGACCTAGGTTCAAGTTCTTATCTTACTATGTTACCTTAAGCAAGTTTCCAACCACCAAAATTTAACTTCCTTGGCAGAGGGACAGGACAAGTTTAGTCACCCAACTTGCCAGGTCCCCATCATGCAGCTTGGACTACTCACAAGTTGTGTTTGTCATTCATTTTCAAAGAGGACCGTGGCATCAGTGAAATAATAACATGACTTACAGCTGACTGATTAGAGTGAGGGAGGGCTATGCAAGGACACCAGCCTCACTTTCTTTTCCTTTCCCTCTCCCAAGGAAGGTAAATTTTCATAGTTGGAAGCTGTCCAGTTAACTTGGGGTTTACTGAGGAGATCCCTTGATTCCTTCTTTTGTTTTTTTCTCTTTTCTCAGACCAAACCTTAAACCCATTTCACTCTGGAGCTCATATATTCAACCACAATCCATCTCTGCCCAAGCTCCACTTAATGGCTATGGTTTGGGTCCTTCTGGTTCAGCCTGAATGTCAATAACTCTTTCTTTCTACCAGCAACTCTGAGAACCTTCCCCTCACAGTCTGATTTGTTGTTGTTGTTGTTGTTGTTAAAGGAGCCATCCCTTGATTCACTTCTTAAAGAGGCCTATTCACTAAATGGGCTTTACCTCATTCAAAGTGAGAACCTGAAAAAGTCTCAGGCTAAAAGGGCCAGGGTCTCCCACTGCCTCCTGGGTCATCTCCAGTGCTTCTGATGAATATTTGCCCACTGGACCCAGACAGCTCTGGAGCAGAAAGTGAGGTGACCTTGCACAGCCCTCCCTCACTCAAATAAAGTCAACTACAAATCATGTCATGTTTCCTTGATGCCATGGTCCTCTTCCTGAACGACGGACACCTGAAGTAAGTTAACTAAACCTCCCTGGGCCTCAACTGTAAAATGAAGAGCTAGTACTTCATCTCTCTACGGTCCCTTCTGACGGCTGGGGAAGCCTGTGAAGTGCCACCTATGATAGTAAAGGTCACCTAATCCTGAACCAATGAGGGCTTTCTCTCTGCACCTTACAGCACAATTTCTTCTACATCTCCCCCAAGCACCGTCTGCGGGAAGCTGTGTAATGTAATGCACTTCTCTGCTTTGGTCCCATCCTCCCGCTACTCTGCTGACTCCACGGGGACAAGAGCCCGTTTTAGCCAGAATCGCTACCACCCCCCACACCTCCCCAGCACACACCCCACCGCCCAGCCCCGAGCTCTGCACGAGGGTCCAAAGTAAGTGCTAAAGAAACTGCATCTGGTTCTAGAAACAGTTCCAGAGCAAGGCAAGCAACACGGAGGAGCCGAGGCTCGGAGGAGTGAGGGGACTCGCCGAGGGGTCACACGCGCAATGGTGACTGTCAGGACTCCAAATCTCCTCGACTCCGCGACACTTTGTCACCAGCGGTTGCCGCGGACACCTCCTCCTCCTCCCTCGACCACCCGCAGCACAACTCCGGCACCGGGGGAACGGCGGCCTGGATTCTCGGGCACTGGAAGGGAAGCGGCTCTCCGGGGCCGGCGTGGGGAAAGGGGGTCTCTTCCCTAGGCTCCAAGGCGAGAGGCAGAAGCCGCTTCTCCCCTCACGGACTCCTCTCAGTCTGACGGGAAGGGAGACCGCAAAGTCCCTCTGGGACCCAAGGAAAGATGAGAGGAGCGAGAGAGCATTGCCAAGGAAACTACTGGGACAAAACCTACCAACTGCTCCGACGACCACCAGGCCGGCTTCCGTTTCCGTCCTACAGCTCCGCCCCGACGCTTGTCGCCTGATAAATACGTCACGGGCAAGGCCCTCCCGGCCCCTGAACATGACGTTCCCCTCCCGCCACAGGCGAAGGCCTAGCAAAGGTATTGCGTCAGTTTGGTCGTCCACAGTATTGCCTGCGGAGAATTCGAATTCCCTAGTCCTGAGGGCCGGGTTGAGCTCCTTAATGAGGGAGCCTGACCTTCTCTGGGGAGTGGAGCTGACGGCCTACTCAAGCTCCGGTGTTAGGGAGCGCCCATGAGAGGGGCGCTGGCGGTACCGGGGCTCCGGCAGGCGCCTGGGACAGCCGCCCCTCGAGCTCTTGCACCTGGGAGAAGGGGTTCTGGGTCCTCGTGGCTGTGGCTGTGGCGGTGGCGGCGGCGGCGGTAGCAGCGGAACGCGAGCACGAGTTGAGCCCGCG
>CM053599.1:192927282-192944277 GCA_028646575.1 Pseudocheirus occidentalis
GGGGTGGATGATGAGGAAATATAAAATTTAAAGTTCTAAAATCAAATGTTAAAATATATATGTACATATGTTATTATTATTTACATGCAACTGGGTAACAAGATACATGGGCACTGGGGTAGGGAGATCCATCTTGCTCTACCAGAAAGTCAGGGGGGAGATGGGGGAGGACACAGGAGAGAGCAAATTGAGATAGGGGCTATACAGTGGGACCGCTATTTTGGGGTGGTGGGTAGGGGAAAGAGAGGAAGAAAATTTGTAACTCAAAATCTCATGGAAATGAGTGCTGTAAACTAAAAATAAACAAAAGTTAATTTTTTAAAAAGAGTTTGGGAAAGAGTGATGATGCTAAAGAATGTTGAACCTAAAGTCAATCAATCAATTACACTTATTAAATACCTACTATGGGCAAGGCACTGTGCTAAGCACTGGAGATACAGAGGCAAAAGCCCTCAAGGAGCTTACAATGGAGAGACAACAGGTCGGGAGAAATCTTATCAGTCGGTCAACATGCATGTAGAAGGTACTTACTATGTGCCAACTGCTAGGCTAAGCACTGGGTTCAAATACCAGCTTTGATCCTCATTAACCGAATGATCAGAACAGATGCATGGACTAGTTTGGATTCAGGAAGACCCAAGTCCAAGTATTGCTTCTTGACAATACACACAAGCTGTGTGAGCAAGGGCAAGACTAAACTTTCACGGTGTCTGCCAATGCTCTAAGTTACAGCCTGTCTACACTGATGGAGGGAGTCTCCACACCAAGAGTTTCCCCCGGCCCAGACCCCTCCCCCAAAGTCATGTGATCATGGAAACCAATGAGGTCATTTAACTTCTTGGAGACTTGATTTATTCATCTGTATGTAGTTCTTACTTCATGGGAGTGCTGTGAGGATCAGATGGACAACATATGCAATGATCTTGGGAAACCTAGAGGCTTGTGTTATTATCCAGGGGCTGACAGAGAGATGCTATTCTCTAGGCCTGGGGCAGAGGGGTAGAACTGGTACCCCTCAAGTCTGAGGAGTTCAGGACACTCAGGACATGTCAGAAAAATGGATGGATGGATGGAAAGAAGGATGGATGGATGGATAGATGGATGGACGGACAGATCAATGAACAGTGGATGGATGGATGAATGGATGGACGGATGGATGAATGGATGGACAGACGGATGGACAGACGGACAGACAGATGGATGGGTGGGTGGGCGGATGGATGAATGGATGGATGGATGGAGAAACATTTATTAATCACATAACTATGTAACCAGGTATGCTAAGCTCTGGAGGATACAAAAACAAGCAATACTCTCCTGCTCTCAAGGAACTCTCTTTCTAATACGAGAACAGGGCACACATGGATTTCAGCTGCAAGCCAGATGGCTCACTGTCTTCCGGACATATTTTCTTTAATGTCATGATAATTGCTACTGATGTTGGCTCACTTGGCAGTGCCAAGGTCAGAGGCCTTAAGAATTTTTCTTCCCAGAGCACATGCAGAAGCATTTGGTATGTCACATTTCCATAAATGTTCCTTCTCTGGATAAAGGCTTCTTGGAACCAGGTTGCAAGCAGGGGTGGTGGTCTGGGGAACACTGCTATTCACAGGGTACTTTGGCTCAGGGTCCCAGGCTGCCTCCCCCAGGGTCTGAGAGGAAGGAGTATTTAAGGCGATGGTGGTGGTTTGACATGCCTGACAACATGCTGCCGCTTGTCTCTTCCTCAGGGTGCTCCGCTCCAACTACATTGGCCTTCCTGTCCCACTGGTGGCAGTTGGTTGGGGTGGGGAATAAAACATATATGGAGATGGTAGTCAGGGAAGAATGCTTTGAACAGAGAAGTCACAGGGATAGTGACTGAAGTCATAGGATGGTGAATGGCCCATCCTTTCTGAGGCTGGAGGGATGGAGTTGGAAACAGGAGAGAGGAGACCATGGCACAAAGGCCAGCAGAGATATAGTGTGCCTGAGATTGGGTAAGCCAAGGCTAATGCTCCCTCTCTTCAGAGCCCAGGGTCATAAATCACAAATGATGATTTTGCAGCTTAGGTTAGGGTGTGGCGTAAAGCAGTAGAAGAGCCTTTGTACTGCAGAAAGGACGCTGGAATTTGAGGCAGCAGACCCAAGTTCAATTCCTGAGTTAACAGCTATCAGCTTTCCATAATTTGAGCACTTATATGAAGCAAACAGACTTCTAGTTTGGGGTTCCAGAAGTCTGAAACCCTCCTTGTTACATTCCCAAGCTGTGTGACCCAGAGCAAATCATTTCATCTCTGTTTAAGCTGTTTATCCCCCATGTAAAATGGAAGGAGGGAGGGTAGGATAGACTCTAATCAGTCTCCTTCCAATTCTACATCTATGAACCACCGAAAGGGTCAGGAATCCTGGGTCCAAATCTCCCCTGACACCTAATCAGCTGTGTGACCCTGGAGAAGTCCCTTGACCAGGGATATTTCCACATCTGTAAAAGAAAAATGGGCTATCTAGGTAGCCCAGTGGATAGAATCCTAGGCAAATCACTTAACCCTGTTTGCTTCAGCTTCCTTGTCTGTAAAATGAACTGGATAAAGAAATGGCAAACCACTCCAGTTTCTTTGCCAATAAAACCCCAAAAGGGCTCACAAAGAATCAGATAGGACTGAACAAAAAAAAGGAATAATTTTGACGTTGCCTTATTCACAAGTGTGTTGTAATGGAGGCCCACTGCAAACTTTTAAATGCTACAGGATTGTCAGCTAACATCAGGCCCTAGACCACCTAGCTTCCAAATCAGAACAGAACCTACATTCACAGAAGAGCATTCTGTTCCCAGCAGGAGAAAACTCACCTGGGGAACACGGCGGAGGGGTTTGGGGGTGGAGAACTGAGACCTTATCTCTAAAAGAAGACTGGACTAGCTGGTCACAAGGGCGCCTTCCAGCTTGAACATCCTATGCCTCGGATCTTCTCCCAACAGCATTAACTGCCTTGGAAGGGATGGAACCAAAGGGAAACTATCCCAAGGTCTTGGAAGAATGCAGTTTTTCTGCGACAACCCCCAAAGAAAAGAAAACATTTATCAATTGTGGTGGTTAAAGACATATGCTCACACACAGCCTTATTTCTTCTTTTTTTTACTTTTATTGAAAACAGCAACCAGGTTCTAGCCAGCTCCCTCTCAGGGAACAGAGAGGCAGGGACCAAGGCAGTGGGATGGCTCTACCTCTTTACTGGGACAGGCATTTTCAAAATTCTGCTTCTTTTTTTTTTAACCTTTTCCCCCTCAATTTATTTCTTTAAAAAATTGTTTTTTTCTTTTAACAATCCATGAAGCAAATCATCCACAGTGAGAGAACATATCCCTTGGAAGTACAAGGCACATCTCCCACCAGCATCCACAGGCAGGAGCTGCGTATTAATGGGTAGAACTCGCCTCCCCCTCACTCCAGCCCCAACCTCCTCTTTGAACAGAGGCCTTGGGACCTCAATAATGTCCCCAATCTACCCCCAGCACTGCCAACAACCAGCCAGACGCTGCAAGAGGTCAATGCCCTGTAACTGGGTGTGCTAACGCCCCCTGGTGGGGAGTGAAAGGTATTTAATTCATGCAAGAAAATTAGCCAAACCCTCAAAAAGCAAGAGAAAAACAAAACTCAAGATAAATAAAAAAAAAAAATTAAAACTCAAAACAACCAGGCAAGTTGATAAAGTTTAAGGCCAGACTTCAGTCCCTAGTGCAGGCAGCTATTAGCAGGATACCCACACATATTACAAAGAGTCAGGATGGTTTGCACATTTACTCTTTTTTCTTGGGGGAAAAGGGAAGGAGGGAAGAATATAGAGACAAAAAAAAAGGCCTCTGTTCCATTCTCAGGACCACTGGAAACATTCAGACCTGACCACCTAGCTCAGATGGTGAAGTTCCTGCAGTTGCAAGGACTGGACTCCGTTTCTCTCCAAAGAGTCATTTAAAAACCCTTCTGGACCACACAGTCCTTAGAGACAAGGTGAGCCCCTACCCTTGAACAGAGAGTAAAGGACTTCAGTCAGTGGGGGTGGAGGAGAGGAAGGGGAAGGAGGGAGGTTTGCAGCAAGACCTGTTAGAATTGAGTCTGTTTGTTGGGAAACAGGTCTAAGAAGTGACAAACCCAAAGAATCAGGGACATTCCGCCCCCACCCAGAGGTAGCCACCCAAATCTTTTCAACTAACACATACAACAGCTTCTTGACCAAATGCTCAAGCCAACTTTACAGCATCCATGCTATACCTCTCCCCATCTCCAACCCCAGCAGCTTTAAAGATAGCTAGACATTTCCTCCAAGAAAATCACAGATCCTAAAGTTTATTTCTACCCCCACTGCCCTTGAAAATTGTAGGCAACCTGCAATAATTCTGGCTGGACAGACAGCCCCTCCTGGAGCAGACAGCTCCCCCTGCTCTTTCTCACCCCCAAGGGAAGTTGTCAGCAGGGGAATGAGAGAAGGCTTCATGTAGAAGGCTGCCCTTGAAGGAAGCTAGGGTTTCTAAAAGATGGAGGGAGGGAAGGAGGGAAAGAGTCTTCTAGGCTCTTCTAGGGTCCTGGAAAGGAGATGGGACCAACCCTCTGGTATTCACAGTAATCAGGCATGACCCCCAGAGCCCTTCCCCCCAGGAGGGAGGACTATATCTGTTATCAGATTAAAACAAGGAAACGGTTTTAAAAGTTCATTATATATAGATATAAAAAATATAATACAACCTATGTTCTGCCTACCCTATACAATTTACTGTTTACATAGGCTCATAACACTCTTGGGTTGTCAGAGGGACAAAAAAAAAAAGAACCTGATCTGATCCCCAAGGCTGGTATGGAAGAGATGGTCTGGGCTTGGATCCTAGAGCAGCTGTGCAAGTCCTTAGGCCATGAGGGAAAACTCGCAGGACCTTCGAAAAAGAAAACTATGGGAGCATTAGAGCCTGGCACCTTGCATATGAGGGGGCAGGATCAAATCTTCACCTCCCACACCCATTACCTCTCATCCATATCCTCAGGCCCTAGGAAATGAGGTGTACAGGGCTGGAAATAGTAAGAGGGAAAGGGACAGGTATCAACTGACCACACTGCTGTTCAAGGGCCCTCGGTAGCAAGCTTTGTATCACTGGCCAGGACAGGCTTCTTCCCATAACCTTACTAGACATCAAAGGCCACTCAGCCAACACTATCCTATTCACCACCCATCTCCAGTAACTCACAGCCCTCCCCTCCATGGATGAGAAGACCGGAGTCTAAAGAAAGGGGATTTAGGGAAGGGAAAGTGGAGGGCACTGAGACAGAGACAGAAGCTGCTACACCTTATGGGTAAGAGGTATTGGAAGCAGGACAGATTTCTGCAAGACTGAGAAAAAGAAACAGATCTGGGGGAGGTACCGAATGAATGAATGAATGAATAAATGAATGAATGAATGAATGAATGAATGAACCAAAAAGTTACAGAGCTGGTAGTCTCAGAAACTCACTCTATTCAAAACAATGGATAGCTCTGCTTACTGGGTCAGTTTTCTTGGCACTTGGGATAAATGGCACATTGCAAGACCTGAAGGACCTACCCTCCCTCCTTCAGAGCCACCCTCACCCCCAAATCATAACCCCTCAGGCCTCAGTTCCTGGCTAAGCAAAGGACTGGTTTCTCAGAGCCCAGGAGTCATGGTGATGAGAGTCTCACCAGTGGAGACAGTCCACATGTCCATGCCATGTGGGCTTCTGTGGGAGCAGTGACCCCACGCTGTCCTTGGTCTTGGATGTCCATGGTGCTGGCTAAGCAGCTCTTTTAGCTCAAAGATACACAGGACGACAAGAGGATACACTAATGCCGTGCTCCAGGTTGGAGGTGGACAGGGCTGGGGACTACGTGATTTGTGCAAACCACCGAGAATGTCGTTCCTCATTTCTGTTTTCCAGGGAGAGGGGAAGAGTGTGCCCCACAGGCCAGTAATGTCCTTCTCCTATGAGTCCTCGCCTAGGATCTCCTTCACAAAGGCAGCGATGTCTGTCTCTTTGGTTTTGTGCAAAGTAAAGAAAGGATGCTCCTGTTAGGGAAGAAAGAGAAGCCGGGCTGGGTCATTTCATCACAGACAGCACAGGATGAGGCGCTGATGCTAGCCACTCTTCCTGAACATCCTCCTCCCTCCAAACCCTACCATCCTTCATGAAGCTTCCTCCACGGCTCCCAGCAACGATGGCTCCCCTCCCTGATGGCTCACTGTATCTGCTCTCTGTAACATACGTCCTAACAAAGATATCACTACTGAGAAACAGTGTGGAGAAAAGAAGTCACAGTCGCCGCTTCTGACACAGAATAGCTGTAAGACAGTAGGGGGCTTTCTTCATCTTTCAGGGCTCCAGGCAACTCCTCAAATCCGTAAGTTTCAGAGAAGAAACTAATTGTTAGAGGGAGGTTTCCCCTCCCTACATCTGTGAAAGCACAGATCTAGTCCCTAACCTTATCCTGTATTTGTATTATTCTAGAAGAGCAGTGATATGAAGTCACAATCTCTGGGTTTGAGAACACACCAGGGAAGCCCTTATCAGCAAAATATAGTTAGTAGATAATACACGTGCTACTTGGCTTGCTGTCGGACTCTCCATACACAGCATTCCATCTCTCCTACCTACCAGTGGCTTTGGCACGGGCTCACCCTCCCTGGGAGCCTCTGGAAGACTCCCTCCTTCTTTACCTCTAAGCTTCCTTCAAAGCTGAGTTTGGTAGCACTTCTTACAAGAGACCTTTCCTGATCTCTGCTCCCATCCAAATTAGAGACAGAGAGACAGAGACAGAGAGAGACAGAGTGTGCGCGCGCGCGCGCGCGTGTGTGTGTGTGTGTGTAAGTCCTGATTACTTGACCAGAGTGTAAGGTCTATGAGGGCAGGCGTGTTTTCCTCTGTATCTCCCAACAGTAGGTGTAATACCATGCCAATTAAATAAAATAGACCTTTTCTATTTCCACTCCCTCACAGTTCTGAAAAGCCAACAGAGCAGGAATTGTCCCGATAAGACATGTGGGTAGCTGCTCCTCTTCCCCTTCTTCTGACTGCCATTACTCATGTCCATCAGTCTGTCCAGCACAGGGGATCTCCCAGGCCCTGGAGAAGCCCACAAGCCAATCCCAGTTCTAGGAACCCCAAGTGGGCCATGTTCTTTCCCCAGGGGTGGAGAGCCAGCAGATTCAGAGACTTATTTGGTCTCAGAAAACTTGCTGGTGATAGTTCCCATTTCCTAAGTGCTTTCAAGATCCCCATAAAGAAAGCCAGCTTGAGTATGACTCTTCCTGCTTTACAATAAAGGAAACTGAGGCTCAGAGGTGTCACATGACTTGTCCAGGGATCATACACTTAGTTATAAGGTGGAGATAAGTAAGACTCAAGCTCTGCCTCTAAGATCAGCATTCTTTCCCATCCCTAGAGGATAACCCAGGCTTAGGCTGATCCTCTTAAGGTTTCTGCAGATCCAAGTAATCCCCTTAGCCTTGACCAGACTTCTATCCCCTTGAATTAAGCAAAACTTAAACAGAACAAGCCTTTTACAGAAGGCAGGAGCCAATTCCCTAAGTGTATTCTCCTTGCTATGGCAACATCAATTCAAGGCCCCACAATCTACAAACTAAGCTCTGACAGTACAAAAAAAGCCAAGATCCACCATTTTCCAAGCCACAACCACCTTAAGATTATGGCTCCAGCTGGCATCATTCTAGCTGTGCCACCACTGACCACAGGAACACTGGTCCAATGGACAGCCCATCTCTGGTGCTCAGCTACACCAAAAGCAGACTATGTTGAGGGGGCTTTTTTTATCCTGTGCCCAAAGCCAGAACTGAACCTAGCCCTGGTGCTGGCTCATGCCAGGAGGCAACCTGGTGGCCAACCAACTACTCTTGAGGTCCAGGTTGTGGCATATGAATTTTCCCCTAAGGCTTATATGTAAGCTCCACAGGGATTTGAGAAAAGTCACTGAGTCACCAAGCATGCCTCCTCCTGTCCCAGACCACTTCCCCCCAGAGCTAATTAAAGCTTTGGGCTTTCCAGTCCAGCTGCTGACTTCCCATTTCTGGGTAAGTCAATAGCCAAATTTTCCCAAAGGCAGTTCTGAGGCACACCTCAGACACTTAACACTTACTAGCTGTGTGACCTCGGGCAAGTCACTTAACACCAATTGCCCCGCCTTCCCCCCCCCTCAAAAAAGAGAATAAAAAAAAAGAAACCCACTTCTTCGAGTGGGTAAAGAGGAGGGATATACTTGGAAATGAAGGTGAAAGAAAAACAAAAGACAGTGATAAAAAAATGTTCAAGGGAAATAAAAGAAATCTGCTCTCAACACATTCTACACCACCCCCACCCTGGGCTAAACAATTCATTTAAATGCCTTCGGAGTAGGTTGGGATTCCTGTATCTCCCCAACTGGGTCTGGACCTGCCTCCCAGGCCAGCCTCTGATATCCGGGGTGATACCCCCTTCAGTGTTCTTTACACTTCCAAAGCATTGCTTTTGCATCCGGAAGTCGGTTCCCCAGTACTTACCATAAGCTGCAGGTAGCTCATTCTCTCTGCAGGATTCTTCCTCAAGCTACAATGAAAAAGCAAGACAGACATGAACCCTCCACTCATGGGATGGAAATCAGTAGATGATACCCAGCCCTTCACTGCCCTGCCCCCTACCCCAGAAGCCCAGAGTGACTTTGCCTGCCAGAGCAGGCAAAGAAGATAACTTGCTAGCAGGTGGAGCAGATGCTCGAGCAACCAGCTCGACTTCAGCAGGTTCAACAAACCAGACATGTACCATGGGATATCCCCTGTAAAGAATACATCTGCAGATAACCAACAAGATTGACCTCACTACTCACCGGCTAACATTTGAAGACACTGGGTCTTCACTTAATCTAGCCTAAAACTAGGCTTCCACACCACTTCCCCACCATCATCTCATATACCATGTGTGCCCCTCAACACTCCACTTCCCAACTTCCCTTTATGTCTTGTCTTCAAACAGAAGCTGCATGAGGGCAAGGGCTACTTGCTTATGGGTTTCTGTATCCCTATCACTTAGCCCAGTGCCTAGCATATAGGGATGCTATATTACTATCTGTCTGCAAATATAAGAAAGACTGTCAGGCAGAAAAAAAGGGCAGGTTTATTTTATGGCATCAGGGGCCTAAGATGAAGCACAAGTTATAAAGGAGGAAGATTTCCACAGGATCAGAGATTTCAAGCAGAAGGGACTAAAACAGCTATCAAGTTCTCACCCCCCACCCACATTTTACAGATAAGGAAGCTCAGACCCAGAAACATCAAAAGACTTGCCTAGGTTCAAACAGGGATTTAAACAAGGTGTTCCAAGGTCTTCCAAGACATCAAGTCTAGTGCCCTATTCATTATGCCAGCAATTCCTATTTCATGAGCTGAAAATCCCTCGGAGTTTCACACTAAAAATTCTTTAATAGCATCTTAAGCAGTAAATCATTTCAGACTATATGAGTAGTTATTCAATTACCCTTTTCTAAAGGGGGTTTACAGAACAAAATAAAGAGAACCACTGTACTATGTCCTGTTGCCTCAATACAAAGTCCGAAAGGCAGAAACAGACTAGGCTACCTTGGGATTAATCAAGGGCAGGGTTTAAGTACAGACTGGCTGATCATCTGTTCCTATACTGAGTCAGAGGCTGGACCAGGTAGGTGGCCTCTAAGGGCCTTTCCAAAGGCTGTCCCTGAACCTTCAATGAAAATAGTTAGAAAGGAGGCTCTTTGCTCACTTTCACCTTCAAGACCGTCACCACCAACCTAAGACAAGCGTATGGCCTAGATAAAGGATGGTCCCCCCTATACTTGCTGGAAGAGCATTGGACACATGGCTCTGGAAATCTAGCCAGCCCCATTGGGAAAGGGCAAAGACCTCTCTTTCTCCAAGAAAATAATTTTACCTAAAACCTCAGCTCACAAAAAGCCATTACCACCACCACCACCAAAGCAACTATGAGAAAAGACTCACCATTGGGCTGTGAAGTCCACAAACTCAGGAGAGAAGCGATCAGCAGGGAGCTGAGGAGACGGCTCTTCTACCACCTGTTTCAGTTGCTGGAATGGGGTCCCCCATGACTCATACGGAAACCGAAGGATGGCCATCTCAATCTGCAGCCCAGGAAATAAGGCCTTTCATCAATGACTTCCTCCTCACCCTTCCACAATCCCACACAGGCCATACCTCATCCAGTCCTGAACCCATGAGAGGGGACAAAGTCAAAATATCAGTATCACTCTACTGGGCACTCAGAGAAAAAGTTTAGACCCCCAAGACCAAGACAGTTGAAGCAGAGGAGAAGGTCAGATTTCCCATTTCTCTCTCAATTACATTTAGTCTAATGAGTTGGGCTCAAAGGCAGGATTCTCCTGCTGGGACTTATAGCTAAACTGGTAAACATTCCTCTCTCAGCCCAAGAAGGGAGAGTCATCAGTTTCACATACACAAATATCACAAAGACAGGTCCCTGGTCACAGCAGGAGAGATTTCTATAGGATCATGAGGGTTTAGAGACAATATGTTCAACTTGAGTCAGAAATGCAAGGGCAGAAACAGACCGGGCCTTATAACTTGGTCATTAAGCCAATGAGGTCTAGCAAGGAGCATCTGGTCATGGCAGATTTCATCTAGAAACTGGGGTTTAAGTTGTTTAGCAATCTTTTCACCAGGACTACTATTCCATCCAGCTGGACAGATAAAGAGGGTAGGTCATTTAATCTATTCTATTAAATAAAATCCTCACACATACAAAAAAAAAGTGGGGGCAGGAGAGAAAATCTTTAGATTTGGTTGTTGGGGCTTGGGGTTTGTTTTGGGGGGACAGAGATTTTGACTTCGGTAATAAATAAGCATTAGGGGAGTTTTCCCAGTCCTAATACAAAGATCACAGGACCCAAGAAGTGTCCCAACCCTACTCACACTCGCTATGTGCCATACAGAGACATGAAATAAGAGATCACTTTCAAACAGGTTCTTGAATTATTTTTTAAACTTAAGGAACAGCATCTTTATTAAATGAAGGTCAACTGTGTCAAAGGGCAATTGTTAATTAGCTTTAAGTCTTTGATTTCAACCACCATCAATGGGAAAATATCAAATTGTCCTTGAACCATGCTAGAAGATACAGAAGTAAGAAAACCAGAGAATTTTTAAAATTCAACTGCAGCTGTTACTGAAAGGCACAAGTGAAGGAATAATGGGCTCAAGAGACTGTAGTGCAAACAAATTATTAGAACTGGAAATAAAAGGGTAAATATGCTCTTAATTAGTGAACTTGCCGATTCCTCACTGACAACAGCTCGAGCTCCATGTTCAAACAAAACACATAATATTATGTATGTCTATAATTTATGCAAATCTAGAATCATACTGTACACTTAATTATATGTAATTGTATTGTGTAATGTGCATTACATGTGTTATGTGTTTACGTGTGCTTATAATTACATGTACATGTGTGTACACACATATGTATGAGCATCTCTTTCAGACAACAAAACCTAATTAATTCAGATATATCATTCTGGAAATGGAGGTCATTCCACATACCAAGGTGAAGCTTGCCTCTGCAAAGGCTGAAGAAAAAAGGTTTGCTCAGAAATTATCAGCATAAACAAGCAAAATGTCAAAAACATTCAAAAACATATAGTAGGTACTCGATAAATACTTGCTGATTGATGAAAGAGCAAAAGAAGGTTCTGAAAAAACTGAACATCTCTTGCAGTCACAAAAATCTTGCTCATCAACATACACACACACACATGTACACACACATCCTGCCTCTGCAGCACCTAACACTGCACTCACGTGGCCTTCCATCAGAAGAACAAGAGGGTTGGACTGTCTGTAAGGTCCCCAACCACAGGTCCTACGTTGACAGTACTTATTTCAAGGATGGAGCCTCAGCACTTTCCCCCTTTAGATCACTGGTTACGGTCCCTTGCCTCTCTGCCTCTCTCAGGCAGGGGGTCACGACATGTGGTAGGAGGAGGAGAGGAGAGCTGGACTAGGACATATGTGGCACCCAGCCTAGCACATGCATTTGGAAAAACTTAGAAACAGGCTCAGAAGCAGCCACAGGAGGGCAGCCTTAAGTAGTGGCTTTCCTTGTTCCACAATAGAAGTAGGCTGGGGTTCCCACAAGGCAATCTGGTTGGCCTGGTTTTTCAGAGACCAATGTTAAGGCACTTCCGGTACTGGGGGAGGGCAGAGGGAAAGGTGCCCATGAGCTCACTGTTTTGGACTGAAAGCAGAGTCATGAGAGTGGAGAAATTCTGGAGAACTCAGCCAGAAGGTTCTTTGGGAGAGACTGATCCCAGCAACAATGCCAGGGAAGGGTCTGGGGGAACTCCATTGGACAAATGAAATATCTTCCTGAAAGGCCCCTGGGAGAAGTATAAATTCATTCCCTCTTTCTTAGCCCCACAAAGTAGGGGAAAGGGGAAGTGAGTCAATGCCAAAGGTCTGAAAATCTCCCTAAATGCCACGTTAATTAATGCATGCCCAGAATTTCCCTTAAACAACAGTGCACCACCTAAATTCTATTTTTAAACACAGAGAAACACCCAAGTTATCCTAAGCTGGCAAAAAGTCCTCCCCAAAAATACTGGTGTGAGAGAATTCAGGGGACCAACAACCAGAGTCATCCCTGGAATTCAAAATTAGGGTGATCCCTCCCAAGCATCTGCTGTAAAAGTAAGGAGCCGGTAGAAAGCTGGGATTTCGATTTCAAAGGGACCTCAAGAGATCATATAATCCAACGCTCTCATTTCACAAGGAAACAGCCAAAAGTAGTGATTTGCCCAAGGTCCCAAAGGGCAAGAACTACCGAGCCAACATTTGAATCCAAGTCCTCTGAGTGCAAATCCAATTACATTCATTTCCACTACATGTCCACACTGCCATGTCCTAAGCTGATGGCACAGGACAGTGACTCAGAAGGAGTCATTAAGAAAAGATCTGAGGCCTATACATACAATCACTCCATAAAACCTTCCACCAAGAGAAAACCGCCCCTCCATGCTAGCACAGGCACCCACCTTACTGAGTACAGCTGCCCATTACCTTACTGTGATTAAATTTAAGGCTAACCTCAGTATTCCTTTTAGCCTGATCTCCCCTAAATAAAATTACAGGCTCATAGATTTAGAGCTGAAATGGATCTTAGAGGTCATCTAATTAGCCCTCCCACCCCCCAATCCCCACTTGACAGATGAGAATGACTGAGGCCCAGAGAAGTTAAAGTGGCTCGATCCACTTCACACAAGGGTCCAGCTTCACACCCAAGTCAATGTTCTTACTGTACCAGGCTGCCTCTTCTGCCCTTTCCCTGGCTGCCAGGTACATTCAGCCCCATTCCTATCCCTCCCTCCCCCCCAGGATACCTTACACAACCAGTCACTTCTGATTTCCCCATGTGCACAATAGAGTATTTTTACTTGACTTCTGGAGGGATGATGGAGACCACGGGGAACTCCCAAAGCTTTCTTCCTGCCCCTCCCTCCCAGCCCCACATGGCCCACAGGAGGAAGCTTGGGCCAGGGGCATCCATTGGTCTTTACCATGGTGATTCCCAGACTCCAGACGTCTGACTTGACATTGTAGCCTTTCTGGTTCAGCTCCGGGTTGATTCTCTCTGGCTATAAGAGTGAAGGGTAAGAAATTAAGGCAGTTAGTTATTTTTGAGATGCCCAAGGAGGATTCATACCCCAGAGTCCATCCAAAGACAGCAGCCCCACAGAAAACATCCTGCAGGTTAACACAGGCCAGGCTGGCCTCTCTGGAGAGCTATGGGACACTTGAGGGCAGAGGGAAGAAGAGGGGAAGCCAGGGGCCAACGCTGAAGGGACTTCAGTAACAACAGCCTGTGTACATCGTTTTACAGTTTGCAGGGCACTTTACCTGGAACACTCATTTGATCCTCAAGGCGACCCCTGAAGGTAAATAGTATCCCATTTTGCAGAGGCTTCAAGAAAGTTCATACCCCTCACTCAAAGAATCAAACCTGAGCCCTGACAGGAGCTTCAGAGAGATCATGGGGACTGAGGCCCTCATTTTACAGGGAAAACTTTGGCCCAAAGGGGAAAGAAATGGTTCGTTCAATGTCACAGTGAGCAGAAGAAAGGGGACGAGAACTCAGTTCCCCCACACTGTGTAGCCTAGTTCCCTTTCTAATATACCACACTGTCCCCTCCTCTTTCTCCCCCACTATGGCCTGAGGTTTCCATAGCTTGTCAGGAACAGCCATCCTAATGGATAATGTTTATTTAAAAAAGATAAATAAATAAAAGTACTTTCTTTATACCCAGGAGATATTAAGAAAAGCATCACCGCTTGGTGCCAATAAAAATGTCTCTCTCAGTGAAGAATCATGCAGCGTGTCTGTATGTATTTAGCAACTTTCATTCAGCTATGCCAATGAGGGACCAACACCACCAGAGAGTGGATGACCTAAAAATCTTTCTTATTTGGTTTCTGTGATAAAAAACTGTCCTTGCACTCTCCCCAAAATCTCATTCCTGATTACATTTTAGCTTGGTATATGTAGTCACTGAGAAGACACGAGCTCCAGAGGGGTGAGGGAAGCTATAAGCCCATTTGATGGAAGGGGGAAAGCTGATCTAAGGTTAAAAATTAGCTGTGGGCAATCCTCCCAGCAAATAATCTACACACAGCAACTCCCAATTGGGCGTCTCATCTTCAGGGCTTTTTCAGAAGCTCTCTCTCCGCCACAGCCATCCAGTTTAGCCCAAGGCCCCAGGACCCAAGAGTGTCACAATGAGAGTGAAATAAAAGAGGAAATGAAAACCTAGAACCCACAGCATGGGGCTTTTACTGGTTCAGTAACTTTCATTCTTTCCACTTAACAGACACAAAAACAATATATAAGCTCAGAGCCTCACGTCTGGTTCCAGTTGCCCAAAGTTACTGTTTTTATCAGCAAAAGCTTCTCCTGGGAGGCCACCATCCTGTTCTGAGAGGACAGGCAAGTAAACTGGGCCCTCCTTCTAATCTAAACCATCTCTCCACTTACCGCCATATAGGGTTTGCAACCAGCATCCATCGTCTTGGCAACCGAGTCCACCAAGTAGCCACTGATCCCAAAGTCACACATTTTTACGTGGCCTTCCTTGTTGATAAGAACATTGGATGGCTTGACATCTAACAGGAGCCAGGAAGGGAAACAGAAACATGGTCAAAAATGCTGAAAGGCAAAAAAATAATTGAAAATGGCATAAGGTGAAGTACAAGGGTAGGAAATAAGGCCAGAGAAAAATTTTGGGACTGATGGCCTGAAGGAGAAAAGGGTGGGAAAGAAAGGCTTGGGGCGGCTAGGTGGCGCAGTGAATAGAGCACCGGCCCTGGAGTCAGGAGTACCTGAGTTCAAATCTGGCCTCAGACACTTAACACAAAAAACTAGCCATGTGACCTTGGGCAAGTCACTTAACCCCAACCGCCCTCCAAAAAGCAAAAAAAAAAACAAAAAAAAAACAAAAAAAAAGAAAGGCTTTCCAGATTATAATTTGTCAGTTAGTGACGGAGTCAGAGCTCAAACCCAGATTTCCTGCCTCCCAGATAGATCGCTGCTATGACACACAGCTAGGTCACGCTTGATTTCCAGTCTAAGAGCCACACTTTAGAAGGGACCTGACAAACCTGAGCATGTGCAAAGGAAGCATGTTCAGAATCCTGTCCTATAAGGGACAGTTAATGGAAATGAAGCTGTTTACCTTGGAGACAATAACATTTAGTAAGTAATGTGAATGGGGCAGCGAGGTGGTACGACGGAGAGAGTGCCAGGCCTGGAGAGTCCTGTGCAAGTAGGAACAGCAAGTAGCTCCGAGTACAAGGAGGGGAGGAAAGCAGAGAAAAAGACCAGAAAGGTAGGAAGAGGTCAGGCGGCAGAGAGGACTTTAATTTTGATCCCAGAAGTAATAGGGAGCCAAATGGATGGGAGGGGAAGGAGAGAAGGGGAAGGCACTATGACAAAGAGGTCAGCCCTGAAATCACATCAGTGTCCTTCTCATTGCATCAGAGCCTCATCCCCTCTTCACCACCTGCTAAGAGAGGTCCAAGGGATTCCTCCCCATATGTATTTCCTAAAAGTGACTTAGAAGGGACAAAGGTCAACAAGCCTAGAATGACTATGAGGGAGGTGTTAAAGCCTATTAACATCAAAAATGACATTTATATGACACTTTGAGATTTGGGGAGCATTTTAAATTGCATTTTAATCTGGTTGGGCCAAACTGGGAGTCTTGCGGGACTCATGGGTCACTCGCGGAGCATGTTTGATACCTCTGCATTGGATCATGCTGCCACAATTCGCAGAAAAGAAACTGAGGTCGAATGAAGGAAAATGGCTTGTTCAACATTCATTGGCTGGGTAAGTAGCAGGGACAGTATTCAAAATTCAAGTTCTGGGTGAAGTGAATAGAGCACCAGCCCTGGAGTCAGGAGGACCCAAGTTCAAATCTGCCCTCAGACACTTGACACATTTACTAGCTGTGTGATGTTGGGTAAGTCACGTAACCCTAATTGCTTTGCCTTCTCCCCCCAAAAAAAATTCAGTTCCACTTCATTTAATCTAATCCTGCATTTCAGAGAGGAAGAAACTCAAGTCCATCTAAAAGATGAAATCACAAACTCAAGCCCATCAAAAGAGATGAATTCACATCTAGTGGTAGACTAGGACCAAGTCATGCTGACTCCCAACTGCTTGTCCATCATCCATAGCAAAAGGAAGGTTATGGCAGATATGGGACACAGCTCTCTTGCCAGAAACACTTTATTCTGGTATCCTCAGTGCCTAGTGCATAGTAAATTCTTTTTTTTTTTTAATTTTAATTTATTTTCTTCGTTACATCATTCATTTCCACAAGGTTTTGAGTTACAAATTTTCTCCTCTTTTTGCCCCTATCCCCCAGCCCAGAACATTGATCCCACTGTAAGGCCCCTCCCACAAT
>CM053599.1:192944777-192973354 GCA_028646575.1 Pseudocheirus occidentalis
CTGGTTTTTTCATCAAGAATGCTTGAAAGTCCTCTACCTCACTGAATGACCATATTTCCTCCTGGAACATTATACTCAGTTTTGCTGGGTAGGTGACTCTTGGTTTTAATCCCAACTCTCTTGCTCTCCAGAATATCATATTCCAAGCCATAGAAATTCTTTAAAATGCTTATTTAATTGAATAAGTGGCATTAGTTTTTCTAAATATATTTCCTTTTTAATATTTGCTATTTATTTTTAGCATTTTTTTTTATTTTTAGTTCCAAATTCTCTCACTCGCACCCCTCTCCCATCTACTGAAAAGGCAAGCAATATATTAATTATATATGTGAAATCATGCAAAATATACTTCCATATTTATCATATCACACACAAAAAGCAAAATAAAAATGAGAAAACTACAATTGGCACTCGAGTTTATCGGTGATTTCTACAGAGGTGGAGAGCATTTTTCATCATGAGTTCTTTGGAATTGTCTCGGATTATTGTATTAACCAGAGTAGTCAAGTCTTTCATAGTTGATCATCATTACAACATTACTGTTATGTAATAACAATGTATAACAATGTTCACAATGATCTCCTGGTCCTGCTCACTCCACTTTGTATCAGTTCCTATAAGCCTTCCCGCATCCTTCTGAAACCGTCCCCCTCCCCATTTCTTATCACAATCATATGCCATAACTTGTTCTGCCAGAATGACTAACTGATAGGCATCCCCTCAATTTCCAATTCTTAGCCACCAGAAAAAAAAAAGTTGCTATAAAGATTTTTGTACACATAGATTCTTTTCCTTTTTCTTTAACCTCTCTGGGATGCAGACCTAGTAGTGGTATTGCTGGTTCAAAGATGGTATGCAGTTTTATAGTCCTTCAGGCGTTTCATATTGTTCTCCAAAATGGTTGGCTCAGCTCACAACTCCAACGATTCATTAGTGTGCCTATCTTCCCTCATCCCTTCCAGCATCTGTCATTTCTGATATGGATAAGGTAGTACCTCAGAGTTGTTTTAATTTGCATTTCTCTAATCAATAGAGATTTAGAGCACTTTTCCATAATTATAGTTTTGATTTCTTCTTCTGAAAACTGCCTTGACAATTTAATTATCAATTGGGGAATGGCCCTTATTTTTACAAGTTTGACTCAGTTCCCAATATATTTGAGAAAAGAGGTCTTGTTATCAGAGAAATTTGCTATAAAAATTTCTGATATCACTTCACTGTCCATGGTACCTTTTAACAACATGTAGTCTCCCTGATTATCCCCTTTGACTAGGTCTATTTTTGCTCTTGCTTCGTCTGAGATCATGATTACTGCCCCTGCCTTTCTTTACTTCAGCTGAAACACAAGAGATTCTTTTCTAGCTCCTTATTTTAATTCTGTGTGTCCTCCTGCTTCATGCATGTCTCTTGTAAATATATTGTTGGATTTTGGTTTCTAATCCTATTTTCTTCTGTTTACTCTTCTCTCTTTTTATCCTGCCCCTCCTCAAAAGTCTGTTTTGCTTCTGATCACTGCCTTCTTTAGTCTGGTCTCCCTTTTACCATCTCCCTCCCCCTTCTTTTATCACCTTCCCCTGCTATTGCCCTGTTGGGTAAGACAGACTTCTCTACACAACTGAGTATGTGTATATGTATATATACACACACAAACACATGTATATACACACACGTATACATATAAGTACACGTACACATATTTTTCCCCTCTGAACCAATTTCAGTGAGTTTGAGGTTTGAGCATTGCCCACCTCACCCTCCCATTTTCCTCTCCATTGTAAAAGCTCTTCCTTGTGCACCTCTTTTATGTGAGATAATTTTCCCCAGTCTACCTCCTTCCCCCCATTCTCCCAATGCATCTTTCTTTCTCACTCCTTCATTCTTTTTTTGGGGGAGGGGGGAGAAGACTGAGCAATTGGAATTAAGTGACTCGCCCAAGGTCACATGGCTACCAAGTGTCTGAGGCCAGATTTGAACTCAGGTCCTCCTGATTCCAGGGCCAGTACTCTATTCACTTCACCACCTTGGCACCCCTCACCCCTTTGTTCTTTTGAGACATCATACTAACATAACAGATTCACACCCAAGTCCTCTAAGTCAGAGGTTCTCAACCTGTGGGTCACGACCCCTTTGGGGGAGGAACGGGGTTGCCTAAGATCATAGGAAAACACATATTTCTGATGGTCTTAGGAACCAAGACACCGCTCCTCTGTCCATCTCCAGGCGGGTCTGCCCACATGCAGATACACTCACATACAAGTATTAAGGGGCCATGGCATTGGGAAGGTTGAGAACCACTGATCTAAGTAGATGGTTCTGTTGTTATTGTTGTCCAGTCATTTCAGTTGTGTCCAACTCTGGGACCCCATTTTGGGTTTGCTTGGCAGAGAATACTGGAGTAGTTTGCAATTTCCTTCCGCAAGACGGAAACAAAAGGAGCTCAATAAAAGATTAGCTCCCTGTCTAGAAGGGTCTCCACTCCCTAAATCCCCCTAACTCCTTAGACTCTGAAAGATTCAAAGGAACCAGCACAAGGATGAGAAGCACCTACCCTCTCCAAACCATCCATAGTTAGTCCATTCAATATTACAGAATAATGGATGAATGAATGAATGAACAAAAGAACGAACGAATGAATGAAGGCAGCACTTACCTCTATGAATCACAGATAGTTTACTATGTAAGTGCTCCAAGGCTCGAACAATCTTTGGGATGCCATGGGAAAAGAAAAGAGGAAGGAAGAAAGGGAGATGTGAGTTATTCAAGTATATAAAGGCTGACCAGGTTACTTAAAGGGGAGGAGGAGCAACACATTTCACATTTAAAGGGGAAAGAAAAAAGTATCTCTGCTCGACATCTACACATGGCAGCTCACCAGTCAAGTTCAAATGATGAGGCATTGAGCAATTTTGAGCCTAAAATATGGGAACCTAGAGTTAAGTGAGCTGGAAAATTACAGTGAAGGAGGTCAGGAGCTCATTTGTTTCAAAGACTTTTCAAAGGTGTAAAGCACCCCAACTGCAAATCCCCAAGGTCCCAAGATGCCAGAACTACCATGTCACCCATCAGCACATCTCCCAAACCAAGAAGACTTTCATCCAAGAGCCGAGGAACCTAGAACCCATGGGAACCAAAGGGTGACTGAGAAACTGACCGGTCTAAATGCTTAGCACCCTGTGTCAAGGAGACCCAGGTCTCCCAGGCTGGGATCCTCACACTCCCTCATCCCAAGGCTATTTCTTGATAGAATTCATGTGCTAAGATGGCAAGCACCATCTCCTCGACCACCCTCCTTCCTCTCAGCACCCCAAATCCAAAAGGTTAAAGGGGGCAACTCGGCCACTTACAGACACTGCTATTTCGCCTAGAATATCCTCTGGTATGGTCATCTCCTTCTCCAGAACCTTCTTGTAAAATTTATCCAAGGATGTGTCCATCAGTTCCATACAAATCCACACATCACCCTGGTGGAAGCAGAGAATATGGGAATCAACACGAAAACCTTAACATTCCCTCCCCACCCCCAGCGCTCCCCGACTCCCTGCTCCTAGGGTAGCTCTAAGCCAAAGGCCTGGCAGAAGCAACAATCACTTCCAAGAGAAGAGAAAAGAGAGAAAGAACTAGACTGGAAATCATGAAGACTGAGGTTCGGATCCCACCTCAGACACTTAGTAGCTATGTGGTCCTGGGCTTGTCTGTGCCCACATTTTCTCATCTGTAAAGTGTGGGGGCTGGACTCAGTGGCCTATAAGATCCCTTCCAATGCTAAGTCTATTAACCTACGATCCAAGGGCTAGTTACTATGGGATTTTATCTAAGACTGATCAAGCTGTTCACTAGATTCGATCACAGGGGAAGAGAAGATTCCAGTCTGTCACACATGCATATATGACATCATGTGTGTGCTCACACATATACACTCATGTGTGCATGCATTATACACACATGCATATATGTACATATCTATGTGTATAGGTTTGTACACGGTTGTTTGTGTGCTTTAAGCCCTCATCGGACTGTGAGTTCCTTGAGGGCAGGGACTGTATTTGCCTTTCCCCAGCACTTCACAAATGTTCCTCTGACATCCCCTCTGCCCCATCCGCCCATACTCAGCCCTGGGGAAAGTCGTGGTTCACTCACATCGGTCTGTGCCCCCCTTCTTACCTCTCTGAAAAGGGCCCCATAGAAGGTGACGGTATAGAAGCAGTCCACAGTCCTCATGGAGATATCCAGATCCATGAGAAGCCTCTTCTGTTCCTGAGTGTTCACGGTCGCTCGGATCCTCTGGGGAGAGAAGAGACAACTTGAAACAGATCCTAAGTGAGTTCTGTTCTTGGAGCTCAATGCACAACCTCTTAAAGAGGCAGGGTATGGGAGAAAGCCTGGCTACAGGCACTGTCAGATAACTGTGATTACAGGTGGGAAGGGATACAAGAAGCAGACAGCATCTCCTCTGAAAGCGTCAACAGGGGAAAGTCTCACCTGGTCTAAGAGGGTTCACAGCTATCCCACCTAAAGGCCAGTCAATGAACAAAGGACTTCTTAAAGTCTTTTCAAGAGCAGAACCTCATTTTCCCACTATTTTCCAAGATGAAGATCCTTCTCTTTCAGAACACCCCACCCCTCTGGGTAAGGTTCATTTGAGAGCAGTAATAACTGGTGCCAGGTTAGGCAATAAGTCTTAATGCCCACACACTACCACCCACAACCATTCGCCTCCCTCTGGGGATCCATTTATTACCTTAACAGCCATGATGGTTCCACTCTGGGCATGCCGAACTTTCTCCACTACTCCGTAGGCACCCCGACCCAGCTCTGAAATGGATACTAAATCATCAGCTGCCACTTCGAAGTTCTTGAGGGACAGAAAAAAGAGTTGGTAAGACCCTGGGAATACACGTGGGCATTCTCAGCTCCCTCTCCCCTCAAACACACAACACACATCAAGGCATGGATATAATACAGGAGAACTTTCAGCTTAACCTTCTACGGACACAGCCAGAGCCCTCACATGACCTCAAGGAGCCGGCTGGACCATATCTCCTTCACAAGTGCCAGAAGACATTATCCTTGGGTCGATGGAAAAGTCCTCAAATCTCCTCGGAAATCAATGAGCTAGAAATGTAGCTGGTCTCATTAATTCCATCCTACCCATGGCACGTGCCATTACACAGCCTTTATCACACAGACAGAGAAATATTCAGGAATTTTTAAGTGACAATGAGTCAGACAATGAGTCTATAATAAGGAAACATCATCACTGATTACTCCAAATTACTGACGTGTTAAACAGGAACCATCGTGATTTAACATGCACCAAGGATGGTGTGTGTGTGTGTGTGTGTGTGTGTGTGTGTGTGTGTGTCTTTTTGTCCCCAGCACTTCACACAGTATCTATCACAAAGTAAGTGTGGGTTTTAAAAAATTTATTCAGTATTTAATTAATTCTTTCCAGTGGATTTTTAAAAATTTATTTAGTATTTAATTTTCCCCGCTTATATGAAAGTAGATGCTTAATAAATGCTCAAGGAATGAATAAAAAAACCTAATGTATTAAAAGCAGGGAGAGCTGGTTCGAAGAAAAACCAAAAAGGAGAAAAAGACAGGGAGGACTGTCAGGACCTGGTACAAATCTGCTACCAATTTTCATACTGTAAATGGAACTGTCAGGGATAGGTGAGACCAGTGAGCATGAAGGGTCAGAGAAGGCTATGCTGGGGAAAGAGGAGTCACCCTCTATTCTCTAGGCCAGCAATTCTTAAACTGTCACAGTTTAAGAAGCACTGAAAGGTAGAGGGGGCATCTAGGTGGCGCAGTGAATAGTACCAGCCCAGGACCTGAGTTCAAACACTTACTAGCCTTGTGACCCTAAGCAAGTCACTTAACCTCAACTGCCTCCAGAAAAATAAATAAATAAAGTGTTGGATATGCACCTTAGAGGTTTTCAAAAAGGCTACTATTCTGTTCCAGTCAAATCCATCCTAAATCTGCTTTTATTTACTTCTCTTGGAGAGAACAAAAAAGTAATTTATTTTCATAATAGGATGATACATAGAGACAGACAGGGAATGGATATGATTTCACGGGCATAGGAAACTCCAAGAGAGACACTTCCTCTACTAAAGCACATTGGCACCTTTTCTGAAACTTATAATCTCAGGCTATCATCTTAGTCTGCCTAGAGCTGAAAGTTTAAATGCCTTAGTCAGGGTCACACAACCAGGATGTGTCAGGGGCCAGGTCTCTATCCACTGGACCATGCTGCCTTTCACACACATTTATCAGTTCAAAGGTTTAGCCAAGAGGCCTCAAAGTTGATCCAGTTTTACTCCCTCTTTTTACAAAAGAGGAAACTGAGGTAAAAAAAGCAGTTTGCCTAAGGCCACACAGGTAGTAAGTGGCAGAACCAGAATTCAAATCCAGACCCTGACTCCAAACCCAGTGCCTCTTTTCCAATGCAAAACTTTGGCCTCTTCCTCTCTATCAGACCAGACCAGGTAGAAAGAGATAGGCCTTTTGAAAAGAAAGAGGCCAGTAGCTTTAATGCCCCTGCACTACTGAGGAAGAAGAATTAAGAACAGTCTAACAAGTATGTAACCTGTCCCCCTTACAAAGACTTCTCTCTAAAGCTGATTTCCTAACAGACTGTCAAAGCCATGATTAGAAATTACTTTATCCTTGGCAGGCACCATTTAACCTGGCATTCAAGGAACCGCTAGGTGGCTAATTTGACTGGAATGGGGAATCTCTCCCATTTTCTCTCTTTTCTGTCTCTGTGTCTCTGTCTCTGTCTCTCCCCCTCAGGCACACTCTCTCTCTCTCTCTCTCTCTCTCTCTCTCTCTCTCTCTCTCTCTCTCTCTCTCTATCTATCTATCTATCTCCTTTACATAAATAACTGGTTACATGTTGTCTCCCCCATTAGAATGTAAGCTTCTTGAGGGGAGAGACCATGCACTTTCTATCCCCAGCACTTAGCACAGTGCCCCAGCGCAATGTAAGTACTTATTTACTGCTTGCTGACGTTAATGAAAGGTAATAACTTGAAGTAATAATAGAAAACAGCACTGAAATAGTACAGTGCACGGAGCGCTGGGCCTGGAGTCAGGAAGACTCATCTTCTTGAGTCCAAATCTGGCCTCAGACACTTACTAGCTGTGTGACCCCGGGCAAGTCACTTAATTCTGTGTGCCTCAGTTTCCTCATCTGTAAAAAGAGCTGAAGAAGGAAATGGCACAAACCACCCCAGCATCTTTGCCAAAAGAAAATCCCAAGTTAGGCTACGAAGAGTTGAAGACAACTGAATGACAACAGCACACACTAGAGGAGTAGGTGGGAACCAGATTCTGTAAGGCTTTCACCACTGTGCTAACAAGTGTGCATTCTAAGCCCAGACTCAATAAAGAATCACCCGAGGTTCCTGAGGAGCAGTGTCACAGCCAGCTCGGACGCAGGAACATAGTTTGGCAGGTACTGGGCTGCGGGAAGCTGTTTGGTACAAACATCCAATATGCTAGTTACAAACAATTTTTTCTTTCTTTTTATTGGAGAAAACTGGAATAGAAAGAAAGTGGACTGGTCTAAGGGAGTAGCACAGAAGTGCTGGATGAACTCAGGAGATTACACATACTTTTGGCCAAAGCAATCAGGGCAGGCTTCTGCCCCCCAGGGACAGCTGCAAAAGGCCGCATATGCACATACATGAACTAACTAGGCACAGGCACTTAACTCTGCACAGAGGAAATGGGCTCTTCCAGCAGGCTTTCTTTAGTAAAAACAATTTACTAACTGCTTCTGCAAAGTGGTTACTGGAAGGTGGATTCTCTCTCTCTCTCTCTCTCTCTCTCTCTCTCTCTCTCTCTCAGATGAGCCATACTATGAGAGAGCTTAGCTGGTGCATAGCAGGGATCAGCCCACCCAGGAAACATCTTGGATGACAGCGGGGAGAGGAAACAGTAGTGCTCACTGGCCCAGGAATAAGCCCAGACTCTACTAGTTCAAGGTGTTCCACTATCATGGCTATAGGAAGCAGGCTAAGGAAAAGGGGGCTCTGACTTCCCCTAGAATGCATGGCTTTGGAGGGTGGGGTTGTTCAACATGGTATAAAGAAAAACAAAACACTTTAAGAGACTTAAGAATTCTGATGAACACAAACGACCAGCCACAATTCCAGGAAACCACTGAAGGAGCAAGCTCCAGGCCTCTTGAAAGAGAGCTAAGACTCAGGGGTTCAAAATGAGACACATTTTTGAATGTGACTAATTTAGGAATCTGTTTTGCTTGACCATGCACACTTGTTACAAAGGTTTTGGTTTGTTTTTTTTTTCTTTTCTGATGGAAGATAGGAAGGGAAGAAGAAATTTTTATTAATTGAAAAAGTTAATTTTTTTTAAAAGGGTAGTTTAGGATTTTTGTTTTGTTTGTTCAGTTCTGACTAATGTTTTATTTTGGGAATATCCAGTAGCCCACGCTTGCCAAAACCTTAACAGTAAATCAGCAGTTCCCTGCCCGAGAAGAGACACGGGCACTATTCTCCTACAGAACGGGTACACTAATTCAGTTCTACCAACGAGGCTCCCAGATTTCAAGCTGCACACATACACACATCTTCACCTCCATCTCAGTCTTTACTATCATCAACATTCTCTTGTGAAGCCAAAGATTCGTAACTAGATTTCAGAGGGGTCCGTGAACTTGGATAGGGAAAAATATTACAACTTTGGTTCAAGAGAATTAGTTTCTTTTTGTAATCCTACGTATTTTATTTTATACATTTTAAAGATTTATTCCGAGAAATAGGTCTATGGGCTTCACCAGACTGCCAAAAGGGGTCAATGAAACGCAAAAAAAGGTTGCGAGCCCCTTATTTAGTCACAAGTGAGGCCATAGGTACACTGGTTTCAGGCGTAAACAACTAGAAGAGACCAGCCAGAAGAGACATCTCTCCAGCAAGTACAACGGATGGATTTCCGGGATGCCAGACCAGTGAAAAGAGTTGCTGGTACCTTTCCCCCAGCTCTGACCCCAGACCTCCCAAAAGAATCTCACAGAAAGCAAAGCCTTGATAGTAACAGCAACAGCCAGGATTTATGTGGTCCTTTAAGGTTTACAAAGCACTTCACATATTTTATTTGAGCCCAAAACCCTGTGAAATAGGCAGCAAAGGTTATCATCCTTATTTCACAGATGACAAAAGTAAGCTTTGAAAGAGACTGAGTGGCCTGCTCACAAGTGAGGTTCTGACCCAGATCTCACCTGACGCCCAAGTTCAGCATTTTGGTTTTTTCCCCTCAGGACATCATGCTACCTCTCTAAGAAGTGACCCCACAGGCCACTGGCAAATGCCCAAATGCCATTTAAGACTTAAGGTCTTGGGGATAGAAGGTAAATACCTCAAAAACCTATTCCTCCACCCTCCAATAGAACTATTTAAAGGTGCATCCATTCCAAAAGGTCTATGTTTGCAACTGATGACCTGGGGGTAATTTGTGCAATCCATCTAAGCAAGGAAAGCCATGTTCTCTCCTCCTATCCCCCACCACCACCAAGTCAGGAGAAGGTGGGGGAGTCCAAATTCTATCCAATTTAGCACCTGGCCATGGGAAGGTAAGCAGTCAGATATAACTCTGATCCCAGGCATAAGAAGGTCTATATATAGTCTCCCAGTACACAGACTCACACAGTCCCTAGAGGATGCTGAACAGGGAGAACAAAAAACCAGAAGCTATTTCTAGCCAGTACATTGGGCCTCCTGGAGTTAGACAGAAAGAAGCTGCCCAGAGACCCAGCCAAGGACTCATCAACCAACCCTCCCTGCCCTGACTTCTCCTCTAGACGGGTAACAAGGCAGACCCTTGAGGTCCTGGGGTTTAGAGTCATTTTTTCAGAGGGAATGAGAAGGTGGGAGGTAGAATGGGAGAGTTACAATGATGGACTTATGTCTCGAAGAGCTAAGAGGGAGGTCCTTTCAGCCCCTAGCCACAAGCTGGGTGGAGAGAACTGGAGAAGGTCCCTGACCTTTCGTTATACAGTATTCTGCAGAGCAGAAGCTCCAGACACTGCTTGGAAAAGCTTCCCCAGAAAACCTCAAACACCCTTTAGTATTTGCTTACAGGGTCTCTATACACGTCCTAGATGAAGTCCACCAGTCAAAGCCCTGGATAAATTGCTCATTCACTTCGAGACGGGGCCCTCGCCCTGCAACATGAATCACACCCAGGCAGAAAACACAAAAGCTCCTTCTCTTCTTCCCACCACACTAGGGGTCAGGCAACCAGGGCCCCAGCATGACTGAGAGGGAGAGGGGGAAGGATGCTGATGTTGTACGCTGCCCCAACAAAATACCAGTTCCTACGGAGGGTGAAGACGCTGGGATCCTTTCCAACAGACAGACTGAGGAAAACTAGATGAGGCTGCCTTTGGTCTGATGGAGATCTGGGGGGCACACACAAAAAAATTCTCTTTGGGGAAGGAATTGTTGAAACACTCCAGTTCTTAAGTCCCAGGGGAGGGCAAAGGAAAAAGTTATGCCAGGAATGTTTAAATGTCCATGGAGATCATTGTTTGAAGGAGTATATTTTGTTTTGTTTCTTTAAAGCTTTTCCAAAGGTTAAGTCCCAGGAAAACAAATATGACAAAAACAGACATGTTTACAGGTTAAGAGAGAGGAAATGTCGGCTGGCATCACATACCTTGTCACCAATTGTAATGAAGGTCCTAGAGTCCAGGTTCCTGGGAGGCCTGGAGAGAAAAAAGAAAATCCCATGAGTCTTTTCACTGGGAATCCGAATTCTCAGCTGTGTCTGAGCATCATGATCAGAGGCCAACAAGGTGATATACCAGAATGAGCACTCAGTGAAGATTTGGGTTCCCATCCCAGCTCTAACTCTCAAAAGCTATTTGGCCCTATGCAACTCACCTAACACTTCTGGATTCCTACCTACTTTGCAAGGTCATTGTAAGCCGCAAATGAAATGATGTACATGAAAACATTTTATAATTACAGAACATCAGCTAGTCACAATCACCAGAAGCTCTGAAAGCTGACCCCAATATTTTATTCACAAGGGAATGACCTCAGGCTAAATCACAAGTTCTACCCCACAGTAAGGTGTCAAGTGGACAGACACCTCACTGACTCAAAGAATTCAATGTCTTTCTCCCCTTTCTTCCCACACTGGCTTCTTTCAGGGTAGATAAAATACAAACCCAGCTATCTTTTTACATTCTGATTCCAAACTATCTCTCCAAACTGTTCCCATATTACTCCTCCTCTCACACATTTTGTGTACCTGCCAAACCAGCCAATCTGTTGCTCTCCATAAAGAACATCCCACCTGCCTCCACTATGCCTTTCTGTCCCCCGTGCCTGGAATGCTTTCCCTCCTCAGATCCATCTTGTAGAATCCCTAGATTTTCTTCAAAGATATTTTTTGCTCATTTTTCCAAGAGCATTTAATGCCCTCCCAACCACCCCCCTCTCTCTAAATTACTTTGTATTAAGGCCTAGATTTTGCACATTTTTATTTATATACATGGTGTTTCTGTTCCCTCCTCCAAGTAGAACATAAGCTGTTTGGGGGCAACGATTGCTGACCTTTGTCTTTGCATCTCCAGCTTCTAGTACAGTGCCACTGAGCACCGTTTGAATTAAGTGAGAGGCAAGGTGAGAGAGGGCACTGGAATTGGGTACTTTACAAGGCATAAAGAGTATAGCAAAGCCTGACCAAATGACTCTGTTTTCAAACATCCACTCCCCCACGGCAACAGAGTATGACCTGAGTGTTTGTGGGAGGAGATGTAATGTTAATGGGATTTAGGATCTTCCCCACCCATTAACAGGTCTCACATGAAGTCCATTAAGGGAAGCTTGCCTAGGGAAGGCTTGCTTGTAGGAAGGCTTTCACACCTTTTGCTCATTTCTAATTAGGCACTGAGTCATGAGGGTTGTGATACCTTCCAGCTCTGAGAAGTGTATATACACACTGAGTTGGTATTTTGCTTTGGGGGCTCAATTATGAATGAGAAGGATCTTGTGATTCCCTGATTGAGATTCTGAGTGACCTTATGTTCAGAGCTCCCCAATTGCTCAGATGTGAAGGTTCTCTCAATCCAGGGATATATGTAAAGGGTGTAGTTGATCAGGCAGTCAGAGCCCTGTCTGTTGGTCTTTATTTCTCTGCTTGTATTTTCTCTGAAGTTCAGGGTACTGACTTTTCCCCTGAACTAGTGAATGTAATTTAAAAGATTCTTGACCCCTTAAATAGCTATCTTTCCTAGTAAGGCAGATCTAAGAACCTGTGCTAGCAGCCGTCCTGGATATGCCAGTGTGGTTGCTGCTACAGGAGGTCAGACTTGCTTTACAAACTTGAATTAAAGGGTCTGCTTCTGATTTCACAAAACTACATTTAAATTTTCTCAGGAAGAGTGAACCCACTACCTATCAGGTTTCATACTGCCCCCAAAAAAAAAAACCAAAGTGGCCATTTATCACTCAGTTTAGTCAATCTCACTCCCCGGAGCCCTCCAAAAAAAGTCCCTGACCAGTTACTACATTGGATGAGACAAGTTTCAGGATCTCCAGTTTCCCCATAAAAAGGCGCACTTAGGGTGAACTGTAGTGGCCTAAAAGCATTTTGACAAAGCAAAAGATATCAGGTTGAAAAAGTTTCAGAGACAAGTACCTCTCAGAAGGTCACAAAACTTCATTCCAAAGGACAGGAACAGACCCATCTTCATGTAAAGGGTTATAAAAAGACAGCTCTTTGGACCTCAGATAGCACCCTGCTATTTTTTTTATTTGCTATTTTATTTTTCCCCCAGTTACATGTAAAAACAATTTTTAACATTTGTTTTCATAACTTTAACCTACTTACTATTTTCTGATGGGATTTATCAAGGACTAGCTTTTTTACACTGTAGATTATTTGTAGCTATCTCACACACCTCAACCAGATTGGAAGCTTCCTGAGAGAAAGAGCCAAGCAAGCCTTGCATCTCCTCCCACCAAGTACAGCGCCATGTAAGCAGTGGGACCTGACGAGTGTTGAACTGGAAGAGCCCTCCCCACTCAAGCTGCCACTCATGAAAGCCTGAGACCGAGTATGTGGGAAAAGACAGCAACAAACTTACGTTGGGTTGGAGACAGGTGGCTTGTTGGAGACACATGATATTTTTAAATCCTTCCTGTTCTTGATTTTTCCTGGAAAACATTAAAAATGGTATTCCTTAAAATTCATAGAGATTAGAAGGTCTTAAGTTGGGGTCTGTATTTCAATGTAACTGGTTTCTTTTCTAATCGTACATATTTTATTATCCTGAGAAAGGGTTCATAGGTTTCCCCAGACTGCAAAAGATGTTCAGGACAGATACTAAAAAAGAACAGACATACATAATAATGATGGCTGGCATTTCTATAGCATTTCTGAGGTTTGCAAAGCACTTTATATGCTTTATTTCATTTGAGCCTCATGACCCTGACAGGCAGATACAAAGGACTTACCCTCAGTTTACAGATGAGGCTTAGAACTGGGAAGGGACTTGCTCCATGGTCACAGAGCAAACAGATGTCAGAGGCAGAATTTGAATCTAGGTCTCCCTGACTAAGTCTAGCAATCCCTACTCTATATGCCTGTCAATACAAGACAACTTTTTAAGTTTCTGCTGTCAAATTCTGGTAGCACCCCAAACTCTGCACTTCCATTAATTACATCCTACAGGACTCCAGGTCTTCTTCCCTTCCTCCTGCCTCTCACTCCCTTCCCCTCCTCTACCCCTGCCCCCAGCAGAACCCATCTGCCGGTAACAATTGGGAAACTGAAATATGAAGTTGAAATGACTCTCAAGGTCAGTCCCAGAAGTTGGTCTGACCTCCTGAGACTCCATCCCCTGCCCAGACTACCAGCCCATGCCTCAAGCATGAAGTAAGTGCAGCCCCACAGTGCCTGTCAATCAGCTTCTCCACCTGGCCTGGCCCTCTGGCGGCCAAGCAGCTGTCAACCTCCATCAGCCTCGTTGGCCACCAAGACCCAGGACATGATCAGACAGGCACAAGAAGAGAGGATCCGGCAGTCTGACTGATAAGAAGGGGGAACTACAACATTGCAACCTTGGGAGATGACGCCATCTTCTTCAAAAGGCAGGAGACTAAGGAGATGCCACTTCCTTTTCAGTTACCAAAGGTCAGAGAAGGCTTCTGTGAAGAATCTACACTAGCTTGGAATCCCCCCCAAGTAACATTTACCAGGAATAGGGGGCTGCCTTAAAGTTAGAGGATCACAGGGCTAGCACTGGAAGAGTCCTCAGAGTGACTACAAGCTAATTTGGAAGCTGAGGCTGAGGGAGGTTAAGTAATGTACCCAAAGCTACCGTAAACGCTCCTCCAGTTCTTTCTGCCTCCATCCGTGATTCCTTTAACTCAGCCTCGGTTCCCTCTTTTGGGGGACCCTCAGTCCAGCATTTCTAAGCATCGACCACAATACACATGCCCCAAGTCCCTCCCTCAGAGTGAAACTTTTAGACCATCTCTGATCAAAAACAAGTCCACCTAACATCAAGGAAGTTGAGTTCTCTCTTCCGAGGCAAGCACTGGCTTGCATTCTATTAACCCACCTTCCCATCCTGCCATCCCCACCTCCCTAACAACCTGGTCACCAACACAAAGACTATTCTCTACCAAGCTGAAGATCTCCTCTTGGAAATGAATTATGGGAAGAGAAGGCCTCCTCTGAATTCCTGGAACTTACTACCAAACCAAAGCTTCAAGTTCAAGTTTTTGAGAGATAAAACTGATGAGAAATTCCCAGGTTTGCTAGACAAGCAATAATGGAACTGAAAATTAAAACACTAAACTAAGACAAGAATCGACCATTTCTGCTCCCAGTTGAGTTGATGACTCGGTAACAGACAAATATCTCTGTGCTTGTTTTCCCCATGTGTGAGAAAAGGGTCCCCATTTACCCAACAATGACCTCATTGAGGTGAGATGGGGGAGAGGTAAAGAGGATGAATGAGTCAAAGAATGAATGACTCAGGGTTTGTGATTCAGGCCCTCAGAAGAAAGGTACTAAAAAGTATGCTTTTTTCAGGAAAAAAGTGGAAGGGGCCGGAGTTTCAGTAGCCCACCCACCATAGACAGACCACATCCTCCTAAGACAGATCTAGACACAATCGCTTCTATCCAGCACCAGAATAAAAGGGGTCACTGATGCTGGGAAGAGAAAAAGGCCATTGTTGCAGTAAAAGAAAGGCCATGACCTTTTAGTATGGAGATCTGGATCTTAAACATAGCTTATTAAATGATAGGGAAAAAGGCTGATCTTCCATTCCCCATTGGAGATGGCCATGAGTGGAGCCATTTGGGAGTCACCAAACAAAGCTTTCTGCTCCTTCTCTAATGAATCCCTTGAATACAGCCACACTGAAATAGCCTTCTGCACTCTGCAGTCTCTGTCAGGAATGTGAATGCCACGAGGCTAAGCAGGATATAAGAAGTGACACAGAGGGAAACAATAACACTCCAATAACCAGGCTATTAGACCGACTCCTAGTAACAATCCATTTTGACTCTATAGCATTTATTAGGCACCTCCTGTGTGCCTGGCACCAAGCTATATGCTAGCCGTGCAGAGACAAAGATGAATACAGTCAGGGGCGGCTAGGTGGCACAGTGAATAGAGCACCGGCCCTGGAGTCAGGAGTACCTGAGTTCAAATCCGGCCTCAGACACTTAACACAAAAATCTAGCCGTGTGACCTTGGGCAAGTCACTTAACCCCAACTGCCCTCCAAAAATAAAAAAAAAAAAGATGAATACAGTCTCTGCACCCAAGAAGGTTATAAATGAGTCACTCTGCCAGGCTTCTGTGGCTACGAGAAACCTACAGATTCCAATATGGAGAGAAAAAATAGCGCAGTTTAAATTCCTCAGGGTCTAGCACCCCAAATTACAGAGATTTTCATTTGCCTATAGACGACTGTCTTAAAACCCATTTCTTCCGTGAAACTTTGCGAGGAAGCAACTTGCCCCAAGGCTAGACAGAGAGTGCCAATGGCAGGATTCGAACCCTGTGTACTGTCTGCTGTACCAATGTGTAGGGAATAGTTTCATTTCCCCAACTACAATCAGTTTATTGAGGGTTGGGATTCATGGTACAATTCATTCTCTCAAGGGGCTACAGGCAATAAAATCAATTCTGAAGGGCTCCCCAGGCGGAGGTCTCGTTCAAGGACGCTGCTCCTGTAGACACACTTCTAATTATCAAACATTCCCCTGATGTACTTGCTGAGGCATAGAGGTGTTCAAAGTCCTGGCATTCTGGACCCGAGGCTTGGAACAGTGTCCCTTACTGGTAGGTCTGCTACCTGTCTCTCTCAGAGTGGGACACTAGAGGGCGCCATGGCCTTGGAATTGTCAATGGGCCCCTGGGCTCCATCAGAATAACCCAGAGTCTACATGCTCAACCTCTTCAGCTCCTTTAGGCAAAGTTCACACCAAAAAAGGGTCCAGCCAGAGCATCAATATTGGGATGGCGACTGTCAAAGGTAAAGTCTCATAAGGAAGACAATCACAGAGAGAAAGGATCAGCAGTGCAATTCTGTTGGACAAATATTTATTAAGTATCTATGTACTGACCCAGAGAACATGGGCCCCAATGGCTTTGGAGTCAATGGTCTCCTATCGCTTCTAGGTCCAAACATAAAATCCTTTGGCTTTTGCTGTTCCGTCGTTTCAGTGGTGTCACTCTTCATACTTGGGGTTTTCTTGGCAAAGACGGTGGAATGGCTTATTTCCTATTCTAGCTCCTTTTACAGGTAAGGAAACTGAGATAAACAGGGTGAAGTGACTTGCCCAGGGTCACACAGCTGGTAAGCATCTGAGGTCACATTTGAACTCAGGAAGAGTCTTCCTGACTCCACACCTGGCACTCTATCCACTGAGCCACCAAGCTGCCCTTTTAAGGCCTTCATAACCTAGCCTCCTCCTACCTTCTCAGTCTTCTTACACCTCAATCTTCTACACTGTTCAATCTCCTGGTCCTCCTGTCCAACATGCCATCCCCCTCCTGACTCCAGACATCTTCACTGGCTATCCGCCATTCCTGGAATCCTCTGCCTTGGCATCTCCACCTCTTGAGGCTTCCCTCAAACCCCAGCCCAGATCCCACCTTCTGGCAGAGGCCTTTCCCAGGTCTCGATCTTACTGTCTTCCCTCTAAGACCACCCCCAATTTATCCCCTACATACCTTGTTCCAACATAGTTGCTTACATGTTGTTTCCTCCATTAGACAGTGAGCCCTGTAACAACAGGAACTGGCTTTTGCCTTTCTATGGATCCCTGAAGATTGCAGGAGGCGCTATGTAAATGCACGCTGACAGACTGGGTTCAAATGTCAACTCTGCTACTTACGGCCTATCTGATCTCACCAAATGAGGTTCCCTATCTATAAAATAAGGGTGTTGGACCAGATGGCCTCTGAGGCCCCTGCCAGCTCTACATCTGTGACCCCATGACGATGGGGAGGGTCATGGCAGGTTGGCAGGGCACAGCATCTTATAACACATTACAAAAACTGGCATGAGATTGTCAAAGAAAAGTCCGAACGAAAAAGAGGAGCTGGTTATGGGAGAGGGAGGGTTCTCCATTAAACAGCCTGGAGTGCTCCTCAGCTATCCTCTCCAGGTCAAGAGAAATCAAGGCAGGCCCCCAGCACACTGAGAAAAGCCAACCCTCTATGGGGAACCCAAGGAAGGAAATGTACAAGAGTCCCCCCCCAAGACCCACCCCCGGTCGTGTAACGGCTGTGAGGTCAATAGAAGAGCCCCATCAATGAGATCACAGAGATTAATAATAGCAGCTAAAAATAGAAATAGTGCTTATTAATACGCGCCAGGCACTGAGCTAAGCACTTTACATTTATTCTCTCATTCGGTCCTCCTGGGAGGTAGGTGCTACTATCATCCCCATTTTACATACAGGGAGACTGAGGCAAACAAGAGGCCAAACAGCTTGCTCAGAATCACACGACCAGTAAGGGGCTGGCTGAGGTCAAATCTGAGCTCATCCTGATTCCCAGGGCTCAGTGTTCTATCTTCTGTGCCCCTTAGCTGTCCTTACGCCGCCGAGCTGCCCACAATTCCATCTGAGAACTCATGTATGTGCAGGACACTGACCCAGGCAAGACAAGCATATGAACAGGACCCAGGAGGAGCAGTAGTGCCCTGAGACAGTGAGAAGCCCTGGGTTTGAATCCCAGCCCTCCCATTCTCTAGCTCTGTCACCGCGGGCAAGTCACTTAACTCCCTGGCCTCAGTCTCCTAATCCAGAAAAATGGGGATAATATTGCTCATGCTACCTATTTTATTTTGCAGAGCTCCTAAAGGAAGCATTTTACACAATTCGTTGTGCCTTAAGAACACAGGAAATTACACACACAGAGAAAACATGAGAGAAGACACAAGAAGACACAAGGAGGAATTGCTAGATGGATCCACAAGTCAAGACAACCAAACTCACTGATAGTGTGTATAATTTAAGTGTCCTGTATATTACACAGTATTATGACATTCTTCTTATATGCACACTCTAATACTGATAGGAAGAGCTCAGGCTCAGAAATGGCGAAGCAAGGTCAAACACACAGCCGACTCTTCCTGAGAAGCCAGGATGCTAAAAGGATGGGTCACAGGTGAGAACTCAAGTCACATGTGGGAGGTGATACTCTCCACTGAAAACTTTAAGGATCCGCTGGAGAGGAACTCAATTCCATAGCAATGACACTCTGGCAGTGAACTAATTCAGCACTACATGAGACTGAGCTCTACTGGTTTTGGGCCAGTCCTTTCAGTCGTCTCTGACTCTTCGTGACCCCATCTGGGGTTTTCTTGGCAAAGATGCTGGAGTGGTTTGCCGTGTCCTTCTCCAGCTCATTTTACAAATGAGGAAACTGAGGTACACAGGGTTAAGTGACTTACCCAACATCGCACAACTAGTATCTGAGGCCAGATTTGAACCCCTGATGATAAGTTTTCCTGATTCCAAACCCAGTGCTACCTAAGCTGCCTCTGGACTCTACTATAACTGATGGTAACCCCAAGGGATACAGTGCCATCTAGTTCAACCCATACCCTAAAAAAATCCCCCCTGGAGCACACTTGACCACCCCTAGTCTCTGTCCTGAGCTATCCTCTCTCTGGGACCTCATCAGCTCCCACAGGTCCAGTGACCACCCCTATGTGGGTGACACCCAGATCTTCTATCCAGCTCTGACCTCTTTTCTGAGACCCAGGGATACATCAGTCAGTCAGCTAGCATTTATCAAGAACCTACTATGTGCTGGGCAATGTGCTAAGGGCTGGGGATAGAAATGGGGGGGGGGGCGGGAAATCACAGTTCCTGCTCTCAAGGAACTCGCAACATCTATGTGGGGCAAGATACATACAGATTAAACTGAGGGAAGGCATCTTAGAACGAAGTGTTAGGAAACACTTCTTGGAAAAGGGAGGATCTTTGCTGAGATCTGAAGAAAATAAGGGAAGCAAGGAGACGGAGGAGAGAGCATTCTAGGCATGGGGAAATAGCCAGAGAACACATGTGGAGTCAGGAGAGAGTGTCATGTTTAAGGAACAGCAAAGAAGCCAGGGTCACTGGATCCCATAGTAAGCAGAAAAGAGACTGAGAAGGCTGGAAGGGAACGGGTCCCAGGGTTTTATAAACCAGAGGGTATCACACTGGATCTTGGAGGTGATAAGGAGCCAATTATCAGATATTTCCAACTGGATGTCCCATAGGTATCTCATTATCTTCTCCCCCAAACTCACTTCTCTTCCAAATCTCTCTTATTTTTGTCAAAGGCATAACTTTTTTCACTTACTTTATTTTGCAACCTTGGAGCTATCTTCAAATTTTTACTCTCTTCATGGTGAAGTGAGTACCTTTAAAGGTCCAGGAGTTGAATTCTACCTCAGAAGTTTATGACCTAGGTAACCACAGGCAAGTCCCATGTAGGCCTGTTTTTTCATCTGTAAAATGAAGATGGACTAGAAGTCCTTTGAGATCCTTTCCAGCTTGAGATCTCTGATCCTATGATTCTCACCTCCCATATCCAACCAACTGTGAAGTTTTTTCTTTTTTGTTTGTTTCTTTTGGGGTGAGAGGGGGAAAGGCAGGGCAATTGGGGTTAAGTGACTTGACCAAGGTCATATGGCTAGTGTCAACTGTCCAAGGCCAAGTTTGAACTCAGGTCCTCCTGACTCCAGGGCCAGGGCTCTATAATTGTGAGATTTTGTTCTTTCTCCCCGCACAACTCATCCCATTCTCTTTACTCATAACCATAACTACCCAGGACAGGCTCTCCTCAAACCTAGCTGGAACTCTTACTTCCCACTTCCCTCCCCACCCCACCCCTGGACAATCAGGGTACTTGCCCAGGGTCACACAGCTAGTAAGTGTCTGAAGCCAAATCTGAACTCAGGTCCTCCTGACTCCAGGCCTGGCGCTCTCTCTACAGCGCCACCTAGCCGCCCCCTGGAACTCTTGTGATAGCCAAGCCTCCCTAGTGCGCATATCATCTTCCCTTCTCCAAAGCATCCTCTACTCTGTCAATGGAAACATTAACTCTATTATAGAACATACAAGCAACAACGTAACAGAAATATGCAACGCCACACAATAAAGACACAGGAGTAACACTGCAGAACGGACCATATGACAAGCTTAAAAAATACAAAGTGATAATGGGGGAGGGTGAGTGCAATCACAGAAGGCTTCTCGGAGGAGGCTGGACCCTGAAGGGTAGCTACAAGTGCTTACAGTTCAGAAATCTCTCTACAACTGGATTTCTTCCCCTCTTTTGACTAAGCCCACTCCTCTTTTAAAGGGGCAAGGGGAATGGGGCAGCTGGGTGGCACAGTGAATACAACACCAGCCCTGGAGTCAGGAGGATCTGAGTTCAAATCCAGCTTTAGACACTTACCAGTTGTGTAACCCTGGGCAAGTTACTTAACCCCAACTGCCTCAAAATTTAAAAAAAAATAAAATAAAGAGGGCAGGGGAAGCAAGCCCAGGAAGGCCCTATACAAGTATAAGGAAATGGCATGAGCAAAGGCAAGGGGCCAGGAAAGCATTCCCACAGTCAAAAGATCACATGTCTAGACCAGAAAGGTATCTAAAAGGCCACCTCTTGAATCCTGGGGACATTTTATAGCTGAGGTCAATATGGTTCAGAACGGTTACATATACAACCAAGGCCACAGCAATACTAAGGATCTGTGGCAGAATCTGAACCCAGGTTCTCCGCCAGCAAATCTGATGCTCTTCCCCTGGCACCGCGTTGGACGCTGACCTAAATTAAATGCCTAACAACAGGACAGAATTCTTCCTTTTCACCTGTGACTCGAAGGGGAGAAGAAGCAAAGAGCAGAGCAGGCACGGGAGTATCTTGAGATAAGAAATGAGGGTTAGCCTCCTCTCCAGTACGTGCCAAGATAACCCGCTGCCCTGAGGTGGCCAATCTGGACCAAGCACAAGAGAAGGAAAATAAGCATTTCTGTCAGTCAGAACAGCTCTGGCTGCTCCAGAAGCCCCTGCCCTTCTGGGATCACAGAATTAGACCTCGCGCTCTCTCCTCGGAAACACTGGGCCCCCCTCAGCGCTGTGACCCCTTTCCTTTCCTTAACATTACTCTTATTTTCTGTCTTTTCCTCCTCAGCCAAGCATACAAAGAAAGAACCTCTTTATCAGCACTGTTTTTCCTCAGCTGCAAGAGGGAGAGGTCTAAATCCAGAGGAAGTCTAACCATGCCAACACATCTGCAGACATAAGGCATGGGTCCCAATTTGGAAGGGGGTGGGGGGGTGACGATCTGAGTCTGTTCCTTACTTCCTGCCCAGCCCAGAAAAGGATACGCATCCTTTCTTTTGCAGGAAGCCAAGAAGTTCTCCCAATAAGCATAACTGATCCCTCTGCACGAGGAGAAAAGTACAATGGGGTCTGGAGCCAGAGGTCCAAGCTCCTACTTGGTAACTGCTTTGTGACATTCAGTGGCTTCAATCTCTCTGGGCCTCAACTTCCCTCCTCTGTAAAATGGACCTGTAATAATTCCTCCCATTCCTATGCTAGAGTAGACTCAAAAATGCACATTTTGAAGTGTAAAGAACAAACGTGCTGATATTTAAACACAGTTTTAAGGTTTTACAAGGCAGTCACCATACCTCTATTTCCTTAGACTCTCACAATAACCCTGTGAAGGTACTTACTAATGATTATCCTTGGTTCCATTTTACAGATGGGGAAATGAGCTCAGAATGGTAAATGAGAGGCATCAGGATCCAGACTGGAATGCAAGCTTCTCCTGCAGCAGAATATAAAGCTCCCTGACAGCAGGGATTGTTTTATGTTTATCTCTGGGTCCCTCAAGCAGAACAGGGGTTTAAAGTAAAGGTCTGCTCAGCTGAGCTGCATTAACTCCAGGTTCCGTCTCCCCTTTATACTGCAATGCCCCAAATATCTCTGTTACTCCAAGTACAACTGGCTAGCTAGGTCCCATTTCAAGAATAACCCACAAAATCAGGCCTCTCGGGCTACCAGCCCCAGCCCCTCGGTGCCTGAGAAGCCATCTGACTGGGAAGTAGCCTAGGGCCCAGCTGTTCCAGGACCACTCTTGCCAACAGGCCAAGATTCTCCTGCTGGAAGCCACCAACCTCCAGGTCCCACTAACCAAGAAGCTATAAATAGGACCAGAAGAATGCCACTCAGCTGACCTGGGGTGGAAATCAATTCAGCTTACAATGACCCAAGAGAAGAAATTCCCAGACTAATTTGTATTGCTTTTTAAAGTTCTTTCTTTTACAAAATTACAGATATAAGCAGCCTGGCAAGAAGTAGTGGTAAAAGGCCACAGGATATCTGGTACACCGGAACCAGAGGGCACTCTCCTCCACCTTAGGCCACCTCCCAACCCTCCTCTCACTCCATTCACTTATTAAGCAAGCATTTAGTGAGCACTTGTGTGCCTAGCACTGGGTACAAAGACAAAAAAACAACAGTCTCTCTGCCCTCGAGGAACTTACATTCTTCTTTGGAGGGAACAGAGCAGAGAAACACAGATAAATGACCAGAAAATAGTTACAAGATAAATAAAAGGTAATCTTGAGAGGAGGGAAATAGCAGCTGAAGATACCTAGAAGTATTTGCTGTAGGGGTGGTCTTGAAAGAGACTAAACAGGCATTTCACTAGGGAACTTTGCAATTAGGAAGGCTTGGATTCAAATCCTGCCTCAGCCTTCTCATCTGAGAGAAGTGTGGCCCTGGGCAAATCACATAACCTCTCTCTTAACTTGAAGGAGGGAATGGCCTTCCAGATCCAAGGTGATACTTCCATGATCCTAAGAAGGAGGTAAGGAGGGAACGCACCCTAGCTTTTACAAAGGCACAGGGACGGCATATGGAGTACCAAGGACACACAGTTTGGCTAGAACAACATAGAGTATGTGAGAAAATTAGCAAAATGCACGAGGCCCAAAAGAGGTAAGCTGGAGTCCGATTCTGAAGGGCTTTAAATACCCAAAGGGGGGGGGGGGCGGGAAGAGGGATGTGTATTTTATCCCAGAGGCAAGAAGGGAAGCACTAGACTTTGCTCAGCTGAGAGCCAGGTTTCTGGGCTGCTGAAAGGTAACTCCTCTCTTACTAAAAGCAAAAGACTCAGGATAGAAAACGCTAAGACACATGCAGAGAAAGAACTACGGAGTCTGAATGCAGATGGAAGCATCCTACCTGCTCTCCTTTTTGGTTGCTCTGCTTTGTTTCCTTTCTTCTTTCTCCTCGCTCTCTTTGGTCCTAATTCTTCTTTACATCATGACTAATGTGAACATATGTTTAACATGAATGTACAAGTAGAACCTCTAGCAAACTGCATGCCATCTCGGTGAGGGGGAGGTGAGGAAGGGTAAGAAAATTTAAAACTCAAAAATCTTAGGGAAGTGAATGTTGAAAACTAAAACTAAGTAATTTTTTTTAATTTAAAAAATTTAATTTCTCAAAAATTATTTTTAAAAAAGTTAAGTCATCAAACAACCTGAAAACACACCAAAAAAGACCCTCCTCTTGAGAATTTTGAAGGAGGAAGAAACATGCCCTGATTGGAGTAAGTCGTACTGGAAAGCCTGGCTCCCCAGGGTATCCTAGTAAATAAGCCTCTCCTGCCTCTTTCTTCACAGCCTGAGACCTAAAGCCCTACATTAAATAGGCCTTCTATGGGCTGTGCCTTCCAATGCCCACCAAGACCCCAAAGAAACTGCCCCAACCTAAATTCATCAAGTTAGAATTAGGAGCTAGACCTAGAACTTTCCTCGAGGATCTAGAAGCCTCAGTTATTACTGCTGTCATCACCACCTGCAGGGACCACCAACCCAGGGACATATCCCACATGGTTAGGGGAGAGGGAGCTTTCTAGAACAGGAGAGCCCTGTTCCTATTAAAGCTTAAGGCTGCATTAAAATTTGGGGGGTACTTTGTACGTGTGTCTATGTGTACTAGACATATATGTGGACATGCACAGATATACAAAATACTGCTGTAAGTCACATTTTAAATGCATTAGGAAGCTGACAGTTTCATGAATCATTCAGGGGATTCTTTTCCCAAGAATTCTTTTGTAATACTGTTGGGTAATAGAAAGACACTAGACTTGTAATCAGAAGACCAGTACTTGAATCTCAGCCCTACCCACTTACTTATTGGCTGTATGACCTTGGACAAGTCATTTAACCTCTTCTTGGCATCAGTTACCTCACTGGTAAAATGGGGGTGAAACACTTGCATGTCCTACCTTAGAACAGATGCAAAAATGTAACATATGTAAGGCACAATATGAGTCTGCAGTGAGAGTCACCACCGAAACAATCAATTTGGTGATTTCAGGTTTTCACATGTAGAACTGTGTTTTGTTTTGGGCTCCCCTCCCTTCCAAACAAGGCATTTGTGTTATAGATGGGGACAATGGAAGCACTGTGAGTAACACCATGTAGGTTCCTAAAATCTAACCACACCTTCAATTGTCTGATGACCTTCACTCTCTCAGAGGCAGTGTTTGGTGTAAGCATATAGCCAAAAGGCAGCTGCAAAACACAAAGGGTAACTTCTTTAAGAGACCACCTCCAAGATTGACATTAACTGATGCTGAGTGAAGTGAGCAGAACCAGGAGATCACTGGACACAGTAACAGCAACACTGTACAATGATCAGCTATCATACTTCACTCTTTTCAACAATACAATGATCCAAGAAAATTGCATGGAAGGGAAAATGCCATCCACATCCAGAGAAAGGACTATGGAGTCCGAATGCAGACCAAAGCTAACTATTTCACTTGTTCTTTTGTGGCTTTTCTCTTTTGTTCTGTTTCTTCTTTCACATCATGACTAATGTGAAATAGTTTACATGACTGCACATGTATAACCTATGTCAGACTGCATGCTATCTTGGGGAAGAGGGATGGAAGGGGGAGAGGACCAAAAAAATTTGAAACTCAAATTCTTATTTAAAAAATGAATGTTGAAAACTATCTTTACACATAATTAGAAAAAGCAAAATTCTATTTACAAAAAAAATTTCATCTGAGTGTAAATATTTTAAAAGATAAATTCTAGAAAATGTTTATAATTAAAATACTAACCAATAAATGTTACATATGGAATCTATGGTCCTGGTAAGACCATTTCCAAACTAATTTTTTTTTTAAAAAGCAATGCATCACCACCAAAAAAACTGAACATAGATAAAGCGTAACATAAAAACATTTTTTAAAATGAGAGAGACCCTTACATTTCCAATGCAATAGTTATTTTAAGTCAATAGCTAAGCGGTTTTATTGACCCTAGCAAAATCTGATCTCTTTTCCTTCTTTAGCACTTTGTAACAGTCTGCACGGTGAACACTTGAATTAAGTTAAAAATTGCTAGTACAGTTGCCTTAAAAGTAACACACCATTTTATGTAAATATTTCCGCTTTCTCACTCCACTGTAAACTCCTCAAGGACAGGGCCAGTATTCTACTTCTTTGGATAGCAAAGACATACTAACACTAAGCATCACTGTCCATGAATAGAAGATATTAATACAGATTTGTGTATTTGCGAAGTACTTTACATACGTTTTTTCATTTGATACAGCCACATTATTCCCCCGTTTCAGGGATAAGGAAAATAAAGTCAATAAAGGTTAAGTGATTTGCCCAGTGCTTCCAGTAGTCTTAGGTGACCCCTGTGATCCCTGTGAAAGGGTTGTTCAACCCCCCACCCACCCCCAAAGGAGTCTCAACCTGCAGGTTGAGAGCAGCTGCTCTGGATAGAGGCCACTTACTGAAGTTCTTACAGTGGGGCGATCTGGAGTCAGGAGTCCCGGCTACCTGTCTGGCCTTGAGTAAATTGAGTAAAACCTGGGCTTTACTTTCCCCTTCTGTAAAGTGAGAAGATCGGAATTGGTCCTTTCTCATTCTAATGTATGTATATGTCTAAGACAACTGACAAATCAGAAAGATGAATTTTTTTAAAATCTCTCTCCCCAGTTCTATGGCAAAATAGCCTTTACCACCCCTACTTAGTAAATTACATTAGTTTCCTGTTACCTTTAGGATCAAATAGAAACCTTGGGGGGGGGGGGGAATCCTTTACGGCTTCTCACAATTTGGGCCCCACCCTCCCTTCCCAGTCTTTTTGAACACTACTGCCTTCCCTCACTCTGACCTTACTACCCAACTGTTCCTCATACACACAAACTTACGTACCACATGTTGTCTCTGTTGTAATATAAACTTCTTGGGACAGAGAGTATGATTTTGCTTTTGTCTTTGTATACCCAGTGCACAGCACAAGGATAAACATTAAACACTTAATAAGGGCTAATTGATTGATTGGATCCTAGGAGTCTATGACCCTAGTATCAATTTTTTCAAGTTTTAAAAGAGGAAGGGGCCAGGCCAGACAAGCAATAGGAACATCCCTGCTTGAGCTGAGCCTAGAATTCAGCACAGTGCCTGGCACAACATGTCCTTAATTAAATGCTTGCTGATTGACCGTGGGTTCTCTTTGGGGATTAAGCTGGGGAAGATGGAAAGGTATACAATTTCCTCCGTCAAGTCAGCTTCCTCCAAGCCAGGGGCTTTCCTGCTACTCTTATCAAGGGCTCAGGTTAGGAAGAAGAAACCTGAATGCCTGTATGCAGTTGCCCCAGGCCATGAGCCCAAGCTGGCGCCTGAGAGGTGGGTGGGCAGGCTCTGTCTGACAGCTGGCCAGACTCCCACTCAGCACATCTCAGCAGTGGGTGATGAGCACTTGGGAGTATGATGTCAAGGCCATTCCAACAGCTGTGGGCCTTTACCTTTGGAGGAGGAAACCAGCCCAAAGGAGGCTACGCCTCCCCGTTCCACCTGCTCCCTGTCCCCCCATGACTCACCAAGGAGGCCTGCAGAGAAGCAAAGGAAGTGTGAGGTCTTGGCCCTCTCCCAGAGGTAACATGGTACAGTAGAAAGAGCCAGACCTGGGTTTGAATTCTGCCTCCCTCCAGGGCTTTCTGGGTGACTTTAGACAAGTCCCTTGACCTGCCAGGGCCACAGTCTCCTAATCTTTAAAAAAGAGGGGTTGGTTTGGTCAGTGGCTGAGGTTCACAGGTAAAGTGAAGAGAGGACTGGACTTGGAATTAGGAAGACCTGGGCACCTCAGGTCCCACCATTACCACTTTACTACCTGTGTGACCATGGGTAAGTCACAACTTCTCAGGGCCTCAAGTTTCCTCATCTGTAAAATGGGGAGTTGGTGAGATGGTCTCTTCTAGCTCTAGATCTATAGTCCTATGATCCCTTCTTCATCCTCCTGACTCATCTCCCCCCCCCAAAAAAAAGCACTCAACAATGATTTAAAAGTCATTCTGCAGTGCTTCCTAAAAATCACATGACCTCCAAGGCAAGCACTTCCTCCTTCTGGGCTCCTTTGCAGAGGCCTCTCAGCAGCCTCCGGCCTTAACAGATGACAGGTCAATCCTCCTTGCCCGTCATCCAAACTACTCCCCCTCTCTGTCTTGTATCCCAGGTCTCTTGGCATGGGCAATTCACCTCACCGATTCCACCTGGCCCCAATGCATCAGTCAGAGAAAAGCCAGGAGCACAGGGACAACATCCGAAAATGCAAATGTTTGACCGAACTGACCTTTGAACCAGCACCTCTTCCCCAGTGCCCAGGCCACCTGCAGGTAAGGCTATGGGAAGCTCCACCCCCACCCCGACCCAAACACTCCAGGTGCAGAACAAAGCCCAAGAGCTTCCAACTCTCCATGCAGTGTCCCATCAATCAACTGCCATTAACTGGACTCTTGCACAAGCAAAAATCACTAAACACAAGGAGCTGGGTTTAAGGAAAAAGGATAAAGACGAGAAGTAGGTGCACATTTAGGGAAGAGGGAAGGAGGAGGGGCAGGAATCCTAGCGTCCCTGGAGACACAAGAACAGGACCTAGGTCGACAGGGATGAACTGAGCAACTTCAAAACAGCTTTGGCTAAGGAAACACTACAATGAAACTAAAAGGGGAGGGGGGG
>CM053599.1:192973854-192993729 GCA_028646575.1 Pseudocheirus occidentalis
TTGTGTTTAATTAATGATGTTGTCTTGAGTGTTTGATTCCTAATGGGAGGTGCTGTATTATTTCCAGATTACAGTGCTTTGGGCTGAGTTGAGCTCCAATAACTTTTCCCCTGTCTCTCATTGAGTTCTTTCCATTCCAGGTGCCAGTTCACACCTGGACTATTCAGTTAGTCTCCTGACTCCCCACATATCTGCACTCCTGGACACTGTTAGATAGGGATTCCTAAAACACCACTTCTCTCATGTTGTGCCCCTTCTGAAGACCCCATTGCTTATGGGCAAAAGTCCGAACTGAACATTCAGGGCCCTCCATCATCAGTCAGCCAGGAGACATTTGGTATATACTAGATTTGAAGTTAAGAGACCTGGGTTAAGATTTTATCTCTGTTACTTTGGAAAAAAAACCTACTATCATATTATTATATTATTTATTAGGGCCCCACTATTTAGTCAACACACCACAGTATGGTTCCAACGTGTCTTTTTAACCTTTTCTGGCTGTTTCCCAGACCAAATCTTATTCTAGCCATGCTGAATTTCCTCACTGCACCCTAAACATACCATGCTCCTTTCTACCTCCACACCTTTGCTCATGCTGTTTACCCCACTGGGCTTGCCTCTTTTACTTTTCTTTGACTGGTAAAGTCCTAGATTGATTTTTGAAGTGCTACCTTCCCTGTGAAGCTGTCCCTGACCTTCAAATCCTACTGGGGTAGATCCCTTCTTCTCCAAACTCCCATGGTCCTTACTGAAGCTAAGGCTTAGCTTTAGTTCAGTAATGAGTACCTGCTAATCATGGGATAGCACCATGCTCATTCTGCATTTAATCCTACACTGCTCCGAGTTGCTGTTTAACTGGTGTGTGTCTTGTCTTTAATACTGGTGTAATCTTCTAGAGGGCAAGGGCCACACAGTATTCTTTGTAACCCATAGCAGAGAGCTATGTACAGGGCATAGGGATGGCACTGTTTGTGCCCTTGGCAGCCCATGTCATAGACTAACCTAGTTTGGTTGCTCCCAGTTGGCTTGGTGCATGTGGTAGTGAAGAAGATCAAAGTCCAGGATTGGGTTAATTTGACTCCCTCCCCTCTTCTACTCACACTCTCCTCTTGTTCTTGGAATCTTTTTGCATGGGTTACTGTAGGGGAGGAAGGATTTGCTTTTAGATTGTAGAGCTTATTATAGAATTGTAGATTTCAGAACTTCATGGAGTTTAACCACACCAAATTGCAGATCCCTTTCTGATGGGTGTTGTACCCCCTATTAGAATATAAGTTTCTTGAAGGCAGTGTTTTGTTTTGTTTTGTCTTTTGCATTTGTGCAGAGTGCCTGGCACATAGGACTTAAGTGTGTGTCAATAAAGAGACTGACCCAGAGAAATTAACTTCATAGGCAGTCAGGATTTGAATCTGGAATCTTTGACTCCAAAGTCAGTGCTTTCTTTTCTTTTTTGGAAGCATTTAGGGTCAAGTCACTAGCCCAGGGTCACACAGCTAGTAAGTGTCTGAGGCTGGACTTGAACTCAGGTCCTCCTGACTCCAAGGCCAGGGCTCTATCCACTGCACCACCTAGCTGCCCCAAATTCAGTGCTTTCAAGTGTACCATGCCTTTATTTCAGATGCTCTGTTTTATTGTTGCTCAGTCTCCAGATGCCAAGTTCATTTTTAGCTTTGGAGTCAGTCTTTCTGTCTGTCTCCCTTTTGATGAGTAGTTATGTTTTCAAGAACCTCTAGTCACTATTTATTTTATTTTATTTTTTTTGCCATAGGCCTCCTTCAGTATGAGTTTCTGGTTTTTTTCTCCTCTTGGTGGTTTTCCCCAGGTATATTTTCATTCAGCCTGCAGGATATGGCATTGTGTATGGAATCCTAGCTGCCCCCCTGAGAAGCTTGTGAAACTTGTCACTGAGGAGCCCCCAGCCACCAAATAGACAACTGCAAACATTATTTTTATGTGTCATTTTGCTTCTTGAGATATTACAGCTATAAGCTGTCAGAGGAGCCCTACTATAAAAGCAACATATACAGGCTTCTGGGGTACCAAGACTGGTTGTTGCCTTCTACTCACCACCAGCCATTTGTGACAGTTTCCCCCGCTCTGCTGTTTGAGAGGGTTAGCAGGAGAACTGTAGTCATAGGAGCACAGGAGAAGAGCAGATATTGTTAGCTCTGTGCCCCCTTTTTAGAAAGATACCTGCAAGAAGCCAGGGGCATCACACCAAAGCATCAGACTCACAGAACTGGAGTTGGAAGGGCCTTCTTGATTGGGGCTTCCATGGAGAGATTTCAGGGAGTCCCTGAATTTGGGTGGGGTTATCAATCGTTATTTCAATATAATTGGGTTCCTTTGTATTTTATCTTAGACATTTAAAAACTTTCTTCCTAAAAGAGATTCACAGACTTCACCAGACAGAGAGAGGGATATGTAACTCAAAAAAGATGAAGAATTTCTGATCTAGACCAACCTCTAATTCCCTTTACACTTTTGCCATTCGTCCTCTACTTGAAGAACTCCATTGATGAGGAGCTCACTGTTTCCTAAGGCAGTTCTCATTATTCAGAAATGTTGCCTTATGTGGAGCTGAAAGTCAGCTCTGCCAGTGTCTGCCATTGGTTTGTATTATGTCTTTGGGCCCTAGCAAAACGAATGAAATCTCTCTTCCTCCTACAGCTATTCAGTTAGATAGCAGTTTACATCCTGATTAAGGCATCTCTTTTCTGCTCTGGAGTTCCCTGCTTCCTTCAATATTAGCCTCCTGTTCTTTCATTATCAGGATGTATTCCATTTTGCAGGTGTCTTGTCTAAAACATGGCACCCAAAACTGACTCTAGGTGTGACTTGTCTGAAGAAGATGCAGGATAGGATAGGTACTCTTGGGTAGCTATCTTGGCTGTCTCTATTCATTTAGCCTAAGGTCACATGCCAGTTTATTTGACTTCATTATCACAATATTGACACACATCAAGCTTCCAGGTCATGAACCTATCCCTATTCCCCCCCCCCCCCATCTTTTCACATACATTGTTTTGTCATACTGTTCTCCTCATCATACATATTCAATTGATTAACCACAGTTTTTGAACCCATGGTTGAGTTTTGCATTTTTCCGTCTTTGGTTTCTTTGATTGGATTCATCTATTCTTCTAGTCTGTTGAGATCTATTTGGATCTTGATTTCCCCCCCCCCCCTTCCATGCAGTACTAACTCTCCTTTTAACTTTTCTGTCATCATATAAGTTTGCCATCTATGCTTTTATCCAACTCATCAATAACAGTGTTAAAGAGCAGAGGACCAAGGGCAAATTCCTGTGGCACTCCCTTGGTGGTCTTCCTTCCATAATGGAACCTGTTGCCTTGGGAGGTGGTGAGTTTATGTTCGCTCTAGGTCTCCAGGCAGAAGTTGGATGATCATGTCAGGCATGTTGCAGTTTTCAGTAGAGGTTGAACTAACTGTCCACTGAGCTCTCTTGCAATTCTAAATTCTGTAATATGTTGATATTGATCGTGATTTTGGGGGTTTAGTCACTCAGCATAATTCGAATCTACCTAACAGTGCTGTTATCTAACCTACATCTCTCCATCTTATCCACAATGACATTGTGAGACTTTCTGTCAGCTCTCTTGCTGAAATCCTGGTATGTGATGTCTGTGGCATTCCCCTGATCTAGACTGGTAAACATTTAAAAAAATAAGGAAATGAGCTTAGTCTGGCATGACCTGTTCTTTATGAACCCATGCTGATAGCTTTTAAGTGATCAACACTTATCCTTCCGAGTACTCAGAAATGATTTTTGTTTGTTTGTTTGTTTTTGGTCTTTTTGGAGGGGAAAGGGAGGGCATTTGGGGTTAAGTGACTTGCCCAAGATCACACAGCTAGTGTTAAGTGTCTGACCTCAAATTTGAACCCAGGTCCTCCTGACTCCAGGGCTGGTGCTGTATTCACTGCGCCATCCAGCAGCCTCTCCAAATATTATTTTTTAAATAAAACAAAATAATAGATAAGGATTTAATATGTTATGTATAATATATAAATGGTGTAAATATAAGTGTGCATAACAAAATGTGTAAATAAAAGTGATACAAGTATGCTCTAAATATGTGTATATATTCTATAAATATGGGTGTATAAAATAATGGAATAGAGCAAACAAGTATATAATATAATATACAAGTATCTAAATATTTTAAATACACAATACACGTATATATCTCATGAAACTGACAAAAGACATCACATGATTTGATCATTTGTGTTGTTCTTTTTTTCGCTGATAGTGCCTGGTACTGTGCTAAGTGCTGGGATAAAAAGATAAGCAAAAAGGACAGTCCCTAACCTCAAAGAACTTGTGTATTCTGATGATATAACTTGTATTTTGGGATAGGGGAAGAGAACACTTCAAAACGACCTTTGGTAAAGCAGGGGTACAGGAAGTACCTGCACTTGGGCTGTTGTTTGTCTGATGTAAAGGAGGCAGGGAGGTCTGGAGGTAGGAGGAGTGGAAATGAGCATGACCTGGGCACCTTCTGAAATGGGCATTTAGACCAGGCGTTGACCCAGGAAAGAGTGCTTCAGGGTGGAGATGCTGTAGAATCATAACTCTAGACTAGAACCAGAAGAGACCTAAGAGGCCGTCTAGTTCAACCTCCTCATTTTATATATGAAGAAACTGAGGCCCAGAAATTAAGTGACTTTCCTAAGTCATTTAAAGATAGAAATATAAAAATAGTAAGCATCAGAAGCAGAATTTGAACCCATTTCTTCTTACTCCAGAGTCAGAGCTGTTTTCACAAGGCATGCTATCACCAAGGGATTCTTTCAGTCCGGGAGGGATTTTATATTAGCAAAAATCATAGACTTCCCTTAGAATGAGTGTGAGATGGAATTTAGAGGGTGTCAGGTCTAACCTTGTCATTTTATAGGTGAAAAGACTTGTCCAAGGTTATGAAGCTAGCTAAGTAATTCATGAAGGTAAGAGTAGAATTCAGCTCTTGGTTCATAGCCCATTATTTCTTCTTGTATTGGAAGCACATTATCAGGTGCTTCCCTCTAATGCCATCATGGACCATTTCCCAATATGAGTTCTCCATTCAGTCAAGGTCATCTGCACACAACTCACTAAGTCCCATGTCCCCAGTGCCTTAACTCAGTTCTTCCTTCCTCTTGGAATACCCTTCTCCCTCCTTTTTTCTCTTCCACCAGTTCATGCGAGTCAGTCAGTCCAACAGCTGACAAATAATATAATTAGCCTTTGACTAATTCTCCTCTATTTAGGTTACTCTTACCTCCCTCCCCCAACCCCCAACATACTCACTTAGGTATCACTTCTATGATCATGTCTTGCCTTTGCTCACGTGCTGCCCAGCAAGTTACCTTCCTTGTGTCATGCATGTACACTTTGTCTCCTTCGCTTGCTGTACATCATAATTTCTTTGAGGACTGGATGTTCTTTGGATCCTTAACTGCTTTTAAGGAAATAGGATGTTTTTGAAACGTATTGTAGGGACAGTCAACTCTTCAGGGAAAACATTGTCAGTGTTATAAGTAAGCAGTTGGTCAGAAGATGTTACCATAAAGTTTCATGATTTTACAGTGTTGTTTATAATGGATTAGTGAAGTTATGAATCGTTTTTGGCCAAGGTCTGAAGGGGCCTAGAGTAGGCTTTGCACACAGGTTCACAGAATCAAACAGTGCCAGGGTTCAGGAGACATCTGAATATCCGGCATAACCCTGGAATCCTACTTCCCCACTGCAGTATCCCTGGTCAGTGGTCACTCAGCTTCTGCCCCAGTGCTTTCTGTGACTGAGAGAGCCCCCTCTCTCTAAGCCTTAGAGTCTAAGGCATTCTGTTCCATCGTTCCACTGCTCTAAATATTGGGAGGCTTTGTCCTTGTGCTGAGCTGAAATCTCTCTCCTTGGAACTTTTTCACATTCCCTAATCCTTACATGATTTTAAAAAAATGCTTCAAGATTGTCTTTTATTTGATCTTAGGATTTTCTTGGGGCAGCTGAATGACAGAGTAGATAGAGCCCAGGCCCTGGAGTCAGGAAGATCTGAGTCCAAATCCAGCTTCAGACATCTGGCTATGTGACTGGACAAGTCACTTCACCCTGTTTGCCTCAGTTTCCTCATCTGCAAAATGAGCTGGAAAAGAAAATGGCAAACCATCCCAATCTCTTTGCTAAGAAAACCCCAAATGGAGAGCTGGACATGACTGAAGCAACTGAACAACAAAAACCAATGATTTTTGTAACATTTCCATTCATAACTTAATTTCTTTGAGTGTGTTATTTATCCAACTGAGTTTAATCTCTTGGTTTATCTTCTTTGGTTTGTTTTTACATCTCTTTTACTCCTGGTACTTTAGCAGATTCCTTTGTTCTACTCTGCATTTAAACTGAATTGTATTAGCTCTCTTTGCTCATTTTAAAATTTTCATTGTTTTATTTTCTAGTGTTATTTCTCTCTCTCTGTCTCTGCTTCTGTCTCTTTGCCTCTCTCTGCCTCCATCTCTTGTCTTAGATTAAGCTCATCTTTGTAACTTCTATCTCTTGGTCCTAGTTCTCCTTTGTTACTGCATAGTATTAACTCACTTCCTCTTCCAGGTGATAGTTCTTCACGGATTTGAAGATAAATTTCACATATTGGTCTCTGGGGTTGGTATCGGGATCTTTTTTTCTCTTAGTTAAATAGCTTGATTTATTTCATTCATCTGCTTTTTAAAAATATAAGTTTTCTTTCTTATTAGGAACTTAACAAACACGAATATTTCAATAAAAAAATGAACAGAGAAGAGAATAGGATTTGAAACTGTACATTTCTGTAACATACAGTTTATTTTTTAAATGACATATGTTAACTTTAACAGTTTAGTAACTGCCCTGCTTGTCTGTGTCCCTTTCTGACCTTCCTTTTGCTCTCTACTTTGTATTTTAAAGAATATTTCATTGTAGCTGGGTTGATTTTTTTTTCTGCATTCCTGTTACTACCCGTTAACTTTTCTCTTCCCTCACACATAGAAGTCCTCCCTTGTAACAAGTATATTTTCTTTTGTAAATAAATAGTATTTTATTTTTTCCAATTACATGTAAAGATAGTTTTCAACATTCATTTTTAATAAGATTTTGAATTCTAAATTTTAACCTTTCCTCCCCCCTCAAGTTGGCAAGCAGTCTGATATAGGTTATGCATGTGCAATCATTGTAACATGTGTATTCAGGCAAAACATGGGATGTCTGAAAATGTCTGTTTCATTCTGCACTTGGTCCATCTCCTCTCTGCTAAGAGGTGGGAAGCAGGCTTCCTTGTTTCTCTTCTGAAGGTGGGACTGGCACCTTTATGGATCAGAGTTCTAAAACCATCTTTCTTGACAAGAGCCTCCTTCACTTGTTTGTGTAAAGCATGGTTTCCAGATTCTTCACTGGGGACCACCCTCTTTTCTCACTCCAATTTGTCAGTATCTCTCTTAGGATTTGCTCAGAAGAGATGCCACATTCCATTTGTAGTCTGACCAGAAGAGTCTGGACAAATTCTCACCTACTTGTTTCTGGGTGTTCTATTTCTCTTTATGCATAGGATTGAATCAGCTTTTTTTTGGTAACCACATCACAGTGTTGACTCACTGAGCTTATTTTAAGTAAATAGCCCATTCAGGATGGAATTCCTGGATGGGAGCTTTGGGGATGGGTGCTAGAAAGGAGTTCCTTTCCTTTTGTGCTTGTGTCTTTGAGATGCTGCACTCTTTTATCCTTTCTGTCGTGCCCCACCACTCTTCCTCGCTGGGACCAGAGTTTTCCAGCATTCCATTCCAGCTCTGGGTGCTCAGGTTTGGCCAGAATACTGCAGCTTAATAAATTGGGGGCTGACTTGCAGCTTGCCAAGGATTGACCAGAAGTGTGAGCCAGACATGCTAGGACTAGCCTTTTGAAGGGAGGACTTTGCAGCCGGGAGCATGTTCTGCCTGGGACCATTGTCTGACAGAGGCAGGCTTGGCTAGGCAGCTGCTAGAAGGCTGGTCAGAGTCCGCATGACTGCTGGCCCTGCAGCTCCCAATTCAGAGAGTGTGACTACAGTGACAGGAGAGGCTGGCTGCATGGTTAGAAGCGCCATGTCTGGTAGCCGTGCTCCCAGGTCTTGTCCTGTCTTGGGACCAGAAAGAGCTAGGGTAGGACTACCCTTAGTGCCTTGGACAGGATCTTAAGATCTTGTCAAGGAATGTTTTCCCCTCCCTTCTCTCCCACCATGGAAATCAGATGTTTGCCAAGAGCAGGACTTGGGACCTTCAGCAGAGCACCCTGTCCCTTTCCTGGCTGCTTCCGGGAGATTTCTTTAATGATTTACAGGGTGAGGCACACATATGGAAGGAGGTCATCTCAGTCGAAGGTGCCAAGTCCTGTTCTTGGCAAGAATCTGATCTCCCTCCCTTAAGTCAAGGCGCTGCCAAGGCCCCTGTTTGTAGCCTTTGAAATCCCAACTTTTTAAGCAAGAGATCTTTTTTTCCAGGCAGGTGGGTCATTGGTAGTCATGCAGTGGAACACAGGGCCTGCATACAAGAAGAAATCAGGGGCTCAGGGCATGGTAGCCAGATATCAATTTCCAACGAGAAACAGTAGGAATCAAGAACTCAGTGATCTCTCCTTAGAGGCACCATGTTTCCTGCTGCTTTCTGAATTCTGGTCTGGTGCCATGAGCTATTGGGCTGGAGTCGCTAGGATCTGGATGTAGGTGACAGGGGTCAGGGCAGTTAGCTAGATGGTGTGTGTGTGTGCGCATGTGCCCTGCACACAGGGAGCACATGCAGGGAACACCTTTTTGTCCTGATTGAGAGAATATTCTGCTGCATTCATGTTATCAAGAGATTTGGAAGTGAATGTTTTCTTCCGTGCAATTTTTTAAAAAGCAAAGTAACTGTTACTGATGTTTTACCTGTCAGTGTAACAAAGAAATACATAAAAATATAAAAAGTGGCTTGATTAAGGAGATAACATTTCTCAGTTTGGCAGAGGGTGGGATGTGAGACAAGGAGAAAATAGCTTTTTTATAATTGGGGAAAAAAACTGTAATATTTCTTAAAGGTCCCAGGAAAGGGGTGGGCTAAAAGAAACCTCTCATTCTTTTGCATGATAGTCAAACTATAGGAGTTTAGGTTCCAACCCAGAGAAGAAATAAAGGGAGGGGAGGTCAGATCTTTGCAAATAAAGATTTATTCTCTAGTCTCACTCTGATTCCTTTCCTAAGGCAGGACCTGAATAGAGACAAATACAATAAGCTCCAAATGGCTGGATTAGTGGCTTTCTTGAGGGGTATATGGAAGGGCAGGTCATCTCCCCTCCCACCCCTCTTTGCACTTTTAGCCCACTGCTGGAGTTTTTACTCTGAAGCCCAGCAGTAGGGAATGAACAATGTCCTTCTCCCCTTGAAACAGGGAATTGGCCTCCCTGATTTCAAATGGGAGGACAAAAGAACCAGGCCTAGGTAGCTGTTGTTTGCTCTCTTTGAGTGTGGTCCTCCGGCAGTAGCCTCACTGGGTGTATGCTCTTGCTGAGGAGGTTCTCATTATGGGTTCTTCTACCCCAGAGGGTCCAGGATTAGATGAAAACATTCAAACAAACAAATATATGGTGGTGTATTAAGTATTTGTCAGGTGGCCTTCTTTGTCTGTGTATAGGGGATAGAGTGTCATTCTGCTATTCGGGAGGCTCTTATCAAATCTAGGGGCCTTTTCTACAAAAACAGAAGTCAGAATTTCTGCAGAAATTTCTCCACCTCTTCTTTGTCCCCCTTCCCCTAACTCTTCCCTATTACTTTTGGTTAGTGAGAAAGTTACTCTGTATATGTTTGGCAGATGGTCTTTGGGATGGCAGGTTTCTGTTGTTGTTGTTGTTGTTTTAATTAAAAACATTTTTTTTTTGGCAGGGAAGTTTTGCTTGTTTCAGAGAACCACATTTCTTGCAAGCAGGTGTGTGACTCAGAAAGGCTGGGATTATGAGCATGTGTCGGTCAAAAGATGTCGCTTAGAAGTCTCTATCCACAGGAGTTTGTAACTTCCTGGCTTTAAAAAAAAGTTTTGTTTTGTTTTTTAATGGTGAAAAGTGAATAGGTTTATGTTTTGATGTTATGCATTTATCTGTGGTTGATAATTTTTGCCAGCCCTCCAAATCTACTCTTTTTGGGATGAAGACATTTGGAACATAATGTACATTAGGTATATACATACATGGGAGTTGTATTGGGTTTGCCTCCAAAAACTCCTTTGAAGCTGTGTGGTTGAATGTCAGCCTGTGGGTGCAGGGATCTGAGTCAGAGTGAGGCTATGTAGGGACTCTCCTCCTTTTTCCCCTCCTGTGGTTTAAGGGCTTCAGAAGCCCAGCTGGGTACCTGTATTGTATTTCGCAGCTGCCAGACCTGATGAGAAAATTGTAGATCCCCAAGAGCTGCCATTTTTCTGAGGACCAGGTGTCTGTAATTGGTGGCATTAGAGCAAAGAGTGGGACGCCTCCTCACCCCCTTTTCTAAATCAGTAGAGAGAGCAAGAAACCCCGGTATATCAAAGAGGAGAAATGTGGAGAAAGCAGAATTCTGCAGTTCAAAGTTACTGAGGCAAAAATCTCTTGGGATTCAGTGTACATGCTATGGTGGGCAAAACTCTGCCCTAGGTTTCCAGTGATCTGGACTCTAGTACCTCCCCTGCTATTACCTTTCATCTGGGACAAACCAACAAATGGTTTATTTTCACAGAACAGATCCTTTTCTTTTCTTTTTTCTTTTTTATTGCTTTTTTTGGATGGGGGAAGGCAGGACAGTTGGGGTTAAGTGACTTGGCCAAGGTCACATAGCTATTCTTGAGTGTCTGAGACCAGATTTGAACTCAGGTCCTCCTGATTTCCAGGGCTCGGGCTCGTGCTCTATTCACCATACCACCTAGCAGCCCCAAGAAATCCCTTTCTTAAGGGGATTTGTTCTGTGACATGTGATCTTGAGGCTGAAAGTTTCCTGCCCCTGAAACTTTCTGGGCCTATAAAGTCTTTTCTCCCCTTGAAGATGTTGTAATTAGGTCTCTTCCCATTTAAAAGTCTGTCACTGATTCCCATATCCTCTCTTTGGTGCCTGCTTGGTAATCCCCAAATGTGAATTCTGAATAAAGTGTAAATGCCTTCGGGGTAGGTATGGTCTCTGTCCTGTTTTTATCCCAAGCCCAGCACAGTTGCTGGCACCCTAATGTTTAATGACTACTTGTGGATTGATTGATGAATAGTACCAGTTCCATGTGCGTGGCAGTTTGTTGTTCAAAGTGCTTTTCTCTGGTCCCTTGCCTGTGAGGTGGTAGGAAGGAGAGATGTTAACCCTGCTCTACAAAGGAGAAAAGTGAAGCTCAGGTAAGTGTTTGCTAAATCTTCTACAGCTAATAAGTGGCAGAAATGTGCTGTGCTGCTGGTTTGAGCACATCCGGAGTTTTAAAAATTTTTGTTGTGTTAGATTTTTCCCTTAACACGCATTCCTTTGCTTTCCCTTCATGTTTGAAAGGGAAAAAAAGGAAAACAAAGCCTTCTGTCAGATCTGCCCGGCCAAGGACAGCATATTCCCACTTAGTCTGTGTCCATAAACGTCTGTCCTTCTCCTTCTGTAGCTTGGCTCCGTCCCCTCTCTGGCAGGAAGTGGGCAGCAGCTCTCACCCCTCTAGTCTGTCCTTTGGCATCATGGCCCCTCATCGCCCTGCTCAGAACAGCAGATCTGCTTTTGGAAGTGCTGTCCTGCACAAGAAGGTAAAGGTACATTCTGCCCAATGCTACTTAATCACACCAAGGAGTATTTGCCTTTCTTTGCTGGAACTGCTTTGGGGCAGGTCTTATAGGGGAAGCCACAAGCTCTAAGAAATTAGGCTTTCCCCAAGAACTTCTTGAGAACTAATTCCTCTGTCTGATTTTCCTTACTGGTAGTTGCATAAATGTTTGGTGGAAAACAAAGTGTGACCAGTTTGTAGCTTTTAATCCTGTTATCTTAGATGCAAATGTGCTTTTCTGCTCCAAATCCAACAAACCAGCACTTGAAGGTTCAGATTGAATAAATAGTTTCCCTCTTAGCAGTCTGCCTGGAAGGGGCAGGGCCTTGCCTGTAGCCAGAGAGCTCTAATATGCTAGGATTCTAATTAAACAGGAAGAATGAAGTCCGTCGGAGGAATCCTGGGAGGGTCCCCTGGGAGAAGGCTGCAATATTAGGGGAGAATGGCTTTGTGCTTGGCTCCGTGCCTCAGGCCAGGCTCGGTGCACTCAAGATGCTGTGTTATCTGGTAAAACCACACACCTAGCTCTTACTTGCCTGTGCAAACTCCTTATGAAGCTGTCTGCAGCCAGCCAGCCTCAGGACCAGAGAGCTCCTCCAAAGACAGCTGTTTTCCTACCAGTTCTAGTTAGAGACAGTGGGGCCTGCCGCCTTGCATATGCCTGGGAGTTTGGGGTTTTTCTTTTGCTTACAGTCCTCTTCCAGGAATGTTCCATTTTGTGACCACCGAAGCGGGGTGGAGGCAGCTGGCAGGAGGATTCTGGGGCATTGCTCTTCAGCTCTAACCCTGGGCAGGCAGTCAAACCACCTTTCTGAGAGCCTGGCTTCTAAGTGCAGGCCTTGCTGGTAGCAAGGGGAGGTGGTGAGGAGATGGAACTTCAGACCTGACGCAGCAGAGGGTTTTCAGTTACCCTTTGGTTACCTTGGGGTTTGTCTCCAGTCCCTCTCCCCAGCTCTGCAGTCGTGCAAGAGGCCTAAAACCTGCAGAGGGGAACCCATGTTTCTAAGTGCAATCCAAAGCCAGGACATTTTTCGGTTCCCTTGTGGGAGAGCTATGGTTTCCATTTCAGAACTGGTGAAACATTGTGTCTGTGCAAACGCATGCACAGTACATGTACATGTATGTGCACAGACACACACAATACACATAAACATGTGTGCACATGCATGCACAGTACATACACACACACTTTCTTGTACTGTGTAGAGGAGCTGGCTCATTGGGGTACCCTGCAGCCTGGAATATAGATGGGGAATGGAATTTCTGTTGGAGCAAGCTGACCCCTGACCAAGTGGAATGTGTGTGGTGCTCTAATAGGAAAATCTTGATCCTACCCAGCAGCCTTGGTCTTCTATGCTGACAGGACGTTGCCTCTGAGCTCTGTGCAGCAACTTAAGAATTCCCTGCAGTTCTACAGAAGGCTTTTTGTTTGCCCATCTGTTGAACAGCCTTCCTGGTGAAGGTAACCCTTCCCCATCCCCGTATTTGGAGAGGGGTGGTGAAAAGACCCTGCCTGGTTTGGAGTCACAGCTCTGTCCCTTGCTCGCTTGCTGTGAGCTGGGACAAGTCACCTAACCCCACTCTGAGCTACAGCAGCCTCATGTATAACATGGAAGTAAAACTAGGGAAGGTACTTGATCAATGGGAGCTATTATAAGACTTTAGGTTGCCAGGGGAGTTATGTTTCCTAGGGGTTGTTGATGCTGCTAAACAGACATCTGTTAGTTCTTACTGTTCTGTCTGGGTGGCATTTGTGTTTCCAGATTTCTGTCTGGTCTAGCCTAAATGGTTTTCAGAAATCACTAGGTTGTACAATTTTTCTTCTGGCATTTACTCTTCTTATCACTTCCACCTTTTACTGCTCCCCAGGTCAGTAGAGAACTTGAGCTTTTTGTCTCCAGCAGAGGTGTCAGACACTTGGGCCTCCCTGGGCCCACAACACTCCTGAGTACAGATGAACCAGATTCAGATTTAACTGGGAAATCTTTAGCAAAATAAATACAAGTACAATAAAATGTAGAGAACATAACCTGTTACAACTAAGCTCATATGTGGAGTTGGGATCCTTTTATAGGAACTAGTGGTTCCTGTTTCTGTTTGATTTGATCCCATTGGAAGACAGCAGATACTCTCCTAAATACAGACTTCCTTGAAAAGTGATCGGAAGAAAGCAGAGGGGATAGAAAGTAGATAATCGACTTTTGAAACTATGGACAAAATAACTTTTGGGATCTTGGAGTATGTTTACTGATATCTATCAATATATATCTGACTTTTATTTAGTTAATTTACCTTCTGTTAGGATGTTTGGCTTAAGCCAGTATGAGAATTTGATTGTATTCCCTAAGTACACACCTAATGGTAGGACGGGAGTGTAGGTACCCTGAAGATCAGTTAATTCTTTAGTGATTTTCTGTTCCTTCCAGGCTAAAATACAAACTCTTTAGCTTTTTTTTTTTTTTTGGAGGGCAGTTGGGGTTAAGTGACTTGCCCAAAGTCACACGGCTAGTAAGTGTGTCAAGTGTCTGAGGCTGGATTTGAACTCAGGTCCTCCTGACACCAGAGCCTGTGCTCTATTCACTGCGCCACCTAGCCGCCCCCAGAATTCTTTATTGTTGAGTCATTTCAATCACATTCCTACTCTTCATGATCCCATTTGGGGTTTTTTAGGCAAGAGTGCTGACTCAGTTTGCCATTATTCTTCTCTGGTCCTTTTTACAGATGAGGAACTGCCCAGGTATCACCTGCTAAATTGAATCCATTCCCGATTCCCCCAGCAGTTAATACTGTCTCCTAATATCACTTTGTACATCTAAATCAAGATCCAAGCATTTATTAATTATCCTTCTCAGGAGGAGAAGGATCATATTTCCTGGCAATGTAGTAGGTGTTCAGGTTCAGGATACCAAAATCAGCAGGAAGCCATTGCTGCCCTCAAAGAGCTTACATTCTTTTAATAAGGCAACGTGAATATCATAGACATTTAAATATATATTGAATTACAGCATGTCCCAAAAGTCTTAGTGCAGTTTAAAGATGTAGTTACTTCACAAGTATAAATGCTGCCAGTTAAAAAAATATACCATGAAAGGTTAATTATTTACATTTTAATATAGTGATTTTTAAAATTAAAATTCAACATAATCACCGTCTTGTGTTCCATTTTACTCCAGTTGATTTTTGTAAAAACTTTTGTAAAAGCTTTCATCAGTTGCCCCTCAGTGGCTGAAAGGATTTCATTTGTAACCCTAGCCTTAAGATCATCCAAAGAATGAAGTTTGGGTGCGGGTATGAAAGGTTCCATGTGACCCTGCAAGGAAAAGTCTAACGGTGGAGAACCTCCTCTATTGATCGGGCATTCTGAAAAAGTGTTATCTAGAAATCTATCAGACCAGTAGTATAATGCACAATGACAGCGTACCCCATCCTGTTAAAATTAAGAATTCATTTCAAAATTCACAAAACTAAATAAGTGTAAAATAATTTTTGGGGAGACGATCAGAATTGAGTGCCTCGTCTAGCATCACACAGCTAATAAGTTTCCGAGGTTGGATTTGAACTCGGGTCCTCCTGACTCCAGGGCTAGTTCTCTATCTACTGTACCATTTAACTACCCCATGTAAAATAAATTTATATAAGCGTTCACATTTTTTGGATAAGTTTGTAGTATTGAAACTTCTGAAGTTCTCAAACCTGGAACTTCTTGAAATACTTCCAGGACACCTTGTACATAGGAGGTAGGGACTAGACTTAGAATTGTGCTGTTACAGGTTACTCCCAGTTGAGGTAACTCCCTCTATGGATGAAGCTTATCCCCTTTTCTAAGAGTAAACTCCTAAGCCTGAACTAGATTAAAATGCAATTGGGAAACTAATAATAATAATAATAAATAAACAGAATACATTTGAGGATAAAGTTACTATGCAGTTTTCTAAGTCAATATGTATCCTATAGGAAACCTTATGTGTGGTTCAGCGTCCCCTCCCCCCCCTCCCCTTTTTTTTTGGAGGGCAGTTGGGGTTAAGTGACTTGCCCATGGTCACACGGCTAGTTTTTTTTTTTGTGTTAAGTGTCTGAGGCCGGATTTGAACTCAGGTCCTCCTGACTCCAGGGCCGGTGCTCTATTCACTGCGCCACCTAGCTGCCCCCCCCCCTTTCTTTTTTGAATCTGACACTACTCACCTGTAACACGGAAGTAGAGAGGGACTTGTCTTGGATCATGCAGGCTCTATATAGCAGAGGTAGAACTTGAACTCAGCTCTTCCTGGCTCCTGACTGGATCTGTGTCCATTACATTATTCTGCCTGCCTCTATTCAAAATAGATACAAGGTCATATTTTGGGAGGAGGCACTAATACCTGGTTGGGGTATCAAGAAAAGGGGAAGCTATAAGGAAAGCTACTTGGTGCAGTGGATAGAGGACCTGGCCTGGAGTCAGGAGGATATGAATTCACATATGGGCCTCAAGACACTAGCTGTGTGACCCTGGGCAAGTCACTTAACCCTGATTGCCAAAAAAAGGAGAAGGAGAAAGAGAAGGAGAAGAAAAAAGAGATGAAGAAGAAGAGGAGGAGTCGGAGGAATCAGAATCATCTTATGTAGCTATGAAATAGGACTTGAGATGAACTTTGAAGGTAATTAGGGATTCTTAGAGATTACAGGAGATCATTCTCACACAGGTCAACTTTGGTTGCTGTTCTGTTTGTTATTTTCGTCAGGCAGCTAGATGTCAGCTCTAGACTGGGCTCTGGACTTGGGGTATGATGTCACGAGTCTGAATCCCCAGTCCCATCAGGTCATCATTTTGTGACTGGTGGCAAGTTGCTGTACCCCTTGTACCTTCAGTTTCCTCTTCAGTAAAATAGAGATAATATTTTTGTATTATCTCTTGGGAGGATCAAAGGAGATGCTGACTTTAAAACGCTATGTAAATGACTGCTCATGTATAGCCTATACCAGATTGCTTACCATCAGGGGTGGGAGAGAGGGAGAGAATTTGGAACTTAAAACTTCAGAAAAATGTTAAAAACTTATTTTTACACATAGTTGGGGGAAAAATAAAATATTATTTAAGAACCAAAATCAAACACTATGTGATACCTTAAAGGCCTGTGTAAATGTCAACTGTTATAGTTATATCAGACCCACCTGATAGTTTTTTAGATAGATGGGTTCATGAGCTAGTGTCTTCATGGAGGGGCTCGTTTTTTACTAGTCAGTCAGTAAACACTTACAAGCTCCTACTATGTGCCGGGCACTGTTCTAAGCACTTGGGATACAAAGAAAGACAAAAAGACAGTCCTTGCTCTCGAGGAGCTCGCAGTCAAATGGAGGTAGGTGGCTATCTTAGCATCTTGAACTAAATTTGTTTCCAGAATCAAAGTATTTGGGGATTGTGGGTACCAGATCAAACTCTGAATCTGGTGTAACTGGTTAGGTAACTTAGATCTCCTTATAGTGGAAGTATTGCTCAGCTGAGGATTAAACCATAGCATCATAGGGCTGTTAGACCTGGGAAGGACCTTCTGAGATGATCCTGTTCCTTTATAGAGAAGGAAAAGGAGATGGAGTGATTTTCTTTTCTTTCTCTCTCTCTCTTACCTGATTACTTCTCTTCTCAGCTCCAGCCTCATATCACCAACTGCTTCTTGGACACCTTGAACTGGAGATCCCTCAGATATCTCATATTCAACACATTCCAAACCACGGTTCATTTTCTCCCCGTTTTGTAAACCGCCCCGCCCCCAACTCCAACCCTTCCTTCTTTCAGACTTTTCTATTTTTTTTTTTTTTTTTTTTGCTTTTTGGAGAGCAATTAGGGTTAAATGACTTGCCCAAGGTCACACAGTTAGTGAGTGTTAAGTGTCTGAGGCCGGGTTTGTACTCAGGTCCTCCTGACTCCAGGGCTGGTGCTCTATTCACTGGGCCACTTAGCCGCCCCCTTTACATAGATTCTTGCTTGAGTGTTAGAGTTGGGATCTGAACCCAAGCATCTTGACTCTAAATGCAGGATCTCAGGGAGATGGAGGAAGCGTTTTTATGTACTTATTGTTGCTAAGCACTGTACTAAGTATTTGCTGTTGAATTTTAGTTGGTGTTCTACTCTTTGTGACCCTATTTGGGGTCTCCTTGGCAAAGATACTGGAGAGGTCTCCTATTTCCTTCTCTATCTCATTTTGCTGATGAAGAGACTGAGGCAAACAAGGTAAGTGACTTGCCCAGGGTCACACAGCTAGTAAGGCCAGATTCAAACTCAGAAGAATGTGTCTTTGCACTATGGCGCCATCTAGCGACCCTAAAGTAGGGTGCACAATGTGGCACACCCTGCCCTCTAGGAGTGTTTACATTCTAATGAGCTGAAGAGGGTGTGGGGAGGGAGGTGACCCGTGCCAGTGACCAAAGAGATAATAGAGGTGGTGAATTGTCCTGGAGGCCTGGTTCTGGTCACTTATCAGAACCTGGGGACCCAAGGTCGAGTCTGAGGGTTGGGAATAGGCTGGAGATGCGGAAGATGGCCCCAGTATAGGTAGCCTGGGAGTGAGGGTGGAAGCATGGAGTTCGCTCTGTCCGGGTCAGACCTCATCTGCCCTAATGTTTTCAGTTTGGGGCAGCGCCGTCTTCAGAAGGATATTGTAAGTAAGCAGGAGCTCATCTTTCCACAGCACTTCTAAAGCATTATACGAGTCCTACACCAACCTTCTGAAGTAGAGGCTTTTAAAAAGTATCCTTATTTCTTTATTTTATTTTTTTGCTTTTTTTTTTTTTTTTTTGGAGGGGAGAGGGCAGGGCAATTGGGATTAAGTGACTTGCCCAAGGTCGCACGGCTAGTAAGTGTTCTGTGTCTGAGGTCACATTTGAACTCGGGTCCTCCTGACTCCAGGGTCAGCACTCTATTTACTGAGCCACCTAGCCGCCCCTCCTTATTTCTTTAGATGAGAAAACTGAGGCTCAGTGAGTTTGAATGACCTGTTCAAGATCCTACAGCTACCAAATGTCTGAGGTGGGATTTGAATTCAGGTCTTTCCCACTCCAAATCCACTGTGACTCACTGCCTTTCTGGAATGTAACTGGAATGTCCTGTGGAGCAGGGATTATATTTTGTTTCTATTTCATGCCCAGAGGGAGGAAGTAGGAACAACAGGTGAAGGTGTTGAGAGACAGGTTTCAGCTAGAAATAAAGGAAAAAGTCAACTCAATCAAAAGCATTTATTAAGCTTCTGCCAGGGATCTCGTGGGGTGTGTGGGTTGCTCAGGGAGGACCAGCCCCTCTGGTGTGAGGCCTTGCTGAGCCCTTTTCAGGGCTGCTCATCCACTTTTGGTGCCCACCTTTACCCACCTCGCACCTGTGGCTGCAAGAAGCTGAAATATGTGCAGAGTGGCCATATCTGGGTAAAACCATCTCCCCTGACAGGCCAAACCAGGTTGAGAGAAACAGATAGGCCTCAGGCTCGACGTTGAGTTAGGGGGATGCCTACCCTAAGCATGTAAAGACTTCCTCTGGCAGGACGGGCAGGCAAGAACAGTTTGTTCTAAGAGCCATGATGGAAACTCAAGCAGGTGCTGTGGGGTGCTTAAAGCTTGGTCACACATCGAAGACACCAAGGTCACTGGCTGCATCCTGGGCCATAGCCAGGTGTCCTGACTTTTGTTGCCACTGGACTTAAGTGACTCTGGAAGAGAGGGGGAGGCTGGCTGATGGCTTTGTGCAGCTCTGCCTCACTTCAATCCTGTTCACCCCCCATCTTTGAAAATGAAGGATAAACCACAACAACCACCTCTCAGGTGCTGCGCTGGGTGAGGGGACTATGAACACTGCACCGAGTCATCTCTGTTAGCAAGGAACTGATGCTCATGGAGGGGAGACCGTTAGAGCTGCCCAGAAGTGGGGTGTGCAGGCCTAGGAAACGATGAGTGTCCCGTGGCTGAAGATCTTTGAGGTATCCACAATGGACTCACGGAGGTCCTAAAGGGGATTCCCGTCCTGGTACTGGCTGTCTGGCCCAATCCAGTCTGAGATTCAGTGATTCCTTCCGTGGTTTCTTTGTCCCTAAAGCTTTTGTTTTAGAGGCTAGTGTGTGGTCTGGTGGCAGAAGCCCT
>CM053599.1:192994229-193015720 GCA_028646575.1 Pseudocheirus occidentalis
AATATTTAACAACCGGCTCTCGGGGGGGGGGGGGGGAACACCAAAACACATTTTTAAAGTTTAATCTGCATTATTTTCGCCATCAATTTCTTCAAGTCTAGACAGTCAACAAATGAGTAAACCAAGTCCTGATTTACAGCTTTTGCAAATATCCGAAGTATAAATGCCCACCCGGAAAATTTAACAATGGGCTCTCCTGAGCCAGCACACCTCCTTCGAATTTGCCAGAGGATGGAGAGTCTAAAGAAGGGAAAGGACTTGGAGAGATCTGACAGCTAATAAGTATCAAAGTGGGTAGGCATACCCAGCAGCTCTGAATCTGGCAAGTTTTAATAACAGCTGACATTTATATAGTGTTTTAAGGTTCATTCCCATTTTACAGAGACAAAGATGTTAAGGGATTTGTCCACCCAGGTAACCGTAGTGTCCCTTGAAGCCAGACAGGTTTGAAACTGGGAGTTATAATCTGGTCTTAAGATCCCGAAAAGAGCTCTTCCCATTACACTGTATATAGAAGGCATGACTCATTCACATGTACAAATACAGACTCAAAATAAACATACTTAATAATATATAAACAGACCTGCAAATCCAATCAATAGGTGTTTATTTTAAGCACCTACCATGTGCTGAAGAACCCTTTGATAGTCCTTGGAAAGAAGACTAGGAGAAGAATGTGAAGTCCTTACCTTCCAAAAATTCACCATCTAGTTAGATGATAAGACTGATACAGATAAAAGCTACACAAATACTGCATGACAAGCCCCAAATGCCACTTAGTGTGGACTACTGTGATCAAGGAATACTTCCAAGAGGAGATAGGATTTGTTCTAGACCTTTAAAAAAAATGGCTAGCTTTGGAGCGCCTAGGTGGCATAGTGAATAGAGAGGGCACTGGCCCTGAAGTCAGGAGGACCTGAGTTCAAATCCAGCCTCAAACCTCAAAACACTTACTAGCCATGTAACCTTGAGCAAGTCACTTAACCCCAATTGCTCTGCCCTGCCCCCTCCAAAAAAAAAAAAGGCAAAAAAATTTTACTAGTTTTGAGAGATACAGGTGTCTAACTCAGATACCTGAGCCAAGGTAGGGAGATAAATAATGATCGAGAGATACACTCAAATACTCTTAGATATACCCAGAGAACTGAAGTCACTCTTAAAGGGGGTATTAAAGTATGTTATCGTAAGATTCCCTTCCCTCTAACATCGTGTCAATCTCCAATGGACCTATCTATACACATAGACCTGTCATTGTCCAACCACACAGAGGAATCCAATGTGTTTTCTGAGAAGCTTGAGTGTGTGTGTGTGTGTGTGTGTGTGTGTGTGTGTGTGTGTGTCTTCACCTGGCCTACTGGTCTACCAGCTCAAGCTGGCATGTATTCATTCATTTTTTTACTCTCTTACAAATATACACACACAAACACACACACATCACACATTCCTTCTCATTCTCCTCTGACTGAGTTTTCCTGACAGTTTCTATGCTATTCTACAGGACTCTGAATCTCCACCAGAACACGAAGCCTCAATGAATGAGAAGGCTTAGGATGAGACAGGGAGGCTAAGCACCTCTGAGAGAGAAGGAGGCTATAGCCCTGAATGCAAGAATCTGGGTAGCCTCACTCCTTCAGTTCTCTCTCTCCCTCTTCCCTCCAGAATTATTCCTCTAGCACCCATGGGTATGATTTATTTTTATTTATATATGTAATATATAAATATAGAGTATAATATATATGTATTATATCATAACATGTTATCTATTATATATTGATAAAATATGTATATTATTTCTATTTGTTATATTCTAATATTATATTTATTATGTATGCATATAAATTATTAAATATATCAGTTTTTCATATTTATGTTTATAGTCAGAGCCAGACCTACCCATTGGCAAGACAGCCTACTCCACTAACTCCTTAGTTCGTGCAACTAATATTCATTGAGCATTTTCTGAATTCAAGGCCCTGTGCTAATCTCTAGGAGAATAAAGCTAAATAAAAGAAGCTCCTTGGCCTCAAGCAGCTTGTTAAAAGGAGAAATGACTGGACATTAAGAAAAACAATAATGAAGATTTATATAATATGTATATACATTATTTTATAATACTTTATATATTTATATAATGCTTCCCATGTGCCAAGCACTGTGCTAAGCACTTTGAAACTGTAATCTCATTTGTTCCTCCCAACAACCCTGGGAAGTAGGTGCTACTATTATCCCTGTTTTACAGATGAGGACACTGAGGCAGAGGTTAAGTGACTTGCTATTTACACATAAATAAAATACAATTGATATATAGTAAGTATAGGGGCGGCTAGGTGGCGCAGTGAATAGAGCACTGGCCCTGGAGTCAGGAGGACCTGAGTTCAAATCCGGCCTCGGACACTTAACACAAAAACTAGCTGTGTGACCTTGAGCAAGTCACTTAACCCCGACTGCCCTCCAAAAATAAAACAGGAAAAAGAAAAACAATTACAAACATGATATATAGTAAGTATATACAAAGTGCTATGAAATTTAAAAGGGTTCATTTGGGGCACTGATGAGAAGAGGGCCCACTGTCCAAAACAATACATGCCCCATCAGCTAACTGATGCCTGAAAGTCCACCATTAGGGCCCTCCTAGCTTTAGCTTAAAAAATTGTCACCATGGGTGGCTAGGTGCCCACCCTGGAGTCAGGAGAACCTGAGTTCAAATCTGGCCTCAGACACTTAACAGTTACTAGCCGTGTGACCTTGAGCAAGTCACTTAACCCCAACTGCCCTACCTTCCCCCCTCCAAAAAACTTTTTTGTCACCTTTTAAAATGAAAATCCCTCACTCACACATTAAGCTTTATATCTCATTCACTTCCTTAGTTCTTTTCTTAAAGAAGGTTTTGATCGGTAAAAGAAGGAACCACAACAGCATAGTCATAATAATAGTAACTTCTATCTAGTGCCTGCTATGACCCAGGCACTGAGCTAAGAACTTTCCAAATATTATATCATTTTGATCCTCAAAACAGCCCTGAGGGTCTGGCGCCATGATTATCCCCTTTTTACAGACGAGGAAACTGAAACTGGTTGGTTGGTTGTTGTTCTCCGTTCTCGAGGACCAAAATGATGTCACTATGCTGGGGTCAAGGTCCAGTGTGTCTGACTGTGGCTGATGAGACCAATAGAAGCTCAGAGAGGCTCTTCCACAGAGGTTAAGTAACTAGTGGAGAACAGAGACACCTGACCAGGTAAGGGGAAGCCAGTGCCATAAAAAGGGGGGAACCCTGAAATCAAATATTACCTAATTCATAGTTGCATTCAGGGTCACCCCTACAAGGAAAAACCGAATTATCTACTACAAAAATAGCAAGGGGCTTGGATTCAGGGCAACTAAGTGGCACAGTCAATAGAGCACCGGCCCTGGAGTCAGGAGGACCTTCGTTCAAATGTGGCCTCAGACACTTAACACAAAACTTAACCGTGTGACCTTGGGCAAGTCACTTAACCCCAATTGCCCTACCCTCCCCCCTCCAAAAAGCAAAAAAATAAAATGAAATAAAAAAGATTAATAAGGAAAGAGATACAGAGAGAAGAGATTTCTCCAGGACAAAATCATTATCTCATACTGCCTTCCAAACTTTACCCATTAGGCCATCTTGGCTGAGTCCTTCTAGCCTCTATCCTGGACAGCAGAATTCTAGAGCTAGAGATGGAAGGAACCTCAGACACTATCAGTTTCAACCCCTTTGTTTTATAGATAAGGAAACAGAGGTCTGGAAAGATTAAGTAGGTGGCACAGTGGAGAGAATGCCATTTCTATCGTCAGAAAGACGGGAGTTCAAATCTGCCCTCAGATACTTTTAACAGTGTGACCCTAGGCAGGTCACTTAGCCACCTGCCTCAGTTTCCCTACCTGCAAGATTGGAATAATAATAGCAAGGACCTCCCAGGGTTGTTGTAAGGATAGTGTAAGGATTTGATGCTGCGAGATAATAATTGCAAAGATCCTGGCACATAATAAGTTATATATAAATATTAGGTTTATTATTATTATTTTAAGTGACTTACACACAGGGAGCTAAGTATCAGAAGGGACATGTGAACCTAGGTTCTGAGGCTCTCGCCTCCCATAACACCACTGGTTCTAGACAAAATATTGACAAGAGAAATCTTTGTTTCAGCTGCCTCAATGTGACTTCCTGCCCCAGGCTCCGTCAGAGCATCCCAGAATGCTTCAGAGTCAGGACAGCATGGAAGAAGGCAAGTACAACAAACTGATAAGATTAGTCTCCACCAGCTGTGCCAGGGATGTCTTCACCTAGTTTCTCACCCGCCTTCTTCAGGAGGTATTGCCAGTGTTGTAACTACAGGCACAATAAAATACAAAACAAACAAAAAGCTGAACCAAAATTCAGTCCCAGCTTTGCCACTTGCTAGCCATATGTCATCGATCCCGTCTCTTCCCCTTGCCAGGTCTCAGGCTCCTCCTTCGAAATTGTAAAACATTATTACTGTAGATGACCTTAGAACTCATTGAGTCCAATGGCCTTGCTTTATGAGAGCCTATGAAGCTCAAGGAGGAGCAGGCATTTGCCCAAGGATACTTAGCTAGTAAGTAGCAAAGTCAGAATTTGAACCCAGGGCTGTTTCTTCTAAAGTCAATACTCTTTCTATCCCATCTGTAAAAATGAGAACAGCACCTGCCCTACTGAATCATTCATTTCAAAGATGGAATGACGATGGACATGAAAATACTTTGTCAATTATGAACATGTCCTCTACCCTTGTGTGGTCCATGACCCCGGGTAGAGATGGTACATCAAACCAGTTAAATCCAGATGAATAAACGTTTACTGAGCACCTACTCAGTTCTCTTAAGCCACAAGGGACCTGGCAAGCCCCATTAGCAAATGACAAATTAGGCCCCAGCATCTGGTGACTCCAGATAATTAGACCACAGGATCATAAAATCTGGAGCTAAAAAGGACCTCAGGGGTAATCATATTCAGCTCATACATTTTACAGACAAGCAAACAGAGGCCTACAGAGGGAAAATTATTTGCCCCAAGTCACTGAGGCAGTGAGTGGCAGAGGAGAGTTTGGAACCCAGGCCATAAAGCCCTTTGCTGACTTCAAAGCACTATGTATAGCCCTCTTTAGTCCAGACCTGTGGGAAAACTCCCTTTGTGGAGACTCTTTGTCCATAATAGCTGCTGGTCTATAATTTATAGAGAATTGCCCGAGGGATATGGAGGAGTTATTTAGGCGGAGTCACAGAGCTAGTGCATCTCTAAGGCCAGTTCTCTGCCTACCTCTATGGTGCCTATTAAATGCCAGATGCTGAAGCAAAGAGAATCACAAAGGTAGGACCCAACTTTCTATCCGCTGTATCACAAAGTTTTCTTCCGAAACTAAAAATCCTTTGACTTGATTGCAAAAAGGCTAGTTTGAGGAGAACAGTGTTACCTTGAGAAACAGTGGGAAATAAATTTGGAGAGAGGGGCAGGATTAGGATTAGGCAGGGCTCTCAAAGGCAAAAAGACCAGCAGCCAGCAACAATGGGTAGCCATTGTAGATGTGTAATCAAAGGAGAAACAGGAACCCTTCTACTTCCTGAACAGTAACCTAGCAACAGCTGCAGAATGGACTAACACCACTCTCCTAGTGGCCAGGGAGAATCCAGAGGCAGGAAGAGAAGCTTGAAGGGATCGTTTAAGCCTCAACTATAACCATACCCTTGGTTCTCAGGTTCTGACCTGAGCATAAAAGAATGAGAAATGAACTTGATGTCTGGAAAACAGAGTTGAAACCCCAGGTCCCACACCTTCTGGCTGTGTGACCCTGAGTGAATTATAAGCTTCAGTCCCCTCATTTGTAAAAGGGGCTTACTGATACCTTCACTATTTTCTTCACAAGGGAATCATTTTATAAGCCTAAAACACTCAATTCTCAAACTGAGAGATGCATGATCTCATTGACCTGGACATTCTCTCCAAAAGTGCAGAGAGCAGCCCATCCCTAAGTGGGACTCTCTTTTCCAGGTCATCCCACTCAATATTGTGGGGACCTTCCTCAATTTTTCTTGATATTTATGTAAATGCAAGTAGTAGTAGTAGTAGTAGTAGTAGTAGTAGTAGTAGTAGTAGTAGTAGTAGTAGCAATTGTTGCTGTTGTTGTAACCTGATGCTCTTCTTCACCTGGAAGATGTCCACCCCCTTCTCCCATCCTCAATTCCATCCAAGAGCAGCCTAACTCCAGGGAGAGAAAAAAGGCTTCTCCTTATCCGACAGATTCTTAGAGGTTTCAGTTGCTGGGCCACTGCCACCTAGTGGCCAGATTTTGCATAACCCTAAATCAAGATAGCTGTCAGCCCTGCTACTCCCCCTCTTCACTCCCTTAACCACCTCCTATGCCTGCTTGAAAGATTCCCAATTGCCCTGCCTTGACCCCTCCAAAAAGCAAAAAAAAAAAAAAAAAAAAAAGAGGGCGGCTACGTAGGCTGCTCCTTTGATCCCACCACATACTCAAAGACTCTTAGTTTGGAAGGACTGACTGGCCAGGGCATCGGCTCTGAGAGCCCCAGGTGACCTCTGATGAGACAAAAGAAGACTTTAGTGGAAATCAGTAATACTTTAGGAATCTTTCACTTCTTCTAGGTAGGTATCCCCTCTGCTGATGAGGTGAAAACCCCAATATAACTTACTAGATGGTCTTCCAGAGTTACCGTGGCCAAAAAAGTCCATTTCCTTTGGCTCCAGCATGGTGATGAGCCTCCCCAAAATTAGGAAGGCTGGTAATGAGAACATAGATTTAGAACTAGAAAGAACTTGAGAGGTCATTGAGTCCAATGTTCATGTTTTACAGATGAGAAAACTGAGTCCCACAGGCTAAATGACTCCCCCAGGGTCACATAGCTGATGGGACTAAGGCAGGATTTGAATTCAGATCTTCCTGATTTCCACATTCAGTGCTTCAGGGCTTGTTCTCCAATCTTTGGTGTGGAAGAATAGTTATAATCATACTTCTTCCAAAGTGATTTCATCAGTGGGGGTATTCCCTCTGCCAACAAAGATACCTAACCCTCCTTGCCTTACTAGATGGTTTTCAGAAGTTGCTAGGGCCAAAAATATTCATCACCTAAGTAAGTGAGGAGTCCCTCTGAAATTAGCTACCTACCTCACCAAGCTGTGGGGAAGAAAGTTGTTTGTAAACTTTCAAGTGCTGTGTAAATATGAGCTAATATTAGTATTATTAACCAGGCTGGTCCTTAGATGACACACAGTCTGTCACAGGGCCTGAGCTCCAGGCCTTTCCAGCTGGCAGATGCTGGCAGATCTGGCCTTCCAGAACTTGTACCATCTTGGCATGGTCTTCAAGAACCCACTCAGGGTCACCTACAGGCCACCATGAGGCAGCAGGACACTTTAACAAAAGGAAAATACCATATATTTAAAACACACATATTTCATTGATTTAGATCTGAAAGGGACTTCAGAAATCACCTGATAGGAGTCTCATATTCTATAAGTGATGAAAATGAAATCCAAAAAGTCACTCTGTCAGCAAGTATTTATGAAGCACTTATTATATGTCAGGTACTGTATGTATCCCTGGAGATACAAAGCAAGGCTAAAAAAAAAAAGAAAGGCCTTGGGGCGGCTAGGTGGTGCAGTGAATAGAGCACTGGCCCCGGAGTCAGGAGGACCCGAGTTCAAATCCGGCCTCGGACACTTAACACAAAAACTAGCTGTGTGACCTTGGGCAAGTCACTTAACCCCAATGGCCCTACCTTCTGCTCTCCAAAAAAAAAAAAAGGCCCTTGCCTTAAAGAGTTTATAATCTAATGTAAATCTAATCTAATAGAAAAAACTAGGTATATGCAAGTTATATGCAGAGTAGATGGAAGTTAACTTTAGGGGAAAAAAGACTAGAATCTGAGGGCATTGGGAAAGACCTAGTTAAAAAGTAGAATTTGAGCTGAGTCTTAAAAGAAGCCAAGGATTGCAATGCCTCCCTTCCAAGATAAGGAAAGAGGGCATTCCAGGCATGGGGAACAGCCAGGGCAAAGGCATGGAGATAGTAGATGGAGCCTCCTGTTCAAAGAATGGTAAATAGGCTAATATCACTGGATTATACGGTGTGTGGAGAGGAGTAAAGTATAAAAAGACTGGAAAGACAGGAAGGAGAGAGGTTATAAAGGGCTTTAAATTTAAATATCAAAGGATATTTTATCCTGAAGGTAATAGGGAGCCACTGCAATTCACCGGGCATTTTGGAGAATATACTGCCCGTGTAGTCATCAGACCTGGACTGAAATCCTAGATCTACCGGTTGTTACATGTAACACTTTAAGAAAATTCCTTTGGCTTTCTGAGCCTCAGTTTCCCCATTTGTAAAATAAGGGGGCTGACAGTTTTGAAAGCTGTGAGAACCCTCTACTCTGCTTCCAAGAACTTTAGAACTTGAGCTCAACACAATGACCCACAACGATTCCAGAGCACTCATGATGAAGCAAAATATCCACCTCTTGATACAGAAGTTAAAGGCTAAGACATATTTTTTGGACATAGTATTTTCAGGAATTTACTCTGTTTGGCTACATGTATTTATTACAAGTGTCTTGTTTTCCTTTTTTTTTTTTCCTCCCTCAATGGGGAGGGATAGAAAACAAAATTTTGCTATTTAACAAAAGAAAAGTTAATTTTCTTTAAAATGAAAGCTTTGAATTTGGATAATCTTTTAATCTGGACCCTAAGATTCCCAATCGATAATTAAAATTATATGTGGTAAATTACGTAAGACAAGAAGATGATGAATCCAAGCTCCAGTTCTGTCACTTAACTGAGCATGTCATTTAAGCCGTTTACAAAACTAACATATAAAAAATGGGGATCAGAGTTCCTGCCCTGACTACCTCAGAAGCCTCTTGGGAATGTTAAGTAAGGTAACAGATGAGAAGGTATTGTAAGACACCAAACCAATGTCAAAGATTATAATATATGCACAGAAGAGAAAAGAAGGAAGTTCAGAAGGGAGCACAGATAAATAGGACAGTTTTGAAAGTAATGTATGGGATTCATTATATACTTTTTCTTGAAAAAAAATCAACATGGATAACCTATATCAAATTTCTTGCATTCTCAATGAGATGGGGAGGTAAGGAAGAAAAGGAGAAAATTTGAAACTCAAAATTTGGGGAAAAAAAGAATGTTAAAATTGTTTTTACATGTAATTGGAAGGGGAAATAAACTATTAAATTTTTTGTTTTGGGTGGGGTTTTTTTGCTATTTTTGGAGGGGGGAAGGCAGGGCAATTGGGGTTAAATGACTTGCCCAAGGTCACGTGGCTAGTAAGGGTTAAGTATCTGAGGACAGATTTTAAACTCAGGTCTTCCTGCCTCCAGGGCTGGTGTTCTATTCACTGTGCCACCTAGCCACCCCCAAAATATTAAATTTTTTTAAAGGAAAAAAAGCAGGCAGTATGAAATTAAGATTTCCGGGGTTTTTTTTATACAATCCTCTTTTTATCCATCTTCTCCTGTGAATATGGAAATGCTCTTCTTTGGTGTTTAAGTTCAGAGTTTTTAAAAATGTAAGTGCATTTGTCTTTAGGATTCTTCAAAAAGTAAGCTCAGAAGGTGATGTGAAGAAATGGATTTTAATAGTCCAGAGAGAAGTGATTGGGTGTCTGAGCTCTGATGTGATAATGTGAATAGAGAACAGGGTGGGAATGTGAGAGATGTTGTAAAGATTAACTCAGCAGGATCTAGAGCCTGGTTGAATGAAGGGGTTTAAGGAGAAAGAAGAGTCAAAAATTGCTTTCAAGTTCTGAGTGATTGGAAGGACAGTGATGCCATTAACAAAGAGAGGAAGGTTAAGAAGAAGGGAAGCACATTTGGACCAGCAAGGAAAAATCAGCATGTTGTAGCCAAGTATATAAGCAAGTAGGTGCCTGAATGGTTTGAGCTGAAAGGTTAGGCAGCTCCCTTTGTTGCCTCGTGTCCCCGTCTGGGTACTATAAATCATTGAGTATATTACCTGACTTGTAGTAAGTAATATCTAAATATTAGCTGTCATTATTAATTATTATTATTATATCAGTGATCAATCAATCAGACTGTAGTATAGTCATCTATGACCCCACAACTGACACAGGGCCTTACACTTAATAGAGGCCCAATAAATATGTGGGTTTTTATAAAAATGAATGGATACCCCAAGGCCTGGGACCCCTAACTCTGGGCTCCCACACACTGGTTCAGTATTGAAGGATAGGTGGTAATACCTCATTGATTTATTACCTCAACTCAGAATTTACTGTAGGAGAATCTCCAGATATGGATTCCTTAGGTCTAGGTTTCCATAGACAGGGGTAACAGAGTCCTCAGATCCTCTATAAATGCTTAAGTTAACAAATGCATATTGGGTACAGGAGAGTCTTTATTCCCTACCCACCCCCACAGAAAATATAGCTGACATAAAGGAGCTCACAGGAGCCCATAAACAAATACAGAAACACATAAAGTACTCACAGTGGCCCATAAGTAAACAACATAATAGTCCTCTCCAATGAGTCATTTCCATTTCCACCAGGGTCATGAAATCTTTCTAATTCAGTGACACACCATTGTTTGGACTCCCCTCACACGGGATCCAGATCCGAACTTGGTACTGTCAGGAAGTCAATACACCAGCTTTCTGGTGCATTGGAATGTGCCAGGAAATCCCCCTCCTCTGACTGGGGGGATGGGCGGGAGCTCGGGGATGACATCATCCCTGGACCCCCCCCCCTCCAGGGGGTACTTCACACTTTTCCACTATATTCCATCATTCCCCAACTGTTGCTAACTCTTGGACCTGCAAAATCTTCTCTTAGGTTTCTGGTCTCTGATGTGCTCAGAAAAGCACAGGAAAAGCAGGGAAGAGAAAATCCACGTCAGTCGGACAACCTTTTCTCATGCCTTTGAACAAAGAAGGGCAGTGCCCATATGCTTCTGCACTGGCATCGATTTGGTTTTGCTTTTAGTTCTGTTGTACTCTCAGGAACTCGAAAACAGGGTAAAAAAGAGTCTGAAAGACTAAACACGTTGGTTCTTTTCGATTCTCTAGCAAAAAACAGATGGTTCCTTCCACAAAAATCTGTCCTTCCAAGTCCTCTGTGCTGAGAGGCATCATAGCCTAACCAGTAGATAAGGACTTGGCCTCTGAGGTGGGAAGCCCTGCTTTTAAATGCTACCTCATGTTTTACACGACTGCACATGGATAACCGGCATCAAACTGCTTACCTACTAAAGGAACAGGGGAGGGGAGAGAACTAAAAAAAATTGTAAAGAATGCTTACATTTTTGGCCTACATGTAATTGAGAAAAAAAATTTTTGAAGGGAAAGGACATAGAGGGAGAGGGGACTGAGAAGACAATATGAGTTCATGCAAAGTGAAGTGATCAGAACTAGAAGATTGTACAATAACAGGGATATTTAAAGATTGCTGTTTGTCATCAGGAAACAGTACTTCCTTAAGATAATAAGATCATAAATTTGTAGTTAAAAGGGAGTATGTATGTGTGTGTATACACACACATATTTGTGCATATATGTGTATATACACACATATGTACATATATATAACTAAACTACTACTATATGCACTAATATCTGCTTATTACATATACTTATATATGCAGATATAGATGTGGCAGCCACAAAACCATATAACCTATATGTAGATAATCAGGAGTTTGACCAGATGTGTCAAGTACATGTACATATAGATATATGCAATTATGTAGATTACATATAGATATATACAATTATCCCTTCCACATAGCGAGTGTCTCCATTGCATTTTTGCTATATGTTGGGTGGGTGTAAGAAATTAAATGGGAATTTTGGAGGAGTTTTGCAGAAGACAGACTACACATAAAGCCAGCAGACAACACAGAAAAAGTTTAGAAGAAAGGCATAAAATATGTTATAGTATTATACTATACTAATAGTAAAATATATGATATAGTATTATAAAATATATGTGCTATATATTATATATACACACTATATAATATATGGTATTATATATACTAGATACCATATGATATTATATAATATCAATAAATTTTATATTTTAATACCATTCATTAGATCTCTTCTCTGGTACAAAGGGAGAGTCAAAAAATTTTATGGGGATTTTCTAGATTAAGGGAATGCCACTCCCCTAACTTCTGCAATAGGGAAAGGATAACTCTGATAACTGTGTGTGTGTGTGGTGTGTGAAGAATAGGGCCATTGAGGTTAGGAGACTATATGAAGAAGGGAAAAGAACAGACTCTTGGAATTATGAGACCTGAGTATGAGTCCCAGTCCCGCCACTAACTTATGTGACTTTGGGCCAGTCGCTTCCTATCCCTGGGCCTCAGTTTTACTCATCTGTAAAATGAAAGGGAGGAAGCTAGGTGGATAGAGCACCAGGTCTGGAGGCAGGATGATTCATCTTTCTGAGTTCAAATCTAGTCTGAGACACTTCCTAATTGTGTGACCTTGGGCAAGTCACTTTACCCTGTTTGCCTCCATTTCCTCATCTATAAAATGAAAAGGAGAAGGAAATGGCGACCCATTCCAGTATCTTTGCCGAGAAACCCCCAAATGGGATCAAGAGGAGTCAGACAGGACTGTAAGAACTGAACCATAACAACAAAATGAGAGTTGGCTGCTACAACCTCTAAGGCCCCTTCCAGCTCTAACAGTTTACAGTCTTATGATTCTATAAAGCAAAAAGCGTGGGATAGAACCAGTGGTGCTCTTCCTCCCTCTTAAGGATAGTTTTCTTAGGCACTCTGGCACTCTTGGGTCCCCTGTGTCTGAGTATTGATCCTAAAGCACATGGCCAAGAGGTTCTTCTTCCAGTCCTAACCAAGATCCCTGCTGATTCAGTTTCCCACAAGAGTTAAAGCTGATGTCTTCGAGTGGGGAAATTGTGGCTCCTAATCCTGGCTCTGGTCTCCAACCTTGGCAGAAATCACAGCTGCTCCTCCAGTTGGGTAGAGTCTTCACCAAAAGCTTTGGATCAACTAAAAGGGTCCAGAAGACTCAGCTGGAACGAGCATCCCCAGAGGCAGAAAGGTGTGTTGAGCCTCTCTAAGATAACAAGGAACAAATGAACCCCAAAGAATTCCAGGAAAACGTAAGCAGGTTTAACTCCTCAGTGAGCCTTAATGGCTCTGTAATTACCCCGCTGTGACAGGCTTGTGTGTCTATAAAAAGTTTACACGGCCCTGTCCTGTACAAAACAAATTGGGCTTGTATGTGTCTCAGCAACTTAATGAAAGGAATGTTTTAATTGCCTCTGCAAAAGCCCAGGCATCTCCCAAACTCTATGTGGCTCTTAAACTCTATTCTAATTAAGCCTAGAATTAAAGCATTTTTTCCCCAGCTGCCCCTATTGCCGCAGTGGGCACCTAGGCATGTCCAGATAAAAACTTTAAACGTCGTTCAGTGCCTTGCTGGAGATCCAGCCCAGATATTGGCCCCAATTAAGTAATGTCGTTATGTAGGTCATCTGATCCACCCTCTTCTTCTAAAGAAGATTTTTAAGAAATGAGAAATCAAGTGACTTTCCTAAAGTCACAAGGGGAGGAAACAGAAGAACCACGGCTGGAACCCATCTTCTGACTCCAAATTGAGTGTTCTTTCCGCTGCTCCATGCTACCTGATTTCTGAGTAAGTGGTGTGGCTGGATATTACAACATTCAATGAGAGTTTTGTAATAATCATTCACATTTCTTTATCGATTGGACCTTCCCAACAGCAAACCTACAGAGAAGTATGGAGTATCTTATCATCCACAGAGAATTAAAATGAAGTCATTTCAATGAATTAATAATAATAATACAATGAAACCCATCTAATAAGTATCAGAGGCTGAATTGGAATCTAGATCTTCATAAATGAATGAATAAATTTATCATGTGAATAATGAATAAATGTATTATATCAATAATGAAGGAATATGGAAAATGACTAAATACATAAATCATAAATATCCTGACGGTGCTCTAATTACTGTGCTGCAGATCCTGCCTCTGCTTCTAATTCTTCTCATCAATTGTGTGACCTCTGGCAAGTCATTTTACCCCATGGGCCTCGGTTCCTCTTCAGTCATCCTAGGATTTAAATGCAAGCCATCGGATAACCAGATGTGACCTTATCCTGCCCCCAAATATCCAAAGCCTAATAATAAATAATCCTTATCTCCAAAGAATACATACTTATTATCCAATTTAGTTTCATACCAAGTTCATGAGCTCAGGAGACACAGGGGATGATGAGAAAGCTGAGACCCCTGGGAGGCAAAATGATTTAAACAGAGTCATGCACAGTATCACGGGAAGAGTCAGCAAGAGAACTGGGGCCTCCTGACTTCCCTGTTTGGAAGAAGCAAATTAGGTCTCCACCTGATCAAACAGGACCAGGGGAGTGTGCACACACCTGAGGAGTATTAGCTGCCTTAATCATTGGATTAACCGCACTTCCTTAGACAAATCTGGCGGTCTGAACTGGGCCCCAGTTACCCAAGTAAGTGGTTGAAGGGAAAACAGGCCACATTTGCTCCTGTCTAAAATACCAGTTTGGGATAGGCCAATCGTGAGTGCAAGGAGATGGAAAAGTACAATATTGCACATAACATCTGTAGGCCATGGCCGCTAGATGGCAGGTCAAAAGTCCAAGTGCTACAGGTGTGCAGAATGACCCTTACAGGAGGAAATAGGACCCTTTCTGCCTCCTAGCAATCCTATGGAGTTTCCTCTTTTTGCTTAGTATTTGAGGGGTACACTCTTTATAAGTGGCTTTGCTAAGTGTGGGTTATGTGTTGAAACAAGTCTTTCTACCCAGGTATTCAAGGAACCAACCAAGAGGTTCAGGTTGACCTCATCCAAGCAAGGGGCCCATCTGATCACAGAATCACAGAATATCCAAGCTGGAAAGGAACCTTACTGTAATCACTCCATTTGTACAGAAAAGGAAGCTGTGACCCTGAGGCGCAAAGTGACTTACTCCTGGCCAGAATGTAGGAAAGCCTGGAGGCTAAGGATTCAAATCTAGCTCTTCTGACTCTTCAGCGGTAGGTGTTAGAGTTGGAATTTCACTCATATCGGTTGCTTCTGGGGAAGGAAAGTCCCTCTACCACTGCAGGTAGGTTCCTTCTCTGCAACCTATACAAAGGTGTCTGGAGAACACTGAGAAGTGGTGGGACAGGTCAGGGTCAGGTCAGGGTCCCCAAACATGAACGTGTCGGAGGCACGACCTGCACCAGTCTTCCTGGCTCTGAGGTCAGCTCTCTGGTGTCTCTGGCTCCATAAGCACTGCTTTTCCTGGGCTTCTGACTGGATCTCTTCTATCTCTAAATAATCCTGCCACATTCATCTTCTTAAAGTATCACTTCGGGGCATGGCTAATGCAGAAAATCATTTTGCATGTCTATACATATTTGTAATGGGTTTTATTTGTCTTGTCTTCTCAGTGAGTGGAGCAGAGGAAGAAGGGAAGGGAGAGAATTTGGAAGTGAAAATAAAACAAAATTGGATTTTTTTAAGTATCACTTTTATCTTGTCACTGCCTTGCTTTAGGAAACCTACACTGGCTCCCAAGGGAGGACAGAAGTGAAGACAGAGACAGGAATAGAGACACGTGTCTCTGTCTATGGACAGAAATATCTATGGCTGTATCTATCCATAGATATCTCTATCTAACTGTATTTATAGATATCTATCTATATATCTATAGATATTGATATCTGTCTATTGGTGTCTATAGAAATAGAGGGCTATCTATATGTCTATCGAGATCCATTTTGTCTATCTATAACTTAAGGAAGGAAGGTCCCTCCTCCACTCAGAAGTCTTCAGTGACCCCCTGTAAAGTTCAAGCTTCTTTGCTTAGAATTCAAGACCTTCCCTAGTGCAGTGCTGCGGAACATTCCAGACTTCTGTTATGCCTCTGTATATTCATTATTCCAGAAGTGGGATTCCAAAACGAAACATTCCCTTCCAAACTAGGACAATCCTCTTCTGCTCCAATGCCTTTCTTCTCCCTGTCCCTTCTTCCTGAATATCCCCTCTTCCCTTTTCCCCTGTTAAATCCTTGCCCATCCTTTAGAGCCCAACTCAGATGTCACTTCCTCCAGGAAGTCTCCCGTGATGTCTCCTTGGTAAAGACCATCTCTCTCAGATCCATTTAACTCCTTTTTTAACACATTCTCAACGCATGTATTTTATACATACATACATACATATATACATACATATATATGTATGTATTATAGATGCATATTATATTATAATTATACTATTATATATACATATATATGTATATGTGTATATATATATATATGTATATAAAATAGTTACCTCTTATTAGATTGTAAACTTCCTTACGGTAGAATCTTATTTAAACTTCTGTGTCTCCTCCACTGCCCAGCACTGCGCTCCGTCTTCCATGAGTGCTTAACATTTACTGTAGTCCCTGTTTTTAAGGAATTCACAGTCCAGTGGGCAGAATATAATCTCCGGGATGTTGGGTGGAGTGGAGAGGATAGGAGAGGTCTGATGAATTTTAGGAAAAAGGAGGAAGGTAGAATCAGAAAAGACTTTCTGAAGGAATTAGATTGAGGGATTTCTATATGTAGAGAAAGGGCCAAGAACCAGTGGGAGAAAGAAAATCAGCAAGTCAGGTCACAAAGCCTTTCTAGGAAGGTAGGGAGAGCTTTTTGAAGGAGTCAGGAGATCTCAGGTCTAGTCTTGGCCGTGTCACCAACATTGTATGTCATCAGTCACGTTATTTACCTTCTCTATAGCTTATTTTTCTGTCTACAAAGTGAAGTCTTTTGTTTTGTGTCTTTTTGGAGGCGGGAAGGCAAGGCAGTTGGGGTTAAGTGACTTGCCCAAGGTCACACAACTAGTAAGTGTGTCAAGTGTCTGAGGATGGATTTGAATTCAGGTCCTCCTGACTCCAGGGCCGGTGCTCTATTCACTGTGCCACCTAGCCGCCCCCTGAAGACTTATTTTTTCAATTAGATGGTAAGTATTTTTGAGATCAGGTACTTCTTTTATATTGTTAATAATAATGATAACAATAGTTCATACTTACATAGCACTTTTTAGCCCAGAAAGCACCTGATAGTGAGGAGTAGTGTTCAACAATACTTACTGAAATAATTTATCTGTAATTAAAATACCAATGTTTGGGGGTGGCTAGGTGATGCAGTGAATAGAGCACCAACCCTGGAGTCAGGAGCACCTGAGTTCAAAACTGGCCTCAGACACTTAACACAAAGACTAGCCGTGTGACCTTGGGCTAGTCACTTAACCCCAATTGCCCTAACTTCTCTCCTCCAAAAAGCAAAAATAAATAAATAAATATAAATTTTTGAAAAATAAAAATGCCAGTATTGGATAGTAACACAAATATCAGTGTTTCTGATCTGTTTAGAATAATCAAAGTAATAAAGTTGGGGCAGTTAGGTGGCGCAAAGTAACACTTCCTAGCCATGTGACTTTAGGCAACTCACTTAACCCCAACTGCCCTCCAAAAAAAAGCCAAAGTAATAAAGTCCCAGACCTTGAATGATCCTCCTCCAGAACATCTTTCTAGACTATTCAGTCTTATATAACACTTTCAATATATAGGCATATGTTTAACATAGACATTCTAGAGTATGTCTTTAGCATAAAATATATACGTAAATAAGTGGGGCAGGACTCAACTTGTGATTTCAGTGGACAGGGAACTCCCAGATGAAGAAATTCCCTTTACCAAAGTTTCACACTGACTTTATAATATAGAGAATTGCCTGGGGGCACCAAGAGGTTAATTGACTTGCCTAGGGTCACACAGCCAGTTGGGCCAAGCTATCATGCATGTATATACATATATATGTACATGTACATATATATGTATGTATTTATGTACATTTATGCCTAACATACACAATAGATTGTTATTTCGTATTAGCTATGTATACATTTATTCTATGATACTCTAACAAACTATATTTATATGGTTTCCTTATATAGTGTGTTTAATATTCTTTACATGAGCATATTTGATATAAAATCTACTCTACACATTATACAGGATATCCCCAAAGTCTTAGTGCAGTCTTAAGCTATTAGCAGACTTCGGGGACATTTTGTATATTCAATATCCGTGTGTGTTTGTAAATGAATGTGTAAAGCAGAACTGATGGTCTCAGAGTAAGAAGACCTTTATCTGACATGTTGTGACCAGATGACCTGGGCAAGTCATTTAAGCTCTCAGTGGCCCCAGGCAGACCTCTAAGGCCAGAAGGTGAAGGGAAAAGTGCATGCAGCCCTATGTTGGTGAAGAGATTTTCCTTGTAGGGAGCTCCTTAAAACCAGGAAAGCGCAGATCCAGCCCCAAAATAAACAAACAAATAAATAGACAATTAAAGAAGTAAGTAAATGCAAGTAAATATATGGAGATTTTAGATTTCACTTATTAAATATATGTATATGTGTGTGTAATAGACATATATTGTATTTGAGCATTTATAGATATATGTCAATGTGTATGTGTTAAATACATGGGTAGACATGTGATATATAATATGCATATTGTGTGAGCATTTATAAATATGTGTGTGTTCATGTGTATGTATAAATATACATGCATGTGTTGTTTGTGATCATTTATAGATTATACATCTGGCTGTTTATATTAAACATGTGTGTGTTGTGTATATGTTATAAACTGTATGAGCATTTATAAATAGATGGAATACACATATACGTTAGCATTTATAGAGGTATGTATAAGTAAATACATGTGTATAAATGTAAATTGATATGTACTTGTATTTATTTTTCATATTTTTACATGTAAATGCTATGTAAAATTGAGACTAGAACAGGTCATTAAGAACTGTGGCCTAGTGACTGGCAGTAGTCCTTTGAGAAGAGCTATTTCAGGTCCCCTGGGACGTTAAGGATGCTTTAGAAGTGGGATGAGAGCAGCTCAAACATCAAGGTATTTGATTCCCTTAGAATCAACAAAATCCCCAAGCCTTTCGAGATGCTCACCAGAGGCAGGGCTAGACAACTCAGCTCTGTTGACTCAGCAAGCCCTTGCCCAGGTCCATCTGTCGTTTATAGATAGGCTTGTCTGTTGGTCTACAGATAAGGTTTTTTAATATAAGTCAAAACACAGAATTAGAGCTGAAAGGGGCCTTAGAGATCACCTTTGTCCCATTCCTTCATTTTTTTTATTGACTTGTTTGTTTACTTTTTGTTTACAAGATTCAGTTCCAGAATCACTTGAGTTTCAGATTTTTCTCCCCTTTCTCCCCACCCCCCACCCCCGCCATGGTGGCATACAATCATGTATAGGATCTGCAAACTCTTTCACCTTGTACAATAGTCTGGTTGTATAGGTGTTATAGCCAATGGAGTGAACAGTGAGAAAAGAGAAACAAAAGCCAAACATCGAAAAGAATGATAGCCTGCATTGCTTCAGTCTCCCTTTAACCTCTGGTCTTTCCGGATCTTTCTCTGAATGTAGACATCTCCTTCCAACCTGAGCCTTGTAGGGTTGTCTTTTAACTGCGTTGCTGATGGGACAATTCCTTCATTTTATAGCAAGAGAAACTGAAGTCCAGTGGAAATGAAATGCCTTACCTAAGGAGTCACACTTAGAGCTGGCTAATACTCCCACATAAGTCTGTGATTGTTGCTAAATGATCCAGTGGCTACTGGAAGAAGGAAGCAGCAAATAAAAGAGATAAGGCTCATTTTTACAAGTTCCCTAGCTATTTGTCAACCATGCATTCTCAGAGACCTTGGACAGGGGAAAGATTGGGTTACTTTAAAGAATACCAAAAATAAATAAACAAAGCCTCAATTGATCATCGTTCCAATTAGTCAAGTTAATTTGAATCCCTAAGGCATATATCACATAAATTATATCTATTTGTGCCTTAGCCCTGCACTAGAGAGCAAAGGTTCCAAGAGAGTAAGGCTTCTGCTCATTTAATTAAACTGTTCACCTCCAGACCCTAGCACAAGCTCTGCCAGCAAAAGTTGCTGAAAAATATTTTTTGAATGAATGGACAAAAGTTGCTAATAAATGTTTTTTGAATGAATGAATCCCTGGGTGACCTAAGTCAAATCACTTAACCTCTCTGGGTTTTATTCTCTGTAAAATAAGGGAGTAGATTAGATGATTTCTAAAGTTTCTTCAGCGTTGAAATGAATGGAGTGCCAGGCCTTGAAGTCAGGAAGACTCATCTTCCTAAGTTCAAGTCCAGCCTCAGACTCTTAGGAGTTGTGTGACCCTAGGTAGGTCACTTAACCCTGTTTGCCTCAGTTTCTTCATCGGTAAAATGAACTAGAGAGGAAAACGGCAAACCATTCCAGTACCTCTGCCAAGAAAACCCCAAATGGGGTCATAAAGGTTCAACAACAAGGTCTCTTGGAGTGCTAAATCCTATGTTCTTTATTCAGTTCCGTAGTAAATAGTAAACAGCATATTAAGCACTGGAGACACAAAGACAAAAATACCCTTTAGTTATAGTTGCAGTCCTGGAAGAGCTTACATTCCAGTAAGAGGACACATATTAGATACAACACAGTTTGAGTAGGGAGTAAACACCAGGCTAATCTAGGATGACTTCCCAGAGGAGGTGAAACCTGAGCTAAACCCTGGAAGAAGCTGGGGATCTCGAGAGGCCAGGGTGACGAGGGAGGCAGTGACTTCTAGGCACGGTGAAAGGTCAGTGCAAAGAAAGGAGATGAAATGTCAAGTTCTAGGAGCACCCAATAGCCCAGTAGGATGGAGGGATGTGGTACAGTGGATAGACTGCTGGGTCTGGAGTCAGGAAGACTCCTCTTCCTGAATTCAAATCTGACCTCAGACACTTCCTAGCTGTGAGACCCTGGGCAAGTCACTTCACTGTTTGCCAGGAGCTAGAGAAGGAAATGGCAAACTACTCCAGTATCTTGGCTAAGAAAACCCCAAAAGGAGTCACAGAGACATGGATACAACTGAGAAAAAAAAAAAAAGAATACACAATGTGTGACAGAGAGTAGTATGGATAAGTCTGAAAAGGTTGGTGGGAGCCAGATTAAGGAGGGATTTTAATGCCAGTCAGAGGAGTTCGTGTTTTATCCTAGAGGTAATATAGTCGGGAGCCACTGGAGATTTTTAAGCAGGGAAATGGTATCATTTAGGAAAAATTAGAGAAGAGGGAGAGTGGAAACTGGGAAATAAATTAAGGATATTATAGTAGTCCAGGTGAGAAGTGACGAAGGCCTTAAACAAAGGTCAATTCAAGTCAAAAAGCATATATTAAAATTCTAATACTACATAAGCTGTTTGAAATAATAAGAAGAGATCCTACCAAATTCCTTCCATGATACAAATATGCCATTGATATCTAAACCAGGAAGAGTCAAAACAGAGAAAGAAAACTATAGACCAATATTCTCTTTTTTTTTTT
>CM053599.1:193024314-193036401 GCA_028646575.1 Pseudocheirus occidentalis
CCAGGACATGTTCTCTTTATTACTGCATCTCCCCCAGTTGGCTACTGGGTAGCAGGGTATTCAGAAATGTTTGTTGAATGAATGCTGTTGAAGGAGGCCAGGCAACAGCCGTTTCCAGCAGCAGCTCTCAGAGATTTGGTAACTCAGAAAGCAGGCTGACCAAGCCTTCAGGATAAGAGAGGAGAAGACAGCAATGCCTGGCCAATTTCCAAATGACCTTTAAGCTCAGTAAAGTCTCCTTAAAAGGATTTATCTTGGGGTAAGGGGTTGCAGCTGATGAATCTGGTCTTCATTAACTTGAAAGAAATAACCAGAATGCCCCAAGTGGAGAAAGTCCATCTACTCTCCGACTCCACCCACTTTCCCTCCCTCTGCACAAGTTATTAATGGTAACCAGGGGCTCTCACAGGAAAGAATGTTGGGAATTGTGATGTCATGGCAAAACCCCTCATTAACGGGCCAGCAGAAAAATCTGGTTGAGTAAGATATGCACCCAATCACCCACATCCAGAGAGATTTTATATTCTTTCCCACCCACCTCAATTCCACAAATTCTTTTGTCTCAGTTTAGGGCAGAGAAAGGGATCTCTGGAGAATGCTTGCAAAATGAGAGTGGAGGCAAGATTTTCTCCCAAGATATGTGTAATCAAGGGAGAATCTGGGAGACCAGAAAGAAGCGACTAGGCCTGGGTCTTGTTCAGTGGTCATGGGCTGAGCTCTGTCTCCTGACCTCAGCATGAATCATTCAGTCACCCCAAAGGTTCAGAGGAAATGTGATGTGCCTTCTCCATAAGCTTTCTGGAAGGTTGTCAAGAGATGTGAGATTGTGTATGCCTGGGGCCGTTTTCTGTGAGCTCACTCCTTATCACAGGGTGGCAGTTCAGTATAATAGCTGTTCTGGACCTGGAGTCAGGAAGGTCTTCGTTCAAATTCCACCTCAGACACTTACTTGCTATAAATATATATATAAATATATATATATATGTATATATATAAAAACATATATATATGCGCACACATATATATACACATATACACGTATATGTATATGTATGTATACACACATTATATATATATATATATACTAGTTATATATGTATAGATATATGTGTATATGTGTGTACATATATATATATAGCTATGGACAAATTACCTAACCTTTTTGAGAAAACCTCAGTTTTCTCACCCATAAAATGAGAATAAGAGTAATCATAGCACCTAACTTCACAAGGTTTGTTGTGAGATCAAATGAAATAATCTATGTTTAAAGTACTTTGCATATTTTAAAGTGCTTTTTAGGGGGATCCTATTATTTCACTGGTACAGTAGGGAACTACAAGTGAAGAAGTTCCTCATCTTCAGGGCAGCGATTTTTCTGCAATTTAGAGAATGAGATCATTGCTTGGGCCATCAAGGTTTTAAGGGACTTATCTAGGGTCACACAGCCAATATGTGTCCTAGGCAGGACTTAAACCCAGTCTGAGTCCAACTGTGTATTTGATAAGCCGGGCCTTCTTTCTCAGATACTCTGTGATATCAATTATACAGTAATTAATATTATCACCCCCTCCTCTGTACCACAAAACCTCTTGGAATCCTCACCTGTGTCCCTCTCCTCCCTCTCTGAGCCCAGAGAATGAGGCAATCTCGTGTCTCTCTCAGGTTAATTCCTCTACTTTGTTCCCTGGATGAAGCAGCTAAGTCAGGAAGACCTGAGTTCAAGTGTGTCTGCAGACCCACATTAGTCAGATATGTGATCTTAGTCGAGTTACTTAGCCTCAATTGCCTCATCTGTAAAATGGGGATAATAACCAGAGTGACTGGAAAGATCCTTTGAAATACATTTATAAAGCGCTTAGTACAGTACCTAGCACAAAGTAGCGGGTGCCTAACGAGTGCTTGCTACCTTCCCGCCTTTCCTGGATCCCCCGTGCACTCATTCCTTCCTCCAGAACCTTGTTTCATCATCCCCTTTCTTCTGTCTTCAAGCCCTCCCTCCCTGCCGGTCCTCACACCACTGCCCACAAACAAGCACCTCCCCACAGGTCCCTATTTCTAAAAGGACAAAGCCCCTCCACCAACTCCACAGACAAAACCGCCCTTGCCATGCCGTTTTTATTCCCCAGACTCTTGTGCTTTCTCCTTCCTTGCACTGCAGAAGGCTAGCATAAGGGAGCGTCCACCAGAGTGAGAACACATAGATTCTGCTGTCTGCTAACCGGGTCACAGTGGTGTTCCATCTCCCGGACAAGACTAGAAGCTTCATGAGCACCAAGAGCTGTGCTGGAGCTAAATGCAGCCTCTTCCTCAGTACGGAGCATAGTGCTTTCATGTTGTTAGATTTAGAGCTGAAAGGGACCTTACAGGTCAACCTTCTGGTTTTACAGATGGGGAAACTGAGGCACGGTGAAGTTCAATGATTTGCCCAGAGTCACACAGCTGATGAGCTGTGTCTGAGCTGGGATTTCAGCTTAGATCTTCCTGATTCCTACCCCTTACCAGGGATGGAGAACCTGCGGTCTTGAGGTTGCATGTAGTCCTCTAGGTCCTCAAGTGCAGTTCAGCCACAGTTGAGGACCCAGAGGGCCTCTGGTGGCCTCAAGGCCACAAGTTCCCCAGCCCTGTCGTATACCACACCGCCCGTCTGCCCATTGTTGTTGCTGTTTCTCAGGCATGCCACGGACCGCAGCACACCAGGCCCTTCTGACCCCCGCTATCTCCCCAAGTCCATCCAAGCCCGCCTTCCTCACTTGGATAACACCACCGACCCATCTTCTCCTCCACCATCCTCTCCTCCTTTTACCCTCAATCCCTCCCAACATCAGGGTCTTTTCCAGTGAGTCCTGCGTTCTCATTATGTGGCCAAAGTATTTCAGTTTCAGCTTCAGTATTTGTCCTTCCGATGAATAATCAGAGTTAATTTCTTTACGTATTACAAGATTTGCTCTTCTTGCTCCCCAGGGAACTCTCAAAAACCTCTTCCAGTACCACAGTTGAGAAGCATTGATTCTGATGTCTGCCCATAGTACAAACTAAATAAATACTTGTTGAATTCAACTTCAATTGTCTGAGTCACCATTTCCTCATTATACAGAATGTTCTGGGCACCTAGGTGGCACCGGGATAGAACACCGGCCGCGGGGGGCAATCAGGAGGACCCGAGTTCAAATCCAGATTCAGACACTTACTAGATGTGTGACCCTGGGCAAGTCACAACCCCAGTTGCCTCCCCAAAACCAAAACAGAATGATCTAATTGCACCCTTCTAAAGAACCTCAGAGGTCACCTAGTGCACTCAGGAATCCCCTTTACAACACCTGGCTCTGCTTTACCTTCTATATTAGAGACTGTCTATGCAAAGAAGACTTATTACCATCTAAGATGGAACAACTCTAGCGGTGAGAAAGCTTTGGGGTTTGATCCCAGGTCTTCTCCTCTGGGGTCAAGCAGAATGAGTCAACTTCTCTGTCCCTTTTAAATACTTGAAGACAATGATTGTGTGTGTGTGTGTGTGTGTGTGTGTGTCTCTCTATATATATATATGTACACTATGCATGCACACATGCACACAGATGTGCAGACACACACATCCCATACACTGCATATATACATACCCCATGTACATACACATACAATATATATACACCACACCTACACACACTCCATACACATACATAACAACACACACACACACACACAGTTAAATGTTTTCCTTTCATCAAACTAGGTATTTTCAGTTTCTTCAACTGATTCTCAGGAAAGCTGGGTTTCCAGTCACTTCGATGTCCAAACCTCCCTCCTTCAGATACTCATCAACTTATATCTCTCTTTCCTAAAATGAACCAATAAGTTGGAACTGAAATGGAATCCTGGGCCTGGAGCTCGGATGAATATTAGAGACTGTCTATTCCAACCTCTTTGCTTTATAGATGAGGAATCTAGGAAGACCCTGAGAAGTTACGGACTCACCCAAGGTCACACAGCTAATAACTGCGGAAGGTAGACACTGAACCTGGCTACTCTAATTTCCCTTTTCTGGTTTTCTGCAAATTATACTCATTTGCCTCATTGGGGTTTTTTATTCTGAACTTGGGAAATAAAACAAGCATTCCCATAGCACAGTAGAATAGGAAAAAAGACAGTTGTACCTCACACCTCGAGCTCTCAGATCTGGCATATTTGCATAGTGGGAGCTTGAAGTCCCCTGGAGATCCTCGGTCCCTAAAGCATTTCCCAAACATATTTAGACTCAATACTCTTGACCCTGAAATAAATTACCCATCGAGGACAATAACAGCTGGAACTTATATCATGTATGAAGTCTGCAAAGTGCTTTACGTAGATGGGTTCACTTGATCTGCCCAGTGACCCATGAGGTCGGTGTTATTGTCTTTACTTTGCAGTGAGGAAACAAGGCAGAGAAAGGTTAAGTGACTTGTCCAGAGTCACACAGCCAGACCGAATCAGAGAGGGTATTTGAACCTCATGTCTTTCTAACTCCTAGTCCTGAGTTCTAGCTGCTGATGAAGAGGGGAATTCTGGAGCAAAATTAACCCATTTCATTTCCTACCCCACCTCCAATCACTCAGAATACTATTCGTTTTTGAGAGAGAAACTGAGAAAAGATAGTTATGGACATAAAGACATAGACACTGACATAGATGTGAACAGGATCCAAGCCTTGCCTCTGACTGCATGACTCTGGGCCAGTCACTTAACTGTTCAGTGACGGCAACAACAACTCTAAACTATCGGTATCGAACCCACATAAAAAACAGGGCCACTAATGCACACATAAGGATACCTGTAGGCCACATATCGACTCTGCTAAGATGTAATAGTATCTATGTTTTATTGTATTTTTATTTCTTTTGTCCAATATTTTCTGATTTTAATCTGATTCTCAGGGCCCTTGGCAGTATTACGGACCCAGGCCACCTCCGCTCTAAGCAACTCTCTGAGACTATAATTAGCAGAAGTATCAACTTCCATTAACAGAGGGAATTTCCTCACCTGGGAATTCCCTGTACTAATGAAATCACAGGCCCAGTCCCAGAAGCAGCTGGAGGCTCTTCCCTCTTTTGTTCCTCAAAACCTCTCTGAACTCACATTTATGCCCCTCTCTTCCCCTCCAGACCCAGAGAATGAAGTAACCTCTTTCCTCTCTCAGGCTAATCCCTCTACTTTGTGCCCTGGACAAAGTGGCTAAGTGACAGTGAATGGAGTCAGGAAAGACCTCAGTTCAAATCAGGCCTCAGATGCTTACTAGCAGAGTGACCCTGGGCAAGTCATTCAACCTCTGTTTGCCTCAATCTCTTCATCTGTAAAATGGGAATGATCATAGCACCTGCTTTGTAGCATCGCTGAGGATCACACCAGACAATATTCATAAAAAACACAGCACCGTGGGCCCTGCGTAAAAGCTTCTCTCCTCCGCCGCTGTCCCTTTGTAAAATAGTGGGATTTCAGTTTCCAAGAGAACGTGGGGATCATCTCGTCCAGACCCCAACTGGTAGAAATCAGGACAGTTCAGGTCAGGAAGCTGAAGGACCTTGTACCAGGTCACCTGGAGTCGGCTGCCAAGGAGAGTTCACCGTTGCTAGGGAAGATAACAAAGTCTTGGCATTGGGAGCTTTCTCGTGGAAGGGACAATATAAAGTAAGCTAAGCCGGAGGGCCGGGCTGGGCCGGGCCCAGTGAACTCCTCCCCTCCGGCCTGCCCTGTGGAGAGGCAAGTCAGATAAACTGGAATTCCCTGTGCTCAGCCCACACACCCGGCCTCACCCTCTGCTTCGCCCTCTGAGGCTGAGCTGAGCCTCTCGCAGCAGGACTTCCCTCCGGGTGGCTCCTCCGAACTCGGCCTGCGCTGCCCCTGCCCCTACGGCCCCAGGCAGCATCACAGCGGCCGGCCTGTTCAGGTCTCCCTCCTGAACTCCCGGTTTCCCCGGGCCCAGCCTCTGCGGCTCAAACTCGAGACTCATTTCGAAGTCTAGAAAGTGTTATTTTCTGCCCCCCACATCTTCTCTTCTGGCCCCCAAAACTCCCTGTGAGCTAAGCAGTGCTCTTTGTTGAGCCATTTTTCAGTCGTGGCCAATTCTTCATGACCCCATTTGGGGTTTTCTTAGAAGAGATACTGCAGTGGTTTGCTATTTCCTTCTCCAGATCATTTTACAGATGAAGAAGCTGAGGCAAACAGGGTGAAGTGACTTGCCCAGGGTCACACAGGTAGGAAGGATCGGAGGCCAGATTTGAACTCATTCCAACCAACCAGGTTGAAGCAAAGCACACACATAGGAGAGGGAAGAGTGGGAAGATATTTGAGCACATGTTGGTGAGTTGTGTTCCTGACTCCACGCTCTATCTGTTGCACTAGCGTTTTAAAAATTCAACAAACATTTTAAGCAGCAATTTTGTTCAAGTCACCGTGGGATTATAGGGAGAATCTTGGTCTTATAGTAAAAAGGACCTGAGTTCAGGTTCTACCTCTGACACACAATCAAACATGTCACCGTGGCCCCGGGGGAAATCAACATGTCTAAGCTCCAGAGGAGTTGCAGACCTGGTTGAAAGCAGGGAGTTTTCACTCTTGTTCTTTGGATCAAAGCTGGAAGAGACTTTTAGGCGATGTTGAGGAACAGTTAAGTGACTTTCCCAGGTATTACCCCCATTTTACAAATAAGAACACTGAGGAAAAGAAAGGTTAAGTGACTTGCCCTGAGTGTCTAAGCTGAGATTCAAACCCAGGAAGGAAAGGAAAAAATAAACATCTATTAAGAATTCACGGCGTTGGGGCAGCTAAGTGGCCCTGGAGTCAGGAGGACCTGAGTTCAAATGCAGCCTCAGACACTTAACACTTACCAGCGTGTGACCTTGGGCCAGTCACTTAACCCCAATTGCCCTCCAAAAAGTGGGGAGGGGGGAAGAATTCACAGTGTGCCAGGCACTCCTCTAGGCTCTTTACCAATATTATCTTATTTGAGCCTCACAAGGACCCTGGTAGGTAAATACTATTATTATCTTCATTTTATAATTGAGGAAACTGAGGCAGACAGAGGTTAAATGACTTGGTAAGGGTCACAAAACTAGTAAGTATCAGAGGCAGGACTAAAACTCAGGTCTCTCTGACTCCAGCGTCAGCACTGTTTACACCGCACTGTTTGACTCCAGGAGTCCAGGACTCCCAACTCCAAATACTACTGCTCCTTCTACTGTACCATGTTACTTAGACTACATCATTATATTTGTTGTTGTTCAGTTGTGTCTGACCCTCTGTGACCCTGTTTGGGGTTTTCTTGGCACAGATACTAGAGTGGTTTGCCACTGCCTTCTCCGGCTCATTTTACAGATGAGGACATTGAGGCAAACAGGGTAAAGTGACTTGCCCAGGGTCACACAGCTAATAAGTACCTGAGGCTAGATTTGAACTCTAGAAGATGAGTCTTCCTGACTCCAGGCCCAGTGCTCTCTCCACTGTGCCACCTAGCTACCCACAATATAACAAACATTTATTAAACGCTGGCTGCATACAGAATTCTGTGTTAGATAGGAGGTGCTGGGAGAAGGTACAAAACTTAAATAAGACACGCCGCCTACCTTCAAAGAATTTTAAATCTCATAAGAGAATGAGACATTTCCAAATATAGATAGTAGGGGCCACAGATAGTTAGTCTGTGACCAGGTTAGACAAAGTTTGACATATTTACACAACCGCATGAATAATATGAAGGCCATTCAGGTGGCGGGAATAAAGCAGACAAAGGCTAAGAGGAAGGACTGGGTAAAGCAAACCACCCAGGAGGGAGCGAAGCATGCACATAGGAGAGAAAAGAGGGAAGATGAGATCAGAGAAACAGGTTGGGCTATTCCCCTATGTATAGGTTTGGAGGATTTAAAGACTGAATGGGGGCTTAGAAACGTCCTCATCCAAGATCCTCTTTTTGCAAGTGAAGAAGATGAAACCCAGAGAGGTTCCATCACTTTTTAATTGATCAGGAAAAGAAGGACATTCAAATTCAAACCCAGGACCTCCAACACCAAATCCAGTTCAATGAGGAAATACAGGCCTCTGTGAAGATGCTTGTAAAGACCCTCCTGAGTCTTCAAATCACCGTTGCATGAACCCCAGCTCTTTTAACCAATATGGAATAAATTCTCTTTTCCAGACTTTGAATCATTTTGAGTTCTCTCAGACCCTTCCAGGTTCTTCATAAGTTGAGCATTCAATGATAATGAAACGATAATGTTACTAGTTGGCATAAAATGCTTTCTCAGTTGGTCCTCTGAGTTATTATCCCTTTTTTACAGAAGAGGGAGAACACTGAGGATGAGAAAGGTCAATGGAGCATTGCCCAAAATGACTCCATGGTAGAGCTGAGACTAGAACCCAGGACCCTGGGCTTCTAGTTTAGTGTTTTTCATCCGGCACCAGACAGCCTGGTTCCTGGATGACTGTTCCTGTTTATCCACCATAGAGACATATCTACTTTTCAGTTACCTCATCCCACAGCTGACTCATGCTTTGCTCACGGTTTACTATGACCCCTGACTCCTTCTCGATGTCCTTGCCCAGAGTGATTCATTCCCCCTCGCTGCCTCCATTTTCTATTAGAGCAGCATATTTTCTTTCGCTTCCCCAACCATCTGGACAGACACTTGTCCTTTTTTTTTTTTTTTTAGACTTTATTCTATAATTCTTTTCTGTACTCTCCCTAGGTGAATTATTCAGTTAATTCCTTCTCCCCCACCCCATCCCAACTCCCCACCAACACACTCGGGGCTCTGTGTGTTGGGGAGACGGCAATCTGTTTTAATATTGGCCGAAGTCATTGGGAACCTATCTGCATCAGCAGCATTTAATTATTCACCCAAGGCCAAACAGAAGCTTTTCTTCCACTCTGGGCTGCTTTTCATTCTCCATTAGCGCAGGTAACCTGGCTCTGGGTGTGTTTGAGTTGGATGGCTTCCCCAATTCACCACTGTTCCCGTTCCTTGCTGGAATGGGAAGAACACTAATCCTGGCAGTTAGGAGATGAGGGATGGAGTTAGTGCTCCACCAGTGACCTGCTCTGAGACAACTGGACCTCAGTTTCCTCAGTAGTGGACTGGAAGATCTTCTTTTCAGCTCTGATTCCATGAGTCAGTGAATGTCTTCCCTCTTCTTCTTCCCTCCTCTGGACTCAAGTTTGAAGTCAGGGGATCTGATTTTCAGTCCCAGCTTTGCTATTCTGCAGGACCTTGGGAAGGTCTTTGTACCCTATGGGTCTCAGTTTCATAGGGTCACAGATTTAGAGGTGGAAGGAATCTTAGAGGTCATATGATCAAATGCCTCCCCCAGGGCCTCATTTTAATAAATGGGAGTGTAGGACAAGGTGACCTCTAAAGTACCTTACAGCTCTATTAGCCTAGTCAAATATTAAGGCCCAGCTCACATCCTCCTGGACAGCTAGATGGATCAGTGGAGAGAGTGCTGGGCATGGAGTCAGGAGGACCTGAGTTCAAATTCAGCTTCAGGGACTTACTAGTTGTGTGGCCCTGAGCAAGTCACTTAACCTCTGCCTGATCCCATGGAGAAGGAAATGGCAAAACATTCTAGTACCTTTGCCAAGAAAATCTCCTGAGCAGTATGCTCTGAGGGATCACCAAGTGTCAGACACAACTGAATAACAGTAATAAGTCCTGTCTCCTCCAGTGAAGACTTCCCCAACCACCCTCACCCACAATGATCCCTTCCTCCTCTGAACTCCTCTGGAATTCACTGCCCCTCTCACTGGGCACTTAGTGCTTCCACTTGGTCTCTTTTAATTTCTGTGTTCCACCTCCTCCAAAAATAATTCTCACCTCTTCCATCTTCCCTCCCCACCACCCACCACCCATCACCCCTAGCCAAAGAGTTGCCAAGTCACTTGGAAACTTTAAAGCCCCATGAAAATGTCAGTTATTATGGTTTCCAAAGTCCTTTATATACATTATCTCATAGAAGTCTCAAAACCATCCCAGTGGGGTAGGCGAATTTATCTTTGCCCTTTTTTGTTTGTTTGTTTTCTTTTATTTTGGAAGGGGGAAGGCAGAGCAATTGGGCTTAAGTGACTTGCCCAAGGTCACACAGCTAGTAAGCTAATATAGACGGTATTGGCACAACATCCCTCACAGTTACCTTCTCTCCCCACTCACACTCCAACCTTCCTAGCTTAGAACCCTATCACCTCTGCCTAGACCACTGCAACAGACTCCTAAATCATCTCTTTTCATGCCAGTCTCTCCTCTTTCCATACACCTGCCTGCTTGATAGTACTAAAGCAATGGCTCGGCAACATCACTAACCTGCTCAAAAACCCTCACTGGCTCCCTATTGCTGCCAGAATAAATTTAAAAATTTTCTTTGGCGTATGAAGCCCTTGACTGTCTCTGTCTTACCCTACTAAATTTATTTATTAGATATTACTCCTTTTTATGCTTCCTATGCTTAGGTCAAACTGGCCCACTTACTGCTCCTCATCCAAGATATTCCACCTCCCATCTCCACTGTCCCAAAAGCCTAGAAAATAAACTCTCCCTCCCCTCTGCCTCTTAGAATCCTTTCTTCCTTTGGAAGTTTAGCTGAAGCACGGTCTCCCATAAGAGGCATTTTCTGACCTCCCAGCTGCTAGTGCCTCCCCATAGCACACCAAAAATGACTTTATATTTACCTGTATTTGCATGTATTTTATATTTACTTACCTGCACTTGTTTGCCCCATTCATCTGCCTCCTCTTTCCTTTCCTACCAGAATCTGTTTCATATTTGTCTTTGGATCCCGTGGAACATTGCTATTGTTCCATAGCATCAGATTCTTCATGATCCCATTTGGGGTTGACTTCGCAAAGATACTGGAGTGCTTTTCTGTTTCCTTTTCCAGCTCATTTTACAGATGAGGAAACTGAGGCAAACAGGATTAAGTGACTTGCCCAAGGTCACATGGTAAACCTTTTTTTTAATTTTTAAATTAATTTTGAACTTCAAAAAGACAAAAATCCCATTTTCATGTACACAACACAAAAAGAGGATTCAGTAAGAAACCATGAATCTCCATTTCACACTGTTTTACTTTTTTAAAAATCATGTATTAAATACTACACATCATTTTCAAAGCTACCCTGCTTTTCTGTGCTTCTCTCTAAGTTTCCTTTTGTTCTCAGTTGTGCACTTTTTACTTCTCCCTCCCTCCCTCCTCTACACTAGAGAAGCCACCATTAGACAGACATGTATATATATATATATATATATATGTGTACACACACATGGATATATATCCATGTGTGTCATGTATATATGTATTATGTGTGTATATATTGTATGTATTATGTATATACACTCACATATGTAAAACCATACTATATGAACTTGTATTTCTCAGTTCTTTCTCTGGAAGTGGATGAAGACAGATTTGAACTCAGGAAGAGAAGTCTTCCTGACTCCAGAATCTGAAATCTATCTACTTCCATACCCAGATGCCCTAGAGCATCGTAAGTACTAATACATGCCCATTGATTAATTGGTTTTCTAGAGTAGGCCTGACTCAAGCAGTCCCCAGATAGTTTAGGTTCAATACTTCAATAAAACGCCACACACTTAAGTCACTCAGCAGTTCAGGAAAGGACATTTAATTAACCAGATCAGGGGAAGGGTGCTATGCATCAGGAATGCCTGGAGCTAACTCAGCTGAGCAAAGCTCCCTTGCCTCTGAATTGGCCAATATTAGTCTACCAGTCGAGCTTACTAGAACAGAGGAAGCTCCTGAAGCTCCTGTGGCTGTCATGTGTTTGGGTGACCAAAAGGTGAGTTCTTTAAGACAAGCAAACCTCAAGGAAAATTTCAGTACCTTTTAAGGCAAAACTAACTCACTTGGAAACTTTAAAGCCCCATGAAAATGTCAGTTATTATGGTTTCCAAAGTCCTTTATATACATTATCTCATAGAAGTCTCAAAACCATCCCAGTGGGGTAGGTGAATTTATCTTTGCCCTTTTTTGTTTGTTTGTTTTCTTTTATTTTGGAAGGGGGAAGGCAGAGCAATTGGGCTTAAGTGACTTGCCCAAGGTCACACAGCTAGT
>CM053599.1:193036901-193065933 GCA_028646575.1 Pseudocheirus occidentalis
AGAGAGAGAGAGAGAGAGAGAGAGAGAGAGAGAGAGAGAGAGAGAGAGAGAGAGAGAGAAAACCCACCCTTGCGGCAGAGACAGAGCCAACATTTGATCCAATTGGCTTTTATTAAGCACCTACCAAGTATCAGACATTTTGTACTAGACAATGGGCTTACAAAGACAAAAATAAAACCAGTCCTCCCCTGGAGGAGCTTACATTCTTTCTAGGAGAAACAACATGTACACATGTAATTAGCTTCAAAATATATACAATGTAAATATAAGAGTTTCATGGGGTGGAGGGAAGAAAAAGGCACTAGGAAGGGAGGGGACCGAGAACAGCCTTTCACCACATCAAGTGCTCCTTCCTGGCACCTCAGACTATCTTCTGGGTACCCCGAGGCTCTGACGTAAAGGTGGAAGTCTGAGCTCTGGGGGCATGCTGGCAGGCTCACAGTAAATCTGGAGTAGAACAGCAAATGAAACCTTTTTAACCATCTAAACTCCTTTTTTATCTCCAACTAAGGGCACTTCCTCTTGCCGGCCATGGTTTTTTTTTCTATACTGTAATGATACAGGAAACTATTATATGTTTGTGCTTCGGGCTCCAGGATTTGTTTGTAATGCAATTAAGTATCATGAACTAAATATAGAACATTTATATAAGCAGACCCCGTATTTTAAGGTCATAGGCAGAGTGCTTGCTCTAGACCTGGGGAGTCAGATCAGGTCAGGCTAATATGTCTTTGAGAATGCTTTGGGTTTTTTTAATTCTCTTTAATGTGAGCAGGTATTTGCTATGTAACACAGGTTACATAGCCTAGCACAGTTTATCGGTCTCTTCTCTTTAATTTGAGAAAGATAGAGAGAAAGAGAGGGAAGGAGGGAGGGGTGGAAGGAGAGAGAGAGAGACAGAGACAGAGAGACAGAGAGAGACAGAGACAGAGAGGACTAGGGGGGGAGGGGAAGATCACCAGGCAGGAAGCCTCTGATGCTGAATTTGAACTCAGGTCTATCTAGACTTCTGGTCCAGTGCTCTATTGGCTGTGATACCTAATTCCCTTTCACATTTTTTTTTTTTTTTACTGTCTACTAGAGTGGGGAGTTCGTTGAGGACACGGTTTTTTATCTAAACTTTTTATTTCCCACATCACTTAGAATCAATCCAATAAACACTAATTAAGCACCTACTGGGTGCCGGGCACTCCGCTAATCCCACGAACAAGATTCTCTTCACGTGAGAACTGAAATTGATATGAACTAATTTCTCCCTCGGGTGTTCAGCCTGGGAGGGGGGAAGGCACCCTTGGCTGGGTTTGATGAATAACAGTTTAAAGAGTGACCTCGGCAGTCCCTAAACTTCTCCAAGAAAAAAAAAAATTAACGTCCAAGGTTCTTAATTAGTCTTATTAAGATAAAGTCCAGGATAGGTCGATTTACCTGGGAAGGGGAGGGGAGGGGGGGCAGTGAGGAGAGAGAAGAGAATGATCATCTTTTCTTTTAAAAAAATAATTTCTTTTTCATTCATTCATTCATACATTCATTCATTCATTCATGTATAGCATTCTTTTTTTAAGGTCGAGTTCCAAATTCTTTCCCCCACCTCCAGCACCTCCCCACCCACAGAGAAGGCAGCAATATGGTAATGACCCCTTTTCATTCAACATTCCTCCTGCAGATTACAATGGTCTTTTCTGAGGAGGGTATTTTAATAGCAAAGAAGTTGCGTGTCCAAGGCTGGACACAAAGGGGGAGGGGGAGAGAACAACACACAACAAAAAATAAAAAATAAATAGTAGGTTGGAGGAGGGGAGGGGGAGGGGTTGTAGCAGAGAAGGCTAGAAAGCCTACGAATAGGTGCGGTGTCCCTTTAAGAGTCAAATGGAATGTATCAAAACAAAAAGGCCGCGTGCCCATTGGTCAGACGACCAGCACGTGAATTCACAGCTGATTTCCTGGCTTTTTGTTGCTGCTGCTGCTGCTGCTGCTGCTGCTGCTCCTGCTCCTGCAGCCGCCGCCGCCGCCGCTGCCCCGCTGCTAGCTGCTGTGTGTCAGTTTCAAACCTCGCTCCTGCAGCTCGCGGCTCCCGGAGCGACCCTCGCGTCCCCCTGCTCCCGCTTCACCTGGAGACGCCGGAGAGGGGGCAGCACGCTGCCAGCGCCGCCCCCAGCCGCTGGGGCTTCTTCCCTTCCCGCTCGCACCGACGACCCTCGAGGAACCAGAACCCACCCCCCCAAACCCGACCCCCATCATGGCACACTCTGCCCAGCTGAACATCTTGGAGCAAAACTGCCCCATCCAGGTGGAGCACGATCGAAAGCGGAGGCAGTTCACGGTCAAACTGAATGGTAATGTAGCGGCAGCCAAGTCTCACTTTTCTCTCATCTACCCCCCTTCGTCTCTTCTCCCCCCTCCCCCCCCAGTCATCACCACCCCTCTCCCCTCCTTTTCTATCTTTTGTTTGCACGGAAAGCAAGAAGCTAGCGAGCTAATGCAAAGAGTGCCCTCTAGCTAAACCGGGATTGATTTTTTTTTCTTCTTAGAACCGAGTTCTCTCTTTCTTTTTATTATTATTATTATTATTTTATTTTGCAGCAGCGGTGAGGCTGGTTATGCAATGGAATTACAGTGTCAACAGAGCAACTGGAAACCCCAAAAGGGTGGGAGGGAGGGGGGGCCGAGAATGGCAGGGAGAATCTGTGAAATGTATTGGAGACTCATCCCTGCTGGAAGGACAAGTAATGAGTGCTCCCAGCTGATCTCCTGTTACCATCCCCCTGTCTCAGAGAGCTGTGCTTTGTTTCTACCTCTGCCCTCCCGTGCCAAGCAGAAGCTTGGTTGGTGCCTCTGTTCGGAGAGTGAGTGGGAGAGACACCTACCCACACAACTTGTGTTTGTAAACAGGCTAAAGCGGTTCTCTGCGTCGTGGGTTTATTTTCAATTCCGAGTTTTAGGGTATGGACAGAGACCCCTTTCTCTCCCGACGATTTTTTTTTTATCATGAAACAGGGTCCCAGACTCTTGGAGAGCTCCTTCGAGAGGCTTGCGCCCCCTTTCCCTTCCTCCCCAGCTCCCAAACTCCCACCCCCCACTGCCCGTGTGCTGCTGCTTGAATCCTGACAGGTTGTAAGGTCCGAATCGCATTCCTTTCCTCTTTCAGCCCTGGGGCTTCTGGTGGAAAGTCACTGAGTGTGAAAAGTTTTCTTTCTGCGATTTACACCGGGGCAGGAAAGATTATCTCTAGTTCATTGTCTCTTCAGGTTCTGGTCAATAGGAGTATTTCATGGCTACATACCAAGTTGGGTGGGAAATCCTGTGCTTATGTTTAACTCTGAATGGAAGGGCCTGAGTGGAGCCCAGGAAAAGGCCTGGGACAGAAATACCACTTAGCAAGTGTGACTTTATAAGGGGCAGGAGAGCAGAGTGGCAGAGTCGCTAGAGGGAGAAGGTGTCCAGCACAGGCAGGGTCTTCCTTGCTCACAAATAGGTCTTCAGTAAATTCTCATTGAATTGAATTAAGACTGATTACTTTTTCTGAACTTAAAGAGATTGTTAACTTTTCTCATGTCTTATAAAGTTCTCACCACTTACAGATCTACCCTTTCCATTTTACTCTTTGAAATCTGAGATTTGGGGCTCCTTCTTCCCCACAAACTTATGGCTTCATTCTTATCTTAGAATTCCTTCAGTACATGCTACACAAACGTTGGAGAGAGAAAGGAGCATGGGATCCCCATTTATGAGGGCCACTTAGGCATAGTAAGTGGCAGTAGTGAAATGAAGCCCAGTCCACGGTCCTTTACACCAAAGCCACCCCTTATTGTATAACAGATGGTCCTGGGTCGAAGTGAACTGTCCTGTTTTTGTTTTTTGTTTAAAAAAAAAAAGCCCAAATTAGGCTTTTTCCTAATATGGGGTCTCTAACAGGAAAAAGTCAAGGTGAGGGAGAAACACAGCCAACCAGCCCCCTGGAGATCAGAGACAACCCTATGATTCTGTTTTTTTATGTTTTGTTTGTTTTTTGCAATTGGAAGAACCACAGTTTCTTGGTGAGCACCCTAATTGTTTGTTCTAAGCATATACAGAGATGGCAGTCTGCTCATTGCATCTGGTTCAGAACTTTTCGGGTAGAAACAGTAGTCCATTTTTAGACCCACAGAAATTGTAGGCAGGGATGCAAAAAAAAAAAAAAAGTAAAGAGGAAAAAAAAAAGTTTTGTTTTGTTTTTAAATTGATGCGGGCCCTGGAATGGTCCCCTGGAGACAGCTTCAATCAGAGAGCCAGACTGGTTCACAGGGATATTTCTAAACTTTCTCCTCCCTTTCTTTCCCTTCCCCCACTCCAGACCACTAATTATAAAGTGTACTACCTAAGTCAGCCTTGGTGAAGAGAAAGCAAGACAAATCCAGGGGGCCAGACAAGGGGTTGTTGAGAGAGTGATTAAAGACTGTGAATAAAAGGCAAGAAATCAAACCGAGAGAGCTAGCCTGGCCTGCATCCAGAACAGAAAGACACCAAATTCGCTTTGGCCCACATCTGACTGTTACTACCCTTAGGTGCTTACCGCCATGTGCCGGTCACTGTCCAAAACTTACCCAAGGGCTTGTCCTCCAGGACCTTCCAAACCCTGGGTAGCAATTGGGTAAGCCCCTCCCCACCTTCCTGGGCTTCCTCGATTATCCCAGCTGCCACAGGGAAAGAAAATGATAGAGGGGATTGTGTGCCCCTGAAATGCCTGTCAAAAATGCAAGGCTTCTTCTGGCCTTACAAGTCTGGTTGTTGAATGAATGAATGGCTTGTTGTGAGCCAGGCACTTTGTAGACCCCAAAGCAGCATTATCCCAAAATACCCAGAGCAGGAGAGAAGACAGTTGTCTACCTAAATAATTTTGACCCCAGCCAATTTGTGAGCCAGCACTCCTCCTGACGCCCTTGTTTCCTCTCTTGGGGAGGAACCAAGGAAGTCTGCCCCACTTGGGGGCCTCTAGTGCTGCCCTGGCTTCTGGCTCCCTGTAGCAATGGAAGCCAATCAGGCTGTGGAGTTATAGAATGTCACAGTTGGCAGGGGCCTAAGAGGTCAACCAGCCTGACCCCTTCTGTTTTATTTGAAATTTTCTTTTTTTATTGCAAACTTAATCATCAACAAATATTTCCATATGCAAAGAAGAGCAAGGAAGATGGTTGTGTATGAAACTGTCAAGTTCTATTATAGACAGGTGTGTTTGAAGACAGACATAGATGCACACCTGTGCATGTACCCCCAAAAATCTTAGTGCAGCTTTAAACTGCTAAATGCTAAGGAATGGAGATGGTGACAGTGCAAAGAATAGTAGATTTGGAACAAGAGGACCTGGGTCCAAATTCTGCTTCTGCTTCCTGCTGAAAGAGTTAGACTAAATGACCTGGAAGGTCCCTTTTGTCTTTAAAGGTTAAAACTTCACCGAGTCTTTTGGAATATCCTTCATAATTTAACAAGGTCATAATGAAGGAAACAGGCCTAGCATAGGGAGGTGGCTTTCCCTAAGAGTGAATTCTTGTCAGAGCCAAGAACAGAATCCAGGGTCCTTGCTTTTCAGTAAGTAATAAAAAAAACCCCAAGAGCCAATAGGCTGGTTTTTGCTATTATTCAACATTCATCAGCTCTACAAGTGTGAGTAAAACTGGTCCTTAGATTGAAGGCCTTGGTCTAATGGGCAAAACTGAGAGAAATTTCTGTAGTCTTTAAGAGCCAGTGGCTTTCTAGGAAGACTGACTCTCTCTGCCTCAACGACTGACATTGATCCTGATGTAGGAATTCTTCTCGTTACTTCATCCTGGGCGGGCATCTTGGCATAATGGATAGACATTTGGGCTTGGGGTCAGGAAGACAAGGGTTGGATTCCTACCTCAGACACTAAACATCTGTCAGTCAGTGTGACATTAAGAATTCTTGGATCCCTTCTCTTTGTTCTGGTTCCTGGTTCCTTTGGTTGTGCGGAAATTCCTTACAAATCTGAATGTGCTTGTTCCTGGGCCTTGGTTTCTTCACTCATTGATTGAGAAGGCTGCAATGGTGACCTCCAGAGACACTCCCAGCCCTGCCATTTTAGGATGTGTGTAGGGACTTGGCTCGGGCAGAGTGCTTCCTCTGATCGGACCAGCCATACCCTATGGTTACTTACTTACTAGGCTGAGTCAAGATTTATGCTGGTCAAGTAAGTGGTCAGGAATGTTCTCTGGGTCTTCCCAGCAGACTGGTAGAAGTATATGTGAATATTTAATTGCCAGAGATGTATTACATACCTTCTATACATAGAGGGGATAGAAGTAGAGGACGTAGCTGATACCTCCTAAGGGCTTATAATGTAATTGGGGAGCTAAGACACGTACATCTGAAAGGTAACCCAGCAAGCAGCTTGTTATAGGTAAGTGGCCATGAGGCACTCCTCCTGGAAGATCAGGAGGAAGGAATGGAGATGGTGACAGTGCAAAGAATAGTGGATTTAGAGAGAGAGGACCTGGGTTCAAATTCTGCTTCTGCTTCCTGCTGAAAGGGCTAGACTAAATGACCTGGAAGGTCCCTTTTGTCTTTAAAGCTCTGTTCCTACCATAGGTCAGTGAGGGATGTAATAGTCAAGGAAGACTCCCAGGAAGAAGTGGAACTTGGGCCGAGGCTTAGCCTGCAGAAGCCCAGAAGAGATGGGGAAGCCAGGGGGCAAAGGGGATGATTGAGGCAGGCTGGCTGGCTTGCTTAGATCAGAGGTAGCAGCCTGTGTGACTGGCCACACTCTAAGTAGAACTGAGGGGATATTGATATGTGTTTTTCTACGCCAGCATGTGGCCTGCAGGGACCCTTATGTGCCACTTAGTGCCCCCCTTTATGTTTTGAATTTGGCATCACTGCCTTAGATGTGTAAGAAGCTGGAGGACCAGCTTTGAATCATATTCCTTTTTTTATCCTCAGCATCATGCTTAATACTGAAAATGGTGCCAGTGAACGGAGAAAAAGTGCCTTGGGGTTTGGTTTCTAAAGGGTCTTCATCGCCAAAATTCAAAACTGTACTGAGGCTTTGGGGATACCTTGAATCCTCTGCTGGCATTTATGACTGGTAAAGGTCTTGTGGGCAGAGGGTATGGCTGGCAGGGTTTGTAAAATACGTTTGTTGAGTTGAATTGAATGTGGATGTTCCTAGAACATTGACTAGAAGCTGAGCCAGGACAAAGACTGGGACAAATGGTAATAATGCCAACTGGAAATGATTTAGACTTGATGTTGGTAGCCAAGGATGCCTACTTAGAGTGTCAGCCCCTGAAGGAACCTGAGATCCTCTAGCCAGCCACCCTCATGTTACAGATTAAAGAACTGAGACCTAGAAAGGATAAGTGACTTTCCTAAGGTCACACTGTAAGTTAGAAGCAGTTGGAGTCAGGAAGACCTGAGTACAAATGCAGCCTCAGATGTTTACTAGCTGTGTGACTCTGAGCAAGTCACTTAACCACTGTTTGCTTGGGTTTCCTCAACTGTAAATAGGGATATTGATGATAGTAGCACATACCTCCCAGGGTTATTGTGATTATCAGATGAGATAATATTTGTAAAAAAGGCTTAGCACAGTCCCTGGTCCACAGTGGTAGAGCTATAGGCCTAGAATGTAAGTTCCCCAAGGACAGGGACAGTTGTTTTGTTGTCTTGGTAATACCATTTGGGGGTGCAGTGCTGGGCACATAGAAGATGTTGAAGAAGTGAAGAAATGCTTGTGTAGAAATGCTTGTGTTTGGCAATTGATTTGGGCTGACGGGTGTGGCTAGATCCTGTTAAACATTATGGAAGAGGAAAAAAAAAGAAAAGAAATACTTGTGGATGAAGAGAACCCAGGTCTCCTACCCTTTGAACTAAGATGTTCCCCACCACACCTCATTGCCATCCCTGGCACAAGGCAGTAAATAGTCAGGTGCCAGGTGAGTGGATAAGTGAGTAAGTGTTTTGGACTCAAGGAAGAGCCTGTTTTTGTCTGGGGATAGCCTAGGAAGGCAAAAAATATTTGCATATCTCAGGTGAGAATCCAACCTTTTGGGCTGTCACAGACTGAGTTCCCAGTGGAGCTGAATAGGTCAAAGGGGGCTCCTGTTCAAGTTGTTAAAACCCAGAATCAGGCTGGGAAATACCCTTCACCTGAGGGAGCTGTGGCAGACAGTTGTTAGCAACTCCGTAATCTTTGGAACACCCAAGCAAGGTTAATGCAACAAACATGTATTAAGCACCTACTGCATGCATAGTACTGTAAGGTGCTCGAGATAAACAGCCAAAAAAGAAGGAGCTTACATTTTCCTGCCCTGCTGATTGGCCAGGAGGGCATAGAACCAGAATTCTAGAATGTTACAAGAAGTTGGGAAAATGAAGAAAGCCCTGGCCTGGCTTTGATTTCAGGTGTTCGCAGTGACTAGTTACATAACCACAAGCAAGCATTTACATTGTTTCTTCACTTTTTACATGGAAATTCCAATATCAAGGTGTTGTTGCAAGGAGATTGTTTTGTAAACCTAACAGGATTACAGAAACCTGGGCTGTTGTCAATCGGGAAATGTTTAGTAAGCACCTACTGTGTACTGGGTATTTTGCTAAGCTCTGGAGATACAAAGAAAGTCGTAAGACTATCCCTGCCTCAAAGACCTTAAGGACAATCCAGGAAGATGACACATAGGAGGGAGCTGGAGGGTGGTGAAGGGATTGTTAGCATCTGGTCCAGGTAAGGAAATAGAAACCAGTAGCTGTGTGACCCTGGGCAAGTCATTTTACCTTGTTTGCCTCCATTTCCTCATCTGTAAAATGAACTGGAGGAGGAAATGGCAAAGCACTCCAGTGTCTTTGCCAAGAAAACCCGAATGACAACAAAGCAAAATCTAAGAGGGAATTGACTTGGGATGGCTGCTCAGGGGCAGAACTGAGACTTGCAGGAAGATCAGTGGTTTTTCAGGTGTGGAACTGATGGCCAGGTTGTAAATAACCTTGTTGGCTAGGCGATCTGGACACGGGTAGCTACACAGGATGGGTAGCTACACAGGACGAGGGAACCCCCTCTTCTCTCCTTTCCTGTCTCCCCCCTCCCCATGCCCGGAGCTAAAAGGCCCCTTCCTGGGCTGTTTGCATTGCATCAGCCGGCATGCCAGTTCCATGTGTTTTATTTTCTCTCCACAGGAGCATTCGGCTGCCCAGGAGTATCAGTACAGGGAAAGAGGGAATCATTCAGTGCAGAGAATTTCAGCTCTTCCATCCCCTCCCAGCCCCACCCCACAGCAGGCACTTCTCCAGAACCTCTGGTTCCCTTCATTACCAGAACCTGTTTGTTTGTTTGTTTTCTGCACACCCACCTGCCCTGGTATCTTCAGATTGATGTTTAAAGTGATCGCCCCGCCAGACCAAGCCAGTGGTGTGACTGTGGCAGGCTGGGTGGAAGGAAGAGTGAATGGAGATGGTTGAGACGTCCAGGGAAAGACCCTGCCTTTGTCGAGGAAGGGGGGGGGGGAATGGTGAACTGGAGTCTGGAGCACCTGGGTTCCAGTCTCTACCAAGACACCCACTGGCTGTGTACCCAGGAGGACCCACTTCCTTGAGCTCTGTTTCCTCACCTGTTCAGAAATCTGACCTCAAACCCAGGTAGAGCTTAGGGTCAGGTCCTGCCTCTTGACATATCCATAACAGCTGGCTGCCTCCCTCATCTTCTCAGTGCCCCCAAGAAATTCTCTGATGGCCATCACTTGCTGAGCTAAATTGGTAGAAGTGGTTCCTTCCCTCAGTGAGATCACTGGTCTACGTCTCTAAAAATGCAGGTGAGAAACAGCTGGAATACTTAACTTACTTAAGGGTTAGTGTGAGGCTCAAAAGAGGTAGCTATGTATCCTGCGGGAGAATTGAGAAGACCTGAGTTCAGATCCTGCCTCGGGCACTTCACAGCTGTGTGACACCAGGCAAGTCAATTCCCCTGTTTTGCAGTGATAAATTTTCACAAAACAAGGTTAATAATAGCACCTACCTCCCAGGATTGTTGTGACAGTTAATAATATCTGTAAGGGCCTTAGCGGACCTTAAAGGGATATACATACACATCATGCTGTCTATCATAGTAATAATAACTTTAGGGTAATTTTAAGTAAGTTTTCAGTCTTTTTATGCCCATTTGAGCATCGTAATCCTGAGAGATAGGTAGGGAAGGAATTATTCTGGCACTTTCACAGATGACCTAGTTAAGGGCAGGACTCAGGATGAGAACTCGTGTCTCTAGCAAGGAGTGCCATCTCTGGACCTGTTCCACCAGACCCTCCTGCTGTGTGGTGGTCAAGCTGAGATATCCACTTGTTCCAGTGACTTCTGCCCAACCTGAGGAGCAGTGACTGGCTCCCCACACACCACAGAGTCAGCTGGAGAGGAGTGAAGCTGCCCTGTGATGCCACCAATTTTATCAGGGATGCACCAAAACCAGGCTGTGCCCACAAAGATGGAAGGGTGTGATAGCTCTATCGGAAGGGCACAGCTGCCTCTGGTGCTCTCCTGCCCCACACAGAAGAGGGGCATTCGAAAACTGGGAGGGAGCCTAATCACTGATGGGTGGAGGCCTCACCCGTGCCCTCTTTGGCCCTCTCCCTTAGCTGCCGTGCAAGGTGTGCCCCCTGGATAGACAACCAAGGATAGCTGCTTCCTGAGAAATATGTATACTTTCTCCCCAGTTTTTCTTGGAAGAGGTAGTGGGCTCCTCATCCCTGGGAGCATTCCAGTAGAGGAATGGATGATCAGTCAGGGAGGCCATAGCAATTATACTGGGTTGTTGTTTTTTGTTATTTTGTTTTTAATGTTTTTTGTTTGTTTTGCTTTGTTTGTGCCGCACACCCACCTGCCCTGGTAACTTCAGATTGATGTTTAAAGTGAGCACCCTGCCAGACCAAGCCAGTGGTGTGCCTGTGGCAGTCTGGGTGGATGGAGGAGGAGTGAGTGGGGGTAGTTGGATCAAATTGGGTTTGAGAGGTGCAGGGACAGACTGTGCTTTTGGCGGGGAGGCAGCCTAGGGGGAGTGGATGGTGACTTAGAATGCTTTCTGACTGATGTCTGAATCTAGGATTCTTCTAGCCCAGTGCTAGTTTTGGTCAGACATCGTCTGGTGGTTTCATTTAATAAAACCATGTAAACTTAACTACCTTTTAAGCACCAGCCTGTATTTTAAGCACTGTTCTGTACTGGCCAAGGGGTCATTAAGATTTCTTCTCAGATAGGAAAGGACCAACTCTTTCCTGAAGCGGCGAGGTGGCCCTAGACCTAGAGTCGGGAAAGACCTGAATTCAAATGAAGTCTTAAGTACGTCTGACTGTGTGACCCTGGGCAAGTCATTTAGCCTGTCTGCCTCAGTTTCCTCAACTGTAAAATGTTACCCACAGTAGCACCTGCCTCCCAGAATTGTTGAGAAGATCAAATGACAATACCGTTGTAAAGTGCTTAGCACGGTGCCTCCCCCATTGCATGGTTTATGGATACTTTTTTCCTACCTCCCTGAGCCCTTTTCCCTGGAGACCTTGAATATGCTGGGGGAATAGAGAAGAGTGCAGACAGCCTCAAGGTCTTTGTGGGCAAAGTCATTCAGCATCCACAGGGTACATTTCTGGGGAGCTATGTAGTTTTGTTGCTCATTCTCAAAGAGGACCGTCACATTAGGGAGGTGATGCTGTGACTTGCAAGTGAATTGGATTTAAGTGAGGAAGGACAGTGTAAAGTCACTAGGCCCAGATACAGGTCAGGACCATTGAAGAATATGGGAATCTGTAAGAAGAAGAGGTTCTATTAGCCAGTCCCTAAGGACACTTCCAGATCTAGCCAAGTGAAGGTATCACATGGTTGGGTAAGGGGACATGGAATGCAGAAGGTATAGCATGATCTAGGGCAGTGGTTCTCAACCTTCCTGATGCCGCGACCCTTTCATACAGTTCCTCATGTTGTGGTGACCCTCAACTATAAAATGATTTTTGTTGCTACTTCCTAACTGTAATTTTGCTACTATGTTATAAATTGTAATGTAAATATCTGATATACAGGATGTATTTAAATTGAACATGAACCACTGTTCTAGGGGAAAGAGTGATAAATTTAGAATCAGGAACACCTGAATTCTAGACCCAACTTTGCCCCTTTACTGGCATCGTGACCTTGGGGAAATCCCTTTATTTCTCTAAGCCTTGGTTTGCTTATTTGCAAATGGGTATAATATGACTTTTACTGCTTACCTCAACAGGGCTGATACAAAGAAAAGCATTTTGTAAATTGTAATGTTTCAGTATTTCAAGGGCTCTGCATAGGTAGTCCCTCCATCAGTACAGATTACTACCTCTCTTCACCATTGTGAGTGTGGTGGCCAACAAAGACTCATTGTGAATATCTGTGTTTGAAAACTGAATTCTACTGAAATCTGAGCCGATTTTATTTAGAACTTTAAGGCCAGGGATGTATTTGGAACCACCTCAAAGAGAAGAGTTGTTTGTTAAATGTTTAGTATGAGCATTTGCACCCTGGAAATCAGAGTGTATCAGAGCTTGGTGTATTGTTTTGTTGGCTGTCCAGACTTAGGAAATGGATGGAGAAAATGTTAGCAATGCAGATTAGATGGACTAGTGTGTCACTTGGACATTTTTTTCCTGCCCCTGCTTTAAGGTGTGGTACTTGCTCTCCTGGTGTCTAATGGGGGGAAAGGGAGACAACATGGAAGAGACAAAAAGAGAAAAAAATACAAGATATTGGGGAAACCCGGGTTCTTTTGCATTTTGTTCCAAAAGAGTAAGGAGCAGCAGTGGTCCGAACCCCTGGTAATTGCCTGATGACTTGGCTGTGCAGGAATTCTGTGGCCAGTTTTGTTGCCCCACGTTGAGCTGGGAGCTGCAGAAAGCTGGGCCAGGCTGCTCTGTGAGGGCCCTGAAATAGCCTCCTGTGTCCTTTCTCAGCACAAGCTGTGTGTGCCTAATTAAACCCGTTAACAGGTGGCCGGCTGGTCATGGAGGCTCAGCCGGCGCTCTGCTCCCTCCCAGGGGATGGAGACAGGGGTTGACTGCCAGACCTAGAAGCGGAAAGATCTGAGGTCTGGGCCTGCCTCTAATGCTTACTAACAGTATGACCATGGACAAGTTATTTCATAAGTTAGTTTCCCCATCTGTAAAATGGGGGTGATAAGACGTAGAGTACTGAGATTTCTGGGTTGTAAGACAATTGATCTAAAGTTACAAACAGGCAGCTTGATGTCAAAACGGATAGAGCACTGGGCTTGCAATCAGGAGGAGTCATCTTCTTGAGTTCCAGTGTGCCTTCAAGTATTTATTAGCAGAGTGACCTTGGGCCAGTCACTTAACCCTGTTTGCCTCAGTTTCTTCATCTGTAAAATGAGCTGGAAAAGGAAATGGCAAATCAGTATCTTTGCCAAGAAAACCTCAAATGGGGTCACGTTGGAAACAGAACAACAACTTTACAGACAGTTGAAAGTCTAAGTAATCTGTTCTTTTAAGGGACGAGTAATAAGTAACATTAGGATGTACAAATGGAAAGAGGGCTTGAAAGGCATGTAGGTGTCATAAATAAATTTGGTGGTGTCACGGATAGAGTGCTGGACTTGGAGTCAGGAAGACCATAGTTCAAGTGTGTCCTCTGGTCCTAACTAGCTGTGTGACCCTAGGCAAGTCACTCAACCTCTCCCTGTCTCAGTTTCTTCAAATATAAAATGGGGGTAATTATAGCATCTAAGGTGACTTGGAAGGGCAGCTAGGTGGTACGATGAATAGAGCACTGGCCCTGAAGTCAGGAGGACCTGAGTTCAAATCACACTAACTGTGTGACCTTGGGCAAGTCACCTAACCACAATTGCCCTGCCTTCCCTTGTCCAAAAAGGGAAAAAAGAAAGAAAGAAAAAATCTCTTAACAAGCAGCAAGTTTTGGGGTGGATAGGTGGTGCAGTGAATAGAGCACCAGCCCTGGAGTCAGGAGAACCTGAGTTCAAATTTGGCCTCAGACAGTTAACACTTAACTATCTGTGTGACCTTGGACAAGTCACTTAACCCCAATTACTTTGCCTTCACCCCATCCAAAAAGAAAAAAAAAATAACAAATAATGCGTTTTCTTATAGGTTATTGGTGGAAGAGTTTCACAGCGTTCACAACCCATTCTGATGCCCAACAGTTGTTTGCCTGGGAAATATTGGCCCCTTTCTCCCCTAGGTGATCCCCTCGCAGCCTGACCTGTGTTTTTTCTTTATACATCAGCCCTTGCTGCTGCTTACTGTCCGGAGTATGGAGATGTCCTAGGTGTGTGTTAAATCTCTGGTCTTCCTCTCTAGCCTTGGGCCAAAGAGGGATGCTGTCCTGGGAGTATGAGCCTGTGTATTCAGGCAGTGCAGTGGTATGAGGGGAAGGCAGGGGGCCTGGATTGAAGTCTTGCCTCTGATGTTTACCAAAGCCTTCTGACTGTGGGTGAGGGATCCACTTGACAGAACTCTGGGCCTCAGTTTTCTTATCTGCAAGGGAAAAAAGATGACGCTTGTACTGCCTAACACACGGAAATGTGAGCATCCCATGAGATGGTGCGTCCTGAAAAAAATGTATGAGCCATTAATAGTAATAAGAATAATAGCTTGTATGTACACACATGTTTGTGTGTACATGTGTGTGTACATACATATATGTCACTTAAAGGTTGGCAACGCTCTTTACTTACCTCATTTGATCCTCATAATCTTTTTAAAAAATTTTTTGGTGTTGGTTTTAAACAGTCACTTCCATAAGTTTTAAATTTTCTCCCCCTCCCTCCCTCCCCAAGACATTTTGCGATTTGATATGGGTTCTGCACATACATCCCTATTAAACACATTTGCACATTAGTCGTGTTGCATAGAAGAATTAGAACTAATGGGAAAAACTATGAGAAATAACAGAAAAACAAAAAGGAAAATAGTCTGCTTCGTTGTGCATTCAGGCTCCATGGTTCTTTCTCTGGATACCTCACAGTCTTTCAAAAGAGATATTTTCGTTAACCCCCAATTTGTTGTTGCAATTGTCGTTCGGTTGTTTCAGGCGTGTCTTGAATCTTTGTGATCCCATTTGGGGTTTTCTTGGCAAAGTTGTGGAGTTTGCCATCTTCTTCTCCAGCTCATTTTACAGAGGAGAAAACTGAGGCAAACAAGGTTAAGTGACTTGCCCAGGGTCACACAGCTAGTAAGTGTCTGAAGCCACATTTGAACGCAAATCTTCCTGACTTCAGCTTGGCATTCTATCTACTGTGTACCCAACTGCTGCTTATTCTTATTAATTATTATCAGTTATTATGAGTCTGTCTATAAATAACTTACATTTGTATTGCACTGTGTGGGGCAGTGTGGCATACTAGATTTTGGAAGACCTCAGTTAAGTTCCTTCTTATGACACATTTTGGCTGTATGACCATGGACAAGTCCCATAGCCTCTCAATGTGCCTGCCAGCCCTGTAAGACTGCATTGGTGGAGGGAGTTTTCACAGGTTGGGAGCACCTCCCCTATCCATTAGTACCTGGTGGGGTTCTGCTTCTTAAGGGGCTTTTTTTTTCCATAACAACACTCTTTAGGAAGAAGACAGTGCAAGAGTAAGGGTGGGGGGGGGGGAAGAGTTAGGATCCGTCCTTTTGTGGGTGAGGAAAAAGGCTTAGAGAATTCATTGACTTGCACAGTAAGTTTTAAACCTGGCTTCCAATTCTCTTTTCCTCACACCACATAGCCTCTGCTTGGACCCTCAGGACTCTGTGAAAAACCTTTTGGGAGAGGGGGGGCAGGGTGGAGAGAGGGAGAGGGAGAGGGGACGGACTAGAGAAGAGGTATTTGTTGCTGTTTGTGCCCTTTTGCTGTGGATTGAGGTGGAGTAACTGGGTTCCCAGAAAGAAAGCTTTGGGTCTTGATGCCCATATCAGGTACCCAGATTTTGGGTTTCTTGGACCTAAAGCAGTAGGGAGTTTGTTTTTAGAAACAAATAGGTTCGTGACAATTGCAGGCACATTTCTTGTTAGTATCCTGGTGCTATTAGAAAGATGCATTTTAGATAGGAAATTAGAGGGGGAAAAAATCTTTCATTTGCAACTTAGACACCCGAAAAAGATACAGTGGGCAAAAAGATTCTGTATGAAAGTATGAAGTTCTACTTAATAACGCTTGCCTTTTTTTTAAGTATGTGATACATTCTGTACATTACTTTCAACACTGTTCTTCTTGTCCATGATTCTTTCTAAATTTTCTGATATATGTCATTTTAAAAAAAGTTAGTGACCTTTTTTTTTTTGCATCACTTGCTACCTTTCCTCCAATTAAAAAAAAACCAAGAAAAAAGAATAAAACAAAAAACCATAGTGAAAAACAAATTTAAGCAAACAAATCTACATAATAGCCATGTCCAGAAAATGTGTCTCTGTCTCTTGAGTCTTCTCACCTTCCTTTCAGGAGAAGGCTTCATTATGGGCCTCAGGAGGCATGGTATACCGGTCATGGCATTGATCAGTTTTCAAATCTTTCAAAATTGTTTTTTGTTGTCTTTGTAAAAATTGTTCTTTTGATTCTACTTACTTTAGCATGCATCCGTTCATACTAATCAAGATTCTCTGAAATCATTTCTTATATAATTAATATTTTCTTATGTCTCTTCTCATGAACCCCAATTATGAGCAATTATACAGCTCCTCCCAGTTAAAATAAATTTACCTTTCTAAGTTGCTCTGGACTCTTGTGTTTGTATGGTAAAGTTCCTAATTAGTTCTGGCCTTTGAAAGGATTGTTGCCAACTATATAGAGTAAGTAGTTATTCTTGGTTACCTGTCTTTTGCCTTTTGGAATATTATATTCCAAGATCTCCTCATGTTTATAGTAGAAGTTGCTAGGTCTTATATGATTCTGACTATAGTTCCTTGGTACTTTAATTGCTTCTTTGTAGATATTTCTAGTATTCTTTTTCTGTGAGAGCTCTAGTTTTGGCCATAATATTCCTTTGACTCAGCAGTTCTCAACCTGTGGTCCACGACCCCTTTGGGGGTCAAACAACCCTTTCACAAGAGTCACAAGGATCACCTAAGACCATCAGAAAACATATTTCCGATGGTCTTAGGAACCAAGTCGCCACTCCTCTATTTGTCTCCAGGCAGGTCTGCCGACATGGAGATACACATATGAGTATTAAAGGGTCACGGCATTAGGAAGGTTGAGAACCACTGCTTTGACTATTTCTTTTGGGGTTCCTTTTAGGAGATGATTTGTAGATTCTGTATATTTATCCTCTGTTTCTAATTGATCTGGGCAATTTTCATTTCTGATTTCTTAAAAAAAAAAAAACAACCCTAATTTTCAATTCAGTGACTCTTAAAGTATCTCTCCTTGACCTGTTTTTCCAGGTCAGTTGTTTTTTATGTCAGATATCTTATATTTTCTTCTGGGTTTTTCCCCCAATCTTTTGATTTTTGTTCAGATATTTCTTATTATCTCAAGAGTCATTGATTTGGCCTTTTATAGTTTACATGGAGTCCATTTCTTGGTTAAGGTTTCTCTTCTAAGCTACTTATTCTCCTTCCAGTTCTTTCCTCAGGAGTGTTCATTCCACTTTTTGTCTCTTGCTTCATTTCTTCTAGGTATTCATGTAGTTCTTGTAGAAATTGCATTTTTTTTTCCTTTGACTCTCTGCTTATAGCCATCATGGAACTATTTTCTCTTTTAAGGTTAAACCCTGCTGGATCTTTGAGGTTCACAGGACTAGAGACGTCAGGTCGCTCTCCGGTGTCTCAGGACAGAATGCTTAGTACTTTGGATGTCTGGGTGCCTGGGCTGTGCTGGTCTGAGCGTGGTGGCACTGAGCCAGAGTGGCCAGCCCTGAGCTTTGGCACTTCCACAGTCCCTGCCTCGGGGCTTTTCCCCACCCTGGGAGCTCTCCACTCTATCCAGGCTAAGCATGTCTCTGGTCTTGCCTTTGGACTTGTGGCTGGTGTTTTGTATATTCTGGGGTGGAAAAAGTCACATACTTTAAATTTACATTCGATTTCTTGATCATTATTTAGTCCAGTGTGAACTTAAGGGTTTGGCAAGAAGTCCCCTAACCTTGGGCGTTTTCTAGCCTTGTGCCTTCCCTGACATCAGACCTCCTCTTCCTCTCTCCCCCTCCCACCCTGTCCCACCTCTCCAAAGTCAAGGCAGGAAAAAACCATCTATCACCTAAGCAGTGCCAAGAGGTCCGTGGAAAGTTACTTTCATCTGGTGCAGGGGGTCTCCTCAGAGAAAAAGAAATCCTGGCCAGAAAAGATGGAATTATGTCTGTTTTCCCCCAAAATTTTATTTTAGACTTAAACACCAGAGTACCGATACAGAGTAGAGAAAGAAACAAAAACACATCATAAACTTAAATATTGGAACTTAAATACAAAGTTAGACACTTGTGTGCATAGCAGAGCATAGGAGCAGATTCAAAACACGGAACAATGAATTTCCATCTCAAGAAAGCCTGTGTGATAAATAACACTTGTCCAGTTGACAGTGGCTGACTTTTTTGCTTCCTTGTGAGTTTTCTCTTGTTCTCTGCTTTTTGACTTGAAATGTTCTTTTTCTCCTCCCCCAACCCCAGCCCAGAAGCCCACAATAAAGTTTAGAAATGTTTCTCTATAGCTATAAATATATACAGAATTCTATGTTTAAGGGATCTTATTCCTTTTTATTACCTTCCTACATCACTTCGGTGGCCATTTACTCTAATGCCCTCCTTTTAAAAAAAAGGAAGAGACTGGGTGGTGCAGTGAATAGAGCGCTGACCCTGGAATCGAGAGGACTTCAGTTCAAATTCAGCCTCAGACACAGTTAACACTTACCAGCTGTGTGACCTTGGGCAAGTCACTTAACTCCCAACTTCCCTGCCTTCTCCCTTCCCCCCAAAAAAGGCAAAAAACAAATAAAAAGAAAGAGTCTGGGACCCAACAGAGTTAGGATTTGAACCCAGGTAGATCCTCTGATTTCTAAGTCAGTTTGTTTTTCCCACTTAGAGGCTACTGTCAGCCTGTCATGCTCACCTAGCCATCAGCCTTTCTTTGACTCTTGCTTTAAGACTTATTTTTTAGACCAAGAAAAAAAGTGAACATAAATTCAAAATAAAGTGTGATATTTTAGCATTAGGATTCTTTGCTTTGTTGAAAAATTTGCCATGGGGTACTTTTAAATGACAAAATTCTTTTACTGTATTCTTTTTTTTTTTTTTTTTTTTGCTTTTTTTGGAGGGCAATTGGGGTTAAGTGACCTGCCCAAAGTCACACGGCTAGTCAGCGTGTCAAGTGTCTGAGGCCGGATTTGAACTCAGGTCGTCCTGACTCCAGGGCCGGTGCTCTACTCACTGCGCCACCTAGCCGCCCCACTTTTACTGTATTCTTGACTTTTGTGGAAGTTTTTCTGAGAATCTATCTGTGGGGTAAAGTCAGGTCCACAGGAGTGTACTGGCCTAGACCAGTCATTAGATTGTAAACTCCATGAAGGCAGGGATTGATCCTTTTTGTATCCCTGGTGCTTAGCACAGAGTCTAAAAATGTTGATTGACTGACTAACTGACCTGCTACTAGCTCACGATGTCCATGTTGGGCAAATTATGTCCCCCACCCCCTCTGGGGCCTCAGTTCTAGCATTTGCAAAACAGAGGAAGGATAATCAGCTAGAGTAGTTCACCAGAGTATTGGGGAAGTGAGTGAGTTCACATGTGCAGAAATGCTTTAGAGGGAAGGAACACACTCTCTAAAGCCATCCTGTTGGGGGTGGCATTATTGCTTCCCTTTTCATTCAGTGCCATTGAACCACGGCCATTCCGGATTGGCCATTCCGGATTGCCTGGGAAGAGAGTCATCTTGTTTATGAGAACCGAATTAGCAGGAAGTTGAATTTATGAATGAAAATACCCCAGTGCTGGGTGCAGTCTGTCAGATTCAAAAACAAAAGCATCATTCTAAAATTTTCCCAGAGATAATCTCCTCTTTGGACAGAGGTTCCTAGCCTTTTTTGTGTCCTGGATCCCTTTAGTCAGAATAGAGAACCTCACCCATCCCTCAGAATAACATTTTTAAATGCACAGGGTTCCAAAATAGTTATCAAAATATTTCTTTTCTTCAATTCAAAATATTCTTTTATGTTTTTAAAATTATTTTAAAATATTTCCCAGTTACATGTAAAAATGTTTACAATCATTTGTTAAAATTTAGAGTTCTAAATTCTCTCCCTGCTTATGAATGCATATCAGACTATTTCTTTTAAAAAATAAAAGTTCAACAGACCCCAGGTTAAGAATCCTTGCTCTGTGATATTTTCTGGGAACATACGGACATCTAGGCAGTTAATCTGTTCATAGCAACATCTTCCCTGCATTAGCCGTTTGGTTGGTAGAGGGAAGGGAGGCTCAGCCCTTTGAGGTAAATGAGTATTAGGGGAGATCTCTGGTGGCAGAGTTGGGGGTAAGGGGAGGTGGGGAGAGGAGAACGGGAGATAAAAATATTCCTTGTAGAGAATTTCACTTTAAAAACACCAGCAGCAAACAGTTTTAACAGTGTGGGTTGCCCGGCTCTCCAGCATTTTCTGTAAAAAATTGTGATTTATCAGTTCCCTTCCACAAACCTCATACCCACTTCCATTACCCCAGGCTTGAGTAGCTATGACCATCCAAGAAAAAACCCAGCCTGGGTCTTCCCTCCTCTCATCTTGTGTTTTTCCAGACCTTTTCCTAAGAAATTAGTTGTCTCTAATTCAGGGATTGGCTGATGAAAGAGATAAGGAGATCCTTGCTGAGTGCCAACTGGTCTCACTCTGCCTTTAACCTTTGCTGGTTCTGGCTTTGAGGAGGTTACCTTGTCTGGGTAGGCGGTGATGCGTGCCCCACATTGATTCTGAAAGAGACCCTTGTAAGACAGTGACACAATTGGGCAGCTTGGATTTCTCCTGTACCTTTCCTCCAAGAAGCTCAGTTTCTTATCTGGTGTGCCTGAATGTCACAGATTGAAATTAGCCCATTTTGCAGATGGGGGAAGACTGAGAGCCAAAGAGACAAAGAAAATAGATCAAAAAGAATCAGTGAGTTGGGGTGCATGGGGGAAGTAGGGTGAAATGAAATTCCTGTTTTCTTTCTCCCAGTCTGGAATCATAACTTGATCAGTGAGCAGTGTCCAGACTTTTTTTTTTAAGTTTATTTTATTCTGAACTTAACTAAATAAAATGGGCATTTCTACAGACACAATAGACCAGAGAAGGGAGATGGCGAATGAGCCTGTGAGTCCCTTATGTGCAGCTTGCTTTTCTTTGAGGATATGGAATGCATTCAGCGAGTAGACTTGAAAGCTTTGTTGTTTATGGCTCCTTCTGGCCTTCTTCCTTCCTTCTCTGTGCCATTTTCAGTGACCCTCTTTTCTTCCTTTGGCTTTTTGTTGCCCTCTTTCTACATCCCTCTGTCTCTAACCCACCCTACCACCCCCCACCCGACAGAAAACAAAGAAAAACCATATTCTTTTAATCAATATCCATAGTCAAGCAGATGTTATCATCCTCACTTTACCTGTGAGGAAACAGCCTCAGAAAGTTGCCCAAGTTAAGTGTCAGAGTTGGGATCTGAGCCCCCAGGTCCCTCCTGATTTCAAGGCCAGCATGCTTCCAATTGCTCTGCATTGCCATTTGAAAGGAGTAAGTATCTAAGAGGTAAGAGTGAGCAGCGGCAGAATTGGCAGTGGTGGGTGAGGGTGAGGAATGAGGAAAACAAAAAAGTCACTGGATTTAGCATTTATGAGATCTTCCATATCGTAAGGGAGAGCATTTGCACTAGCCTGGCAGTGTGGTAACTGCTGAGAGGAGATGAAAAATAAGTGGGTGTGGGGGAAAGGAGGCAGGAAGGATTAGCAGCTCCTTATAGGAATGTGGCAATGAAGGGGAAGAGGGAGATGGAACCATGTCCTGTTGGAACATCAAAATCAATGGAATCGGGGTGGCTAGATGGCACAGTGAATAGAGCACCAGCCCTGAGGATCTGAGTTCAAATCTAGCCTCAGACACTTGACACAAAAACTAGCCATGTGGCTTTGGGCAAGTCACTTAACCCCAACTGTCCTCCAAAAAGCAAGGAAAAAAAAATCAAGTGGAATATTTTTAAAGGATGGGAAAAGGGCAGCTAGATGGTGCCATAGTGTACAATGCTGGGCCTGGAGTCAGGAATTCATGTTTTGTGAGTTCAAATCTAGCCTCAGACACTTACTAGCTGTGTGACCCTGGGCAAGTCACTTCACCCTGTTTGCCTCAGTTTCCTCATCTGTAAAATGAACTGGAGAAGGAAACGCTAAACCACTCCATTATCTTTGCCAAGAAAACCCAAATTGGGGTCATGAAGAGTCGGACACAACTGAAAATGGCTGAACAACTATAACCACAACTATTAGGCAAATAGGGCAGGACCTGATATAAAAAAGGAGAGACTGAAGATCAGAGAGGAGTGGGGTGCTCTATGTGTAACACAGTCCCAGAAGCAGTGGGTGGGCTGGTGTCAAGAGCGAGGTAGAAGGGTTAAATCTTAACTCCTTCAGAGAATGAAATCATTTCAATCATTCAGTCACAGGAGGAGGGGACGGAAGGGACTGAGGCATGAAGTTGGAGAGAGGAGGGAGCTCCCCACGGCCGGCTTCAGGTTTTGAAGTCAAGCATGGGCCAGGGAGAGGACAGAGAGGTGACGGGTAAAGCTTGAGGACACTTTGGGGAGCTTGGTAGCCAGCCAGGGAAGAAGAAACAGATTTCTGTGCAACGGTGAGTGCCCAAGTACAAGTCAAGTAGCCAGATTTTGTAGGATACCAATGAGACACAGCTGGTTTCCAAGATGTTCAGTTGTAATCAGATAGGAGTAGAGAAAGCAATTGAGGTATTTTTTTTGTCCGTGTTTTAACAGTAAGCATTTATTAAGCTCCTACTGTGTGCTAGAGCCAGGTTGAAGTAGAAAGCTTTGATAAGACACGGTACCTGCCCTCCAGGAGTTTACAGTCGAGTAGAAGGATAAGACACCAACTCAGAGAGCTGTCATACTTGTCGGTTACACGTCATACCTGACATGCTGCATTAGGCAGTAGAAAACAAAATGAAATCTGAGGTCAAAAATTGTTACCAATTGAGGAGAATCAGGGAAGGCTTCCTGAAAGATGGGGTTTAAAGAATGAATAGAGATGTGGGGGTAGGGAGGTGAGCATTCCACAAATAAGAAATAAGGTGAGCAAAGCCAGAGACCTGAGAGCTTATGAATGAATGAACAGAGCAGGGTAGTATGTTGTCCATATTTATTGGAGTGCAAAAAACCAACAATAATAGTAGCATATCGTTATATAGCTATATAATGTATTATTTTATAATGTCATGTTAGAGATTTATATGTAATTATATTATCATATATTCTATTGTGTATACTAATACATATATGTGTATTATGTAGCTGCATTTTAGTATATATGGCATACATATATAGTATACAAGTGTATGTATAATACACAAGTTGTTGAGTTTTGTATATTTGTATATTATATCTAATTATATGTTCTTTTGTATATACTGATATATGTATAATATTATATAGCCATATAATGTATTTTATAATTTCCTGTTAGAGATTTATATATAACTGTATTATCATGTATTCTGTTGTGCATACTAATGTGCAGATGTATAATGTTATATAGCTACGTAATGTATTGTTTTATAATTTCCTGTTAGAGATTCATATATCATTGTATCATCGTATATTCTCTTGTGTATACTGCTGTACAGATGTATACTATAATATAGTCATATGCTAGTACTAGCATTAATAGTCGTATATAGGTAGGGCTTTAAAGTTTGCGAACCATTTTTTTTCTCACAACAATCCTGTAAGGCATTTCTTGCAGATATTAATTGTTCTCTTTACAAATGAGGCAACTGAGGCTGAGAGAGGTGCCTAAGGATACAGTTAGTATGCATCAAGGACTGAGACTGGAGCCCATCTCTTTGGCTTCTAGGTCCAGCCCACTCTCCACTAAGTGCGCATTGCGTGTAAAAGGGAATAATATGAAATAAGTCTGGAAAGGTAGCACTGCGTCAGATTTACGGAGGGTTTGGAATGCCAGGAAGATGAGTTTAACTTGACTCAGTGGGTATGAGAGAACTGCTCCAGATTTTTATGCAGAGGAAATGAAAAGGTTAGGTCTGGCCTCTATGAGAAAGATGGATTAGCAGAGTGTACCTTTTGGGGAAGGGGAGAAAATTTAAAACTCAAAAGCTTGTGGAACTAAATGTTGAAAATTAAAAATAAATACATTAATTTTTAAAAAAGAAAAATGGATTAGAAGGGAGAGAGTAGAGGTGTATGATAACTAACCTTTATATAATCCTTACTATGTGCCAAGGCTTCGTGCTAAGTGCTTTACAATTATTATTTCAGTAGGAGCTATTGTCTTCATTATATGGATAGGGAAACTGAGATGAGCAGAGTCCTTGCCCAGGGTCGTACCTTGTGTCATGATAGGATGATAGCTGGGGTGAGGCAGAAGGATCATGGCTGTCTCTGCTGGGGTAGGAGTGGGGGATAGAGGGAAGGAGAGGAGTGGGGGGAGGACAGCAGTTCATGAAGAGAGAGAGAGAGGGAGCAGGGCTGACCAGAGTCCTGAAGAGCACCTAAGGCCAGCCAAGCTGAGAACTGTAGAGATGAAAAGCAAATGAACCGGGATTACTGATAGGATCGGTTTTGAGCAGGAAGAGCAAGGCTTGTCTGTGTTGTGCAACCCATCCATATACCCACCACTGCCGCCATTTTGGAGCTGTGAGTATAGAAGGAGCTTTTCCCAAGGTGACAGTGAGATTGTGATCATTTAGGGGAGAGAGAGAGATGATTGTTTCCTTATTATTTTGCTATTTGTCCTGATTAAATGCTTTACTTATCCGATGCTGTCTTTTCCCTGGGGGCCTTTATTATAGTACGTAGCTAAATAGCTTAGACTGGCATGATTTAGGAGGCCCCTGTCTCAAGCAGGGTTCAGGCAATCGGAACCCTAATTTGTGTGAAGTCGTGGATGAGTGGAATGCCTGTTACATTCTGGTCCAGGTAGTGGTAACGAAGGCTTCTACTTGGGGCTGAAGAAGGTACAGTGGGCACTGAAAGAATTCAAGGAATAAATTCAAGAGTTGGAATTGTAGGAATTGGTAACTGATTGATTGAATATGGTAGGTGAAGGAGAAGAAAAGGTTTATTATAGCCCCCCAAAGTTACAAATGTGAATAAGGCAGTGAATGGTAATGCCACCAACAGAAAAGTGAAGTCTAAAGGAGGAACAGGTTTAGGGAGAAAGTTCATGAATTAACTCAGTTCGGGACATATTGAAGTTGAAGTGGGACACCCAGGTAGAAAAAGCTATGTAGGGATGGATTACTTAGGGATGAGGATTTGAAAGGCAAAAATGGAGGAAGTTGGTAGGGTCATGAGATTGATTCTGTGGTAGTGGCTGATGGACAATGAGGCCTTGACCTTGGAGGTCAAGGATGGGTGTGGTAGTAATGAAGACAAAATGGGAAGGGGAGGCCAGAGATGAGTCAGGGGCTTCAAATGTCACCAATAAGGATAGAGTAGACAGTGCGTGAATGAGAGAATAGGACAGTTTGAATAGAAAATGGTTGTTGGAGACTCTCCTGACTCCAGAAGGACATTATGGTATAATGCAGCGGTTCTCAACCTGTGGGTCATGTTCAATTTGTAACAATGAAAATACATCCTGCATATCAGATTCATAACAGTTGTAAAATTACAGTTATGAAGTAGCAACAAAAATAATTTTATGTTTGGTGGTCACCACAACATGAACTGTATTAAAGGGTTGCGGCATTAGGAAGGTTGAGAACTGCTGGTATAGTGGATCATGTTGGACTTAGAGTCAAAAAATCCTGGGTTCAAATCTTGTCATAGATCCTTGCTAACTGTAAGAGCTGTGTTCAAATCCTACCTCTAATGTGAATTGGCTCTGTGACCCCAGGTAAACCTCTTAACCTCTCTGCGTTCTAGGCAACTCTGCAAGTTGCCAGCCTACAATTAGAGAGAATTCCCTCACTTGGGAATTCCTTATCTCCATGAAATCACAGGTGTAATCTTAGTTCATATCTCTGTGTTATTTAAGTCAAGTCCTTACGATCTCGTTAGCCTTTTGGCTTTTATGTAATAGTCTTGACTCATGTTAAGCTTGCTGCCACTAAAAGGTTCCCGTCTTTCCCCCACCCCCAATTTGACCTGCTGCAATGTTGTTCTTTGTTCAGTCTCAGCTACCAGACACCTTCCTCTAAGGACTAGTTCCTCCACTTCCTTGGCCTCCACCCACCGCTCCTAGTATCAGTCTGGACTGAGGGCTGGCCTTACAAATGAGTGTCCACCTACTCGGGAGAACCAGAAAGGCCATGGATAGGCAGGCCCCAGCCAGAATCACAGCATAATCACCCATCATCCAATCATGGACCGTCCATATTGGAAGGGAGCTTTAGGGGTCATTCAATCTAGTCCTTCCTTACCTTAAAGAAACTGAGGTTCAGAGAATTGAAATTAATTGTCCCCCGTTATACACCTTAAAAGTCTACTTGGGATTAGTTTAACATTCAGCTTAAAAAGGTCAACTATCAGGCCCTGGAGTCAGGAGGACCTGAGACACTTGACACAAAAACTAGCCGTGTGACATTGGGCAAGTCACTTAACAACCCCAATTGCCCTCCAAAAAAAAGCAAAAAAAAAAACAAAAGTAGGAAGATGTCAGAAAAGGGAAGAGAGGAGACTGCCGTGGAAGACAGACCAGGCTCTGCCCTTTAAGCATAAGGCCTCATACTAGCGGCTATGGGAAGACGACACAGTCCCTACTCTCTAGCAATTTATAATCCAGTGAGGGAGGTGATGGCAGCAACATCAACCATACTTATGTCATTTTTGTCGTTGCTGAGTTGTTTCCTGGCAGAGATGCTGGGGCGGTTTTGCCATTTCCTTCTCCAGCTCATTTTACAAATGAGGAAACTGAGGCAAACAAGGTGAAGTGACTTCGCCCAGGGTCACACAGCTGGTGTGTATCTGAGGCAGGATTTGACCTCATGAAGATGAGTGTTCCTGACTCCAGGCCTGGCGCTCCATCTGCTGTGCCTCCCAGCCACTCCTCATAGCGTCTTACAATTGTCATCGTGATGCTCGCCACAACCTGGGGAGGTAGATGCTGTTATTATCCTTATTTCACAGATGAGGAACAGAGAGGTTAAGGGAGTTACCCAGGATCATTTGGCCAATTTTGAGTCAGAAGTAGATTTGAACACAGGTCTTCCTGACTTCATGCCCCATCCTCTGTGGATCCCCAGTACCTCAATGGGATATCAGGCTGCATTAAAGGTGGCACAGAGAGTTGAGATCAGAATAAGAGCTGATGTTCCCAAGGTGCCCAGCCCTGGGGAGGCCATAGTCACCGGAAGCGGTGGCCAGTGAGGATCGGTTGAAGCTGTTAGTTAGGGGATGTCTCCTGGCAAAGAGAAGCTGCTGTGGCGGTTGTCATGTTGGGTGCAAGAAGAAGCAGACGTCCTCTTGGCCCCCATGGGCAGAAGGGTGCCTCACGTGCGTGTGAGGTGTAGGAGTGCATCTGGGCTCAGCCTGAGGAAGGGTTTCCTAACAGCGGGAGGGCCCCAGCGATGAGTCTTCTTAGATGAGTCTCCCAGCCATTTAAGCAGATACTGATTGACTACTTGTCCAAGATGTGGGAGGAAGATTATACACTGAGTAGGATTTGAACTTAGAACAGTTCCATGGTGCAGGAGGTAGAGGGCCGGGCCTGGAGTCATCTCCCTGAGTTCAAATCTGGCCTCAGATACCTACTAGCCGTATGACCCTGGACAAGTCACTTCACCCCGTTTGCCTCAGTTTTCTCATCTGTCAAACGAGCTGGAGAAGGAAATGGCATACCACTCTAGTACGTTTGCCAAGAAAATCCCAAATAGGGTCACAAAAAGTCAGACAAAATGGGGGAGAAAAGACTGAACAGCAAAATGTTTGAGCTAGATTACCTACCTGAGGTGCCTTTCAACACACAGAAGTCTGAGTCAGCATTTACAGTCTCGTTTTGGGGAGCTTGCCTCTTTATTATTTTTTTTTTATCTAAAAATAATTAACATTCACTTTTATAAGAATTTGAGTTTTAAATTGTCTTCTGCTGCCCAAGATAACATGCAATCCAATATAGGCCATACATATACAATCATATTAAACATATTTCCGCATTAGTCATGTTGTAAAGAAGAATTGGAACCAAAGGGAAAAACCATGAGAAAGAAGAGAGAATACTGTGCTTCCATCTGCATTCAGACGCCATAGTTCTTTCTCCGGATATATATGGACAGCATTTTCCATCATGAGTCTTTTGGAGTTGTCTTGGATCCTTGCGTTGCTGAGAAGAGTCTTATCAAAGTCACACAGTGTTGCTGTTACTGTGTACAATGTTCTCCTGGTTCTGCTCACTTCACTCGTCATCGGTTCATGGAAGTCTTTCCAGGTTTTTCTGAAGCTCATCCTTTCTTAGGGACCAATAGCATTCCATTACATTCATATACCACAGCTTGTTCGGCCATTCCCGGATTGACGGGCATCCCTTCAGTTTCCAGTTCTCGGCCACCACAAAAGAGCTCGCCTCTTTAAAAACTTCCAAGCTGTTCTGATGCAGTTCCCGGCCCGGCCCCACATAGCCTTTCTCTTTAAAAAGAACTTTGCCACTGGCTGGGATGGCTATGAGGCAGCAAGGACCGGTGCTTAAAGTCTGAGGATGTTATCACTGAGGAGGGAGAGGGACCTTGTGACTGGGTGTAACAAACTGAATGTGAACCTAGAGCGTTTTCCTCAGTCCCATTTCTGCCTAACAAGTTTGCAGTTTCTGTCCCCTTAAGGTTTGAGTTTATTTATTTATGTTCATTCATTTATGATGGGGGGGGAGGGGCGGGGGTGCAGTTGGAGTTAAGTGACTTTTCCTAGGGTCACACAGTA
>CM053599.1:193066433-193091953 GCA_028646575.1 Pseudocheirus occidentalis
CAACTGTCCAATTACAAAGTAGCAAGGTGTGACCATTCCCAAAAAACAAGCCTCCCCATGAAGGCTCCACATGACCACATTCAGCCTATTAGGGGGCAGCATATACTTTCAAATCAGGGAACATTCTCAGAGCCACTTAAGCCTATCAAAGGATCTAGAGGCAGGAAAGACCTTCATATTCCCATTACACTCCCTCATTTTACAAATGAGGAAACTGAGGTCAAAGGAGATTATGTGGCTTATCCAAGGTCACACAGCTTGTAAGTGATAGAGATTAGACTCAGATGCAGGCCTTCTGACTCCCAAGTCTAGTATTCTTTTTTATTATTAATATTAATTCTTATATTTATTCTAAACATAGACACCAAATAGAATGAGTATTTGTATATTCATAGTAGAACAGAGAAAAAAGACTGTATCTGAAATTGCAACTTATTTGTCCAGTACTCTTTTGCAAATCTTTTTGGAATTAGATGGGTCAGTATCGGCAGAGCTACAGGACATGAACACTGGCTGTTTATCCTCAATGCCAATACCAATAACCAGATGTGGCAGCTGGCAACCATAAGAGATTTCTGTCTGTGAAGGAGGGAAAGATGGCATCTCCATTACTGAACTAGAATAGAAGGGTGGATTCAAGTATGAAAGTTGGTAAAGTATGCACACTTGAGATTTTTTTCTTTAAATTAATTTATTTAATTTTAGTTTTCAACATTCACTTCCATAAGCTTTTGAGTTTTGAATTTTCTCTGCCTTCCTCTCCTCCTCCCCCCCAAGACAATCTGATAATGGCTTTACATGTATGTTTTTACTAAACCTATTTCCACATTAGTTATGTTGTAAAGAAGAATTTGAATGAATGGGAAAAATTACAAGAAAGAAAAAACAAAACAAGAGCAAATTGTATGCTTCGATCTGCATTCAGACTCTATAGCTCTTTCTCTAGATATGGGATACACACTTGAGATTTTTTACAATATTTGATTTGAGATTTAAAGAACCTTTCCTGTCTAAATGATTAATTTGATTCCTGTTTGATCAAAAACCATCATCAAATATTATTGAGTCTACCAAATACAAGGCCATCTTATATTCTTTTAGCTTACCATTCCAATCCTTTATTGTTGAATGATATCTTTAGGCCTTATCTTAATCTCCCAAGGAGATTACAAGGCCCTAGACTGAAAAAATTGCGTCTAATCACATCAACATTAATATTATACCCATTAATGCAAAGAACAACCACACACACCAAGAAATCAAGAGTGAATGTAATTAAAGTTATAAAAATCAAGCATGACTTGAATGAAGAGATATGGGAGGTCATTGGACTTTAAATGTATTGATTACTTGTGTTGATTTTTTTCTCTCTTTTTTTTAATCTTTAAAAAATACTATTTGTTGTATGGAATGGTTCTATGGGAAGAATGAAAGGGACAGTGGGGAAAACGAGGATAGTATAAAAAAGACATCAATAAATTTATTTTTAAAATTATTCCAACTTAAATCCAATTCACTCACAAGTCAAGACTTCATCTGGTGATGTCATTGTCCTCTTCAAAAATGAAGGAAGAACTATGTGCAAAAGAATCAGGACTTGAACCAAGGTGTTCCTTACCTCAGCACCAGGCCTCTATTCATTATGCCACATGCTGTCACAGCGGAGCATGTCTTTTATAAATCTAGAATTGCTATGACCCACTGGTTCATTCTGGAGGCAGCAATTGGAATTTCTTTTGCAATTGGAAGTAGGCTAAAGCAGAGTGTTAATTACAAAATATGGATCTGTGTTAATTACAAATTATGGATTTCTCATTTTGTCATTGGAACAAGAGATGCTCGGTGTTGTTTAGGGACAAAGCAAACTGACTAAGAAAAGGATTGGCTTCAGTATTTAAAGCACTCAAGTGCCTGTCATTAGCATTTACTCTAGATCTCCAGTGAGCTAATTAGACCAGACTATCTTCACTCTGAATACTGCCCTGCCTCCATTGTCTGCTCAGAGTCAAGCTCTCAGGGATCACAGATTTAGAATCGAAAGGGACCTTACAGATAATGTAGTACAATCCTCTTATTTTACAGAGGAAAAGAACCGAGAGGTTCAGTGCCACGTCCAAAGCCAAGCAGTTCTTAAATGGCAAAACTGGGAACTAAACCCAGATATTCTGATTCCAAATTGCATCAGACAGTGATCAAGGATTAGAGGGTGTGCCGGGGCCCCCAAAAGTCTCTTGAGATACAAAGGGTCATTTGAAAGAATTGGAAGATAATAAAAAAAAAATTTGAAATTCAACTCTTTCATCTGAATTAAATCACTACAAGTTCCATCAGAGCAAAAATGAATGGTTGGTGGGGCGGCTAGGTGGCGCAGTGAATAGAGCACCGACCCTGGAATCAGGAGTACCTGAGTTCAAATCCGGCCTCAGACACTTAACACAAAAAAAACTAGCCATGTGACCTTGGGCAAGTCACTTAACCCCAACTGCCCTCCAAAAAGCAAAAAAAAAAAAACAAAAAAAACAGAATGGTTGGGACCTAGCCCCTTCCTACCTGTTCTCATACCTTTGTTGATGTTTCGTTGTTTTTGACTCTTTATGACCCCGTTTGGGGTTTTCTTGGTGAAGATATTAAAATGGTTTGCCATTTACCTCCCTGGCTCATTTTATAGGTGAGGAAACTGAGGCAAACAAGGTTAAGTGACTTGCCCAAGGTCACACAGTTATTAGTAAGTGTCTGAAGTCAAATTTGAACTCAGGAAGATGAGTCTTCCTGACTCCAGGCCCAGAACTCTATCCACTGTGCCACCTACCTGCCCCTTCTTATACCTTACCCACATATTCTTTGGAATAGCCTCCTGGCTATTCCACAAAGAAGATACTCTACTTCTCAGCTCCTAGAATTTTCTCTGTCTATTTCCCATGCCTGGAATACTCTTCCTCCTCTGCTCTGACTGCTGACCTCCCTAGCTTCCCTTCAGTCCCAACTAAAATCCTATCTAGAAGACAGGAAGCCTTCCCCAAACTTTTAATCCTAGCTCCTTCTCTCTGTTAATCATTTCCTATTTATCTGTAGCTCGGCTCCTTTATATTTGTTTGCATGTTGTTGTTGTTGAGGACAGGGAGTATCTTTTCCTTCTTTTTTATCCCTAAGTGCTTAGAAGGTGCTTAATAAATGTTTATTGATTGGTTGCTTATAAGGCATGCCCTGGTAGAATCTGTGTTGAATCCCATGTCCTTTAACCTTTAATTACAACCCTCTCCCTCAACTCCATTTAAAAAAAATTATTTATTTACTTTTAGTTTGCAACATTCATTTCCACAATCCCTTCAGTTCCACAGTTTCTCCCTCTTCCTCTCCTACTCTCTTTCCCCCATGGTGATGGCAATCCAATATAGCTTTTACAAATACCTTCACATTAAACATTAGTCAAGATGTAAAGAAGGATTTTAACCAATGGAATGAACAAGAAAGAAGGAACAAAACAAAACAAAAAAGAGAGAGAGCAAGTAGTTTGCTTCAATCTGCTTTCTGATTCTGTAATTCTTTCTCTGTATGTGGACATCTCTTTTCATCATGAGTCTTTTGGAGTTGTCTTATAGCCTTGTATTGCTGAGAGGAGCCCAGTCTATTAAAGTTAGTCATCACAGATACGATGTGTCTGTGATTGTGTATAATTCTCCTGATTCTGTGCCTCTCACTCAGCATCAGTTTATATAGGTCTCTCCAGGTTATAACGAAGTCTACCTGTTCCTCATTTCTTATAGCACAACAGTATTCCATTACATTCATATACCACAACTTGTTTAGCCATTCACCAACTGATGGGCATCCCTTCAATTTCCAATTCTTCGCCACCACAAAAAGAGCTGCTATAAATATTTTTGTGCATATATGTCCTTTTCCCACTTGTATGATCTCTTTGAGATACAGTCCTAGAAGTGGTATTGCTGGGTCAAAGGGTATGCACGTTTTTATAGCCCTTTGGGCATAGTTCCAAATTGCTCCCCAGAATGGTTGGATCAGCTCACAGCTCCAGCAGCAATGCATTACTGTTCCATTTTTCCTACATCTTCTCCAGCATTTATCATTTTCTTGCTTTGTCGTGTTAGCCAGTCTGACTGGTGAGATATGGTACCCAGAGTTTTGATTTACGTTTCTCTAATCAATAGTGATTTAGAGCACTTTTTCGTATTATTATGGATATCTTAAATTTCTTCCTCTGAAGACTGCCTGTTCATATCCCTTGACCATTTAACCATTGGGAAATGACTTGTATTCTTATATATTTGACTCAGTTCACTGTATATTTTAGAAATGAGGCCTTTGTCAGAGACAATAGTTGTAAAAATTCTTTACCAATTTTCTGCTTCCCTCCTAATCTTGGTTACATTGGTTTTGTTTGTACAAAAACTTTTCAATTTAATGTAATCCAAATTATCCATTTTGCATTTTGTAATGCTCTCTATTTCTTGTTTGCTCCATAAATTTGACAGCTAAACTATTCCTTGCCCTTCCAGATTGCTTACAGTCTCAGCCTTCTAGATCATGCGCCCATTTAGACTTTATTCTGGTATATGGTGTAAAATATTGGTCTCTGCCCACTTTCTGCCATGCTATTTTCCAGTTTTCCTAGCAGTTTTTGTCAAATAGTGGGTTCTTATCCCAGAAGCTGGAGTCTTTGGGTTTATCAAACAGTAGATTATTATAGGCATTGATTACTGTGTCTTGTGTACCTAATCTATTACACTGATCTCAACTCCATTTTTTTCCAAAATCTTTCAAATCTAACATTCCTTTAAAACCTCTCAGAATTCCTGTGAACATTCTGTCCATTTTATTCTATTCTTTGATTAAAAACTAAGCAGATAGCAGTGACAGAGAGCAGCCATAAGTGGGTCCAGCAGTGCCTCATTCCTTCCAAGCATCATTGAGCACTGAGGTATGACCTTTAACCTGCCTCTCTGGGGTCACAGTTTTGCGCTCCAGTTCCCTACCTCTTTTTCCCATCCTATGTCCTTTACTAAGAATCTAAGATTTGACTGCTCCCTGGAGGAAACCTTTGACATGCTGTTCAAACGTCCCTGCTAAGGGTTATGGGTTGCTATGGAGAAAATGCCCAGGGATCAGCAAAATAACTCTGATTCTAGTTATTGGTGTTTGAACTGTGGCAGTCTTGGAGCCAAAAGAAAACAACTAGAAAAAAAAGAACCCTAACCTAAGTTATGGGCCAGTTATGACCAGGGCCTGGGAAATTTAAATTTTAAAAAGGCTAGGAGCTAAGATTTTTATTTCATTTTATTTTATTTTTATTCTCAAAGTAGGTAGGATACTGGTTTTGGAGTCAGAAAGACCAGAGCTCAAATCCAGCCTAAGACACTTTGTAGCTGTGTGACTTTGGGCAACTCACCTAATCTTTGTTTGTCTCAGTTTTCTCATCTGTGAAATGGGGATGATAATAACATCTATGTCTCAGAGTTGTTGTGAAGATCAAATGAGACAATAATTTCAAAGCACTTGGCACAGTGCCTGGCACATGTGAGCTGCTATCTAAGGCATTATTACTATTGTTATTATGTAAAAACAACAATAATAATGCATGTTCAGGAAAGATAGAGACTAAAGATTTTGCACTTGAACCTGGAGGTCACCTTGAAGCAATGGATGTTGTTACAAGTATGTTGTTCTTCTCCAAACAAGACTCATCGTGCGTAAAGATACCAAGAAAGAGGGGCGGCGAGGTGGCACAATGAATAGAGCACCCACGCTGGAGTCAGGAGGACCTGAGTTCAAATCCAGCCTCAGACACTTACTAATTGTGTGACCTTGGACAAATCACTTAACCCTAACCATCCTGCCTTCCCCCTCCAAAAAGACCAAAAAAAAAAAAAGATACAAAGAAAGTTGTGGCCAAATATATTAGGAGACTTACTGGCGTCCTGGAATCAGAGAGAACTAGGAAGAATAGTTACTTACCTGCCTCTCAGGGCAATGGATCTTGTTAATACATCAAAACGGGCACTGTGCAGCTGTTAATTGGTCTAAAACTATTCTTCTCAATTCAAATCCAGCCTCAGACACTTACTAGTTACATGGCCTTGGGCAAGTCACTTCACCTCTATTTGTTTCAGTTTTCTCAACTGTAAAATGGGGATAATAAAGGTCCTTACCTCTCAGGGCTGTGATGACTGAAAGAGAATATTCATAAAGTGCCTGGCATGTGGCAGACACTGTATAAATATTCCTTCCTTCCTACGATAAAAAGATAGAGCAAGTTTAATGGTTCCTTGGTGAAAAAAGAAGATAATTCAGGAAACATTTTTAGAAGATATGACGAAAAGGTTAAAAAAGCTACAGAAATATCTTTGAGACAGATACCACGATACCAAGCAATAACAAAGGGTGGTCACTGGGAGACGCCGTTAGACTTTTCTAATATAACTAAAACTCCAGAGATGGAGTCTGTGAGATGACTAAGACCCAAGGAAAGAATCAAAAGGCCTTCCTTCTACGATGACCACATAAGCTCAGTAAACACTGTGTGAACAAATGGCAGAAGCTCAAAGACCAGACCATCATCAACAGGATTTGCAGAAGGCTTATGCTTCCAAGGCCCAGACTAAGTGATCAGTGTAGATGCTTTTGGGGTAGCTAGTTGGTGCAGTGGATAGAGTGCCAGGTCTAGAGTTGGGAAGATGAGTTTTCCTGAGCTCAAATCTAGCCTCAGACACTGACTGTGTGACCCTGGATAAGTCATGGTACCCTGTTTGCCTCGGTTTTCCCATCTGTACAATGAACTGGAGAAGGAAATGGCAAATCACTCCAGTATACTTGCCAAGAAAACCCCAAACAGGCTCACGAAGAGTTACACCCTGAAGTTCACAGGGTCCAGCACATCTCAAACCCTTCACAACTTCTGTTGCTAGGAAATCAAGGATCAGCCAAGCCACAAACAAACAAAGGCTTATCCCAGTCATGCTTCTTCAGTCCTCCAGCAGTTCGGCTGGCCCTAGGACCCAAAAAGGAATCTCAGCCTTCTAGGAGGCAGCAACTTTAGACTTCACCAGATTTTGATCTCAAGAAAAACTCCAACTCAGTTCTCAGTCAGCTTCCAGATGCTGGAAGAGAAACTCTCTCTCTCTCAGCTGGCTTCAGTCTCCATGATTCTTCCTCCACCAGGAGCTGTCCATGAGGAAAATTCTTGATTCTGCTTCTCTGTCCCTGGAACTCTTCTTACACACACACACACACACACACACACACACACACACACACACATACACACACACGCTGGCTTCCTGCCCCAGCCAATCCTCTCCTGCCACGTCAGCAACAGGAGACAGAATTCATACCTTCTGCCTCTTTCAGAGAAGTAATTAGTCCTTAGTTACTAAGGACTAAGTACCTGCTAAATTAATTACCATTACAGTGACTTGCCCAAGGTCACATGTTTAGTAAGTGTTAAGTGTCTGAAGCCTGATCTGAACTCAGGTCCTCCTAACTCCAGGGCTGGGTGCTCTGACCTGCACCACCTAACTGCCCCTCAAAGATAATTTCTTATCATATAATTGTTGTAGGTATCTCAAAATATTTACACTCATCACTACTTCAAAAGCATATAATTATTAGACCAGATACTAAATATATTGCTGTATCACAAATTTGTTTTATTAAACATCTGAGTGACTGCGTTTCAATATAATTAGTTTCTTTTAAATCCCAAGTATTTTATCCATTTAAAAACAATATTTGGAGGAGTCTAGGTTTTGCCAGATTGTCAAAGGGCTATCTATATAACACAAAAATGGTTTAGAAGCCATGTTCTAATTTACCTATGTACCAATCACTCACTTTACTAGGAACTGGAAATTCAAAGTAAAAAAATAGTATCCCTGCTCTTAAAGAGCTTGCATTCTATTGAATGACTCTGAAACAGGAAAATAAATTCACCTTCTTAAGAGAACAAAGTTGACCGGAGTCAACTAAGCAGAGTTCCCCATCTCTAACACAGGAGATGAAAACTCCATTCCTAGTTAGAAAAGGAGAAGGGTGCAAACATTTTACTGACTTCTAAATCTCCCCCAAGGAAGATATAACCTATGAATTAATAACTTTTAGTAAAATTAGGTAAAGTTAGCTTAGAAGTTAGTTTGTCCAGGGCCACACAGTAATATACATCAGAAATAGAACTTGAACCTAGGTCTTCAAACTGCCAGTTCTGGCTCTTGAGCTACCACGCTAGGCTATATCTAGGCTATGATTTTTTTTTTTGGACAGTGGTGGATGTTGGGTGGTCTTCTGAGATGCAGTGTAGTGGATGGTTGGCCAAGGCCCTCCTTAGGGTCAGGAAGACCTGGATTAAAGTGCTGTCTCTCACATATTTAGTTACATAGAAGCATGGGCAAGCCACTTAACCTCTACCTGCCCCAGGCAAGCAAGTTATAGACTGATACAAAGGGAGTTCCCTACCCGGGGGCCTCAGAGCCCAGAATTGTCAGAAAGATAAAGAGAACTGTCTGTCTTTAGATATCACTTCCCAGAGTGGAGAAATATTTAAGAAGAGGAAAATCCACCTGAGCAATGAGCCAGGAGTAGGGCGAGGGACACCATCTGTTTAACTCTGCTATTATATATTATATGTATGCATAGAAAATACACACACACACACATATATATATATTCAGTACTCAATGGTGAAATTGAGTTTTACAAATAAAAGTTACTCTAAGAATCTTCTCTGCCTTTGATGTTTACTAAAGGCATGACATGTGGTTCCTTTTATAGAACCAATTCATTCTGCAAATACTAGAAAGGTCTTCATGTGAAATACATATCATTATTTGTTTGCCAGTAACTAGTTTAGTGCATTTTTTGCTTTTCTTCCCAAGATAAAATGACACCAGCTTAATACTCGGTGCATTTTAATTCCATCCTGGTGGAGGATAGTCTCCTTTATGTTATACACCTTTCTCTCCTTCAAACATTTTACTGTTCTAGAGGAAAGGTGTGCTGGAGCTCTGGGAGCAGATTTAGTGTCTGTATTCTATTTTTGTCCACTAGATGGCGGCTTTAAACAAACATTTCAGTCACTATGCAGGTATTTTCTGCAAAATATTTGCTGTTCTTTTCTTCCCTTTTTGTCTCCATTGCTCCTTCATTTCCTCTGTTTACCATGAGGGAGGCATACACTGATGCTCTGAGTGACATGTTGCTGAGGAGGAGACAGTCTCTTCTCTTCTCTCCTTCCCACATTAGTCAACCAGCCTATCTTTTTAAGCGTTATTTTTTAGAATCCTATACAAACGGTGTTTGACTGTAGAGAAATGGATTCTTTCAATTCATTCTATTCCCATAAGGAAACAACTTCATAGAGTAATTCCATTCCCCTTGACCACAAGTGAAGGACATTTAGGGAAGTTTCAATCTAAATAAATAAATTAAATAGCTTTAAGAAGTGTCTCACTTAATAACCCTTTGGATGTCTCCATATTCCTTTAGCACAAAATTACAAAGAAGAGACCCTGGATTTCAAATCCATCTTTGTATTCATGAGACGATCACCTATCCAAGGTCACCAGCACTGTATGCCTCTCCCCGTAGCTCAGGGCAGCACTTGCCTCTGGGCTGAACGAACATTGATTCTCACAAGGTATCTGCCAAGTAGTAGGGAATTTAAATGGTCATGGCTTAAAATGCACCCAAATCTGTCAGTGGGAGATTTAGAGACTTTATTCCAGAGAGAAAGCAGTTTCCCTTTTTGAAAAGACATCATGATTCTAAAACAGTCTGGGTGAGAATCTATAAAGGCTTCCCTGTACATTACCCAACACACATATCTATCAGTCACAGCACAACAGCACGGATGAAAGCCTGTCTAGCTAGCTTCTGTGTTTTGATCTATAATGGGGAGGCACAAGTTCTCCTCGTTGCCAAGCTAGGAGGGTGAGAGAGAGTTATAAGATGTCAGAACAGTGAAGACAGAGAAGAGGGCTGAGAGAGAAGCTCCTTGAGGTCAGGGACTTCATTACCCTTTACTTAGGCTGCAGTAGGTGCTCTGAATGCTAAGTGATGCTGATGAGCTGCTGTATCTGGTGCTGTCGTCGAGTTTTCTTGGCAGTGATAGGCAAGTCATTTTCTTTCCTCGGGCATCAGTAATGGCCTCAATAAAGGTTGCTTTTTGGAGGAAATAGTTGAAAAATATTTAACCTAGAGCGGAGAACAGAGGGATTACATTCATATGGGGGAAGGGGTATAAATGTTACCCACTGTATGCACAGCACTGTTCTCAGCATAGAGGTTGTATAGAATTGAGTATGGCACATGATGTGAGTCCTAGGAGCTCAGGGATTAAGAGGGGGGAGATGCATAAGCATTTTAACTGAGAGTTAATGAGAAGGTTAAAGTCCCTCCTAGAGATGAAATTTCTATGAGTCTAATTTAAGTGCACATGAAAACAGAAGGGCCTGGTATAGTGACACATGCCTGTACACCCTGCACTAGGGGCTGGCACCACTATGGTGAGCCCCTTGGAGGGTGGGGCACCAGTGCCCCAGTTGGAAATAGGGCAGGTCCAAACTTCCATGGGGAATCACAATGGGATTGATTAGTGAGAGAGTGAGAGACAGTGAGACAGAGACAGAGAAACAGACAGACTAGTGAGAGAGAGAGAGCGACAAAAACAGAAACAGAGAGACAGAGACAGACACTGATACTGCTGAGTGACATGATTTGAGGTTGCTGAGGAGAAGACAGTCTCTTCTCTCCTCCCTTTCCCCCATTAACAAAAGAGCCTTACCAGAAATATAGAAAGAGAAAGATAGGAGACAGAGACAGAAAGGTAAGAGACAGAGACAGAAAGGAAGGAGACAGAGACAGAAAGGAAGGAGACAGAGACAGAAAGATAAGAGACAGAGACAGAAAGATAAGAGACAGAGACAGAAAGATAAGAGACAGAGACAGAAAGAAAGGAGACAGAGACAGAAAGATAAGAGACAGAGACAGAAAGATAGGAGACAGAGACAGAAAGGAAGGAGACAGACAGAAAGGAAGGAGACAGAGACAGAAAGGAAGGAGACAGAGACAGAAAGATAGGAGACAGAGACAGAAAGGAAGGAGACAGAGAGAGGACAAGACAGAGAGAATAAGAGACAGGGAGAAAGGAAGGATATTCACATGAGGGAATTTAAAGAAGCCTAGACAAGCCCATTTCAACTGATACAGAGTGAAATAAGCAAAACCAGGAAAACAATATAGACAATGACTGAAACAATGTAAATGAAAAACAGCATGGAGAGGCAGTGAAACTTTGAAACTGATGAGAAACCGTGTTTAGTACTTTGGGATGTTCTTAAATTCCAGTCCTGTTAAAGTTGGCCCCAGATAATAGATGACAAAGTGCATTTCCTGATAAGTGAGGGACTATGCTTGTAGAATGTTACTTACTTTATCCAACACCTTCCTTGCGCTGGTTGTTTTTGCTTCATTTTCATGTTCAGTGTGTTCAAGGAGTTGTGTGTCTGTGTGCATGTGTGGGGAAGGGGAGATGCATCAAGAAATGATTTTGAAATAAAGACAAAAGTCATCAATATAACTATTTTGAAATTCAATTTTATTTTATTTTCAGGTCCACCTTCTTTCCCTCCAACCTCACACACCCTCACCCATTGAGAAAGCAAGAAAAACAAAACCAATTACAAATATGCATAGTCAATCAAATCAAATCAAGTCAAATTCCCTTATTCACCATGTCTTTAAAAAACGTTCCAGTTGGAAACAGTGCAGGTTAAAGCTCCAATGGGGAATCACAGTGGGACTTTGGTTTGGCTTTTGTTTTTTATGTTTTATTTTTTCAAATTACACATAAAAATAATTAAATTTTAAATTTTAATTTAGTTAAAATTAAAATTTTTTTGAGTTTCAAATTCTCTCCCTCCTCCCACCTCCCCTTTCCCAGAGAAGGCAAACAATTTGATATAGGTTATGCATGTGCAGTCATGCAAAATATATTGCCATGTTAGCCATGCCACAAAAGAAAACACAGATCAATCCTCCCCCCCCACCCCAACAAAGAAAAAGAAAGAAAGTTTAAAAAGTATGCTTCAATCTATATTCAGACTCCATTAGTTCTTTCTCTTGAAGCGGATAGCATTTTTCGTCATAAGTCCTTCAGAATTGTACTGAATCATTGTATTGAAAATAGCTAAATGATTCACAGTTGATCATCATACAATATTGCTGTTACTGTACACAATGTTCTCCTGGTTCTGCTAACTTCACTTTACATCAGTTCAAATAAGTCTTTCCACGTTTTTTCTGAAATCCTCCAGTCTATCATTTCATATAGCGTAATAGTATTACATCATAATCATATACTACAATTTGTTCCACCATCGCCCAATTGATGGGCATCCCCTCAATTTCCAATTCATTATCACCACAAAAAGATCTGTCATAAATATTTTTGTGCATATAGGTCCTTTTCTTTTTTATCTGATTTCTTTGGGTCAAAGAGTATGCACGTTTTAGAGCCCTTTGGGCATAATTCCATATTGCTCTCCAGAATGGTTGAATCTATTCACAATATCAACAATGCATTAGTATCCTCATTTTTCCACCTCCCCTCCGACATTTGTCATTTCCCTTTTCTGTCATATTTAGCTATGAGACTTTGATCAAATTGCTTGCTCTTTCTATGCCTTAGCTTCCTGATATATAAAACAAAAAAGTTGGGCAAGTAATAACTTACACTTAAATAGTGAACAAAGGCATGGAGAAATGAGAACATAGTGTAGTCATATTCTAGGAGTAGGCAGTGATATAGTTTGGCTAGAATGAACAAAAGTACCTGTGGATAGGAGTAATATAGGTTGTTTTGGGGGGTGGTTTTTTTTGAGGCAATTGGAGTTAAGTGACTTCCCCAGGGTCACACAACTAGTAAATGTCTGAGGCCAGATTTAAACTCGAATCCTCCCTTCTCCAGGGCCAGTGCTCTATCCACTATGCCACCTAGCTGTCCAAGATAAGTTTTTAAAATTTGACAGGGTGCTAGATTGTAGAGGGACTTACATGCCAGGCAGAAAAGTATGAGTTTTTTCTGGCAGCAATAGAAATTATTAAATAATAACTTGCCTTTGGATACATGTAGAGGGGGAGTGGAATTGATCAGGACATCCCTGATCAACTGATTTCCCACCAACTCTGCTGATGAATTTGATGGTCATTTCTTAGTCCTCCTCCTTCTTTACCTCTCTGATGCCTTTGACATTTTGGACCACCTCTTGGATGCTCTCTTCTCTCTAGGTTTTCATGACCCTGTTCCCTTATGGTCCTCTATTTATCTGACTGCTCCTTCTCAGTCACCTTTGCTGACTCATTATCTCTGTCACATCACTTAGCTGTGAGTGTTCCTCAAGGCTCTACCTGAATCCTTTTCTCTCCTCTATTTACACTCTTCGTGAACTCACACACTTCCAGTAATTATCATCTCTCTGCAGATGACTCATAGAAACATGTCTGTCTGCCTGCCTGTCTGTCTCTCTCTCCCCTGAGCTTATTTTGCACATCACCAACTTCCTATTGGACGTTTCAAACTGAATGTCTCAGAGACATCTCAAACTCAACATATCCAAAACAAAACTCATTATATTTTCCTCCAAAACCAACCCCTCCTCCAAATTTCACCATTTTTCCAACCTCCGACTTTCAAAATTTTGGCATTATCTTTGCCTTCACACTCTTCCTCATTCTGTGTAGTAAATTGTCAAATCTTTTCATCTGACTTTTCATCTGCTCTCTCATCTGACCCCTTCTTTCTGCTGATCCAAGTCAACACCATAGACTCTCACGACCCAATACTGTTGCAATGGCCTCTCAACTGGTCTCTCTACTTCATCTCCTTCTACTCAAATCCATCATCTACATAGCTTCCAAATTGATTTTGACCGATTCAACCTTGTCACTCCCTTTTAAATAAACACTCGTGGTTCCCTCTTGACTCTAGGATAAAACATAAATTCACCTGTTTGGATTTTAAAGTCAGGGAGAAACAGAGATTTCTGAGGACCTGAGAAAAAGAAATCTTTCTCTGGTTCAAAGGTATTCACTGATATCCAAAGTGTATTGCTTCCTAATAGCTAATTTAAATAGCACTGTTTTCAAGACTTTGAATTTTATTGCTAGGAAATTCTGTATCAAAGAAATGTTTGGGGATGGTGGAAATATTGTATATCAACCATACGGGTCATATCATATGGTACATGAATATGCATTTCTTAACCTAAATGAGAGGTGGGTTACTATTTATGAGAAGGCCCTTATTTCTGCTATTAAGAGCCAGAAGTCAGAGGCCAGGTCAAGCATCAGTAACCAAAGAAGCTAAGAGCAGGAGACAGTTCAAAGAAGCTTATGAGAGAAGTTTCTTAGAGGAACTTGGACATCGAAAGCCACTGGAACTCTGAAGCTGACACAGGTTGAGATTAGCTGACCAGAAACTCTGCTCTTGATGCAGTTAATTGATCAGAAGGGAGGAAAGCTTCCCTCTATCGATCACTAAATAAACATTTATTAAGGGCCTACTATGTTCTAGGGACTGAACTAAGTTCAAAAGGGAAAACCCCTTAAAGCCTATAAAGAAACAGATCCTCAAAGCTTTATAGAACCAAGATTAAAGGGAACTGCTTTTCACTGAAAGAATGTCATTCTACCTTAATTCCTTAACCAAGAAAGCTAACATGGGAAGGTCTGCAGACCCCAGTCTTAAAGCTGCTATTGTCTAACGGAACTTAACACTATAGTATCAGTAGCCCAAGAGTAACCCTATCCCCTCAAATTGTTTATTCCCTCAGGATGCCTTTAAAGGAAGCTGCTGAAGAGCAAATGACTCATGATACAGACTGTTCCCTAAGGAGAACATAGATGACCAGGCCTGTTGTCCAGAGGTAAGAGTTACTCCAGGCATATGCGTTTCCCTATTCATAAGTTTTACTGTTAGCATTCTCTAAGTATTTTCTAATTCTTTTCTTAGCTATGTTAATTGGTGGGAGAATGTAATCAAGATTTATAGGTAAACTGTTGTTATTATTTTATTTCCACTTTTGTTTTCTATTGAGTAAATGTTATATTTTCATTATTCTTGCTTTAACTTTCTTAGTCATTAAATAATATATAATGATTTTGGAGGTAAGAGAGGAAAGACGAGAAGAAGAAAAGGAAGGAAAGGAAAATATTTTTTAAAGAGTTAATGGGATTATTATGACTGATTTATATAATTGGGAAGCACACTAGTGGGGACTTAGGAGCCAGAATAATGAGCAAATTTACCCTATACTAGGGGCTAGGGTCACCCCTAGGACCTGGAGAATAAATTGTAGCTGTATAATTGCCTATGGGTTCTCTACTCTCTGGGAAGATCCTCCAGGTCTACTATCTGTGTGCAGATTTTGGTGAATGGGCCAGATCAGAGAATAATAAAGTTCTCATTAAATGCTAAACAGCATTTTGATAGACTCACAAAGAAAAGTTATCCTTTAAACCAAAGCCCAGGGGCCCCAGCGTCTTCTCATCCAGACCAGATCTGAGGCTGGGTGCTAGGGTAATTGCATCTTTAGCTCATTATTGCCCTCAGCTAGAATTCACTTGGGAAATCTCCAAATTTAGCATATATAGAGCTTATGCCTACATCCCCAGATCCTCTACAAACACTAAAAAAAAAGGCATATCACATATAGGATAGTCTTTATTTCATCCTGTTGAAAAATGTAGAAGATTCAAAGGATTTTCAGGAGCTGTAAGCATACAGAAATCACATAAAGCACCCATAGTAACCCATCAATGTTCAACACAATTCTCTTCTCCCTATGGTGGGTCCTACTTTTCTACAAGGATCTCAAAATCCTTCTGACTCAGATTTACCCCATGGTTTGGACTCTTCTTGGAAGGAAACTACATTTGAGGGTGAAATAGTAATGAAATTTTAAGATCCGTTTGTATTGCTAACAGATACTTAGCACCTAGTTTCAAATTAAGCCTCTATAAAGAAACAGGAGGTATGAACTCTGTTGCTGATGTAACAGGAAGGGACTGAACAGGGAGGAGCATATAAGGGAGAACACAACTTGGACAGAATTTCTTGGGGTTAGCATTGTGGAGGCAGAGCAGCTGCTGCCAGGGAAGCGGGGGGGAGGGAGAGAGAGAAAATTTTTCTCAGTGCGTATCTGGAAGCTGGGTTGCTATTGCTGGATTGAACTGAGAATGGAGAAGAACTGAGAAGAGACCTGACAACTGACACAGAACTTGGACTTGTGGTGGCAAGACTTCCAAGGGCCAAATGGAGATGCCAAAGACTGAAGAAGCATGACTGTGATGCCGGTACTTTGTACAAATATTATTGTGACTTTGTTAATGTGAATGAATGTTATTGTGGCTTTGTTAAGCCTTATCTTCCCAGGAACAGAGACTGTGAGAGATCTTAGGTGAACTGGACACTGTGAGTTTCAATATGGAACGAGAACTGCACTGAGAGCTGGACAAGGGCTGTGAACTGTCTACCTTTGAACTCAGATGGCAGTTGGTTAGATTTGGGTGGGAACTGGGACTATGGAAGAGGAATCATGGAAGCTGAAAGCCTGCCCGAGTCAAAAATGAAAAGACCTTTCTGTGGGTACTGAGTAGTGACTGATGAAATTGTAGTTTAATTGTGTCCCATGGATGGAGGGCTTTGACTTTTGTACTTTGTGTCCCTTAAGAAGCCTCCTTAAGGATGATTGAATGATTGAGTTACTAAATGATTGTACTTTGGTGAAAACTATGTGACCACTTTGGTGATAACTATGTGGCCATTTTAGTGATAAGTTGTTGAGTTGTGACATTGTGAATGCTGTACCTTGATTTTCTGTGAATGTTTTGCTCTGATTTGCTATTGAATAAATAGAGAGTTTGCTATACTATGTAATCAGAACTTTGAAAGCTGCTCATGCTTGGCTTTACAGAGGGTCGCCAATGAGGCAATATCCTGACATTCTTGCAGGGTCTAATAGTGTCTCATTCAGACTCTTAGTGCCACCCTGGGATTTGTTGTTGTTTGTCCTTCATTTTTTATGAGTACCAGTGATGTCATAGTGTGATGTCTTGACTTGCGTGTAAATTGGATTTAAGTGAGGCAGAGTTGTCTAGTCATCAGCCTCACTCTCTCTTCCTGAGTCATTAAAGTCCAGTGGCAAGACAAAAGTCAAGTGGACTGGTGATGGTCCAGGGTATGCGTGACCTTGCTGCCTTCAATTTCTGACCGAACCCTTGGCACCTCACAGCACTTGCTTCAACCACCTTCATGATTGTTGGAACATATTGTTCTCATCTGATCATTCTGCTGGGGGAAGTCTTCACACGCTTGGAGTAGACACCCCTCTAACTCATTAACAGGTTTAAGGCCCATCAGTTACCCTTAAGTGGGGTGGGAGGTGTCCTACTGCTTCTTGGAGCTACAGGTGAGAGTTGAGTGTCAGGTAGACATCAAAGGTAGATGAGCAACTCTGAAAAGGGCTCAGCAAGCCCTCACAACAGAGATGCTATTCTCCTTGAACACTCTGTACACACCCTTGGGTTTAGACTCCCCTTGGAAGGTAAATACACTTTGGTGTTGCTGTACAGTAAACTCCCTTCCCATGGGACTTGAATTATTCAAATAACTCATGGTAAAAGAAGGGTATAGCAAGATTAAGACCATTTATTCTCTTGTGTTATGGCTTTAAAGAGTCCTTACCGATGCTCCAGGTGTGGTTGATAAGATGAGGACGCACAAATGTTCCTTTTCTCTTTTAAGAGACATGAGACTGGGGCGGCTAGGTGGCACAGTGGGGGCGGCTAGGTGGTGCAGTGAATAGAGCACCAGCCCTGGAGTCAGGAGTACTTGAGTTCAAATCCGGCCTCAGACACGTGACACAAAAAACTAGCCGTGTGATCTTGGGCAAGTCACTTAACCCCAACTGCCCTCCAAAAAGCCAAAAAAAAAAAAAAAAGAGGCATGTGACTCAGCAACATCTCCCTCTCTCTCTCTCTCTTTCTCTCTCTCTCTCTCTCTCTCTCTCTCTCTCTCTCTCTCTCTCTCAGATCAGGTTGAACCGTCCAGCTTGGAGTTTCTCAAAGGGTAGCACCCAAGGCTAGAAGTTCCCAGGATTGTATTCTAACATCACACTAAGAAACCTCTCCTCTTCTCACTAGCGAGCAAGAGTTTAGGAATAACATTCTCCATGAACTCTTCTTGGCTGTATGGACAGGCACATATAGCTCCAATGTGTTTCTGTCCCAAGGAAGTCATTAATAGCTCCTGGCCTGGGGAGAAAGGAGGAAAGATACCCCCTCCCTTACCCTTTGCTCTACTCTGAAAGGTACAAGGGAAAGGTGGAGAAAAGAGCCAAGTAAGACCATTTAGCTTATTTTATGAGCCAGCATAGAGAAGTAATTTCTCTGACAGAGCCCTCCCTCCCAAGGGTCTTAGCCAACCAAAACTTCAACTTGTAGGATCATTTCTTTTAAGTCCATGATCCTATGGTCTTAGAGGCATCTCTTTTCTTTTTTTCTCTTAATAAGGGACCAATGGATATATTTATCTATACTGTATCAGAAGAGAGACACGGATTATCAAAGGTTCCTAACAAAGGCTTTGCTCAAACTAAACTCATCAAATTGATCAGGAAATTCCTGCAATCAACTTCTTTTTATCGTTAAACAATATATTTTAAATAGCATTTTAAAATGATCTATTTTAGAATGCCATATTTTAAAAAGTTTATTAGGAGAGGGAGATAAGTAGGAATTATTCTACTGAAAGATTTTATGATTTCTACAGAAATAGCTTGTTGCTTTGTTATAATAAAGTTCAATCCGGTATCTTTTCATTTATACTAAAACTATGCAAATAGGAATACTCATGTAAGAATTTAAGCCAGATAGGAGAGAAAGAAAGTTTCATTGACTTTATTGTTACTATCACTACACTTCCATAAAAATAAATGTGGAGTTAAAAATATCTTTGAAGTTACTAAATTTGTGTATAAAAACTCAAAAACCAAGTTATTTATATTCTCCACTATCAGTGTGATTGCATTGTCAAGAAATGCTAGAAGTAAGTACCCTTTGAAGTTCATTTTGATGGAATTACCCCTGTGACTTTTAACTGATATTAATAAATGAAGAATTAAATCCAACAATCTTTTGCTAGGACTATTTAATTGGAAAGTCTTCCAATGTTACTAGGCACTTACTTTTTCCACTGTGATCTCCCTTCTGCTCCCCCATTCTGTGCCTTTCTTCATATTTTATTGACATATCTTTGCTTTCTATTATCTTCATTTATGATTATGCCCCCCTCCTCTTTCCAACAAGCTATTCCCCATAACAGAATAAAAAAGAAAGGGGAGAAGAGCCAACATATCAACTGTGTTAAATAGTGTAAGCAGTATTCCACACTCATGGGCCCCTCTCATCTGTTCATAAAAGGAAGAGAGTTGTGTTTTCTTAAGTTTTCTCCAAATCCAAGCTTAGTATAACTACACAAAATTTAGCTTTTTTGAAATGTTTTTTGTTTACGTGGTTGTACTTATTTTGTCAATTGGTTGTTTTTCTGGTTCTGCTTACTTTACTCTGCATTAATTCATCTAAGTCTTCTAACACATATCTGAATTCTTCATATTCATTATTTTTTACAGTGCAATGATATTCAATTACACTTTTATACAAGAATATAGGCTGGTTTAATCTAGTATGCAAAGATGATTATTAAATTTTCATTGTGACTATTTACACCTCAGAAATGGTCAAATGACGCAAATTAGGGTTTGATTGATTGCCTTATTGATTGTCACTCTAGACTTAATAAAGTGGCGGCAGCCAGGGGGTGGATAGAGGACTGCATCTGGAGTCAGGACCAACTCAGTTCAATTTCAGGCTCAGAGACTTACCAGCTGTGACTTTTGGCAAGTCCCATAACCCAATTTGCCTCAGGTTCCTCATCTGCAAGATGAGAAGGAAATGGCAGACGACTCTGGTATCTTTGCCAAGAAAACCCCAAGTGGCATCATGAAGAGTTGGACAGAACCAAAAAGACTTAACAACAGTTATTTAGAGTTGGCAGTGACTTTAGAGGTCATCTAGTCCATGCCCCTACTTTACTTTCTTAATTACCGTCCATGATGTTAAATGTAGCCATTTAATGCATATTGGTTTTTTAATAATAGTTATGGAGCCAAAGAGGATATCTCAGAGTTGCAAAGGTTCTCAGCAGCTATTTAGTCCAGCCTACAACTGAAAAAAAAATCCCCTCTACATCATCTGTGACAAGAAGACATCCACAGCCTTTATTTGAACACTTCTAATGAATATAAATTTACTACTATACTTCCAAGGGAAGTACATTTGTCTTTTAACTAGCCCTAATTATGGAGAAGTATTTTATTACATCAAGGTCCTATACAGGTAGGATGAAGTTCAATGGGGAAAAAAATTCAAGTTGGTACTATTGAACACAAAAAGTCAATAGGACAAATGTTATGGGTACAAGTAGAATATAAGCTCCCTGAGGACAGGAACTAGACATATTGTTTTGTTTTGTGGAGGGCAGTTGGGGTTAAGTGACTTGTCCAAGGTCACATGGCTAGTTTTTGTGTTAAGTGTGTGAGGTTGGATATGTACTCAGGTTCTCCTGACTCCAGGGCTGGTGCTCTATTCACTGCGCCACCTAGCCGCCCCGACATATTGTTTTTTGTCCCTCTTTTCTCAGATGCTGGCACAATGTCTTGAACAAAGAAGACATTTAGCCAATATTATTTTTTAAAGTTTTATTTACACTTATGAAAAACATTGCTGCCATTTTCTGGTACCCTCCACGCACGATTAAAACCTCTCTTGTAACAAAGTATAGTCAAGCAAAACAAATTGAGGCACTGATGATATCTAAAAAACATAAGTATTATTCTATACCAGTACTATATAACTTTTCTAACTAGAGACTGATGGCCATCATTAATAAATCATGTGCCTTAAGAGAGAAGCAGAATTCAGAGAAAGATCCAGAAAGACCAGAGTTTAAATGGAGACTGAAGCAATGCATGCTATCATTCTTTTCGATGTTCGGTTTTTGTTTCTCTTTTCTCATTGTTCACTCCACTGGCTACAACATCCGTACAACGAGTCTATTGTACAATGTGAAAGAGTTTGCAGATCCTATACATGATTGTATGCCACCATGGCGGGGTGGGGGGTGGTGAGGAAGGGGAGAAAAATCTGAAACTCAGGTGATTCTGGAACTGAATCTAACTGAATCTTGTAAACTAAAAGTAAACAAACAAGTCAATTAAAAAAAAGAAGCAGAGTAAAAGGTGGTAGTGGGCATCTAGGTGGTACAGTGAATAGAACTCTGGACCTAGAGTCAAATCCAGCCTCAGATCTTTACTAGCTGTGTGACCTTGAACAAGTCGCTTAACTTCTGTCTCTTTCACCTTCTCCATTCACAAAATGGGGATAATAGTAGCTCCTACTGTCTGGGGTTGTTTCGAGAATCAAATGAGATAATAATTGTAAATCACTTAGCACAGTGGTTTGCATATAGTAAGTACCATATAAATGTTGGCTATCACTGTTAGTAATAGTAATATATGGTAGATGGAACCATGGTCAAAGCCAGGAAGCCCATAGTTCAGGGGTCACCTTTGATGTATGCTGACTGTAATTTATTGCTCCAGGCAATACAGCAAGACTGTAACTTGCAGAAAAGTTGCACAAGCGCCTACTTGCAATGGAGTTTTCTCACCTGAGAGTTTCCAGTAGCAATGGAATCATCCATGCAATCCCATCCATTGGTTAAGAAGTACCCTAATAGAAAAAACCAGCAAATAAATAACCAGGGGATTTAGGTATGTCATGAAAATGAGGGACGACAGGTAAACAGCCCAAATCCTACAGTTGTACCTGCAAAATATTAAAGGGCCAAGGAAGACCTCCAGCATCTTGGACCATCTTTCCATGAAGGATCTGTGGGAGAACATGGTGAGGATTACACAATAAGGAGGACATTATGGTTCAGGCAGGCATTTGGAGGGAGGGTACATTCTGGTGAACTAATGGGTAAAACCTTTGAATCATGGGGATTTCTCAGATCTTCCTCTTCCACAAAGCCTTTCTTAATCCTACCATCTCCCTCACTCCACTAACCAGAAGTGATGAGGTTTAAAGTTATAGAATGGTAGAGCTGGAAGGGGTGTTAGAGATCATCTAATCTGACCTCCTTGTTTGATAAATGAGGAAATTTACAGCCCAGAAAGTTCAAGGGAATTGCCTAAAGTCACATGGATGGGTGTTGGAGTCAGGAACCAAACCTGATCTTGAGGGACTCCCAAGTCCATCAGTGTGCTTTCCTCTATGTCTTGCTCCTTCCTAAGGACCCTCTGCATTTCATTGCCTCTCCTATGGCACTTGTCATTTTTAACTTTTTATTACCATTATTTATCTATTTACCTGGAGAGACATCCTGGCAGAGTGGACCAGTGCTGGGTTTAGATCCCAACTTTAGACCTGTACAAGCAAGTCAGTCACTCAGCCTCTCTGATGAGTGGGTAGAGAGAATCCTCACTTCAGTGAAGCCACAGGCCCTTGATGTGGTGAAGTTCATGTGGATTTATCCTACCACTACTAATCTATATCTTCCTGATTTTTATATTGTCCATACCAGCCAGCTCATAGCACATAGTAGGCACTCACTAAGAGTTAATTAAATGAGTAGAGTTGGGCTTTAAAAATTATAATATGTGAATTTCCATATATAAATGTCTACTTTCCCTTTATTATTTGGGTAGGGATCAGAGAGACATTGAGGACACGTGAAGGCCCATATTTCACCTGTACAATGAATTGTGACAGGTATTACCAAGACATGGATCTGAGGGTTTTTGATGATAATTCAGTTTCAAAAATCTTCATTTCTATTTTATGTGGGTAGCAGAGACATTGTCCTGGGAATAATAGATCAAGAGCCAAATGTTACATTTTGAACATGATAAGTTGGTTGCTCTCTTCCATGCCTCTTCCAAAATATTGAAAGATTGGAGGAGCCCAAAATAACCTTACAAAGAGGTTGTTCAATAGGATCACAGTGTCACAGATTTATAGTAAAAAGGGCATTGGTTTCCTGGTAAATGTTTAACAATGATCTCATTTGAGAGAGAAAAAAGTACCCATAACATACTCATAAATTTAATTTGCATTATTAACATTTTCTCCATCAAGTCTAGACAATCAATAAATCAAGCCCTGATTTGGGGCTTTTGCTGATTGAGGTATAAATGCTCCCATTAAAATTTAACAATTGCTTCACTCGAGTCGAGGTCCAGCTGGCTTCAGCATCCCTCTGAGAAAGGACTTCAGAAAGGTCCTTTTGTCCACCACCTTATTGTACAGATAGGATAGTTAAGGCCCAGAGAATTTAAGTGGCTTTCCCCAGATTACAAGACAGTAATTGCCATTCTCAGGATTCAGACTGTCTTAGAAGCTCTAGAGCTAAGAATGAGTCTAAAGGAGAATCTCAAAGGCCATTGCATTCATCCCCCAAAATTGACAAATGGGAACTGAGGCCCAAGGAGATTGGACCTGCCTAAGTGAAAGCTGGGATTTAAGTCTGGTTTCTCCTATCCCAAATATAGCATTCTCTCCTCCAGCACCGTGCTGTCTCAGTCAACTCTGATGTCTGTTGAGATGGGCAACCATGCTTACTGATTTTGGGTAGCATGTTCTGAGATTCTCTGCAGAAAAATACCATGGGACGGGGTAAGAGCATTGGATTTGGAGATAGAGGAGCCTGACTTCACAAATCACAAGTTTTTTTTTTGCATCACTTGGCCTCTATTTCCTTGTTTGCAAAACAAAGTGGAATGGGCTAAATGGCCTTTGTGGTCTTTTCCAGTTTTAAAGCTATAACCCGAGAACTATTATTTCAACTGTTAATTAGCTGTTATGATATCATCTATTATCGATTCTCTTGTGATTCAATTACTAGTTAGACATCTTTGGGAAACTGCTATGAATAGTGGATGGAAAGCCAAGGAACCAGAAAGAGCCGGGCTCTTTGTTTCACCATGGACAAGTTACTTAATCTCTCCGTGTCTTGGGCGACTCTCCAAAATTATAACTGGCAGGGAAAGTGCTGATCCTTATTGGTACAGGGAATTTCATCAACTAGCAGTTCCCTTGACCAATGAAGTCACACTTCTAGTCCCCATGCTGTACGCCTGGATGGGTCTATGTCCTGTATTCCATCCCATGCGAACGTTGCAATGCCTCTCGCTGACAGAAAGAATGAAAGTTTAGGGAGAAGATGGGATCTGACCACAATTTTGACACTCGTGGCATAAGAGATGTTTGGATGGACTGGTGTGGAGAGCCCTGAACTATGAACTAGGAGACTTAAGGGTCTAACCCTAACTCTGCCCCTGTTTCAATATATATGACCTTTGACAAATTGCTTGGGCAAATTGCTGGGCTTCTTTAGCCACTTCTTTAAAATAATAGTAATAATAATGATATCTGGAATTTATGCAGCACCTACTATGTGCCAGGTATTGTGCTAAGGGCTTTACAAATATCTCATTTGCTCCTCATAACAACCCTAGGCTGGGTTGTTATCCAAAGTCACACAGCTCGTTAAGCATCTGAGGCTGCATTTGAACTCAGGTCTTCCTGCCTCCAGGCCCAACACTCTATCCACCCCACCACAGAATTAGGGGGTTGGAATTAGGTGATCTCTAAATTCCCTTCTAGCATTCTGTGTTTGGCATTGCTCTGACATGGAGAAAATCCTATTGGCTTCTGGGAACTCCGGGGCTCTTCCTCATTGGAACTTAAAAGGATACTAGCACCCTCAGCCCCATTGAGAAGAAATTCTTTGTTTAAGCTCAGGCCTGTTTAGACAAGCTGAGCTTAGACAATGCCTTTTAAATCAAGTCCTATTTCACACTATTTTCTGATTAGATCTCCTCACCATTGCCCTGCCATATAGTCTTCCAGGCCTTTGTGCCTCAGGTCTCTATTTTTGCATTTCATGCTCCCTTGTCTCATGAATTAACTCTTCTGCTCTATAGAGGAAATGGTGTGATGCAGTGGAAAGAATGCCTGCTCTGGCCTCAGGTGGCCTAGATTCACATCCTGCCTCTCATAACTGCTGTCACCTTGGACAAGTCACAACCTATCTATCAAAGCTGTATGAGACAGCTCCTCCTCAGCAATCCACCTCTTCTTTCTGGTCCCTCATTATCCTACCATTTCAGACTTTTCCTGGCATTTCTGCCACTGGAACCACACCAGTGGTTTCTCACTAGTTTGGAATTCACTGTGTGCTAGAAACCTCCTCATCTTAGGAAATCACTTCAGCCTTGGGATTCATACCTGGGCAGTACCTTTTGTTCCATGGCCCTTCCCTCTAATTGGATGGCTCCTCCCAGAACCTCTGTTTAAGGAGGGTGCTTGGATCAATCTTCTCTTCATTT
>CM053599.1:193092453-193116905 GCA_028646575.1 Pseudocheirus occidentalis
AGATTGTGGGAGGGGCCTTACAGTGGGATCAATGTTCTGGGCTGGGGGGTAGGGGCAAAAAGGGGAGAAAATTTGTAACTCAAAACCTTGTGGAAATGAATGATGTAGCCAAGAAAATAAATTAAAATTTTAAAAAATCCTCAATAAAAAAATAATTGAACAAATAAAATGTAAATTTAAAAATAAAAATAAAATACTATTGTTCTGAGCTCCAATCCAGTATGTTTTCCATAATATCAATCACCTAGTAAATACTGCCTTAATGTTACCTAAACTGCCTTAATATTATATTAAATATAATATAATATATAATTTTATAAGCATAATATAATAAAATACTGCCTTAATATTATCTAAACAGTGACATCTTGTCACTTTCCATAGTTCTTTCTCTGGGTGTGGATAGCATTTTCCATCATGAGTCTTTTGGAATTGTCTTTGATTAAAAAGAGCTAAGTCTATCAAAGATGGTCATCACATAGTGTTGCTGTTTCTGTGTACAATGTTCTCCTGGTTCTGCTTGCTTCATTCACCATCAGTTCATATCCGTCTTTCCAGGTTTTTCTGAAATCTGCTTGCTCATCATTTCTTATGAAACAACAGTATTCTATTATATTCACATACCACAACTTGTTGTTCCCCTATTGATGGGCATCCCTTTGTTTCCAGTTCTTGGCCACCACAAAAAGAACTGTTATAATTACTTTTTGCATACTTTTTCACTTTTTAATGATCTCTTTGGGATACAGACCTAGTAATGGTATTGCTAGATCAAAGGAAGTGCAGTTTTTTTAGCCCTTTTGGCATAGCTCCAAATTGCTCTACAGATTGGTTAGATCAGTTCACTACTCCACCAACAAACATCACAACTTTTAAAAAGGGATATTTCCAGGAAGATATAGCAAGAACACTCTCCCCTCTCCCACCTAGGTGCATGGGGGGAGTGGGCTCAAACTTGAAATGGCTTTAATAAACGTTCCTTTTAATAAGTTCATTTCCAAGTGTGGCATAACTGATCTCTGAATCACTTTCTTTCTTGCACAGCTGCCCAGATGACTTGCTATTGGCTGGGTCACATGGGTCTCAGGTCACCCATGGCTTCCTTGGCTGCTGTGGCAAAAACAGTCTTTGAGATGGACTGCCACTGCTGGACTGCTGATGGTGATTCTTAATTTTCATAGCTTCCAAGGTTGTAGCCTGGTCTGTTCCATCTCTGGATACTCATGCACCTAAGATCAGAGAAGAAAAAATAGAAGAAATATAAAAACAAGGGCATCATATGTTCATAGCTATGTATCAGGCTAGGTGAGGAGATAAGGCAGCTGACGCTGTTGCCCATCCCCACACCTGGAGGCTTATAGCAGTTCTTCCTCATTCAAAAACTGCCAAGAAAAAGAGAACTCAAGTTTTTCCACTGGAGTCTTTCATACACACACTTAGTTCCATTCCCATGGCCAGTGGAAAGGTTTTTCTTTCATCATTATATGGTAATCACACAAGAAATAGAGAGAGCCTGTGCATGCTCTAAAGTGGAAGGAAGAGCCTTCCATTGCATTTCCAGAAGCAGAAATTCCAGGCATCCACACGGGTTGCCACCTGGCAAAGCTCATTATTCATACCTGAAAGACCAGGCTCCTATTGAACAGGCCCCCCATTATACTTTCAATGGAAAGACAAAAGTATAATATAAGCAATGACTTACCAAGCTGTCTTAAATGACTGGCTCCAAACTTCTCTTTGTGACCCAAATTAGAGTTATTGAGAGGCTTTATGGAATGGAACAGGGTCAAGTCAGTGCAAGAATGTGACCCAGCAGAAGAGGAGCAGCAGCAGGAGCAATGTAGGCTTTCTTGAAACAAACAAAAGAGTGTCTGGACCTAGGTTGAGTCAGAAGCTGCCAAAGCCAGTACCCAGGAACTAAAAGGCACACACACGTAGAACTTACTTTTTTTTAGTAACTTATTTTCCCCCGCTACATGCAAAAACAATTTTTTTTACATTTCATTTATAAAACTTTGAGTTCCAAATTCTCTTCCTTCCTCTCTCTCTACCCTACCTCATTGAGAAGGTAAACAATTCAATATAGGTTATATACATGTAGTTGTGCAAACCCTTCCATAACAAACAAAAAAAACCTCAAGAAAAATAAAGACAGGGGCAGGTAGGTGATACAGTGAATAGAGCACTGGCTCTGGAGTCAGGAGGACCTCAGTTCAAATCTGGCCTCAGACACTTAACATAAAAAAAAACCTAGCCATGTGACCTTGGGCAAGTCACTTAACCCCAAATACCCTCCAAAAAAGCAAATAAATAAATAAATAAATAGAAAAGTATGCTTCAATCTTCATTCAAATATCATCAGTTCTTTCTCTGGGTTTGGATAGCATTTTTTATCATAAGTCCTTATAATGCCAAGCACAAGCAACTTCCAGGTTCTGATTACCAGCATAGTAACTCTCTATTTATTCAGTGACAAATTAAGGCAAAACATTTACAGAAAAGAGAAAATCAAAATACAGGGTAACTCAGTCATTTAGTAAGTTCTTAGTTCATTCACAAAACATAAAAGTCAAAGTACTCCACCCCTGGATAGTCTCAAATGGAGATTAATTTCCAATCATAAACAAAGTACATTCATTTGGTCAGTCACAGAGCACAAAGGCCATCCATCCCTAAGGCACAACTAGACTACAATATTATCACAGCCTTCAGTACCCAAGGAGAGGTCTTTTCTTCATCTTGACCCAAGGCAAGTTCTCAGCAGTTTCTGTTCCTGGGAAGGCAAAGTGTAACAAAGACAACACAACATCTATGCACATTGCCAGCATCCTCTTTAATTCACCTTCTGCCTGTGAAATCAATCTAGGTCCAACAAGGTCTGAGGCCTCTATCAACAAAATAACATCAAAACAGACAGACAAAATACTGGCACCACAGTCATGCCTCCTCAGTTCTTGGCAGCTCTGAGTGGCTATTCTCAAAAGTCCTGGTCAGTTCCAACTGGCCCTCAGCAGTCTGTGGCTCTGTGGCTCTCTCTCTCTCTCTCTCTCTCTCTCTCTCTCTCTCTCTCTCTCTCTCTCTGCAACTCTGGCACCCAGCAGTTCTCTCTCTTTCTCTGGCTTCCAAAAGTTCTGGCCTCTCTCTGCTTGGGCCTCTCTCTAACCACAGCACCAGTTCCTCCCAGTTCAGCCCCCTCTTTTCATGACAACAAGTCCATCCCATAAGCGGGATTCACAAGCTTTGGGTTTTAACACTGTAATGTCATGCACACACAGCCTTCCAGAAGAATGCTACTATGAACAGCTTTTAAGGTTCTGATAACACAGTATAGTGAACACTCTATTCCACAACAAATCAAAACAGAACATTCTCAGAAAATCACAATATAATGTTCACAACAGCTTATCATTAAAATGGCCACATAGTTTTCACCAAAGTGGTCACAATATTTAGAACAAAGAACAAAAGAACAATCATCTAGTATCCCTAAGGAGGTTTGCCTCCTTACTCAGTCATTTAGTCATCTCAAAATACAATAGTCAGTCTTCCACTCATGGGGCAACTAAGTTAACTTAATTAGTCTTATCTAGCAATCAGTTACTAAGTATCATTAATCACTAAATACAATCATTAGAAAATATACAAACCTTCCACCAGTTAACTCAATCAGTCACTTATTCAGATTCACAATTACTAAATATTATTAATCACTCAGTATAATCACTGGAAAATACAGAAATCCTCCACCCCTAAGTCTCTAGTAAACTTCAATTTCATCAGAGCATTTAATACCCAAGGAGAGATCTTTTCTTCATCTTGACCCAAGGCAAGTTCTCAGCAATCTCTGTTCCTGGGGAGACAGTTTAACAAAGTCACAATATTCATTGCCAGTATCCTCATCAATTCACTCTCTGCCTGCAGAACAGTCTCAGGACCCCTGAAAACATCAGCAAGACCCTCTTCCAGAATTTCTGTAAACACACAACAAGAAAATCCTTCTTCAGGGCTTCTGAGCCAACAGCAAGGTTCCAGGACTTCTGCAACAACAGTACTGTCCTTCACCAGCAGATGAGTCTGGCAAAACAACACCAAAACAGACAGGCAGAATACTGGCACCACAGCCATGCTTCTTCAGTCCTCCAGCAGTTTGGCTGACTCTAGAACCCAGAAGAAATTTTCAGCTGGCTCCTGGAATCAAAATCACTCCTCCCAGGTTTTCAAAATCAAAATCATTTTCTCCAGTCTAGGTGGGACTTTCCTCCTCAGTCTTCCAGAGACAACAACCTTAGCCCTCCAGGCAGCAACAACCTCAGCCTTCGCCAGATTCTGGTCTCAAGAAAAATCTTGACTCAGTTCTCAGTCCAGCAGTAGCAGCCCAGCTTCCAGATGCTGCTGAGAGAAACTCTCTCTCTCTCTCTCTCTCTCTCTCTCTCTCTCTCTCTCTCTCTCTCTCTCTCTCTCTCTCTCTCTCTCTCTCTCTCTCTCCAACAGAATAGCTTCCACCAGGTTCTTGTCAGGAGAAAATTCTGACTCTCTCTCTGGAGGTTTACTTATATATACAAACACAGCATTGGCTTCCTATTTCAGCCAACTCCTTCCTGTTATGTCAGCAACAGGAGACAGAGTTCACAGCTTCTGTTTCTTTCACAGAAGTTTGATTAATTACTAAGGGCTAAGTACCTATTTACTTGACATTACAAAAAAGGATCTTCAAATTTAAATTAATTACCATTACATAAACTTAACCCGAAAACCAAGCCAATACAAGGGGCTCTTTAAATTCCATTACCATTACAGTCTTCAGAGATGTCCTGGATCATTGTATTGCAAAGAAATTCACAGAAATACAATATTGCTGTTACTTTATACACAGTACATTTCACTTTGCATCACTTCATATAAACATTTCCAGATTTCTTTGAGAGCAACCCGCTCATCATTTCATAAACATAGTATTTCATTTTTTCATTCATATTTCATTAATTTCACACAATACTATCCCATCATAATCACATACCATAACTTGCTCAACCATTCCCCAACTGATGGGCATCCCCTCTATTTCTAGTTCTTTGCCCCCAGAGAAGAACTGCCATAAATATTTTTGTACACATGTGTCCTTTTCCTTTTTCTCTTTTTTAAATCTCTTTTATGCATGTCGTTTGTCATTTACCTTTACTGTCCTATTAACCAATCTGATAGGTATGAGGTAGTACCTCAGAATTGTTTTAATTTGCATTTCTCTAATCAATAGTGAGCTAGAATATTTTTTCATATGGCTATAGATAACTTTGATTATTTCATCAGAAAACTGAGTATAACTTTTGATCATTTATCAATTGGGAAATGGCTCCCTTTTTTATAAATTTGACTCAGTTCTCTGTATGTTTGAGAAATTAAGCCTTTATCAGAAAAACTTGCTTCAAATTTTTTTTCACAGTTTCTATTGCTTACTGTATTTCCCTCCATCCTATTCCTCCCTGTTTATCCTATTTGCTCTCTCCTTTCACCCTGTCCCTCTTCAAAAGTATTTTGCTTCTAACTACCCCTCCCCTAACCTGCCCTCCCTTCTATAACCCCTCCCCTTTTATTTATCCTCTTCCTTCCTACTTTCCTGTAATGTACAATAGATTTCTATACTCAATTGAGTATGTATGTATTCCTTCTTTGAACCAATGCTGATGAGAGTAAAGTTCACTCCCCCTTACCTCCTTTCTCTTCCCTTCCACTGTAAAAGCTTTTTCTTACCTCTTTTATGTGAGATAATTTACCCCGTTCTACCTCTCCCTTTCTCTTTATCCCAGAACATTTCTCTCTCACACTTTAAATATATATATGCGTGTGTGTGTGTCTGTGTGTCTGTGTGTATATGTATATGTGTGTATGTGTGTGGAAAGAGAGAGAAAGAGAGAGAGAGAGAGAGAGAGAGAGAGAGAGAGAGAGAAAGGACCTTTGAGATCTCTTTCAGGGGTTGATGGGTGGATTCTTTCAATTCCTATTTTACCCTCTGGTTCTAGAATATCAGGGCAGTTTTCCTTGATAATTTCTTTAAGCATGATGTCTAGGCTCTTTTTCTGATCATGACTTTCAGGTAATCCAGTAATTTTTAATGCTCTCTCCTAGATCTATTTTCCATATCAGTTGTTTCTTCAATAATATATATTCACATTATCTTATATTTTTTCACTCTTTAGGTTTTGTTTTGTTGTTTCTTGATTTCTCACAAAACCATTAGTCTCCATTTGCTCCATTCTGATTTTTTTTGGCAGGGGAAAGGCAGGGCAATTGGGATTAAGTGACTTGCCCAAGGTCACACGGTTAGTAAGTGTTAAGTGTCTGAGGTCAGATTTGAACTCAGGTCCTCCTGACTCCAGGGCTGATGCTCTATTCACTACACCACTTAGCCACCCCAATTCATACTTTTCTTGGAGGCTTTAGATGTAGGAGTTTTGTTTTGTTGTCTTCTTCTGGTTGGTAGTAACTTTCTATAGTCAGATGTTTGGTTTTTTTTCTGTTGTTTACTAGTTTTTCCAGCCTGTTACTCTTCGTTAAGGTAAGGCTCTGCTTCCAGGGTGGAGGAAGAACTGTACCAAGCTTCAGGGGGTTTTGTGCAGCTGTTGTCAGAGTTATTTCTAGGGACCTGTAAGTTCTCAGTTCTTCCAAGGTGGTATGATCTGAGGAAAGGTGTTTACTTCTCTCCTGGCCTGTGCTCTGGTCAGCGAATGACCACAAGCTCTCTTTTCTGCCCTGGAACTGTGAGGAAAGTCCATCCTCCACTGTGGCCATAAGCTCTGCTATACTAGTACTCCTTCTCACCCTGGAACTGCAACCCAAATCCTAGTACGGGCAAGGCAACAGAACCCTGCCCTGGTGCTAAAAAAAGACCCCTGTAATCTCCAGACCAGTTGTTTGACCCCCTTACTGTCTGTGACCAGACCGAGAGCTCTAGTAGCGGCCACTGCCATTGCTGATTCAAGGACCGCTCCTGGTTTTCTGGGGCTGGGGCTGTGCTGGTGTAGCCTGTGCTGGACTGGACTCCACTCTTACCCTGGTGCAACAGACCTTTCCTGCTGACCTTCCAAGTTTTCTTGGGCTAGAAATTTTTTTCACTTTGTCTTTTTGTGGGTTCTGCTGCCCTAGAATTTGTTTAGAGTCACTTTTTAAAGATATTTGGAGGGGTTTGGGGGAGAGCTCAGGTGAGCCCTTGCTCACCATCTCATCTCTTGGCTCTACCCCATCCCCATGCAACTACCTTTTACTGGTATGGAGGACACCAGACCTTGCCGACCACTTGTACTGTGACTATCTGGACTGTGCAAGTCAGTAGGAAAGGGATCAACTTTATTGAGGTCCTAAGTTCCTTGCCCTTTCAGGGGAATTTCATCCAGGATAATACTAAGACAAGAACACTTTTAAAAAATTAATTAATTACATTTTTTCCAATTACATGTAAAGATTGCTTTCAACATTCATTTTAGTAAAATTCTAAGTTCCAAATTTTTTCCCTCCTCCCTCCCCAAGATAACAAACAATATGATAAATGTTATATATATACAATCATGTTATACCTATTTCCACATTAGTCTGTTGTAAAAAAAAAAAGAATAAAAGGGGAAAATTGTGAGAAAGAAAAAAAGACAAACAAAAAAATGAAAATAGTGTGCTTTGATCTGCATTCAGACTCCATAGTTCTTTCTCTGGATGTGGTTAGCATTTAACAGGAAGGGCGGCTAGGTGGCGCAGTGAATAGAACACCGGCCCTGGAGTCAGGAGTACCTGAGTTCAAAACCGGCCTCAGACACTTAACACAAAAAAAAACTAGCCGTGTGACCTTGGGCAAGTCACTTAACCCCAACTGCCCTCCAAAAAAAAAAAGCAAAAAGCATTTAACAGGAAGATTTTAGATATCCCAGAAAAAAACAGGGCTCATCAGAGGGGAAAGTTGCTTGATTATCTAAGAATTCCTAAGTATTTCTTCTTGAATGGGAAGCCCATCCAGAAGCCCAACTATAAGACTGGAGGATGGGGTGGCTAGGTAGTGCAGTGAATAGAGCACTGGCCCTAGAGTCAGGAGGACTTGAGTTCAAATCTGGCCTCAGATACTTGACACAAAAACTAGCAGTGTAACCTTGGGCAAGTCACTTAACCCCAATTGCCCTCCAAAAAGCAAATAAATAAAAATAAAAATAAATATATAAGTCTGGAGGAATAGATTGTTCCTTGGAGAGAGGAAAGGCCCAATAAAGAGGGAAAGCCAATTTTATAGACTGTTTCAGGGCTTGGATTAAAGTCTTTTGTGGGTTTTGTTTTTTTGGTTGGGTTAATCAAAAATGTCCTGTTCAATATATTGTTATCCTAATACCTTTTTTCCTTTTCCTCAGAGGCCTTGAAATGAGTCAGATTTTTATAGTCCCAGTGGAAACCTTGGGTGAGGGCACAAATCAAAGACTATATGATTACGAAGAAGCTCCACAGATTAAATGCTGAGCTTGGAAACCCAAAACACGCAGGTACCTACTATCACAGCAAGATTCTGAAGGATTCTCAATGGAAGACTTACTTTCCCAATCTCTAGGCCAAACAGAAATCAATGCAGGTAGAAAAGGGACTCTTTAGAAGGGAGAAGGATAGCTAGAATGAAAGATCTTCCTTAAAACATAAGCAACATCAGCACTATCAACAGTAGTGTGTCTCTTCTCATCAGGAATAACACCTTAAAGATAGAGCTAGTCACCAGTTTTGGAAAGGGGTCAGCCACGGCCATCTTTGTTTGCAGCCTGAGCTTCACAGGAAGGATGGCAGTGGGAACAAAGAAAGACTGAACGGCCTGGGACAATCTGATCTACTTCCCTTTTAGGCCTTAGAATCATAAAACCTCACTGATATCTAAAAGGTAGGGGGAGGAGAAGGGGTCATGGTAAAAAGAAAAACAAATGAGGTCAGTATTTTATAGAATTTATGCAATTTTGCAGCTACAATGAACTTAAATTCATTCTTGGTTCCAGCTTGGTTCCAGTTCTGTGGCCAGTTGAAAGGTTTTTCACTCTTACATAGTAAGTATACAAGAAACAGAGACAGAACACCTGTGCATTCTCTGAAGTAGAGGAAGAGCCCTCCATTACATACCATCACTCATTTGCAGAAGGGGGCATTTCACACAATTCACCCTTGAGTAGTACTGTAGATTAGGAAAGAATTAAGAAGACACTACCGATTCTCAAATCATATTACAAAATAGTAATCATCCAGACTATTTGTACTGGCTAAAAAGCATTGGTCAGTGGAACCATCAGATATACAACTCACACATAAGGATGAACATAGTAGTACAGCGTTTAACAAACCTAGAGACCTCAGCTATTAGGACAAGGGCTCACTATCCAACAAAAACTGCTAGGAAAACAAGAAAACAGACAGGCAGAAAATATAAGAGACCATCATCTTGCAAGATGTGTTGAAATAAGCTCCAAATGGATAAGAATTAGATATAAAATATCATGTAATAAATAAATTAGAGCCGTGGTTCTCAACCTTCCTATTGCTGCCACTCTTTAATACTCATATGCGGGCGTATCTGCATGTGGGTGGACCCGCCTAGAGACGGATAGAGAAGCGGTGTCTCCGTTCCTAAAACCATCAGAAATATGTGTTTTCTGATGGTCTTAGGCGATCCCTGTGACCCCTGTGAAAGGGTCGTTCGACCCCCAAAAGGGTTGGGACCCACAGGTTGAGAACTGCTGAGTTAGAGGAACAAGGAGGAAAATATCTCTAGATATTCTATGTAACAGTGGCTATCTGCCCCTTCTCCTTCCCCCCCCCACCAAAGGTCAAGTATGTTACATTTTACTTTTCTCCCAGAGTTCTCTTGTATATTCTCAGGCCTTTGGAGTAGTGGGGGGAATCTCTCATCTCTGCTTTTGTTCAAACCACCACTAATTGTATTCCTTCATTTTTATGAGTCTAAACACCTCAGTTCTATTTAACCACTTAACAGTCAGATTAGCTTTTACAGAGGAATATTTACTTCAAAGATATAACCAAGACAAATGTACAAATATTCTCACACACTCATCTCTGAGGCATAAGTCCTCTTACAGAGATCACCTCTGTTTCTGGGGGTGGGGGGGGAATGGGGAATTACATTCATAGCTTAGCTTAGTTTCTACATAGCATTATTTTCACCAAGTCCCAAAGGTTCTTAAGGCTTCCCTGCTAGTCTGGTTGCAACATTTGGCCTGAAGTCCTGGGCTCCAAGGTCCCTATGGCTCTAGTTTCCAGGCTGAGAATTCCATTACTTACACCTAGAACTGAAAAAGACAAAAGAAAACAGGTCAAAACCCTAAGCCTGTTTCTTGAGGCCATAGAGTGTAAAAGAGAAGGCTTCTTTCCCCTTACTGAATTAGTATCCATGAAGCACCTGCTGTGAGTGAATGAGTCCTTCACCCCTGGATGCTGCAGAAAGAGACAGTGAGAATATCTTTAGTCAAGTAAACTTAAAGTGCAGACATTTCTGACTAGGCTGCTCCCATCCATGTGATAGGGTGATGTAGAGTGTTCACCATGTGCCAGTTCTCAGGTCTCACAGTCACAGGTTCTTGGCATTTCCTATATGGATGTTGCTGTTTTAGATTGTTTGGCCGTGCTCCAAATCCCTGTTATCTATGGATAGGAGAAGAGTTCATGACCAAACAAGAGATAGAGAGAAGACCTCATGAGATAAATTGTACAATTTTGGTGATAAAATATTTCAGAGTTTTCACAAAAACAAAACCAATTCAGTTAAAATTGGAAGGAAAATAGATAACTGGGGGGGGGGAAATCTTTGTACCATGTTTCTCTAATAAAGATTTTATATCCAAGACACACACATACACACACACGAGCTTTCACATCCAAGATACATGTATGTATATTATATATGTAATATATGTATATTCAAATTTATGAGAACAGCCATTCCCCAGTAGATATATGATGAAAGAATATGAACAGGCACTTTTCAAAGGAAGAAATCTAAGCTATCAAAAACTATGTGAAAAAATGCCCCAAGTCACAGAGAAATGCAGATAAAGGCAACTCTGAGATTCTATGGAATAACCGTCAGAATGGCAAAACTGAAGAAAAAGGAAAATAATTTTTGGAAGAGCCCTGAGAAAGCAGGAACATCAACGCATTGTTAGTTGAGTTGTGAAGTAATCCAGCCGTTCTGGAGAGCAGTTTGGAAGCGTGGCCCCTAAAGTTACTAAACTGTGCAAACCTTTTGAACCAGTGATCACACTATTAGGCTATATGTCAAAGAGCTCAAGGAAAGAAGAGGATATATATTTACAAAAAATATTTATAGGACCTATTTTATATAATAAAAAAACCTAGAAATCAGGAGCCTACTTATCATTTGGGAAGTGGCTAAACAATTGTGGTATATGAATGTAACAAAATACTGTTGTGCTGTAAGAAGTGACAGAAAATAAAATTTTAGAGAATACAGGGGAAATTTAGGTGAATGGATACAAAGGGAAAAGAGCAGAAATTTGTACAATAACAGTAACATTGTAAAAAAAAAAACCGAACAACTTTGAAAGACTTGAGAATTCTGATTAATACAATGACCAACCAAGAAAAAAACAACTTTGAAAGACTCAAGAACTCTGATCAACACAATGACCAAGCATAATTCCAGAGGACACACAATGATGCATTGTATCTACCTCCTAACAGACTGGTGATGGACTCAAGATGCAGAATACAAAATATGCTGTCAGATGTATCCAAAAGTAGAAATTTGTCTCATTTAACTATGTATTTGTTATAAGGGTTTTTTCTTTATTTCTTTTCTTTTTCAGCTTAGGAATGGAAGAGGAGGCAGAAAGGGAGCTAGGGGATGAATTAGGCAAAAAAAGAAAGGCCAAAGAAAGGTCACTGAAGCATTACATTCCTAAACATTATGTTTTACTTTATTTTTCCTGAAACATTCTTTTTTAAGTTCACAGAAGACAAAAGAAGGAAGGCCAGAAAGAATCACAGGCAAGCAGCAGAGCTTTGAAAGTTATACACTGAATTTATTATATATTTTAAAAGAAAACCATACATATAGAGATTCATAATTGTATGCACTGGCCTCTGTTTCCCTATATATCTGGAAATGCTCATATTATTTGTTTATTAAGTTCAGAATAAATTTGTTTTTAAAAAGAAGATATCCATCTTCTAGCTGAAGCCTTCTTCTACCTTTTGATGCACCGGAAGAGAGGTCAAAAATGATGTTCTTTAGAAAATAGTTCTTTGCTATTTGGAGGCTGGTGAACAGCTGTCCTGTAATTACCCAGGGGACAGATTATAAGAAACAATCTTAAACTGGCACCTGAAAAAATTGAGATTAACTATAAGGAAACATTACCACTTTTTAGCAGAGGGAATAGTTTAATATTGAAATGAGATTTTAAAAATTTAATTGAAACATTTTGTTCTGATGAAGCAGGGATATTCCAACAAACACACAGCTTCCCTCCTCCTTAATTAACTTTGCTCCAAACTCCAAACCCTGAAACTAGGCAAAAGAGTGATTATTCAGGCTTATATAAGCCTTTGTGACCTGTTTGCAGGTTTTCTTAACAAACATACTAGAGTGGTTTGCCATTTCCTTCTCCAGCTCATTTTATAGATGAGACACTGAGGCAAACAGGGTGAAGTGACTTGCCCAGGGTCACACAATTAGTGTTGGAGGCTAGAGTTAAACTCAGGTCTTCCTAATTGAATAAAGCCTGGTGCCCTATCCACTTTGCCACCTAACTGCTATAGGTGGCATTTTCCATTCTTGTAGTTTACCTTAGTTTTTTTGTCAAGTGCGGCATAGAGAAATGCTCTTAGAATTTGGAAAACTTGGATTCAAACTTTTCCTAGTCTCTTCTCCACTCCCTTTAGCCCTCCTCCTTCACTGAGATTACCTCCCATTTACTCTACAACTATCTCCTATGTACTTAGGGATTTTCACGTTGTTTCCCCTGTCTGTTACAATGAAATAAAGAAACAGTTTTATTCAGACAACAGAATTATTCAACAGGATATGCAGGCACAAAACAAATCAAATTGAGCCCCAGGCTCTCAGTAGCATAAGAGGCCCAGAACCCTGGTTTCTTTATGTTTAATATGCAATTTGGAGAGAATGATAAACAGGATGTAAGAGTTAAGGCATCTGGTTTCTTATTGATAGGGGGGATAGGAGACACGCAGGTGAGGGGTAGAAGGGCATTCTTGTTGTGGGGTAACTGTGGGAAGGGGGAGTAAACTTGTACAATCACCAAAAGCAGGTGACTTACATGGAGTTGAAACTTCACAAAGTGTTCATTAAAAAACAAAATTGAGCTACTTACTCTATTTATTTTTATTTTTTGCTTTTTTGGAGGGCAGTTGGGGTTAAGTGACTTGCCCAAGGTCATACTTATTCTACTTTTAATGTAGCAATTAGAATATGAGCTATTTGCTGGCAGAGATTGTCAGTCAATTAGTCAGTCAGTGAACAAACATTTATTAAGCACTTAGTATATGCCAGGTGTGACACTGCAAAACACTGGAGTTACAAAGATAATAATGTGGTTCCTGTAATCGAGGAGTTTACATTCTAATGTATTTATAACTATGTATTTACAAGATAATCTTATTATAAATTAAACACAATGCCAGAGATAAGAAAATGGGGGTTGAGGGGACAGAGGAGCTGGTGAAATTTTTTAAGGCTTCTTTATATCCTGAGCACTCAACACGCTACCCTGAGCATAGGTGGCTGATTGGCTTCATATCACTTCATACAAGCATTCCCATGTTTTTAAAAATACATTCATGTGCTCAGTATCTTGTGCAATGATATTCTATTACATTCATATATCATGATTTATTCAGTTGCTCTCTGATCATTCTGGGTGTAACAACCCCAGCTTTACGCCATTACAAGGACTACGGCTGTATTTGTATATGTGGGTCTTTCCTGGCTATCTTTGACTTCTTTGAGGTACAAACTTAGTAGCAGGATCTCTGAGTCAAAGGGTACAAATAATTTAAGAATCTTTAAGGCTCAATGAAGTTATTGAGGAAATCTAGAAGGCATTTTCATTTGTCGTTATTCTTATTTTTTAATGGAGACCTTTAATTAGTGCCTGTGTCCATTTTGCCTGGAATGGTAGCTAGAGTCTTGGTTGGATGCAAGGGAACAGAAAAAAAAAGACTTTCATAAGGTCTCTTTAAACCTTATAAGAAAAATTATATTATCAACCAGGTCTGCCCATTGCTGAAAATTTTTACTTTATTTTTCCTATTTTAAAGTCTTTGTACTTTAGTTTGACCCAATTAAGGCACCATGGGAATCCCTTCAGTGATGTCTACATGAACTGTTGGAACCTTTTTCTACTACCAGTCATACCCTGTTCCTCTATGGGCAGTAGTGATCTTAGATGGCCAGGAGAGTTCTCTAAGGTCCTCACCAAGCATTAAAATATTATGATTGCATGGTTTTAAGTGAGGTCTAAACAGTCAGAGAGCTCTACACCAGAAATTGCTAAGAAGAGAGAATGAAATTGTACAAAATGAAGGAATAAATCTGGTGCTAAAATATATTAACCAATTAGCATTTATTAAGCACCTACTATTTGCTAGGTACTGGAGATTTTTTAAAAAACACCAAAATAAGACAGTCCTTGGTCTCGGGGAATTTTTGTTCCCTCAGGAAAAATCAATCAACAATCATTTATTAGGTTCCTACTATGCAAAAACAAGATGATACCTTCACATAGAGAGCCAGTCTCAAAACCAGGAAGACTTGGGTTCAAGTTCTGTCTCTGACACATATTGGCTGTGTGATCCTGGGCAAGTCACTCCTCTCACTGCTCTAGGCAACTCTCTAAGAGTATAAATTTCAGAGAAGGTGCTGACCTACATTGATAGAGGGAGTTTCTTCACATGGTAGTTCCCAATGAAACCACAGATCTAATCTCTGTCACTATCCCCTTTCCTATACCATGTGTCATATAGTCTGCTAGGAGTGTTACTACAGAAGATGGTTTAGCCTAAAGGATAGAGAGGTGGCCTTGGAGTCAAGAAGATTTTGTATTCCATCAGTGCCCTAGGCAACTCTTTAGAACTATAGCTTATAGAGGTAGAGATACAGATCTCCCATATTGGAAATTCCTTGCAAAGATGAAATCACAGAACTAAACTTCCCTTTTTAACTCCCAAAAGGAAGCTAGTTGTTGAGGTGTGTCCAACTCCTCATGACCTCATTTGGGGTTTTCTTGGCAAAGATACTGGAATAGTTTGCTATTTCTCTCTCCAGTTCATTTTATAAATGAGGAAACTAAGGCAAACAGGGTTAAGTGACTTGCCCAGAGTCACACAGCTAGCATTTGAGGTTGGATTTGAACTCAGGTCTTCCTGACTCTAGGCCTAGCACTCTATCTACCTTACCACCTAGATGCCAAAGGAAGTTAGAATGTACCACAAAGAAAGAGAAGGGGGGGAGGGGAAAGTAGCATTTCAAAAAGGGTTAAAAGAGTTGACATTTTTAGGAAAGAGAAAATGTTGACTCTAAAATTATATTTGATGTAGATTAATTACTTATTGAAGTAACAGCCAGCTATTTTTCATTACAGTTCATTATTAGGAATAATATAAAAGAAGGGCAAAGCAGGGAGAGGTGCCTAAGGGATCCCTTAGGAAACATCCCAGACTCTGGCTTAACTTTTCTCCCTTCCCCTCAGTGGTCTGACATTGTTTTCTGAAAATTATTTCCGAATGGAGGATGGATATTAGATGACATAATGTGTCTCTTTGCTTTTAATTTTAGGTGAAAAATTTAAATGAGTCTCTGCAGGTTTCCTGTGATTTTTTTTCTCATTTTATTTAATTTTCATTTTGTAAAGGTTTCCATACCCTTTACTTAATGTATTTTTAAAAGTTTTATTGATGTCTTTTGTTTTTATACCACAATCATTTCCCAATATCCCTCAACCATATTGAAACCTTTCTTGTAACAAAGAAAAGCCATTAAGCAAACTCAACTGAGCCTAATAGCTTTATGTAACATTCTGTGCCCTTATTCTTCCTCATCTCTGCCGAGAAAAGGGAAGTGTGCATTCAGCAGCCGGTCATTACAATGATCAACGATAATTAAAATGGCAGCCACTTAGAGTTACTTTGTTGACATTATTGGAGTCATTGTCCTCTTTGTAATAGAGTCCTCTTGGTTCTGCTCACTTCACTTTCCATCAAGTCAGATCTTTCCCTGTTTCTCTGATTCCTGAAGTTTGTTCTTTCCTACTTGGGCAACAATATTCCATTATATTCATATATATTCATGCCTTTAATGTTTTGGTAAAACATTCTCTTTGGCATGTCCCCAGCTATTTCCAGTTCCCCCAAGTCCTTTAGAAAACTAAAAGTGAAGCTTGAAACTAAGAATACTAGGAAGTGGACCAAAAGGATTCAATTTAGGAAGTAGGCTAGGATCTTACCTGAACTTCATTTGGCTTTGTTACTTGAATTGAGACAAATCAGGTCTTTGAAGTCTGTCTTTTCTTTGAAAAATGCTAATAATATGACTAGGCACTGTCTTTAGAAAGCTGAAATCAGAATCTCTGTTACCATAGGTCAAAATGCTTTGAAATCAGCAGAAGGAAAGTGTTTTGGTTAATATCCAGTTGTGGCAAGTTCTATCCTGTGATGGACTTTTTTTTATTCTGACCAAAAAAGGCCTCTTTTGGCAAGACAGACGTATAGAAGAGTCAAGTCCTGATAGATTTACAATTGTAGGCCTTCATTGACAACTGACCAGCCTACTTGGAAACTTGGGGAGGTATTTTTTGTGGTAGTTGTTTATTTGGTTTACTTTCATCTGCCTGTGTCCAAAAGGCCCAGAAATATAATGTAGATAAAGTTACTATAATAGCAAGCACCAGGATGGCCTGCTAGCACAGCTTCTTCAATCTGCTTTACTAAACTACAGACAACTTTTGAAGAGGTCAACAATCTTACCTTAATTACAGATAAATAGAAAATATAAGCAGAGAAGAAATTAGCACAGAGGTTCAACAGACAGCGCTCCTGCTGTCTGAACAAAGTAATATAATCACCTACATACACCACCAGGAGAGTACAAACCTCTGAGTAATGGGAGGGCTCTTCACAAAGAGCTACTCAGAGTCCCATCCAGGGAATCAAAAAGTCCTTCTCATAAGCAAACCCCCAAAGCAAAATACCAGCCTGGCCCTATATATAGTTTTCAACTAAAAGGCTCAGAGCCAGAAAGAATCACAACCCCTCATGACTCAGGGCCTAATTAGCTTAGTAGCAAAAGGTGTGAAAACCTTCCTACAAGCAAGCTTTGCCTAAGCAAGCTCCTCCTTAGACAAGTTCCTCCCCAATGGACTCTGTGTGACTCAGGATGTATCACAGCTGTGATTGAAATACCTGTGTACCCTTAGACCTGGGAACACAGTTCCTGTTCCAAGGAAGAGGGGACACACGGTGACATAAGCCTATTAATGGACAGGGAAGATCTTCCTATTCCATTAACATTACAGCTACTTAATTTGGGGGAATGATTAATTAAGGTTAATGAAAGTTTGGAAAAACAGAATTTTCTTTTACTGCTTTCGAGAACATAAAGTTAACTCAAACTAAGTGCTAACAGAGCGATCCCACTAAAGGTCCTTTTCACTAATACATAAGGCCTTTGTAATTAGCAACACTACAACTATTCCAACAAAAGGGCTGAATCCTTATAAATGATCAATAAGACAAAAGTAAATTTCAGCCTAGCCCAGATTGAATAAAAATGAAATTCTAATTACAGAGTTCAAACAAATGAAGTTTTCCTGTATTTAATGGCTACTTTTAAAATGAGGGGAACAGTTAGGTGGCTCAGTGGACAGAGCACAGGACTTAGAATCTGGAAGACCTGAATTCAGATCCCAATTTAGACACTAGTTTCATGACCCTGAGCAAGTCTCTTACCCCGTCTGTATCAGTTTCCTTATCTGTAAAATGGGAATAATAATAGCACCTACCTCCCAAGGTTGTCGTAAGGATCAAATTAAAGCACTGTGTAAATGGTAGTTACTATTGTCATTATTATTCTACTAGACAATCACTCTGGCTTGATCGTATAATTATTCCAAATAATAAAAAAATCAAAAATATAAAAATTCAAAATCATAAAAATTCAAAATTTAAAAAAATTAAAAATAATAATTAAAATGACCCCATTTGGGGTTTTCTTAGCAAAGATACTGCAGGGGTTTGTCATTTCCTTCTGTAGTTCATTTTGCAGATGAGAAAACTGAGGCAAACAGAGTCAAGTGACTTGCCCAGGGCCATACAGGTAGTAAGTGTTTGAGGTTGGATTAAACTCAGGAAGATAAGTCAGTACAGTATGCAATTCTGCAAAATATTTCTCGGCCTGCATTGGATCATAAGCACTTGAAAATGAGTCCAAGACCTGCTTCAGAAGTTTACTGACTTGATGAAGGGTTATTGTCTGGGTCATTCCTAGCTCAAATGGAGAAACTATGCATCCCTTGATACTTTGAAGAAGCAATGATTTCATAGGTATGAGGGAGTACTCACTCTCTTTATTGATGCATATCAATATCCCTCCCTGCCTTTTCATCCTACATAATTGTTATTCACATTTTCCCACAAATTCTTCATATAAAGAATCTACCCAATGTGCTAGAAGCCATCTTCTTGTGGGCTTGTAGGAAAGATGTAAACATCTCTTGCCTTTCATTCTCAGTACATGATTGGTCCGTCTCCTTTTCCCATCACGTATATCCTCAATAATGTCCTTCATTCTGTTTTTTTGCATTTATTGCAAAATGTTGGTGGCATTCATGAGAGGCTCCTTATGCCCACTGCTTATCTCTATCCCATTGTCCTTTGGATTATTTGTCATTTTAATTCTTCTGACACCCTTTGCAATCTAGCTTCAGCCTATTATTTCCAGGCTGATTAAACATTATTCTCTCAACTGGAAATCACAGGGATGCTCATTAATTGGGAAATGGCTAAACAGGTTGTAGCATATGATTTGTAATGGAATATTATTATGCTATAAGAAATGACAAGCAAGATGATTTCAGAAAAATCTGGAAAAACTTATATGAACTGATGCAAAGTGAAGTGAACAGAACCAGAACATTATACACAGAAACAGTAATACTGTTCAATGAAGAACAGTGAATGACTTAGCTATTCTCAGCAATACAATGACCCAAGACAATCCCAAAGGCCTAATGATAAAGCATACTCTTTACCTCCAGAGAAAGAACTGATATTGATTGAATACTGACTAGAACATGCTATATTTTACTTTCTTTTTTCTTTAGTTTTTTTCTTGTATTTCAGTCTTCTTGTATAAAATGACTAATATGGATGACATATAATATGTTATATGCACATCACCTATATCTTATTGCTTGCCCTCTCAGGGAGGGTAGAGGGGAAGGAGGGAGAGAGGGATAGAATGTGGAACTCAAAACGTTAAATAAGTGTTTTTAAAATTGAAAAAAAAATTACTAATCAGAAATAGCTAAGATGTAGGGGGGAAATTATTCTAGCCAAACTAATACACTTGTCCCTGGTGGCTGACATCCCATTTCTGGTCATTGTTTCTTTGCACAAACAGTCCCCCATACCTGAAATGTTCTTGCTCCTTAGTTCCACCTCTTGGAAGTTCCATCTTTCTTCAAGGTCAGTCTTCAGTGCCATCTTCTTCAAGAAGCCTTTCCTGATCTCCCCACCCATTAGAACCCACTCCACAGGGTAGCTAGGTGGTGCAGTGAATAGAGCACTGGCCCTGGAGTCAGGAGGACCTGAGTTCAAATCCGGCCTCAGACACTTAACACAAAAAAACTAGCCGTGTGACCTTGGGCAAGTCACTTAACCCCAACTGCCCTCCAAAAAGCAAAAAAAAAAAAAAAAAAGAACCCACTCTACATCCTCAGTCCTACGTATTTATTCTGTATTTACTTATTTACAAACATGTTGTCCTATTCCTCAATAGAATAAAATCTCTTTAAGGGAAACTATTGCCTTGTTTTTGTGCTTGTATCCATACCTAACACAGTCCCCATGTAAGGTTTTGTTTTTGTTTTGTTCTTGTCCCAGACCTGTAATTTCCTTAGCTTAGGAGGTTCACCATGAGGAACTCCCTCTAACAACAGGGAGCCTACTCCGCCACTTGGATGTAGTCTTAGAGAATTACCTGGGACCACTCAAAGGGTTAAGTGATTAGCCCAGGGTCCCACGGTAGTAGGTGTCAGAAGGAGGACTTGACTACATTTTTCTGACCCCTGACTATAGACTGCCAGATTATATTTCAGTGACCTATTGCACTAAAGAATAGTCCATCTTCAACTTTCACAGGGGGTAACATTCCTAGAAAATGGCATGAAAGCCAAAAATGCAAATGTCAATATGTTGAACCAAGGGGAAATAAATATGGAGTTAGGTTCCCTAACCACCAAAAATTGTAATCTCTCACTAGAGACTGCTGAAAAATACACTTCCTGCATACAGTTCTTTATAACAAAACATTAATTCCGACAATATGCGCTTTTCCTACCTCAGTAACCGTGAAATAACTCATAAAGCGCAGCTTACCAAATAAAGTCAGCAATATGCAAAACATTTTCCTCGATGGCAGTTCCCTAGAATTCTGTGCCCTTTTGTGTTTTGCATCTCAATTAAGGGGAAAAACCCACTTCAGACTTCAGACAATATTCACTTTTTGTAACACGTGAAATCTACAACGTCATAAATTTGTTGTTGTTGAGTTACTTTTTAGTCATGTCCAACTCTTTTTTTTTTTTTTTTTGCTTTTTGGAGGGCAGTCGGGGTTAAGTGACTTGCCCAAGGTCACACGGCTAGTTTTTTGTGCTAAGTGTCCGAGGCCGGATTTGAACTCAGGTCCTCCTGACTCCAGGGCCGGTGCTCTATTCACTGCGCCACCTAGCTGCCCCAAGATGAGTCTTCTTGCCTTCAAACCTGGCACCTTATACACTGTACCATGTAACTGACACTATGATTACCATATATCAAATAAAATGCTTAAAACTAAAACATTTTTTAACCTGAATCTTCCACCATATCAGACGGTGATACGAGGATGTTGTACTATATACTATATTGCTATGAGCTTCTCTACCCAGACCACCATCTCAGAACCAAGGCTGAGGTTGCTAGGGTTTTAGTCACTACTATCGGAATATTGGAGACTGGTGAGATCTTGACATAACCTCCAACAGTCAATGTGGACACATCACAGCTGGTGGCATGCCATTCTTGAAGGACCCACCAGCTTGAAATACTTTCCTCCTTTTTTCTGGTTTCATAGCTTGGTTAACACTAAACTCTCCACCACCAGCAGCATTCTGGCTTGAAATATATCTAACATTATTTTCTCACTAAGCCACATCACTGGCTTTGCATGCTTAGGCTTAGAACCCAAAGGACTCATGCTTTGGGGGAATAATTGCAACACAAAACTTGAGTTTTTAAGGCAAACAATGAAAATATTCAATGAATGCACAGGGAGCTCTTTATTCTACAATGGTAGGGGAGGAAACCAGTGAAGCACCTAGCAGGAGACCAGCCATTCCATAAACTTGTATGCAGTGTGTCTCTCATTTTTTCTCACAATCGCATAGCTGGGAATATGTGTGGTTACCAATACAAAAGTGAAAATCAAGTTACTAATAAAATCACAAAATGATTAAACACAATGAATATTGAGGACTGGCTGTATATACTCTACTATATACTATATGTATATATACATCTATATGTGTAGTATATATTCCTACTATAGTACTTAATAAAAATGCCTGTTGGTTGATTGATTCATCCTGGTGCTCCAGGATTGTTATATAAAATCCCTGGATGAATAATGGTATTAAAGAAAATGGTCTTGGGGATTACTGAGAGAGAAAACATTACAACCATCATATAATTCAATTAAATTCAACAAACACTTATTAAATGCATACTATGCGCTGGGCACTGTGCCAGATACTCAGCATGCAAAGACAAAAAGAAAACAATCCTTACCTTCAAGGAGATGCATGTTACCGGGAGGATATGAATCATATACCACTGAGAAGCAAATACAAAGTAAATTGAGGAGGGAGAGAACACTAAATATTGGTTGAGGGAGAGAAGCAGAGGAGGCTTCAAAGAGGAGGTAGCACCTGAACTGATTCTCGAAGGCAGAAAAGAATTTCCAAGCTTGAATCTTAGTAAAACATCTTGAGATAATGGATCATCTTATAAACACATGTGATTGCTCCCATATTGTATACTGTTCATAACCAAAGATGATACTACCAGTCCACCATGAGTTGGGAATGCATTCTGAGTTGTTCCCTAGCAGTCAATATGGGCTTGAATTGATGCATACATACTCTCACCAGCTTTCCTCATGACTGTGAAGGTTGTAGGTCAAAAACTGGCCAAAGAACAAAAACCTACCATAGGACAAAACCAAAGTTTTACACTACTGGGATTTGAACCCATGACTTTGGCCTGGTACACTAAACAACTGTCCTGGTCTTTATTACCTCGGAGCTTGACACCACTGGACAAGACTAAAAGGGTTGATGTCCTAAGCCTGGGTCGTTAAGATTGCTCTGCCATTCCTTTATTCATCCAAAGAAACTATCTCTATCAGAGAAAAGGAACAAAGAGAATAGCTGGTCAGTGACCAACATATAAATATATAATGACTGCCATACATGACAGGAAAAAGAAGATAGGACTAGGCTGCCCCTGCTTAAAAGACACCAGAAATTGTGGAGTACTTAGGAGAATTATTACAGCAATAGACCTCTCCTAACCCAGGGCTACTGGATCCAGAAAGCTCAGTGATAAGTACCCTGTAGCTCCAGACCCTTATGTTGCCTTTTAGGCTTTCCTGACAATGTCTTGGTCACTTCAAACAAGGGTTATGTGCCTTTACCCTTAACCTGCTTCTTATCTTCACAGCGACCAACCTGGCTACTATGAGACTTGACCTCTCATGACCTAGACCATGGAGACTGAGTCACTTTCAGCTGATGTGATTGATTTCTGGTGTTATCTGTAGAGTACCAACAGCAGCAATCAGACATAAGTATGGAGAATCAATTAAGTTATTACACTGAGGAAACCAGGATTGGGAGCCATGAAGGTAGAAAACAGTAATTAAATAATAACCCTGAAGAGTTCATTCCTCTCCCATTCTGAAACTGCCAGAGGGAAAAGAGATGAACAAGAAAAGCCATCAGTCGGAATGACAGAGCAAGTTGTGGTATATGAATGTAATGGAATACTGTTGTGCTATAGGAAATGGGGAGCAGACAGACTTCATAATTACCTGGAGAGTCTTATACAAACTGATGCTGCGCGAGAAGAGCAGAACCAGAAGATTGTACGCAATCACAGACACATCGTATGCGTGACGACCAGCTTCAATAGACTGGGCTCCTCTCAGTAATATAAGGTTCTAAGACAACTCTACAGGTCTCAGGATGGAAGGAGACACCTACATTGAGAGAAAGATCCAGAAAGATGAGAGTTTTAACGGAGACTGAAGCAATCTACATGCTATCGTTCTTTTTCATGTTTGGCTTTCTTTCTTCTTTCCCATTGTTCACTCCATTGGTTACAACCCTTCTATACAGCCAGACTAATGTCCAATGTGAAAGTGTTTGCAGATCCTATACTTGATTACACGCTGCCATGGGGGGGAGGGGGGAGGAGGGAAGAAAATTTGAAATACAAGGGATTGTGGAACCAAATCTTGTAAACTAAAAGTAAATAAATTGATTTTTTTTAAAAGAGAAGTCCAAAACTTCTAGGCTACCTTCTTTATATGTCAGCAGCTGGGCTGATTATCTTGGAGACAGAAATAGAGTCAAGCAGGACTTTCAGTTTGTGTTATTGTATCTAGAAAAAGGTTGCTGCAAATGGGGGGGGTGGAAGAGGGATAAATGGGGGTCTCAAGTATTCCTAGGAAGATTTCCTTCTGTCTTTCTGTGTTCCCCTGTGTTTAATGTCTCGGGGGAAGTTTCATGGTCTAGAACAGTGAAGTTTGGAGTCAGTCACAGGGCCACACTTGAGGACCTAGAGGTTCATATGTGGTCTCAAGGCCATAGGTTTCCCACCCCTGTTCTAGGCTCTGAAATGCCCAAAGTATTTGGTAAAGAGAATGCCAAAAGTGTGATGAATCTTCATCACAGGGACAGCAACAGCAACTTCTTGAAAATGATTTCTGGGTACCTTAGTGGTCACCTAGTTTGAAATCTTCTCATTGTACAGATGAGGAAAATCTGTGATAAAGATAATCTGTAAAGAAAACTCACTTATTCCAAAAAAAAAAGACAGAAAAAATGTATTTCTGAGCCCTATTCTCTTGGGTGTTCTCCTGT
>CM053599.1:193117405-193149364 GCA_028646575.1 Pseudocheirus occidentalis
AGTAGGGGGAATGGGGATGAGAGGTGGGATGATGGAGGAGAGGGCAGGGTCTGGAGGAAGGTTGCTGGAAGCACACACTTCAGTAAAGGGACAGGGACAGGGTAGAGAGTGGAACAAGGGGGGAGGGGCAGGATAGGAAGGAGGGACATATGATCAGACTGTCACAATATGTCCACTGTGAAGATGTGCGGTGTAGTTACACATGCACAGCCTGTATTGAATTGTTTGTCCTTCCAGTGGAGGTGGGTGACAGGGGAGGAACCAAGAGAATCTAGAATTCAAAGCTCTGCAATACATGCAACTGGGAATTAAGATGTGCAGGGGCTGGGGTAGGGAGACTGTCCCTGCCCTACCAGAAGGTTAGAGGGGTGTTGGAGGAGGGCACAAAGGAGAACAGATCGGGAGAGGTGCTTTACAGTGGGATTGCTGGTTGGGGGTTGGGGTTTGGGGAAGGATGGGAAGAAAATTTATAACTCAAAAATCTCATGGAAATGAATGATGTAAACAAGAAAGCAAATTTTAAAATTGCCAAAAAAGAAAAAAAGAATAGACAATCAAACCATAAACCAAGCCCTGATTTGTAGTATTTGCTGATTTCCAAAGGTTAAATGCTCACACCAAAAATTTAACAATCAGCTCTTGGTGTTGGTTTGAACCGGCTCCAGCATGCCCTTCATTACAGTTCACACAAATCTCAAATGTTAAACCTTTGAAATGAAGGTAAGAGCACCATGCAATAGAAAGACCATTGGGACTGAGCATGGAGAGACCTGGGCAGGTCTTCCTCTACTCTTAATTGTTGTGTGGTCTTGGAAAAAATCACTTACCTCTTTAGGTTTCAGTTTTCACATCTATAACATGATGAAATTAGAATGATTTCTAATTTCCTGAAGCCTGAAGCTCCTTCTAACCTCTAACATTCTATGATACTGACCATGAATTAGGTATTGGCTAAACAAATTGTGTGCATGAATTTTATGGAACATCACTGGGCTATAAAAAAAATGAGAACCATGAGGCTGTCGCCTTTCCAAGGCCCCAAACAGCAAAGTTCTGTCAATTTGGAGCTTTCTCTGAAACATATGTGAGTCTTCTGCTCATCTGAAGGAACCTACCAGATAGATTCTCCCTGCAGAACTATCCATCTTAGATGCCCTAGTTCTGTAGGACTCTGCTAGAGGAAAATTAGCATTTTTTCTTTTGTTTTATGTTTGTAATTAATTGGACAGTCAGTTTTCCAGTGTGTTTCCTCTACAATTCAGACCGGTTTTTTTGGAGATAATTTTTGCATGGTTGGATATTTATGTATTAATATCTATTATATTATTGAATTCATAATAATAATTAACAATATCATTTAAGTAGCATCTTAAGGCTTATAAAGCATGTTTCACAGACCATCTCATCTGATCTTCCCAGTAACTTAGTGAGAGAAGAGCTATTCTATTACTTCCATTTTTCAGTCGAGGAAAACAGATGCTGAGAGAGAGGTTTCATTACTTGCCCAGGATCTCACAGCTAGGAAATGTCTCAGGCTGAGTGTGAATGGGAGTTAACACTATGAGAGTGGATTTTTCAACCCTACAATACTGATGCCTAGCAATTCTTGGAGAGGACACTAGGGGCACTGTTCATGAATTTTGTTCTCCAGTTTTGAGTACATCTTGTCTGTTTGCTTTGCTTTGACATAATAATAATGACTAGCCTTTATATAAATGCTTTATATATGTTAACTCATGTGATCCTTGCAATAACCCTGTGAAGTAGGTGGAATTACTATCCCCATTTTGTAATAAGAAAACTGAGACACAGAGTGGTAAAGTGACTTGTCCAAGGTCATACAGCAAGTAATTTCTGAAGCAAGATTTGAACTCAGATCTTGATGACACCAAGTTCCATGGAGATAGATTGTCTAAGTGCTTTATAGATTGTAGATCCATGGGATAAAGTCTGCTTACTAGACTAGAAATTCTAAGCAATAACCCATGGGGGGGGCACACCTCCTTGGAACATTTTTGCATCTGTTTTTCTTTTTCATTAGGCTATTGGTCCTAGTAAGTGGATGAGTTTGGACCTCTTCTTAGATTCTCTGTTTGCATGACTCCCTGGTGAAACTTTGGGTACCTACTACATACATTTCATGATCCCTGAGGAACTTTTGCATGCAAACCCAGGATTGAATCCAGACCACATATGCAGCAGAGGGGATCCCTTAGTGGAAGAGGAAGAGGGTAAGTGATCTTTCTCTCTTTCAGGATAGCACCAATTTGGCATCCAACTGACCCCAAAGCAAAGACACTCTTTAGTGAGCAAAGGATATGAAGGGGTAACACTTCTATCCCCCTCCTCAAAGGACCAGGGATGTCATGTACACACCAAGACAAAGAAGTCTAGTTTTTAACTTGAAAATGAGAAAATGACTTCCAGTCCACTCCAAGTCCCTAATCCCTGTGTGGAGAGACCCACGAGTTCTCAGAGTTTTCAGGTATTCCCTCTGAGAGGAGGAAATCAATAATTTTTCCCTTTTCTTTATTGTTGTTGAGTTTGGACAGGCCTTTGCAAGCACTAAGATATGCGGTAACTTATGAAAATTTTGTAAAATGATGTCTGCTGGCAAACATTAATTTGGAGATGAGTGTAGTATTCAGGCCTATCACCTATGGCAAGTTTGTGTCCTTAACTTTATACCCAGATTATTTAAGAATCCTGCCTCGTGGAAGTGATCCAACCATTCCGGAAAACAATTTAAAAATACACCCAAAGGGGCTATAAAACTGTATATACCCTTAGACCAAACAATGCCACTACTAAGTCTGTATCCCAAAGAGATCAAAGACAAGAGGAAAAGACCTAGATGCTAAAAAACAAAAACAAAAAAACATATGTATGGCGGCTCTTTTTGTAATTACAAAGAAATGGAAATTGAGATGCTGCCTATAAATTGGGGATGTGAAGTTGAGAGAACACTAGAAATGACAGGCATGAGGGTTTTAGAAAAGCCTGGAAAGATTTACATTAATTGACGAGAAGTAAAGTGAGCAAGAGACCATTGTATACAATAACAGCAACATTGTATGATGGTCAACGGCAAGTCACTTAGCTATTCTCAGCAATACCATGATTCAAAATAATTCCAAAGGACTTATGTCGAAAAATGCCATCCCCCTCCAGAGAGAGAACCAATAAACTAAGTGCAGGTTAAAGTATATTTTTAAAAATCGTACTTTATTTTTCTTGCCTCTTTTGCAACATGACTAATATGGAAATAGGTTTTGCATGACTTCGGATGTATAATTGATATATTGCTTACCTTCTGAATGGATGGGGAAGAGCTGGAAGGAAGGAGAGAATTTGAAACTCAAAAGAATTTTTTAATGAATGTTAAAATAAATGAGGTATAATTTTAAAAAAATCATTCCACGTGGACTTCTCTGAGATTCTTCAGTACAAGGCACGAGGAAAAGTAACCAAAAGGATGAGGCACTGCTCTCCCTAAATCACTAAAGAACTATATAGAAATTGGGAATATGGATGATGGGGGTTGTTGCTGGGCTCCGCAAATATTTAACCAGGGTGAGGAGAGAGGATAGATGAGATGTTAGAGTTTTCCTACAGCCCCCAACAAGGTGTAAGGGAGATGTTAAGGCATTTTCCTACAACCATTTTACACAGTTTAAACACCTCTCTGAGTCAGAATGGAAATTGCAATCGACTGAGCAAACAAGTTTGCTTTAAATGGTTAAAGCTCCTTTAAATAGTTGAGTTCTGAGAGAAGCAGGAGTCGGGAGCACTTTGGGGAAGAGATCTCTACAGATGTTGAAAGGATTTCTCTTTCTTCCTCTTCTTCCTAAATCATCCCAGCATTTAGTTACAGCTTATTCTGAAGAGAGATTTCCTGTCTAAGAGTTCCTGAGTTCATAGGTTCGTAGAGTTGGAGGTAAAATGGATGGAGCCAAGACATATGACCACATACACGCACATGCGCGCACACACACACACACACACACACACACAAATGGGGGGAGGAGAGAAAGAGAGACAGAGAGAGATAGAAGGAGAGACAGAGAGAGAGAGAGAGACAGACAGACAGACAGACAGAGAGACAGAGACAGAGATCTCACTCAAGGGAAGAAGCATCTTGGAGGAATGGGCCCCCTGGAAGCAGAAAAGAGGGCTTGTTATGGAGAAGAGCAGACTCTAGGAACCAGCGTAAGGACTTCTATACGAAGAGAAAAGAGAGCCCAGCAGTACTAGGACTGTCACTTTGCCACACTTACACCCAACACATCTGGTACAATTGTATTCTAACCTGAGCCTAATATTCTAAGCCTGAGCCTAATCTTCCCAGGGATGCTGGGAATTTGTGTAAGAATGTGATGAAGGCTTATGGAGGAACCAATTTGTAGCCGCTACTTTTATTCTACCATCTCAGTAAATACCTTTGCTAAGAGTTAATTATGTTTACTGGCTGATTGTTAATGAGAATCAAATTGATGGAGGCTCCTAAGGTGCAACGTCAGAAGTCCAGTCCACAGGGCTGGTTCCCTCAGAACTTGGGAATAGTAGCTGCTATCTGGGACTCTAACCACTAGCACAATGACAAGTTATCAGGGCACCACAGGTGAGGCATTACAGGAAGACTTACATGAGCTGGTGCAAAATGAAGCAAGCAGAACTAAGAAAACAGTGTGCTCAATGACTACAAAAAACGTGAAAAAGAAAGGACCACAAAACAAACCAAAGGTGGCAAAATATGATGACTAAGCTTGACCCTGAAGAGGCCACCACTTCTTTACGTAGGTGAGGGACCACAGCTACATAACATGGCACAAAATGCCGTACTTTCTTGATAGATTAGTGTCACTGTGTTTTCCCTTTCTTATTCTTTGTTATAAGACATAGCTCTCCAGGATGGAGAAAGGGAAAGGAAGGCAATCTAAAAACAAGAATACATAAAATTAATTTAAAAAAATAAATGCAAAACTAGTAAGAAAAAATCATTCTTCTACTACGGCATTTTCCAGTATGCAGGCTCCAGACCCCAAGGGTCTACCAAGTTATTGCAAGTAGTCGAAGAATCTACATAGACTAAATAACAATCTCCCATATATGTGTTAGCATTTTTCAACATGTGTCAATGCGCCTGAGGTCAACAAGATATGAACATTGTGTATTTTTTCAGCTAAAGGATACCAACAATACAAGTGGTTTTATAAGGGGTGGGGTGGGGAAGAGGAAAGTTCTATGAAATGTTTGATAAGAGGCAACACCGTACAGCAGAATGAGTGCTGGGGACTGAAGGCAAAAGGCTTAGGTTTGAATCCTGCTGCAGATACTTACTAGATGAATGATCATGGTCAAGTCACATAATTTCTCCAAGTCTCAGTTTCCTCCTGGTTAAAATGAAGGAAATAACACTTATTGCAACTACTTCACAGGGTGATGGTAAGGAAAGTGCAAGCCTCATATAGAAATACAAGTTATTGTGATTAACCTTCTTATTTGGGGGGGGGAGAGACAGAGAAGCAAGGCAATTGGGGTTAAGTGACTTGCCCAAGATCACACAGCTAGAAAGTGTGTCAAGTGTCTGAGGACAGATTTGAACTCAGGTCCTCCTGAGAGCACCAGGGCCGGTGCTCTATTCGCTGCATCACTAGCTGCCCCTGTGATTAACCTTCAACACTCAAAAAAGTTGAGAACTATTGATCTAGTAGAATTCTTTCTCATCAGAGCTCTGTTTTGGATTTTCACAGTGCTAGTTACAGCTACATCATAAGTCAATTTGCCTGTAATAGTATTGAAAATCATTTTTACCAGTACTGGTCCTGATGAACAGATAATAAAATATACCTGGTCTCTCAGCAGCAAAGTGGAGGATCATGGGAGCAGATTGTGGCACACAGTAGCTTTTTTGCCTCACTGTTTTTCTTTCTTATGACATCAATCAATCAATATTAATTAAGCCTTTACAGTGTGCCAGGCACTGTGCTTAGCACTGGGGATACAAAGAGAAGTAAAAAGACAGCCCCTGCCCTCAAGGAGCTTACAATCTAATGAAAGAAACAATGTGCCAACAAATATCCACAGAGTAAGCTGTGTACAGGATAGTTAGGAAATAATTAACTGAGGGAAGGCACTAGAATTAAGAAACATTGGGTAATCCTTTGTGCTGTTGTTATTCAATTGTGTCTGACTCTTCATGGCACCATTTAGGATTTTCTTAGCAAAGATACTGGAGTGGTTTGCCATTTCCTTCTCCAACTCATTTTACAGATGAGAAAACTGAGGCAAACAGGGTTAAATAACTTGCCCAGAGTCACACACCTAGTAAGTGTCTAAGGCCAAATTTCAACTCAAGTCTTCCTGACTCCAGGGCTGGAGCTCTGTCTACTCTGCCTATAGAAGGAAGGATTTTATTTGGGACTTAAAAGATGTCAGTAGGCAAAGCAAAGGAAGGAGAACGTTCCAAGCGTGGGGGACAGTCAGAGAAGATATCTGGAGCTGAGACACGAAGTATCCTGTTTGTGGAATAGCCAGAAGACTAGCTTCACTGGATCAAAGAATATGTGTTGACTTCTAAGGTATAAGAAGACAAGAGAGAATTCACTGGAGATGGGGGAAAGGAGTGGAAAGAAAAGGAAAGGGGATTTCCAGAAGTAACTATAATGTGAAAACAAAAGGAATTGATAAAAAATATTTTAAGCTGTTTTAAATCTAGACAAATTAAATGAGGACAATGGCAATCTCTGTCACTTTTAACATTCTCTGTAGCTTTGATTCAACATTACTGACAAGTAGATCGTGTGGAGCAATCTTATAAACTCAGACAGACTTTCCTCCTTTCTCTCCCTTAACCTCCCTTGACTATCCAAATTCTGCAAGTTCAGAGAATGTTAATTAAATTTTTGATAATTAAGAGGGCACAATTACGATTTTTAAAAAGAAGCTAGATCCCAATGACTTTTGGATTATCCACGCTTGAGGTTATCTACAACTGCTGTCATTCTCTTTTTCCTTAATACTTAAATTCATTGTAAATCATGTTGTACTTAGGCCCTAATTAGGTAAGATAAAACTCCTAACTGAAGTTCACGCATAATTAACAAGCATCACAGACTTAATATTTTCCCATGTGATTCAACAAATTTATCAAGTTTTGGAAAATTTTTCTCTTTCATGCTAAATAATGTAGTGCAACAGAAGGACTGCAGGCTTTGGAGTAAGTGGAACTGAGTTCAAATCCCCACTCTGACACTACTTCTTTTTTTTTTAAGTTTATTTATTTACTTTTAGTTTACAACATTCAGTTCCACAATCCAGTGAGTTTCAAATTTTCTCCCCCTCCCTGTCCTCTCTCCCTAACCCCCTACATGGAGGCATGCCATCAAATACAGGTTCTACAAATACCTTCAGGTTGTAAAGAAGGATTACAATCAAAGGAGTGAACAATGAGAAAGAGGAGACAAAACAAAACAAAAACTGTAATTGTCTGACACCTACTTCTTATGAAATCCTGGGCAAATCATTTCAGCTTTCTGTGTTTACCTTTCCTCCTCTGTGAAAATGGAGGGGAGGGGTTGCCAAGTGATTGTTAAGGTTCCTTCCAGCTCTAACTCTGATCTTAAGAATCAGTCAATCAACAAGCATTTATTAAGGATCTTCTGTATGCCAGGTTTGCATTTGGGAATACAAACAGAAGTGAGACAGTCCGGGCACTTTCATTCAGTCCAATTTCTTCAGTGCCTACTATGTGCTAGGCGCTGCGCTAAGCATTGGGGCTACAATTAATAAAGAGCAAAGTTCCTGCCCTCAAGGAGATTATAATCTAGTAGGGGAGACAACCCACAAAAAAAAGAGGCAGGAAAGGGGAGGGGAGACCAGAGTGAGGGCATCCTGTTCTCTGAAGTTGAAACCAGGCAGAGCAGCAGATGCAGGTTGGAAGGAGTCAAAAAGTCCAGTTTCCGACTTCTTCGAAGGAAGGTTTAATACTCCACCCTCCAGTCCTCCAGTCCAAAGGAATACAACACATTCACTGATAAGCAAATAGAGAATATATGTGTGATGTAGAAGTTCCTCCTGGGGCTATCCCCCTCCCCCCACTCTCTGCAACTTGCCCTGGTGGTTTTGGTCTGCCAATGGGTCACTATCCCAGGTTCAAGGTATTCTGTGGACCCACTCTCCCAAAACTATAATTCACAAGCTCCAGCTGGTGTGTTTACCTTTAATAATCAGCCAGCGAGGGGGTGGCTAGATGGCTCAGTGAGTAGAGCACCGGCCCTGGAGTCAGGAGGACCTGAGTTCAAATTCGGTCTCAGACACTTGACACACTTACTAGCCATGTGACTTTGGGCAAGTCACTTAACCCCAATTGCCCTCCAAAAAAAAATTATCAGTCAGCTGATAACATAGCTGAAACGGCATAGGCATAGTAAGAAATAAACCTGGGACGCACTCTTCCACAAATACACACGGAATCAGTGGGAAGAGGGGGCGTGTACAAAGAATACAGCTGTTGAGAGGAGCTGGGCAGCAAAAAGAAGAGCTCACATTTGGAGCAGAATGGTAAAGAAGTACAAAGACAGGTGGCATACAGGACCAAGGTGACTCACACCTCCAGCACTGCAGGGTCTCTCTCAGATGTATTCCCGATGGATGCTGCTGTAGAGCCCACCTGTGGGGCATGATGGACTTTCCACATCGCAAGGGGACCATGCAACTAGACTCCGTTCTGGCTGTCAGAATTCCTCTGGGGACTGACTCTTTTGAGTGTCTATATCCACAGTGTAGGATGGATCTTTAAGCACCTCAGGAGTGCGATTCATCCTTCAGTCATTCAAAGACCAGTCTCCCTTTCCATCAAATTGAGGGAGGAGTGCTTTCATATCTCCTAAAGGAGCAACAAAGTGTAAGTGTTTCTTCTATCTCCTTTAAAACCTTAACATTTTGTTGTCTGTTATTTGTTCCTTATAGTTGGTCTCCGAGTGGGCTAGGGAGAACTTGATTGATCAGAAGTCCTCTGATCAATCAATCCTTCTGTTGTTGTGGTTGTTCAATGATTTCAGTCATATCCTACTCCTGGTGACTCCATTTGGGGTGTTCTTGGCAAAGTTACTGGAGTGCTTGACCATTTCTTTCTCCAGCTCAATTTACAGGTAAGAAAACTGAAGCAAACAAGGTAAAGTGACTTGCCCAGGGTCACACAGCTAGTAAGTATCTGGGGTCAGATTTGAACTCATGAAAATGAGTCTTCCTGACTTCACGCTGGGCACTCTACTATGCCACCTAGTTGCCCTCCCTTCTATTATATAAAAAATAAATACAAAGTGATTGGGGAGGGACAGGAAGAATAAAAACTTTGAGAATGAAGACAAGCCCGTTAAAAGAGGTGCCACTTGAGCCCAAGATATTTGGGGGCCTGAGAGGTAGCAGGTCAGGAGGGAAAAGCTTCTAAGCAGAGGCAGAAGATGGAATATTGTATAAAGGGAACAGCAAAGAGAAAAGTTTGACACCACCAAAGAACACATGAGGGGAAATAAAATGTGATTAGCCTAGAAAGGCAGGCTGGGGCCAGATAGTCAAGGGCCTTAAATGCCAAAAAGAGAAGTTCGTGTTTTATCTTAAAGGCAATGAGATTTCTTAAGCTAGGGAATGACAAGATCAGACCCAGGCAACCCAGAGGGAGACACTCTCTCCAAAGAAACTTCAAAGAGAGGGGAGTCTGATCTTTCTTGAACTGTCCAGCTCATTATACCCCACTGCCCAAACAAAGACTATAATAATTCCAAGAAAAATCTCTAAAAGAAAGCTTAGGAACGACTCCTGTCTAGTGCCTCCCCAAAGCAGATTAATCAGAGCCGTCTTAGAAAGTTATAGCATGTAAAGGCCAGTTATTTATTTTCTCCAGCACAAAAGAAATGCTTCAAAGTCAAAAGACTAACGATGCACATTAACGACTGCTTAACTTATGAAATAGTAACTATGTAACAGTAACTATGAATCAACAACATCCACTAAGTGCCTACTATGTACTTGACATCATAGTAGGTATGCGCTGGGAATTCAAAGACGAAAAATACAGTGGTTCCTTTCTTCAAGGAACTTATAGTCTAGCAGGAGGACACATATTCCCTTGTATCTACAAGATAGTTACAAGGTGACTTGGGAGGCAAAACACTAGCAAGTAGGAGTCTTGGATTAGGAACTGATTACAGAGGGGCCCATAAACACATACAGAAAGCATATGTGACATTCCAAGGAGTCATAGAAAGTGTGGCCACCATTATACTCTCCCAAGGAGTTGATACTTAAAACATAAAATACTTTATTGGGCTGATGAACAGATATTCCATTTTAATCTTGTTCTACACAATTTGGGAAGCAACTCAGTCTGGTTTAGAGCAGCTCATTGCTACTGAGAATCAATAACCCCAGAATCATGGCTTGCCCTCCTGGCAGTAGTTTTGTTCTCTAAGAAGAGGTGTTGCTATAGAAAATAATTCTTCCTGCCACCGCTCAGGTCTCTCAATGACTCTGGACATCTCAAGATCATGAGGTAGCTGCCAAGGCTGGAAATGTCCATCTTGCGGAAGGAGGAAGGGAGGAAGGAAGGAAGAAAGGAAGGAAGGAAGGAAGAAAGGAAGGAAGGAAGGAAGGAAGGAAGGAAGGAAGGAAGGAAGGAAGGAAGGAAGGAAGGAAGGAAGGAAGGAAGGAAGGAAGGAAGGAAAGAAGGAAGGAAGGAAGGAAGGAAAGATTTAAGCACCTACTAGTTAGCAGGCACCATGCTAAGTGCTTTATAAACATTATCTCATTTGATTTTCCCAATAACCCCAGGAGGCAGGAGCTATTTTACAGTTTAGGAAACTAAGGCAGAAATTAAATGCCTCTCCAAGGTTCACTCAGCCAGTATGTGTCTGAGACCAGATTGAAACACAGATCTTTCTGACTCCAGCATTTTATCCCTGCAATACTCTCTCCTCCTAGAGGAAAGAAGGATAGGATGTCTTGAGTCCTTCTGAGCCTGAAAGAAGGAAAGAGAGGATGAGAGTGGAAATTGTTCCTTTTAAGCCTACTGAATAATCTTCTTGGTTCAATAATCAATCTTTTTCTGGTGCATCTCTCCCTCAGGCCAAAAGATCAGAGGGTTCCCCTGATTACTCCTACTGTGACAGGTGCTGTAGGAAAATTTCTTTGGCAAGCAAAAAGGTGAGGCAATAAGCACTTACTATGTGTTTACTATGTACACGGGGCTGCGCTATTAGAGATATAAATATAAGGAAAAAAAAAAGACAGCCCTTGCCCTCCCAGACCATACGTTCTAAATGAAGAAGAGGGAGCTGCAATGGGGGGCGGTGAGGTGGAGGGGGGAGATTTGGTGTCAAGGTCTGTACAGTCAGAAATACATCTGGGAGGGGAATAAAGCATGGCTAAACCAAACCTCTCCTCAAAACGGAGGCCTTGAAAATAACTCATCAATGGGGGAAGAAGCCTGGCATGGCGGAGGAATATTGCAAGGTGAGAAGGCTTCAGACTCAGCAGGAAGTTCCAGTGCAAGAAGGCAGCTGAGTGGAGATGGATGGGAAAGTAGAAAGAGACAGAATGGACAGAAGCAAATGAGGAGGCTATGGCAATGATGAAAGGTGATTGGACTAGCACAGTTGTGGTAAGTGAGTGAGCGAACGGTATAGATGTGAGAAATGTCGAAAAGAAAGAATTGACAGGACTTGACAGTTGATTGGATGAATGAGTTTAATGAGAGTAAAGAGTGGAGGATAATTCCAAGGTTGTCAATGTGGTGATTAGAAGGAGGAAGGTGCTCCCAACAGAGGTAGAGAAAGAAGAAAACGGAAACACTTCTTCGATGCCATTAGATGCTGGGACCAAAGCACTGAACATTCTACTCTCCAACATCAAGAGTTCTTCACCTTTGAATCATCTCATACCCCAGTCTGATGAATGAATTGGAAATTCAATACCCTCAAAATGTATTTACTTTTTCACAATGATTTATTTAAATTTTCACAGATATATGTGTCTTCTATCAGCCACTTAGCCAATTGATTGAATTAGTAGGGAAAATAGCTAATGCTGTCACAGAATCACAAATATTAGAGCTGGGAGACATCTTAGCAATTATCTAATTCAATGGGTCTCAAAGTATGGTCTATGAACTTTTCATATCTAGGGGTTCCCTAGATGGGTTCCCCAAAGACTTTTCAAAAGATCTGCGAAATCAAAACTCTTTTCATAATAATATTAAAACTTTATTTACCTATCAAAATACTTCTCCTTTTTCAACGATGTATCTGTGAGAGGCCAAATTTTCTTCATATACTTCAACCAAAACAACATATCATAACAGATTGAATATCAAAGCAGATATAAGAATCTGTTGTCTATTAAGCCAGACATTTGTAAAAAGAAAGCAATTTGTAAGTTTCAGTAAAACAATGTCACTCATCTCACTAAATGTCAAAAAATATAGTTGCTTTCCATAAAAAATATTTTAATGTTAATATGTAATATGTATTGTTATCTTAATGTACCATGTATTAATGTATTGTTATCTTAAAATTAAATAAATACTTTAAAATGTATCCATTTTGGAGTATTATTGTGCTATAAGAAATAATGAATAGGTAGACTTCAGAAAAACCTGGGAAGACTTACATGAATTGATGCTGAGTGAAATGAGCAGAACCAGAAGAACACTATATGTAGTGAAGGCCACAGTGTATGATGACTGACTTTGATAGACTTAGCTCTTCTCAGCAATTCAAGAACCTAAAACAATTCCAAAGGACTCATGACTGAAAATGCCATCCATATCCAGAGAAAGAACTATGGATTCTGAGAGCAAAGCATAACAGACTATTTTCTTTTCTTTCTTTCTTTTTTGTTTTGTTTTGTTTTTCTTTCTTGTGAATCTTCCTATTCATCCTGATTTTTCTATACAACATGACTAATGTGAAAGTAGGTTTAATGGGAATATATGTGTAGAGTCTATAGAGAATTGCATGCTGTCTTGGGGAGAGAAGAGGAAAAGAAGGGGGAGAAAATTTAAAACTTATGGAAGCAAATGTTGAAAACTAAAAATAAATAAATTAACTTTTTAAAAATCCTTCAGAGATAAAAAAAAAATTGAAGAAAAAAAGAAGAAGCAAGTTTGTATGGTGCAAGTATTCCTAAATGGACCAATGACATCGAAGACTGCTGTCCAGAGTTGTGTTGTCTTCAGAACTTGTATTTCTCCCCTTTATGTGCTTCTCTTCCAGGTATCTGTAAGTATGTTCCCACTGTACCCCAGATATACTGAATGTGCTAGTAGGGGAGTCAGTACAACATGTGTTTTTTGTGCAGGTTGTGATTTATTATATTCTGTCTTTTGTTGTTCAGTTGTCCAGTCAAGTCTAGCTCTTTGTGACCCCTGGCCCTTTCATCCTCCAGTACCTCCCAAAGTCTGTCCAAGTTCATATTTATTGTTTTCATGACAATATCTCATTCTCTGTTGACCCCTTTTCCTTCTGTCATTCTTTGTCTACTTGCTTTAATATATGAGTATCTACAATTCTATCATTTCTTTTATCTTATTGTTACATTAAAAATTATCATTAAAAATGAAAAAAGGATTGATTTTAATTTGCATTACAATTACATTGCATTACAATGAATACAGTAAATATGAATTGACAATAACCCTTATAAACAAAATCTCTTTGGGCTCTTCCATCATTTTTTAGAGTGTTAAAGGGTAAGTGACCGCTAAAAATGTTTTCAATGTAATTGGGAAATATTTAACAAAATAAAAATATAATTTTAAAAAGTGTTTAGGGGTCCTAAAATCATAAGTTGAAGAATCATTTTAATGAGGAGGAATCTGAAGCCTAGAGAAAAAGATTAGTTTATTCAGGACAATAAAAGCAGCTGGGCCAGGCTCAAAATTAGAATTCCTGACTCCAAAATCCACACTCTTTTTACTATACCATACTATAATTTCTCCTGATATTTTTTAAGAACACCATTAAGCTTAGATGATGTTTCGCTATTTCAAGTCAACAGGAGTGTATTCATCACCTGCTGCATGCAAAACAATGTCCTCAGTGATGGGATAGAAGGTTCAACACACCACAGACTCTTCTCAGGGAGTTTATTATACATGCAGCAAGGGCTATGTGAGCATAGACACAAGCTGCAGTGACAGGAGAGAAAGTGTGAGAAGGACAGTGAAGAGGTCTCAGTAAAGTTCTAGAAGAAATCTGAGGAGGGGGAAAGACTCAGGAATTTTAGCAGAATAAGTCAGCAGAAGCAAAACACTTTGCAAAATGACCACAACAAATAAAAGAACACAATACTGACTTTCAGACTCTGCTCAGTGCAGCGTTGGTAGATCACAGATACAAAATAAAGCATGCAATGAAGGTGCTGTACCTGGGTATTCTCTCTCTCACTAACCCAATTCAGCTCTATGTGACCCCACTCCTACCCCACCAAAAAATCCTGTCAGCCATTCACCTCAATGAGCAAGTCAAGAAATAGGTGAATCTGCCGTTACTTTAGTTAGTTGCTCTACACCTCTTATGGTGTATTCATCTCCCTTTTGTATGATTTCAGAATTTCTTCATGCTGAGTCTATTCTTTTTTGGTTTTTGGTCTTTTGGGAGGGGGGAAGGCAGGGCAATGGGGGTTAAGTGACTTGCCCAAGGTAACACAGCTAGTAAGTGTTAAGTGTCTGAGGCAGGATTTGAACTCAGGTCCCCCTGACTCCAGGACTGGTTCCCTATTCACTGTGCCACCTAGCCTCCCTCAGTCTGTTCATTGTGTTTATGCTGGCAGAGATGATGAAAGGAACAGTCTTAGCTGGCCTTCCTAGCCTTCTCTGTCAGCTAGAAGGCCCCTTCTATCATGTTCCCTTTGACTTCTTGCGTCCTCTCTTTCCTCATGGTGCAGCAAGACAAAGAAACGCTTACATGGTGGTGCGATCACTCTGAGATCACCGTTAAACATCCAGGAAGCCCTTCCAATAGCATTCCCCCCCAATCACCAGGTTTCTCTCCAGCCAAGTCTTTACTGGTTTTTATTTTCTTCTATTTAAGTAGGAATCAAGGGTCCCTCTTGCCTCTTTCCTGATAACATTTTAGCTAAGTATTGGGAAAATAAAATTTATATTCAATTGTTTCCATAGCAATCATATCAGCTCCATCAGCTCTCTGATACACATGTTTTAAAGAGATCCTAGCACCTTTAGGGTAACAGCTGTTTAAGGATAATTATTGTATTTGTGGAGCAATTTAAGGGACTTTCAAAGGTAATTTTGACCATAGGGGAATTTTCATCTTAAGCACTAACTTAAGACCTAATCTTCAGGAAGATGACTGACTCCATCAGAGATGAGGGTGTGACAGGTACTTTGACTACTGGTAGAGTCTGCTTATGTATCAGACTACGAATGTAACATGGTCTTTTAAAAAAGCTTTATTGGTGTCTTTTGTTTCTATATCATAGCGTTTTATTATCTTTTTTTTAATATGGACTTTTTTTTTTGAAGGGGAAAGACAAGGCAATTAGGGCTAAGTGACTTGCTCAAGGTCACACAGCTAGTAAGTGTGTCAAGTGTCTGAGGTCACATTTGAACTCAGGTCCTCCTGATTCCAGGGCCGGTGATCAATCACTGTGCTACCCAGTTGCCCCTTCAAAGTCTTTTCTATACATATTTCCTGCCAGGGGCCCTCACCTTACTTCACCCATCACAATGAGACTCCCTCATAATAAAGACAATTAAGCAAGAACAATTCAAATAAGCTCTACATCTCACTGGATAGGAGCTAAGCATTTCTTTTTCTCTTCCACCAACAAGATTGACTATTACAATGACACAAGTCTTTGTCAGCCAGTCAGTAGACATTTATTACACTTCTAGATGTGCCAAGAGCTTGGAACGCAAAGAAATGCAAAAGACAGCCTTAGTCCTCAAGGATTTCACAGTCTAATTGGGGAGACAACGTACAAAGATGTACAAACAAGCTAAAAAATACAATAAATTTAAACTAATCAGCAGAGTGAAGGCACTGGAATTAAGGGGAATTGGGAAAATCTTCCTGTTGACAGCGGGATTTTAGCTGAGACTTTAAGGAAGCCAGGGAAGCCAAGGAGTGGTGACGAGGAGGGAGAACATGCTGAGAATGGGGCAGGGGCAGCCATAGAAAATATGGGGAGCTGAAAGATAGCATCCTATGAGAGGAACAGCAAGGAGGCCAGTGTTACTGGTTTGCACAGTATATGAATATGGTTTAAAGTGGAAGAAGTCCATAAGGGCCGGGCAGCTTAGGAAGGGTTTTGAATGTCAAGCAGATATTTGATCATGGAGATGTTTGGGAGCCACTGGAGATTATTGAATAGGAAGTGACATGGTCAGACCTATGCTTTGAGAAGATTACTTTGAGAGGAGGGAGAGACTCGTGGAAGGCAGGCCAACCAGCAGCCCATTTCAATGGTCCAGCTACAAGATGATGAGTGGCAGCAGCATCATAGGAGAAAAGGACTTATATGGGAGAGATGTCATGAAAGTAAATTCATGGCGACAGGTTGGATATGGTGGCAGATGGGGGTAGGAAAGAGAGATTGAAGAGTCAAGGATGAGACCTAGGTCAGATGCCTAAATAACTAGGAGAATGGTGGTGCCCTCAACAGTAATAGGGAAGTGAGGAAGAGGGAAGGGTTTAGAAATCAGGAAAGATAAATTCAGCTTTAAACATGCTGAGTTTAGGATATCTATGGAGCATCCATTTTGAGATGTCCAATAGACAGAGATGCAAAACTAGAGGTCAGCAGAGAGGTTAGGATCAGATAAGATTGAGAATCAGCAGTGTAGAGATGACAATTATATCCATGGTTGCTGATGAGCTCACCAAATAAAACAGTATAGAGGGAGAAGAGAAGAGGGCCCAGGAGAGAACTCTACAAAACACCCACCCGTTCTTTTCATATACATTATTTTAATGATTGTGCCTGTTATTTTCCAGGTTCTGCTTACTTCTCTTTGCATCAATTCATATCCATCTTCCCATATTTCTCTATCCAGCAGTGGATAAAGCTAGATGAAATTCAGCTGAGAAAAACTAGCTGCTCCCCCTCTCTGACCCCTATCCTCAGGTAGATGAAGGCACTTTTTCCCAATCATGTCTGCTTCCATCCACTGTGTCTCTGACTTTCCCGTCCCTAACACACTCACTTTTCTTCTCAGAGGGGATACAATTCATAATGGTTTTTTGCTTTAAATGGTATTTTATTTTTCTCTCCAATTACATATGAAGAAAATTTTCAGCACTCATTTTTACAAGATTTTGAGTTCCAAATTTTTCTCCCTCCATCCCCTCTCCTCTTCTGAAAATGGTAGGCAGTTGGGTAAGATTAATTTAAACCTGGGAAAGAAGTTGCCTGTGATCACTGTCTCAGATAGGACTGACTCAAATTCACTTATCAAACCTCCTCCCACCAGAAAACTCCTGTGTTCAGAACAGTGTTTGAACTTATTCTCTCCTTTGGGGAAACTACAGTAATAATGTATCAATAAAATCCCTTTTGTTTAACTCAACCCAGCTTTCTCTCCTTCCTTCTAACCAGGTCTCCTAATTTTAAGCCCCACCAGAATACAACCAATTAACAATGTGTTAGAGAAATCAGTTTCTCTTGAAAACACATGGAAAATATAAAATGTGAACAAACTCTTAAAGAAAAGAAAATTAGAGCTATAAACGCATAATGAGAACCAGAGTGCTATAAGAGACAGTAAAATAAGAAAGTCACCAGTTTCATCCTTTACTAGCGCTTCTTAAACCGTGGCTTTGGCAGTAATGGAAGGTTTCTGAACACATGACGACCAAAAATTAATGAAAAATCAAATTCGTGATGAATCTGAGGTGTTTCTGGCAGCGCCTTGTGCAAATTCACTCTGACCTTGGTTCTGAACACACAGTGTGCCCTCTTTGCACACCCTCCGGCCATGCACTGTGAATAAACCGTTGAAAAGGCAAAAGAGATCCTGAGTGAAAAAAACTTAAGAAACCCTGCTTTAAACAACAATTATAGCCTCCTGTATAGACATATGTGTAAGTATACATATATGTCTATATAGGAGGCTATATATGCGTATGAATACATACCTGAGCATGTGTATATATGGGTATATAGAGGGCATAGGATCAATCGAATACGAAGGGATGATACTTTAAAAGGCAAATTCTGAAGTGGGAGAGGACTAGAATGAGAGGAAACAGGGAGAGACAAAATGGGGTTAATCATCCCATATTGAAGAGGCAAGGAATAACTGTTACAACTTTACTTTCATTTACTCTCATTGAATCTAGCTTAGGGAAGAAATGGCATAAACTCTAAACTGGACATCATACCACACAAGAGAGTAGGGGGCATGGGGATGAAAGGTGGAATGATGGAGGGGAGGGCAGCGTCTGGGGGAGGGATGCTGGATGCTCACACTTCAATAAAGAGACAGGGACAGGGTAGAGAACAGAACAAGGGGGGAGGGATAGGAAGGAGGGACATATGATCACTGTCACAATATGTCCACTATGAAGATGTCCTGTATAATCACACATACACAGCCTGTATTGAGTTGCTTGTCCTTCCTGCGGGGGTGGATGACAAGGGAGGAATCAAAAGAATCCAGAATTTAAAGCTCTGCAATACCTGCAACTAGAAATTAAGATATACAGGGGCTGGGGTAGGGAGACCCTCCCTGCCCTACCAGAAAGTTAGAGAACAGACCACAGGAGGAGCTCTACAGTGGGATCGCTGTTTTGGGGTTGTGGTAGGGAAAAGACGGGGAGAAATGTGTAATTCAAAAATCTCATGAAAATGCATGATGTAAACAAGAAAACAAATAAAATTTATTACAAAAAACCCCCCCACCAATTATGGTCCATCTGTATCTGTTCCAGGTGACTTCCACATAGTTATCTATGGTTTTTTTTGTTGGCATCCAGATGCCAGTTAGGGCAGCAGCAACCATAGAAGCCGAGGCCCTGGGTCACCTCCCATAAAAGCTGGCCTCTCCTCCTCTCTTGGTCTTACTGAGGAAGTCCTCATACTCTCCCCCTCAGACCACTTGCTCACTTCTCGCAAGACTTTAGCACCCTCTCTTTCTCTTTCAGGGTGAGAGAAGAAAGAGACTGTCTGCTGACTCAGCTACAGATCCTACAATCCTCTGATTGGGCCATACTGAGAATTCTGTCCTGTCCTGAAGACATCCGTTTAACTTGTATAAATGGGTGCTGCATCCAACTTCCTCACAGTTGTTATTTCTTGTGGCACTATAATGTTCCATTCTCTTCATGTTACTCATCCATTACCTACTTGGGCACCCTTGTTTCCAGCTGTTTTTGCTACTGCCAAAGCGTTGCTTTGAATGAAATATAAGGCACCTTTCTATCAGCTTTTTACCTCCTTGTCCAGTCCTTGGTCAAAGTGGAGGTACAGTTTAGTGACTTTTCTCCCCAATTCCAAACTATTTTCCAGAAAGAAGGTTATCTAGCCAGTTGCAAAGTACTCATACTTCTTACACTGAGCAAACAAAATTCATTATCTTTATGGGCAAAGCCACTGGGCTACTTTGATTAGAGGTCGGGTTATTTCCTTTTCTCATTCAGGAACTTGGCCTTTTGGAGTTGAGACACAGGTGAGAGTAAATAGAGCCATCCTGGGAAATAGTTGCAGGCTCATCCCCTCTAAGGACATGATTGTGTATAGTGAGCCGACTGAAGTTTGCATTTGGATTTTTTCCCCAGAGCTAAACGCTGGGCCCTATCAATAACAACCATGGCTGCCCTGAGTTAGTACAGCTGCTTACCACAATGCTCACCTGCCATCAAGTTAAATGAGCCTCCACTTCCAATCCCAGCTGCAACCTCTTCTCTTAATTAATTTTTTATTGTTGTTTGCACTGAGGTCTATTAGTGGAAACATCTGATGACCACCAGAGATGGGTTTACCACCACAGAAAGGGTTGGCTCCTGGCTCAGCAGAGAGCACAAAGGGAAGCCTCATCTCCCAGTAATGACTGAGGTTGAATCCAGGCTCAGTGAGGGAGTGAGAGGAGCGGCCCATGAAGGAATGCAGCTCAGTCTAGCACAGGAGTCAGCATTCATATACCATTATACTGTCAAAATCCTTTTTCTTACCATTTCTGTGTCTGGTAGAGAGGAGGCACTCAATAATTCTTTATTGATTGATTATTGACTTATTGATTGAAAATATCATTGGTTTATTGAAAACCAAAAAAAAATAAGGGCAGTTATGTAGTGCAGTGAATAGAGCACCAGCCCTGAAGTCAGGAGGACCTGAGTTCAAATCCAGCCTCAGACACTTGACACACTAGCTATGTGACCTTGGGCAAGTCACTTAACCCCAATTGCCCTGCCTTCAAAATCTGTTTGATTTTACATCATCTTTATTTTTTAATATGTTCCTTCTTCTTCCTCTTGCCAGAGCACCATCTCTTATAATAAAGATGTAAAAGACAAAGCAGAGACAGCAAGATGGCTCAATGGGTAGAGAAGAGCGCCAAGATTCAGGAAGACCTGAGTTTAAATCTGACCTCTGATGTGTGCTAGCTGTGTGATCTTGGACAAGTCACTTAACCTCTGTTTTGCTAGGTGGCTCAGTGGATAGAGAGCACTGGGTCTGGAGTAGGGAAGACCTAAGCTCAAATCTGACCTCAGAACTGTGTGACCCTGGGCAAGTCACTTAACCTCTTCCTTAATCCACTGGAGAAGGAAAGCAAACCACTCCAGGGTCTTTGCCAAGATAGTATGGTCCAGGGAGTCACAAAGAATCAGACACCACTGAATAAACAATGAAAAGAGAACGTGGGGGAAAACAGTCGAGCAAAACTGAACAATACACATACAGTATTCCACATCCACGGCCTCCCACTTCTGCAAAGGAGAGAGAGAAGTGCCTTTTCTTATCTCAATTCTTAGGTCAAGCTCAGTTATTTTAATTACTCACGGTTCAGGTTTCAAACTCTTTCTTATTTTAGCTAATAAAATAGCTCAGGAAATCTCAGGCAACATCTTTAGTTTGTGTCTGTGGTTAGCAGAGAAATGGTACGGGGAGAACCTTATCAGGATCTTAGAATAGGCTGAAAGCATTCCAGAGCCAATGTTCCGAACACTCAGAGGAGAGATAAACTCCATTCCCTGGATCAGAAAGTGATGAAGGAAGGTCTGATTCACCTCCCCAAAAATGTTTGTTTGGGGAAGCCTAAGCCACCCAGAGATGCTAGCTAGTGGAAGATACGTGCCATCCTGATGCATGCCTCCTTTTGTTGCATTAGTAGAAAATGCCTGGATGGAACTTCCTTATCCTTATTTTTTTTAATTTATTTTATTTTAATTCATGGAACAAAACAAAGCATTTCCACAACATAGCACAATAAAAAAGATGATTGCATATGAAACTGCATAACTTGCTATTCCCTTTAAACATACAACAAAGTTTATCAAATAAATTTCTTTTTTTCCCTTTTTTTCCTTCCCCCTCACCCTAGAGATAGCAGTCATTAGAGACAACTAGGTGTATATGGAAAATCATTCTCTAGATATACTTCTACTAATCAGTTCTTTCTCTGGTTACACATAGCATCTTTCTTCATATATCCTTTATAGTTCATGTATATACTTCTAATAGTCAAAATTACTTATTTGTGCAAAGTCATACTCAACACAATATTACTGCTACTTCATAGAATGCTTTTTTGGTTTTGTTCATTTTGCTCTTCATTATTTCATGCAAATCTTTCCACGTCTTTCTTTTTTTTTAATTTTATTTTCTTAAATTATCTACTTCTGGTTTACAACATTCAGTCCCACAATCCCTTGAGTTCCATATTTTCTTCCCCTCCTCTCCTCTTCCCTCCCCCCCCCCCACCATGGCAGCATGCGATCTGATATAGGCTTTACAAATAAGCATTAGCATTAGTCAGGTTGGTTGTAAAGAAGAATTATAACCAATGGAGTGAACAATGAGAAAGAAGGAATGAAACAAAACAAAACACAAAAGAGAGAGAGCAAGTGGTTTGCTTCAATCTGTATTCAGACTCCAGAGTTCTTTTCTCTGGATGTGGACATCCCTTTCCATCATGAGTCTTTTGGAGTTGCCTTTTATTGTTGCATTGCTGAGAAGAGCCCAATCTATCAAAGCTAGTCGTCACAGACACACAATGTGTCTCTAATTCTGTACAAAGTTCTCCTGGTTCTGCTCTCCTCACTCAGCATCAAATCATATATGTCTCTCCAGGATGTTATGAAGTCGGTCTACTCCTCATTTCTTATAGCACAATAGTATTCCATTACATTCCTGTACTACAACTTGTTCAGCCATTCCCCAATGGATGGGCATCCCCTTGATTTCCAATTCTTTGCCATCACAAAAGGAGCTGCTATAAATATTTTTGTGCAAACAGGTCTTCCTCCCACTTGTATAATGTCTTTAGGAGACAAACCCTAAAAGTGATATTGCTGGGTCAAAGGGGGTACACTTTTTATAGCCCTTTGGGCATAGTTCCTAGTTGCTCTCCAGAATGGTTGGATTAGCTCACAGCTCCAGCAGCAATGCATTACTGTTCCAATTTTCCCACATCTTCTCCAGCATTTATCACTTTCTTGTTTTGTCACATTAGCCTATCTGGCTTGTGAGATGTGGTACCTCAGAGCTGTTTTGATTTGCATTTCTCTAATCAATAGTGATTTAGAGCATTTCCTTATTTTTTTTTTTTTTTTGCCTTTTGGAGGGCAATTGGGGGTTAAGTGACTTGCCCACGATCACACAGCTAGTGTGTGTGTGTGTGTGTGTGTGTGTGTGTGTGCGCGCGCGCGCATGCTAAGTGTCTGAGGTTGGATTCGAACTCAACTCCAGGGCCTGTGCTCTATTCACTGCGCCACCTAGCTGCCCCCTAGAGCATTTCTTTGTATGCTTAGAGATATCTTTAATTTCTTCCTCTGAAAACTGTTAGTATCCTTTGGCCACTTATCAACCGGGGAATGACTTGTATTCTTATAAATTTGACTCAATTCTCTGTATATTTTAGAAATGAGGGCTTTATCAGAGACAGTGGTTATAAAAATTCTTTCCCAGTTTTCCACTTCCCTCCTAATCTTGATTACATTAGCTTTATTTGTACAAAACCTTTTCAATTTAATGTAATCAAAATCATCCATTTTGCATTTCATGAATGTTCTCTGTCTCTTGTTTGGTCATAAATTTTTCCCTTCTCCATAAATATGACAGATAAATTATTTCTTGCTCTCCCAGATTGCTTACAGTCTCAGCCTTTATACCTAGATGCTGCATCCATTTAGATTTTATTTTGGTATATGATGTAAGATATTGGTCTCTGCCCAGTTTCTGCCACACTATTTTCCAGTTTTCCCAGCAGTTTTTGTCAAATAGTGAGTTCTTATCCCCAAAGCTGGAGTCTTTGGGTTTGTCAAACAATAGATCACGATAGTCATACTATGTCTTGTATACCTAATCTAGTCCATGATCTACCACTCTATTCCTCAGCCAGTACCAAGTCGTTTTGATGACTGCTGCTTTATAATACAGTTTAAAATCTGGGATGACTAGGCCACCTTCCCTAGCGTTTCTTTTCATTAATTCCCTTGATATTCTAGACCTTTTCTTCCTCCAGATGAATTTTGTTACTATTTTTTCTAGCTCTATAAAATAGTTTTATGGTAGATTTATTGGTATGACACTAAGCAGATAGGTTAATTTAGGTAAAATGGTCATTTTTTTTATATTGGCTCGGCCTAGCCACAAGCAAGCCACGATTTTCCAGTCATTTAGATCTGACTTTGTGTGAAAAGTGTTTTGTAATTGGGTTCATATAGATCCTGGGTTTGTTTTGGCAGGTAGATTCCCAAATATTTTATAATGTCTCTAGTAACTTTAAATGGAATTTCTCTTTCTGTTTCTTGCTGTTGGACTTTGTTAGAAATATATAGGTATGCCAAGGATTTATGTGGGTTTATTTTATATCCTGCAACTTTGCTAAATGTATTTATTATCTCAAGTAGTTTTTTACTTGATTCTCTAGGATTCTCTAAGAACATCATCATATCATTTGCAAAGAGTGATAGCTTAGCTTCTTCTTGGCTTAACCCAATTCCTTCAGTTTCTTTTTCTTCCCTTATTGCTACTGCTAACATTTCTGGTACCAGACTAAATAAGAGGGTGATAGTGGACATCCTTGTTTCGCCCCTGATCTTATTGGAAATCCTTGTAGCTTATCCCCTTTATATATAATATTTGCTGATGGTTTTAGATAGATGCTACTTGTTATTTTAAGGAAGACTCCATTTATTCTTTCTAGTGTTTTTAATAGGAATGGGTGTTATGTTTTGTCAAAGGCTTTTTCTGCATCTATCAAGATAATCATATGATTTCTACTAGTTTTATTGATGATATGATCAATTATACTGATAGTTTTCCTAATATTGAACTATCCTCACATTCCTGGAATAAATCCTACCTGATCAAAGTGTATCAACCTCATGATAAGTTGCTGTAGTCTTTTTGCTAATATTTTTATTTAAATTTTTTTGCATCTATATTCATGAGGGAAATTGGTCTATATTTTTCTTTCTGTGTTTTGGCTCTTCCCAATTTAGGTATCAATACCTTATTTGAGTCATAAACCATGTTTTTCTAAGATCACTGAGCTCATCATCTCTTATATAGCACAAAAGTATTCCTTATTCAGAAAAAAATCAGCCCATTTTAAATCCTAAACTCCATTACTCTTCTTTTAAACCCCCTTGTGTCTGAATTCTTGGTATTCTAGCTCCTCAGGCCAGTGCTAGGTGGGATTAACCATGAACAAAGTTATTTTAAAGGGAGCATTAAGCCTATTGGAGAGGTAGCCTGGCACAGTGGATAGACTGGTGACTCAGATGTCAGGGAGCCCTGGGTTCAGGTCTAGCCTCTGACACATATGGATGGTTTGGGACAAATCATTTAACCCTTCAGTGCCATAGGTAGCTTTCTATAACAGGAATGTTTAAACTGGGATACATGAACTTATTTACTTCAAAAAAAATTTTTATAATTATTTCAATATAATTTGTAATTGCACTATTTTATTTCATTCATTTAAAAACATTCTGAGAAGGGGTCTATAGGTTACATGAGACTAAAAAAGGGGTCCATCATACAAAAAAGGTTACAAATTCATGATGTGAGAATCTACATTTCAGAGCAGTTGCTGATCTATATTGGTAGAGTTTCTTCAGTAGATCTAGATGCCCCCCAAAAGCATATTACATATGTATATGCATATGTTGGTGTAATGGGAATGGGAATTTGAAGATCTTCCCTGCCCCTTAATAGACCCAGGGGGAATTTGAAGACCTCCCCTCCTTTGAAGCTAAACTCTGCCCCCTAACAGGCTGAATGTAATCACATGGAGCCTGTGGTGGGAAGAGTTTGCTACAGGGTGGAGAGGAGTCCACAGGAAGCTAGAAATCAGAGCCAGAGAGATAGTGGGAGAGAGAGGTGCCTGGGCAAGGAGACAGACAGGTTTGTGAGTAAATATTGATCTTGTATTGGTTTGTGGGAAGGCTGAAGGATGCTGTGGCTCTCTGTGTTATTATGGCTTCTGAATATCTTTGGTACTATGATGTTACCAGTTTTGGGACTGGGTTTTCTGTTGTCTAAATAAATGTTTCCATTTTGTCCTCTATGTGGAGAGTTTAGTATATTTTGCAATAAAATGTCTTGTGATATTTATAGTCATGGTCTTTCTTGTGATCGTGGGTGCTGTAAATATTGCACTGGCATTACAGTTGAAGAAGCTAGATGACTCAGTAGACAGAATGATGGGCCTAGAGTCAGGAAGACCTAAGTTCAAATCCAGCCTCAGATACTCACTGTGTGACCCAGGGCAGTTCACTTAACTTCTGTTTGCTTTAACCCACTGGAGGAGGAAATGGTAAACTACTCCAGTAGCTTTGCCAAGAAAATTCCAAATGCAGTCATGAAGAGTCAGTCCCTGTTGAAAAGACTGAACAATTACATATGCACATATAAATATGTATATGAATGCATGAAGATATTTACTGTGTGACCAGTTTCAAAACCAAATGACATAAAGTGAGAGTTTTCTTGTACAGATTTCTGGGGATGCTTAAAGTAAATCATCATGTGGTACAGAAAGGGTACAGAATCCGAGGACCTGGGCTCAAATCCCACCTCTTACACTTACTACCTACATGACACTGGACAAATCACTTAGTTTTCCTGGGCCTCAGTTTCCTCCTCTGTAAAAGGAGGGGGCTGGACTAGAGGAGCTCTGGTTTCCTTTCTAGTTCTAGAGCTGTGTTCCTATGATCATGAAAAAGGCAAGAAGGCCACTCTAAATGGAGAATTCAAATATTACATTTCGACCCATGGGAAGTCAAGAAGGGAGACAATACACATTAGGCAGCAGAGAAAGGTTATCCCTGGTTGCTAGGAGTAACAGCTGCTTCCCTTGGCAAAAAGAACAGTGGCTGGGAGTTGTGTTACACACCTGTGCAAGGCCCAGGTTCTCATCCTCCCCAGGGAGCCCAAACGGAATCTGTGTCTGGTACCAGATGAGTCTTAATTCCCATCATTGAAATAATTAGCTTTCCAAATCTCTGAAAACAACCCTCATTTTCTGGATTAATGAAAGATGTTGGTTCCACAGAGTAAGCCTATTAAGGAACAGCTAATGCAGTGAGTTCATTGCCTCTCACTGAGCACCAAGCAGTCTGGGCTCCAGGGAAAATATAAATTCAAAGAGGGTAACCCTGAGGGCTAGAGAGGGAGACATAAGGGGCCAATCTTTCCTACCCAGGGCTTTGTGGCTATATTCCAGGGCCTGTTTAGGTTATGCAAGTGCTGGCAGAGTCTTGTGACTCAGAAGGAGGTTGATTGGTAATAGGCTGCTTTATCAATGTTTGTTAACTAAAGAAAAACTTATACAGGGCCTCTGCAAAGGACAGAAAGAACGTAACACTCAGAGGCCTTAAACCTGTAGCTTTGCCTGGACTCACGAGCCAAAGTGTTAGTGTTTTGCACTTAGGAAGAGAATCATAAAATGTCAGAGTTGGAAGATACCTTGGAAAGCATCTACCTCAGCTCCTTCATCGTATATACAGAGAAGCAAAGTGAAGTAGTAGATAGATTGGACTTGGAACCAGGAAGGCAAGTTCAAATCCTCTGAAACCTGGGCAAAATGTGTGTGACCTTGGACAAATCCCTTAAGCTCCCTGAGCTCACTTCCCTCTTCTTGCCACACAAACAGCTTCCTGGTATAAGGGATAGGAGGGTCAGCCTCAGAAACAAAGAGGCCTGGGCTCAAGGCCCACTTCTGACACATACAGACTGTGTGACCTTGGTCAAGTCACTAACCTCTCAGTGCCCCCTGGCAAGTCTCTAAATTATAAGATTATAAATTATAGAAAAATTACCAATCTCCTTCAGTAGAGAAAGGTCCTTACTAATGAAATTAATAAGTCAAGACAAAAAGCAACAACAAATCTTCTGTCTCATAGGATTGTTTCAAGGGTCAAATAAGATCATGTGTGTAAAGCACTTTGGAAACATAAAAAAAGTTAATGTAAATGTTGCCCCTGTTATTACAGATGAAGAACTGCCCAAAAGTAAAGTGACTTGCCTGGGGTGGGGAGACCCCCCCCCCATCCTACCAGAAAGTTAGAGGGCGATGGAGGGGAGGACATGGGAGAGAGCAGATCGGGGGAGGGGATTTACAGTGGGATGGCTGCTTTGGGGTTGTGGGTAGGGGAAAGACAGGGAGAAAATTTGTAACTCAAAATCTCGTGGAAATGAGTGATGTAAACAAGAAAATAAATAAAATAATTTTAAAAAAAGAAAGAAATCCAAAGTCTACAATTTCCCCCCGCAACCCCCAAAAAAGTAAAGTAAAGCTGCGCACCTAGCTAATGGTAGAGCTAGATCACCTGACTCCCAATTTAGGACCTTTCCCTACTATATAGTGTGGGATGCTAGGCCAAAATATTGGCCTACTTGGAGGCAGCTTGGTGGTACAGTGGATAGAGCACCGGGTTTGGAGTCAGAAAGACATGAGTTCAAATTCAGTCTCAGACATTTAATAGCTGTGTGACTCTGGGCAAGTCAACCTCTGTTTGCATTAATCCACTGGAAAAGAAATGCAAACCTCAAACTGGGGTGCTAGAGAAGACTTTTGAGAGTCCCTTGGACAGCATCAGGAGATTAGATCAGTCAGTACTTAAAGAAATTAATTTGGGCTACTCACTGGAAGATCAAACACTGAAGCTGAAGCTTAAATACTTTTGCCACGCAATGGTCAGAAATTTGTAAATAAGTGTGTGGAACCTTCTTACTAAGTGTCTGATATGTGACGTGTGTGAGTAAATACCTATAGTATGGTATTTACTTGGAGTATCAGCTCAGATGCGCAGTCACATTGCTAAGCCAAGTTTGGAGACTTGGAGACTCTTGAGTATATTGTTGTAAAATCTGCCTCAGGATTTTGGTGCAGGTGCCAAGCACTCCTGCCAAGACAGAGCTCAAGGGAGAAAGAAAGAAATGGGGGTGGACTTTTGTCCCTATTGCATCTTACTCCCCTTCCTCTTCTTAGGTCCCTCCTCCTTTAGGAAGCCCTGCTCTCCATCACTGTAGTTTCTTCCTATCCTTTGCTTTATCAATTTCTGACTCAACTGGGATTTTCCATTTCCATTTTGTCCTTCCAAAAGTTCCCTCCCAGCTGTGGGTCCATCTCAGGAACTAAATGACATTCATCATTCCCAGTTTTCCTGTTCTGTTCCCTCCCCATGATTCCTTCTAATTGTCTCATTCCAGGTGCTGTGGAAAGAGCTGAAATTTTTTAGTTCCAGCATTCTGTCTCTGCTCCTGATTAAGATAGAAATTGCCCCAAATATACTGCTGTTCTTTGCATTAACAGCAGGGAAGGAAAATGAACTTTCTGAGTAGCTCCTGTTCTACCAAGGCTACCCATTCAGCAGTGGTCTACATTTTCTCCCCATTGCCCCTGATAGATGCTCAGTAAGCAAATCTTCTCATTTATCTCTGGAACCAAAATGTTACAGTTTTGGGGGGTCAGGCTGTATAGGTTTCACCTATACCCTTCCTCAACAGGCTTCAGGCCCCGGCTTCTGCTTTCTCCAGGAGAAACAGCTGCACGGAAAACTTAAGACACAGGTCTTGCTTCTTGCTACTTTCTCTTAGGCATGGCGTGGCTGGAACTCCCTCTCATTCTCTAAGCTTGGCTTGGCTGGACTTCCCCCTGCCTCCGGGCAGCCTGTATTTAAGTCCTTTCTCCAGGGTCCCTTAGGGCCCCTCCCCTGGCCTTGCCCTCGCCACAGTGAGCCAATCCTGCATCACCCCAAAAGGAAGGCGGAGAGATAATCCTGCTTATTGCAAACAGGTGCAACCTTCGCATTCTGCCCCCAGGTGATCAGGGGCCTCCTTTTAGCTGAGGACCAATTCAACCCATTACCAACAAGAGCCCCAACACCAAAAGAAGGATCATTGATGATAACTAAGCAGGATTGAGAGAGGGCGAGTAAAAGTCTTACCTGAGAAGCTGGGATACAGTCTGTGTCCTTCATTTACACCATCAACCCAAGTGGCACCAAGTGCTATAACCTTCATTTCCTTAAGTATTTATTTATTTACAACTTGGTTTCATGGATAAAGCATAGGATTTGAACCAGGAAGATTGGGCCTTCAATTTCACCTCACACTCTAACACCTGGGTGCCTCTGGGCATCCCATTTAATCTGTCCCAGGCTCATTCTTCTGATCTGTAAAACTTACCTCAGGAGGTTTTCATGAGGATTAAATGTGATTAATGCATTTTGGAAACCTTAAGGTGCTACACAAACGTCAGAAATTATTATTGTTGTTGATAATGCAAGTGCCTAATATGGACAAGGCACTTTGCAAGACATTAAGGGAGAGACAGAAAAATTAAGCACAGTCCCCATCCTCATGGAGCTTATAGTCTAAAAGGAGAAAGTTCAGCACTCAACTATTGCAATGACTATTATATAAAGTGTAATATGAAAGTACAAGTAGAAAGGCACAAAATGATTTAGGTTCTCTAAGAGGGAAGAGATTACTTCATGAGGGAAAGAAATCAGGAAAGGCCTTTAGGAGGACACGGTATTTTAACTGGACCTTGAAAAACTGGTAGGATTTATAGAGAGAGAAATAGAAGGAAATGGCATTCCAGGTAGAGTGAAAAAATCCCTGCAAATCCTCTACTGTGGGAAGCTACAGAGTACATATAAGGAACAAGACTAAAGTTAAGGGGATGGGAAGGCGAACACTAAGAGAGGTGGTCTGAGGCCACCTTATGAAAGACTCTGAATGGGGTAAATGAAGCTCCCCCAAAGATCCTGCTCCAAAGATCCTGCTCCAAAAGTCGTGGGTGACACTTTCCAAAACATTGTGTTGTCGTCCAGTTGTTTCTGTCGTGTCTATCTCTTCATGACCTTATTTGGGGTCTTCTTGGCAAAGGTACTTGGCAAATGTTTCCCCATTCCTTCTCCAACTCATTTTATAGAAGAGGAAACTGAGGCAAACAAAGTGAAGTGACTATCCCATGGTCACACAGCTAGTAAGTTTCTGAGGCCACATTTGAACTCATAAAGATGAGTCTTGTAGATTCCAAGACCAGCGCTCTATCTACTGAGCCTCTGAGCTGCCCCCTCAAATTCTACACAGGGCTAAATGAACTCAAAAAACATCATCAGACAAATCCTCATGTTGCTGGCTCCAATAGAGAGTAGATCACTACTGCTTCTCAATCTGCTGAAAAGGGCAAAAATGAAAACAGTCTCTCTGGGCTTCTGGACAAATGCCTCATTGCCCCCCTAGGGGTTGGTGGGGAGGGGGAAGTAAAATAGTTCCTGCAAAACTGTTTCCAGGCATTCTTATCCCTATAATAGGTCTATAGCTTTTATCTTTTGCCTTTTTCCACTCTCCAGAGCCAGCTACCACTTCAACCTGTAATAATTATGGTAGCTCTTTGGTATTCTCTGTGTCCAAGACTTTGGGTAACTTATAAGTGCAGTCCAATGTATAAATTTTTCCCAGAAATTCACCCCCCGAGAAGGAAACACAAAAACAGACAAACAGGGAAATCTGCCCAGGAACACCAGACTCCCTGGAACCACACTCCATGAAGCTTTGCCATGAAGGGGTCCAATCAGGCTCTCTTGCTCTTTCTCCTAGCAATTCAGGCTCTATAGCAAAAATCTGAGGGCTAATTGAGGAACCCCAGACCAGAGGCCTACTTGATTATGTTTGCTTAAAGAAGAGGCCGCTAGGTGGTACAGTAGATAGGGTTCTGGGCCTGCAGTCAGGAAGACTTCAGTTAAAGTCTGATTGTGTGATCCTATATAAGTCACTTTACCCTGTTTGCCTCAGTTTCCTCATCTGTAAAATGAGCTGAAGAAGGAAATGACAAACTACTCTAGTACTTTTACCAAGAACACCCCCTCCCCAAGGAGTCACAAAGATTCGGACATGATTGAAACAACTAAACAACAAAGACTAATCACTTCTTTTGGTTTGTGCTTTTGGAGGTGGTCTCAGGGAGTGAGATGGAATATGGATGGTTGTAAGTAGTCTTTAACCCACTTCCATTCAGACTCTCAATTCAGGTAAGCAGAAGGCTGCTACATGTCCCCCTAAGAGCTATATGGGTAACCCTGAGGGGTTGAGGAGATTCTTCTACTAATACTATTGTTCTCTCACAATTTGCCCACCATGGAGATGTCCTGTGTAATTACACAGGTACAGCCTGTATTGAATTGCTGCTCCTCCCAGTGGGAGTGGGTGACAGGGGAGGAATTGCAAGAATCTAGTATTTAAAGCTATACAATCAAATGC
>CM053599.1:193149864-193178883 GCA_028646575.1 Pseudocheirus occidentalis
ACCCCAGTGCCTGTATATCTTATTTCCCAGTTGCATGTAAATAATAATAATAATAATAGCAATTATTATTATTATTATGTTTAAACATTTGATTTTACAACTTTGAATTCCAGATTCTTTCCCTTCCTCCCTCATCACCCACCCTTATTGGGAAGATAAGCAATTCAATATAGGTTGTACATGTGAAGTTATACAAGTCATTTTGATAGTAGATATATTGTAAAAGATTGACTATATTTCCCTTCATCCAATCCTGCCCCCCATTTGTTCTATTCTCTACTTTGTCCCTGTCTGTTTTCAAAAGTGTGTGCTTTTAACTACCCTCTGCTCCAACCTCCTCCCCTCCATCATTCCCCCTCTCATCCCCTTCCCCCCTACTCTCCTTTAGGGCAAGATTCCCAATTTAGTGTGTATGTCATTCCCTCCCTAAGCTAAATTCAATGAGAGTAAGGTTGACCCATCCCCTTTTGCCTTCCTGTTTTTCCCCTCCATTACAACAGTTATCCCTTGCCTCTTCTATATGAGATAATTTACCCTATTCTGTCTCTCCCCATCTCCTCTCAGTATATTCCTCTCTCACCTCTCAATTTCTCCTTTTAAATATCATCCTTTCCTGTTCAATTGATCTTGTGCCCTCTGTCTATGTATACCTGTACATATATATATATATACATACACTCACATATATATTCATATGCATATATGCCCTTGTATATAGCCCCCAATCTGCCCTACCTTCTATCATTCCCCCTTTGTATCCTCTTTTCCCCTAAGCATCATGACTTTTAATTATGCTGGAAGGGATCTTAGAGATTATCTAATTTTACAGGTCAGGAAACTGAGGCTCAGGGACATTAAATTATTTGCCCAAGTTCACAGTTCTTGATAACCAGTCACTTGCTTTGGAAAACCATCAAGGTTTCATCCAAATATTATGAGGGGGCAATTTGTTCTTGGCTCAGAGGAATTTTCAGTTGTCTAGAATAGTCACACAATAGAGTGCTGAGCTTGGTGATAGAGAGCCTTGGGTTCAAAGCCTGCCTATGATACTTACTAGCTACATGACCCTATGAAACCGGGCACAAGCAGCTTTCCAGAGGATGGCTGCTGTGAACAGTCTTCAAGGTTCTGATTGCATAGTATAGTGAACTCTCTATTTATTCAGTAACAAATCAGAGCAAAACATTCACAGAAATCAAAGTACAGCATTCAGAATGTTATAATCTCACAACTTATCACTAAAATGGCCACATAGTTTTCACCAAAGTGGTCACATAGTTTTAAGCAAAGTATATTCATTTAGTCAATCTCAAAGTCATTAATTCAAGCACAAAGTACAGTCAAAGTCCTCAACCCATGGGGTGCAATTAAGTTACAACTTCATCAGTCACTACTCAGTACCCTCTTAAGGGGTAGTGGAAAGTACAAAGGTCATCCATCTCTAGGTCACAAGTAAGTTACAATTTCATTGGTCACTACTCGGTACTCTATTTCATCAGTCATTACTCAGACAATTTCATCTTGACTTGAGGCAGGCTCTCAGCTTCCATGGTTCCTCTTCCATGGTCCCAGCTCCTGCCCAGCTCTAACCAATTGCCACCTGAGTTCAAAGGCAGACAGCTTCCAGTTCCTTGTCCAGCTCCCTGTGTAGTTCCTGCTCCACATTGAAGCTCATAGTGTCCAGTTCACCTTAAGTCCTTCACAGTTTCTGTTCCTGGGAAGAGAAAACTTAACAGAGCCGCAACAATATCTACATACATCAAGCTTAGCAGAATTACAACAGCATTCACACACGGCTGGCACTATCATCTCAATTCACTTTCTGCCTGTGAAATCAATACAGACCCAAAATAGACAAACAAAATACCGACACCACAGTCATGCTTCCTCTAGCAGTTCCAACTAGCCCTCAGAAGTCTTCAGCAGCTCCACCTGGTTTTCAGAAGCTCTTAACAAGAGTTCAGCTGGCTCTCAGAAGAAGCTCTGCCTCCACAAGTTCTAGTTTTGCCACCACAAGTCCAAGTTCTGTGTCAGTTCTCAGTTTTCATTTCCCTCCTCAGTTCTTCTCAATTCTCAGTTCAGTCTTCAGTACAGCAGTGGCAGCCCAGCCTTCAGATGCTTCCCCCCTAGAAGTTCTGACTCTCCCAGCTGGGGCTTTTCCTTGTATATGGTATTAGTTCCTCCCTGTTCAGCCCCTTCCTGTTATGTCAGCAACAGGGATTCATACTTCTGTTTCTTAACAGAGGCTTGATATAATTAGCTTGATACTAAGTGCTAAGTACCTTAGCTTGCCAACAGAAAAGGATCTTCAAATTTCATTACTATTACAGACCCTGGATAAGTTACTTAACCTTTCTGAGCCTTAGACAACCAGCTCTAGGATTTACCTGTTGGAAAGGTAAGACTGAAACCACCCAAACCTATGTCCTAGTCAATCATAGGCCTAAGATTGGGTGCTTGGAGGTTTTCATACTGCACTGGATGTATAAGAATCAGGTTTGGATAGGAAATTTGAGCATAGCTGAGAGATCGTGCATAATTATCAAACCAGAAGAAAAGGGGTTGAAGAAAACATCCCATTTCTACCTAAACCTCCTCAGAATGAATTGCCTGGAGAGAAAAAGGAGGTCTTGGCTTCTCCTTGACCGGGTTTCTTTCTCCTTCCCCTCTTTGGTCAGGGAAGGATCTTGTGAATTTCAAAGCGTCTGGAAGATTTTGGATTTTCCATCTTCCCATTGGTGTCCTACCTGCATCCCCAGACCTGCTGGTAGCATTGTCTGCATTTGAGGCCAAAAACAGGTGGATCCAGATTCACCGTGCTCAAGGGGAACTTTTTCAGCAACTCACAAATGAAGAGAAACAGACTTCCAGCAACCAAATTATATGCGTCACCTCTATGCCACATGTCCTTTCTAAGCTGGAACCCATTTTCTCCTGAATTCTGTATACCTTGGTGGAAAAGTACGTTATAGGCTTTGGGGAGGAAGTTTTGTATCAGCCACTCTTATTTTTGCCAACTTAGCAATGACGACTTGCTAAAAGCTACTTTAGGCTGGCTTACTAAATTGATTCATAACTGACAATCTTAGGTGGGATTGAACATTGGTGGGGGCTCAAGCTAATGGCATTAGATTAGAGAATTACTATGGCTCCTGAGAGGGAGATGTAACCAGTCTGGGGAGAAGGAACTGGAATAAGGATTCTCAGCGTTTAAATGAGCTACACTGATAAATCATAGACAGGTGGGTGAAAGGAATTCCCACATTTGTAGTTCTCTAATCTGAGAAAATCACTGGTCCTCTGGGGATTCCAGTAAAGAAATGTGTCACTTTTTGACTGAATTCAGCATCAAGCTATTATAAAATATCATTGAAATAAGGAAGATTATCCTAACAGAATACTGAACTAAGGTGCACAGAAAACAGCCAATAGATCAGAAGAACTGATGAGCACATTACAGATTGTCTGGTTCAATCCCTTTATTTTACACAAGAGGCTGGACCATATAGCCAGTTGGTAGCAGACATAGGATGAGAAAACTTGTCTCCTGTGTCCTGTTCTAGTGTTCTTTTCCATTGGGTTTCAGTGACCCAATTGTCTATATTTAGTCTTGTTTAGGCTCAAGCAATGTGACTTCCCATTCAGCCCCAAAACTCCTGGAAGGGAGCAGCCGCCTGGGTTTCAGGACAAGGAAGGTGGAAAAGTTTCTTTCCTTGGTGTCCCCTTCTTTCAGGGCCTCCTCTTTGCCCCAGGTAGGAAGCTAGGATCACAGATTTAGAGTCAAACTTTAGGAGGCTATTGACTTCAATACTTCATTTTACAGAGGAGGAAACTGAGGCCCGGTGAGAATAACTGACTTAAGGTCATAAGATCCTACAGGGAGTAGGTGGCAGAGCTAGCATTTGAACAGACTCTGACTCCATAGACTAGGCGGTCAATGTCTTCATCCTCCTGAAGACCACGGCTCTGTTCAGTCGGTCCCTCCCAGGGTATCTTTCTTTTCTTTTTTGGAGGGGCAAGGTAGGGCAATTGGGGTTAAATGACTTGCCCAAGGTCACATGGCTAGTAAGCGTTTAAGTGTCTGAGGCTGGATTTGAACTCAGGTCCTTCTGACTCCAGGGCTGGTGCTCTATTCTCTGTGTCACCTAGGTCTCAACGTGATCTTCTTCTTTGGAATATTTTCATTTTCAAAACACAGGTGGTATTTTCACCCAGGGAAATTTACATTGTTAAATGCTACCCTGTAAATGTCTCTAAATTAGTAGTATTCACATTATTTTAAAAATATTAATGACATCACTCTTACCATTAACTCACATTTCCATGGAACTTTTAAGGTTTATAAAGCACTCAGTTGACAGCAAACCTGCAAACTAGTTGATGCAAGTGTTATTGTCCCCACATTTTATGGAGAAAACTTAGGCTCAGATCTCTTTCAGTCCAACTGATAAGTGGGGGTGGGAAACACTATGGTGTGGTATAGTGGTCAGGAGACTGAGTGAGAGTAGTCAGGAAGACCTGGGTTCAAATCCAGCCTTCTAGCACTTACTAGTGATGTAAATGTGGACGAGTCACTTTAAATCCTCTGGACCTCAGCTGTCTCATCCCTGAGGTGGGAATAACAACAAACACCACCCATTGATCCTATATAGCACCTGCCTCCCGGGTTTATTGTGAAAAGCACTTGAAATGATGTATTTAAAGCCCTGCGTCGCTATCACTGTTGGTTTCTTACTTGGCTCTTTTCTCTCTTTTTCAATCATTTTTTTTTGTGGTTGTTCAGTCACTTTTGAGTTGTGTCAGCCTCTTCTTTTGGGGGTTTTCTTGGCAGAGACACTGGAGTGGTTTGTTGTTTCCTTCTCTAGTTCATTTTGTAGATGAGAAAACTGAGGCAAACAGGGTTAAGTGACTTGCCCAGAGTCACGCAGCTAGTAAGTATCTGAGGCCAGATTTGAACTTAGGTTTTTCTGACTCCAGCCCTGTGCCTCTTAGCTGCCCTTTCCTATCAAACCCTCCTCCAGAAAATATGAAAACATAGGTATTGTACTTCCAGACAGAGAAATCATGCCTGTGCATTTTTAAATGTTAAATTTTGATGGCTATCTTTTGTTTTTATATCACTTTTATTCCTAGGGAAGAAATTGTTCTTTCCTTCTCCCTGATTCACGAAGTCATCCCATGTAACAACAGCAACAAAATGTAAACAAAAAATAAAGGAAAGGAAAAAACTATTCAGCAAAACTAATGACTCAACCGAGTGACAGTAAATAGAGTGGGTTTTCAATCTCGTGTGCATAGAACCCCATAGGGATCTGTGGGTAGATTTCAAGGTTCTATGAACTTGGAATGGGAAAAAAATGACATTTTTATTTTCACTAGCCTTTAAACTGAATTCTAGCATTTCCTTTAATTTTTTTTTAATTTTTATTAAATTTTTTTGGAGGGCAGTTGGGGGTTAAGTGACTTGCCCAAGGTCACATGGCTAGTTTGTGTGTGTGTGTGTGTGTGTGTGTGTGTGTGTAAGTGTCTGAGGTCGGATTTGAACTCAGGTCCTCCTGACTCCAGGGCCTGTGCTCTATTCCCTGTGCCACCTAGCCGCCCCTCCTTTAATTCTTTAAAAAAAATATTAGGAGGGCAAGGTCGTGGGTAAAAGTGAAGTATAGGAGGCAGGAGAGTTAGGAAACAAGAGATATGCATAGGCATAAAAACAAAGATCAGGAGTACAATAGGTTTGGGAAAGTATATGTCTATATTTGTATGTATATGTGTCTGTATATATCTATAGTTATGGAGAAACATATCTAAACTTTATTGTAGCCTTCTAGGGGATGGGGAGAGGGAAAAAATAAAAAAGTGCACAGTGGAGAACAAAAGAAAACTCATAAGGAAGCAAAAGAAAGATGGCCAATTCTCAACATGGGTATTATTTATCATACAGGCTTTCTTGAAATGAAAATTGATCACTATAGATTTTGAATCCTGTCTTATGTTTTGCGATGCACATGACATGCTTTTAATTCTTTCTCACTTTGTATTTAAGTTCCAATATTCAATTTATTATATGTTTTTGTTTCTTTTCTTTCTTTTCTATTTTTGTTCTAGCATTTGAGTTTAAAATAAAATTTTGGGGGGAAAAAAAGAAAAAAATATTAGACTGAGAAAAGGTTAGTTGCCTTTGCTGGTTTTCCAAAGGGGTTTCCTAAAAAGCCTAGGTAGACATTGTTTCATAATCATTGTCCCTTATATTTCCAATGAACTTGGGGTCAGGGAAGATATATTTTCTTTTCTTTATTCTTCTTTTTAAAAATTTAATATATTTTCTTTTCCTCCAATTGCATGTTAAAACAATTTTTAGCATTTTTAAAAAAAAGTTTTGAGTTCTAAATTCTATCCCTTCCTCACCCCCTTTTTTTGGTAAGTAAACAGATGCAGGTTATACAGGTACAATCTTGTAAAACATTAAAATATACTCTTAATAAATTAGGATCAAAGATTTAGAGCTGGAATGGGCTATAGAGGTAATCTTTTTAGACCTTTTCATTTGTTTGTTTGGTTTTTTTGGATGGCAGTTGGGGGTTAAGTGACTTGCCCAAGGTCACACGGCTACTCTGTGTGTGTGTGTGTGTGTGTGTGTGTGTGTGTGTGTGTGTGTGTTAAGTGTCTGAGGCAGGATTTGAATTCAGGTACTCCTGCCTGACTCCAGGGCCGGTGCTCTATTCACTGCACCACCTAGCCACCTAGCCACCCCCATTTTTATTTGTTTTTAAAGTGTATTACTTTTGGCAAGATAGTCACAAATTACCTAGTTTCTATCCCCTTCTAATTTTTTTTGTTTCCCTCTGTCTTCTGTTTTCTTCTTCTTCTTCTGTTTTGTTTTTGATTTTGTTTTTGTTTTTGAAGAGGGGAGGGCAGGGCAATTGGGGTCAAGTAACTTGCCCAAGGTTAAAAGACTGGTAAGTGTTAAATGTTTGAGGTCAAATTTGAACTCAGGTCCTCCTGACTCCAGGGCCAGGGCTTTATTCACTGCACCACCCAGCTGCCCCTGTGTATTTTTTTTTAATGTTTTACTGATGCTTTAAAAACATTTTTTAGATGACTTTATCTCAGTCCACTTATTCCTTACTCCTATCTGTCCCTCCTCCCACCAAGCCCTTTCTTATAACAGATAAAAGTATTCAAGCAAAATAAGTCAGCAATTTGACAGGTCTAAAAACACACATCTCATTCTGCGAAGGAGTTGCAGAATTTCCTGATCTCTTCTTAAGGGACAAGCTTCTAGAATTGTACCTTTATCCTGACATATACACAGTCTTCTTCTTTCCTGGTAGAGAGCAAAGAAGGGCTGCTATTTCCTAGCTATGTGGCCTATTTTCCATATACCTGCCATGTTTACCGCTCCTTTCCAGTCCAGCATCTCAGAGTTGTAAGGGCTAATGTAATGCTGTTGGCCCAAAGTACATCCTGGCAGAATTCTTCCACATGCAGTGTACATTCATAAACTTCAAAACTGTTGGACCTTGTGCACTGATCATCAGATATTCCAGGACCACGGTGATGGGACTTCACTGGAGATGGCTTTGGTTTACAGTGCTTTGAGGGCTCTAAAAATCAAATTTCCAGCTCAAATCATTGTATTCGTATATTTCAAATGCTTCTGACCTAAATGTGACTGACTTGTATTTACTTCTCTGGGCAAGTCGATTGTTGCCTGCAGGAGCTGCCACAGCTTGAGAAGCTGTGTGAGTTCATCACCAGCTGCTGGGAAGCAACTAGGGGATTTTTGCACATTTACAAATCCAGCAGTAAGTTAGTAAACACTAGTTTGTGGTAAAAGAAAGCTGCTGTGTTTCCATCCTCCCCTAGAGATGTGGGGGACTACAGGGAAAGAATGTTGCCTATGCTGTCAGTGGGGAAATGCTTAATGAGGGCCCAGTCCTTATCAATTCTCAACCTGTGGGTTATGTTCAATTTGTAACAATGAAAATACGTACTGCATATCAGATACTGACATTACAATTCATAACAGTAGCAAAATTACAGTTATGAAGTAGCAACGAAAATAATTTTATGGTTGGGGGTCACCACAACATGAGGAGCTGTATTAAAGGGTCACAGCATCAAGAAGGTTGAGAACCACTGTAAGAATATGCAAATGTCCTCCACTTTTCCAGTCCACAGGTATATGTCCTTCCCCATTCAAAGCATGAGCAGATGAACTGACTGTTTCCTGTCATCTCAATTAAAATTACAAAACAAAAGAAAACAAAACAAAAATGCCTTTTAATTGGCTCTGGAGTAGGGACTGAGTGGATACAAAAGGTTTGAGCAGATGATAAGTCCACCTCTACCTGGACAGATTTCAAGGAGGAGTACCTGCTTGTAGACTCCTCTGCCTGGGGTTGGGAGAGGGGCAGCAGCTTTGCCTGCCTTTTCTCCCCACATGGCTACCATATATACATGAACATTTGGCTCCTCTTTCTTCTTTCTTGATCCTAGATGAATGAGTCTCTTGAGATGGGAATATCCAAGCAACTGGTGAGATGGAGATATCCATCAAAGCCATCCAGGGCTCCCCAGTGATAACCAAACCAATGGTAGCAACAGTAGTTAAGTGTGGGGAAGAAATTGGGCAGCAATCCTGAAGAATGATTTGTTTGATCTTTCTCATGAAGGATCTAGACTAGGAGAGCAAGGGAGTGATTTCACCACTGCAATTTGCACTACACACAGAAATCAGTCAGTTAATGAGAATTTGGTGTTTTTCAGCCATGTCTGACTCTCAGTGATCCCATTTGGAGTTTTCTTGGCAAAGATGCTGGAGTGGTTTGCCATTTCCTTCTGCAGCTCATTTTACAAATAAGGAAACTGAGGCAAATGGGGTTAAATGACTTGCCCAGGGTCACACAGCTAGTAAGTGTCTGAGGCCAATTTTGAACTCAAGAAGATGAGTTTTCCCGACTCCGGGACTGGCACTCTATCCACTTTACCACTTAGTTGCCCAAACATTTATGAAGTGCCTACTATGTTACAGGCACTTTGCTAAGCACTAGGGATACAAAGAGAGGCAAAAGTCCTCGCTCCAAGAAGATCACAGTCTCTGACCACTACGTGCAAGCTGGATAGATGCAGGACAGAGGAAGATGTAAAAAGATTGGAAAAGTAGGAGTTGTTCAGTTGTGTCTAACTATTTGTGACCCTGTTTGAGATAATAAAGTAGTTTGCTGTTTCCTTCTCCAGTTCATTTTATAAATGAGGAAACCAGGACTAAATGACTTGCCCAGGATCACACAGTTAATAAGTGTCTGGAGTCAGATTTGACCTTAGGAAGATTCCCTGATTTCAGACCCCGTGTTCAATTCACTGTGCCACCTAGCTGCCTAGGAAAGATAGGAAGGGACCAGGTTAAAAAGGCATTGAATGCTAAACAGGGGATTTTATACTTGGTACTGGAAGTAATGGGGAGCCGTTGGAGTTTACTGAGTGGGGTGGGGTAGTGGTGACATGGTCAGATCACAGATCATGTGATCTCCTGAGGGCAGGGACTATCTTTTGTCTCTTTTTGTATCTCCAGAGCAGATTGGTTTATTCATTAATTCTATCTCACAGAATGATGACTTTCTGGAGATGAAAAGTAGCTGGATTTGAAATAATAGGGGAAAAGGGACTCCAACTTTGGACTCACACAGACCAGACTAGTTACTAGGGTAACCTGAACCCAAAGAGTGTAGAACAGGGTTTTCAATTTTTTTTTAATTTTTAACATTTGATTATAGAACTTTAAATTCTAGATTCTTTCCCTTCCTCCATCGTCAGCCACCCCCACTGGAAGGACAAGCAATTAAACACAGGCTGTACATGAGTAATTATGCAGAACATCTCCACAGTGGACATACTGTGAGAGACTGATTATATGTCCCTCCTTCCTATCCTGCCCCCGCTTTGTTCTATTCTCTACCATGTCCCTGTCCCCTTACAGAAGTGTGTACTTCCAGCAACCCTCCCCGCCTATCCTGCCCTCCTTTCATCACCCCCCTTCTCATCCTCATCCACCCTTCTCTCCTGTGTGGCAAGATACCCAGTTTAGAGTCTATATCATTCCTTCCCTAAGCCAAATTCAATGAGAGTAAGGTTGACCCTTTCCCTTTTGCCTTCCTGTTCTTCCCCTCCGTTGTAACAATTATCCCTAGCCTCTTCTATACGAAATGATTAACTCCATTATGTCTCTCCTTTTCTCCTCTCATTCTAATCCTCTCCCATCTCAGAATTTTACCTTTTAAAGTATCATCCTTTCCTATTCAATTAATTCTATGCCCACTATGTAAACATATATACACATACTCAGATATGTGTTCATACACATATATAAACTCTCCTATACATACATATGTGTATGTATATGTATATATACATTGTTCCCTTCACCTGTCCTCATACTGAGAAAAGTTTCATAAGTTACTATTATCATTTTTCCATGTTGGCATGTAAATAGTTCAACTTTGATAAGTTCCTTATGATTCCTTTTCCATGTTTACCTTCTCATGCTTCTTGTATTTGAGTGTCAAATTTTCTTTTCAGTTCTGTTTTTTTCAGCAAGAATATTTGAAAGTCCTCTACCTCACTGAATGACCATATTTTCCCCTGGAACATTATACTCAATTTTGTGCTGGGTAGGTGATTCTTGGTTTTAATCCTAGCTCCCTTGATCTCCAGAATACCATATTCCAGATCCTTCAATCCCTCAATGTAGAAGCTGCCAGATCCTGGGTTATCCTGATGGTGTTTCCAAAGTATTAAAATTGTTTCTTCTTGGAAGCTTGTAATATTTTCTCCTTGATCTGGGGGCTCCAAAACCTGGCTATAACATTCCTAGGAGTTTTCTTTTGGGGATCTTTTTTAAGAGGTGATTGGTGAATTCTTTCAAGTTCTATTTTGCCCTCTGGTTCTAAAATATTAGGGCAATTTTCCTTGAGAATTTCTCAAAGGATGCTTTCTAGATTCTTTTTTTGATCGTGGCCTTCAGGTAGTCCAATAATCTTTAAATCGTCTCTCCTGGATCTATTTTCCAGGTCAGTGTTTTTTTTCAAGGAGATATTTCACATTGCCTTCTATTTTTTCATTTGTATCTGTTTAATAGTATCTTGGTTTCTCATAAAGTCATTTTCTTCCATTTGCTGCACTCTAATTCTGAAGGAATTATTCTCTTCAGAAAGCTTTTGAGACTCTTTTTCCATCTGGCAAATTTGACTTTTTAAGGCATTCTTTTCCTCATTGGCTTTTTGGGCCTCTTTTGCCATTTGAGTTAATCTTTTTTCAGGTGTTATTTTCTTCAGTCAGGTTGTTGATTCTTTTCGTGATTTTCTTGCATCATTCTCATTTCTCTTCCCAATTTTTCCTGCACTTCTCTTATTTGGTTTTCAAAATCCTTCTTAAGATGCTTGTAGGCAGTCTACATGTTTCTTGGAGGCTTTTGGTGTGGGAGTTCTGACTGTATTGTCTTCCTCCTGTTCCATGCTTTGATCCTTTTTGTCCCCCCAAAAGCATTCTAGAGTTCAATTGCTGTTCTTACTTTGCTTCCTTTGCCTGCTCATGTTGTCAGTGAATTACTTGACTTTTTAGCTCTGTTGAACTCTGCTTCCAGAGGGGAAAGCTCTGTCCAAAATAGCTGGGGGTTTTTTGCAGCTGCTCGAGCTATCAGGAGGCTACTGCAGCCCCCACCAGCTTTGGCTCACTGAAAACACACCCTAGGACCACCATCCAAGACCATGATTTGAGCTAGGCCACTCAACTCAAGAGCACTTAGCCTTTGAATGATTGCTTGGCCCCCCTGCAGGCCAGGAGCTCTGAAGCAACCATGTGGAGGTGGCTACAGGGCCACTGCTTCTGCCACTTCCTTGTCCTGGAGGCAGTTTGGGGGGACCGCTGGGCAGGTTTTTTTTTATGCTCTCTGGCTAATTATGACTCAATTCAGAGTTAGAGAAAGATTTTCTTTTTTTCTTCCCTCCTTCTCTCTCTCTCTCCCTTCCTCCCTCCTTCCTTCCTTCCTTCCTTCTTTCCTTCCTTCATTCCTTCCTTCCTTTGTTCCTTCCTTCCTTCTTTCCATGAAGAGTTTGCTAGGGAGGTTGCTTCTGGGAGAAATGTGGTGAAGATATCACAAAGGAGGGAGTGATGGGATTAGGGTGGAGAACCTCCCCCACTTTCCACTCTAATGCCCATTGTTGGCTGCATTATCACAAAGCAGCAAGTCCTTCACAGATGAGTATGTATTTCCTTCTGTGGGATGACCCCTTCAGATGCCATTCTCAGACATTCTCCATGGGCATGTATCTGTATGAGGTTAAAGACAAAAAGAAAGGATTTATATCCACCAAAATGTGCAGAGCAGCACTTTTTGTGACAGCAAATAACTGGAAACAAAGTATACGGTCACTAACTGGGGAAATTGCTAAATAAAACGTGGTATATGAATATAATGGAATATTATTGTGCCATATGAAATGATGGATATGAAAAATTCAAAGAAGTGTGGGAAGACTTAAAGGAAATGATGCAGAATGAAATAATTCAGAGTAGGAAACAAGATACACAATGACTACAGTAATGTAAATGGAAAGAACCTAAAGTTAGGAGAAAGAAAAAACCAGAATATTATATAATTGTAAGGATCAAGCATAGCCTCAGAGAAGGAATAAAAAGAAAAAACTTCCCTCACTTCTTTGCAGAGGTAGGGGACATTGCATATACTATCAGATTCAGTTGATGTGTTGGCCAGTTTTGCCAGGATGTTTGTTTTTTTCTCTCTTTTTATGGTATGTTACAATCTATAATTTGGTGGCCAAGGGAAGGAGGAGTATATTCAGAAATGCAAGTGATGTAAAAGCAAAAGCTATCAGTAAAAATTAAACATAATTTGTTGTAATCAAAATTATTCATTTTGCATCCTGCATTGCTTTCTATCTTTGGTTTGGTCATAAATTCTTTCCTTATCCATAAGTCTTACAGGTAAAATATTCCATACTCCCCTAATTTGCTTATAATAGGTGCAAATTGTGTACCTGTTTTGATTTTATCTTGATCAAACACTGTGAGATGTTTCTTTATACATAGTTTCTGCCCAACTACTTTCCAGTTTTCCCAACAATTTTTATCAAATAGTGAGTTCTTGTCCCAGAATCTTGGATCTTTGGGTTTGTCAAACACTAGATTACTATAGGCATTTGCTACTGTGTCTGGTGTACCTAATCTATTCCACTGATCTACCACTATATTTTTTAGCCAGTACCAAATTGTTTCATAATTACCACTTTGTAATGCAATTTGAGATCTGGTACTGCTAGGCTATCTTCACATTTTTTTCCCATTGATTCCCTTGATAAGTCTTGACATTACACAATCAAAGACACATTGTAAGTATAATGACCAAAATTGAAAAACTGGACTCTTCTCAGCAATCCACAGCTATAAGACAATTCTACAAGTTTCAGCATGGAAGGCGGTACCTACATTCAGAGAAAGATCTAGAAAGAACAGAGTCTGGAGACTGAAGCAATCTACATGTTATCACTCTTTTCCATGTTTGATTTTCTTTCCTTTTTCCCATTGTCCACTCCGTTGGTTACAACCCTTCTATACAACCAGACTAATGTCCAATGTGAAAGTATTTGCAGATTCTCTACTTGACTGCATGCCACCTTTGGGGAAGGGGTAAGAGGGAGGGGAGAAAACTTGAAACTCAAGGGACTCTGAAACTGATTCTTGTAAACTTCAAGTAAATAAATAAAGATAAGTCTTGACATTGTTATTTATTCTAGTTCTCTAAAAATTTTTTTAAAATATAATTTAAGTTGTATGTATGTCACTGAATAAGTAAACTAATTTAGGTAAAATTGTTACTTTTATTATATTGGCTCAGCCTACCCATGAACAATTAATATTCCTCCAATTGTTTAGATCTGAGTTTATTTGTGTGAAAAGTTTTTTGTAATTGTGTTCATATAGTTCCTGGTTTTGTCTTAGAAGGTAGACTCTGAAGTTATTTTATATTATCTGCAATTATTTTAAATGGAATTTCTTTTTCTCTCTCTTCCTGCTAGATTTTGTTGGTAGTATATAGAAATGCTGATGACTTATATGGGTTTATTTTATATCCTGCAACTTTGCTGAAGTTGTTAATTATTTCAATTAGTTTTTTAGTTGACTCTCTAAGTATACCATCATATCATCTGCAAAGAGTGATAGTTTTGTTTCCTCATGGCCTATTCTAATTTCTTCAGTTTTTTCTTCTCTTTTTGCTATAGCTAGCATTTCTAGAACAATACTGAATAATAGTGGTGATCATAGTTATCCTTGCTTCACCCCAATCCCCTTGCTAATGGTTTTAGATAGATTTCATTTATCTTTTTAAGGAAAGCTCCATTTATTCCTATGCTTCCTAGTGTTTTTAATAGGAATGAGTGTTGTATTTTGTTAAAAGCTTTTTCTGTATTCATCAAGATAATCATTATTTTTGTTGGTTTTGTTATTGATATGGCCAATTATGCTTATGGTTTTTCTAATACCAAACCAGCATAGGTTGCACCTGGCCATAGTGTATAATCTTTGTGACATATTGCTAGAATCTCTTTTCTAGTATTTTATTGAAAATTTTCACATCAATATTGATTAGGGAAATTGGTCTGCAGTTTTCTTTCTCTGTTTTTACTCTTCTTGGTTTAGATATCAGCATCATATTTGTATTGCAAAAGGAATTTGGTAGGATGTCTTCTTTGCCTATTTTTCCTTCATATAGTATTGGAATTAATTATTCTTTAAATTATTATTATTCTTTAAATGTTTAGTAGAATTTGCTTGCAAATCCATCGAGTCCTGGGCATTTTTTCTTAGGGAATTTCTTTTTCAAAAATATGGTTATTTGATTTTGCTATTTCCTTTTCTGTTAATCTAGATGACTTATATTTTTGTAAATATTCATCCATTCCCTTACATTCTCAGATTTATCGGCATATAATTGGGTAAAATAGTGCCTAATTTGTGCTTTTCATTTTGATAGTGGTAATTTGGTTTTTTTCTTTCTTTTAAATAAAATTAAACAATAATGTACCTATTTTATGGGTTTCTTCATAAAACCAGTTCCTAGTTTTATTTATTAGGTCAATGACTTTCTTACTTTCAATTTTACTAATTTGTCCTTTGATTTTCAGAATTTCCAATTTGGTGTTTATTTGCAGATTTTTAATTTGTTCTTTTTATAGTTTTTTTTTAGTTGCATGCCCAATTCTTTAATCTGCTCTTTCTCTAGCTTATTGATGTAAGCATTTAGAGATATAAAACTTCCCCTAAATACTGCTTTGGGTACATCCTATGAATTTTAATATGTTGTCTCCTTGTTATTCTCTTAATGAAATTGTTTTTATGATTCATTCTTTGACCTACTCATTCTTTAGGATTAGATTATTTAGCTTCTAATTATTTTTAATCTATGTTTCCACGGATTTTTTTGGACATAATTTTTATTGTATTATGGTCTGGAAAAAGATGAACTTAATTTTTCTCCTTTTCTGCATTTGGTTGTGTGGTTTTTATGCCCTTATGTATAGTCAATTTTTTGCCATCTACAAATGAGAAAAAGATATACTAATTTCAATTCCCATTCTATTTTCTCCAGATTCCCATCCCATCTAACTTTTCTAAAATTCTATTCATCTCCTTAATTTCTTTATTGTTTATTTTATGATTAGATTAATCTAGTTCTGAAAGAGGAATGTTGAGGTATTCTGCTAGTATAGTTTTACTGTCTATTTCCTTCTGTAACTCATTTAACTTTTCTGTGAAAAGTATGAATACTATGCTACTTGGTGTCCCTCTTTGCAAAATGTAGTTTTTCTGCTTATCTCTTTTAATTAGAGATTAAATTTGCTTTTGCTTTGCCTGAGATCATAATTGCTACCCCTTTCTTTTTTCCACCTCAGCTATATCATAACAGATTCTGTTCCAGCTCCTTATTTTTATTCTGTGTAAGTCTCTCTGTTTCAAGTGTGTTTCTTATACACAACATATTGCAGGATTTTGGTTTTTAATCCATTCTGCTCTATGCTTCCATTTATGGGTGAGTATCCCATTCACATTCACAGTTATGATTATTGACTGTGTATTTTCCTCTGTTCTGTCCTCCCCATTTATCTTTCTCTCTCTTTCCTTTTACCCTATCCATCCTCAACATCCCTCCTCAAAAGTCTGTCTTGCTTTTGACAAGTACCTCCCTCAATCCACCCTCTCTTCTATCAGTTCCCCTCCTCTTCTCTTATCTCTTTCCTATCCTACTTTCCTGTAGGGTAAGATAGATTTCTATACCCAATTGAGTGAGTATGTTATTTCCTCTTTGAGCCATTTCTAATGAGAGCAAGGTTGAAGCATTGCTCATCTCTATGCTTTCCCCACCACTGTAAAAGCTCTCCCTTTTGAACCTCTTTTATGTGAGATAATTTGTCCCATTCTTCCTCTCCCTTTTTCTTCTCCTAGTGCATACCTCTTTCTCATCCCTTAATTTTATTTTTTTCAGATCATCCCATTATAATCATCTCACATCCATGCCCTCTGTCTATGTATACTGTATATGTAACTGCTTTAATGTTGATAAAATTCTTAGGAGTTAGAAGCATTTTAATGTTATTGATTCCTGTATGATTTCTCTTTCATGTTTACCTTTCTTAGCTTCTGTTGAGTCCTGGATTTGAAGTCAAATTTTCTATTCAGCTCTGGTGTTTTCGTCAGGAATGCTTTTATTTCACTAAATATCCATTTTTTTCCCCTGAAGGATTATACTCAGTTTTGTTGGATAGATTATTCTTGGTTATAAGCCTAGCTCCTTTGCTATCTGGAATATCATATTCCAGACCCTCTGATACTTTAATATAGAAGCTACTGAATCTTGTGTGATCCTGACTATGGCTCTACAATGTGTGAATTGTTTATTTCTGACTACTTGCAATATTTTCTCCTTTACCTGGGAACCCTGGAATTTGGCTATAATATTCCCAGCAGTTTTCATTTCATTTCATTTTCATTTCAGGAAGTAGTCAATGGATTCTTTCAATTTCTATTTTACCCTTTGATACTAGGATATCAGTTTTCCTCGATAATTTCTTGAAATAAAATATCTAGGTTCTTTCTTTGATCATGGTTTTCAGGTAATCCAATAAATCTTAAATTACCTTTCCTCAGTCTATTCTTCAGGCCAATTGTTTTTCTTTTCTTTGTCTGTTTTTCTTTGTGGAGGGGGGAATGCAGGGCAACTGGGATTAAGTGACTTGTTCAAGGTCACACAGCTAGTAAGTGTTAAGTGTCTGAGGTTGAATTTGAACTCAGGTCCTCCTGACTCCACAGCCAGTACTCCACTGTGCCACCTACGCACCCCATCAACTGTTTTTCTAATAACAAATTTTACATTTTCTTAATTTTTTTTATTCTTTAGATTTTGGTTTATTGTTTCTTGGTTTCTCATGAATTCGTTAGCTTCCACTTGCACAATTCTAACCTTCAAGCTATTATTTTCTTAACTGAACACTTGTATCTCTTCCATTGACCAATTCTGCTTTTTAAGGCATTCTTCTCTTCATTAGATTTTTTGTGCCTCTTTTACCAAGCTCTTGACTTTTTTTCCCACAATTTTCCTGCATCAGTCTTATTTCTTTACCAATTTTTCCTCTACCACCCTTATTTAATCTTTAAAAATATATTTTGAGCTTTTCCAGGAATTTTTGTTGGGTTTTTATCCAATTTGTATTTTTCTTTGAGGTTTTGCTTGTAGCTTCTTTGACATTGCTATCTTCTTCTGGGTTTATGTTTTGACCTTCCCTGTCACCATAGTAGGTTATTATAGTCAAGGTCTTTTTTGTCACAGTTGTTATTTGCTCATTTTAACAGTCTATTCCTTGACTTTTAACCTTATTTTAAAGTTGGGCTCTGCTTCCAAAATGGAGGGGGCACTGTCCCAAGATTCAGGCCTTTCTTGTTGCTGTTTTCAGAGTTAGCTCTAGGGGTCTATGGGTTTTTGTTGCTTCCATGTGTGAAGTTTTAAAAGTTCAAGAGACATAGTTTCTGGGTTATTTGTCAGTTTATTAATAAAAGGAATGGTTATTTGATCATTTTGGTCAAATTGGTCTCTCTTAGACCAAAAATAATCATGGTGGAGGGCTTGTGGCTTATATGCCCTTGGAAAAGTGGGTGTTAGTTAACAGAGCACTGGCCTTGAAATCAGGAGGACCTCAGTTCAAATCCGGCCTCAGACACTTAATACTTAACTAGCTATGTGACCTTGGGCAAATCACTTAACCCCAATTGCCTTACCTTCCTCCCTCAAAAAATCCATCCAAAAAAGTGGGTGTTCCAGAGGGTAACAACTGGTTAAAAATTAATGATAGGTGGACCTATTCTAATGAGAGACTGGAGAGTGCCATCCTGTCACTCTAGGACAAAGGGACTAACTCTATATCCAAACCACCCATAGGCTTGGGGAACCTAGCAGACAATCGACCTCTGCCCAAATTAGCTTGAATAGAATTTAATGGGCATTTTAGATTAGAGGTCTGATCCTGTTGCGTGGAGTAGTAATATCCAGAATAAGGAGGATGTTAATCCTATCTTCCATCAGCTCTATTCCTTGAGAGAGTGTGCTTTGGACAAGGAAATAGGACAGGGGGGAAACTTGGGTCTTCCCAGGCTATTAATATGAGAGAGAAATAATAATTACTCTCACATGACAGTATGATCTAAGGAGAGGTATAATCACTGCTCTTCTGGTCTGTGCTCTGGTCTTTACCCAGGAACAGACCTTGTTCCCCTGTAGCCACCAGCACTAGTACTCCTCTTGATACTTGGAGCTGTGACTAGATCCCCCTCTCCTACATCCACAATTGCTAGGGCTCCCCTTTGTCTTGGAATTGAGATCAGTGTTCCTACTTCCCTGTGAGGGACCACAAGCATTCCTTTCCACCCTGGAACCATGCTACAAATGCTATAGCTCCTTTTGGCTCTATGACTGCAACCTGGAACTGTGCATGGACAATGCAACAGGATCCTGAAGCCAGAGCCAGCAAAGGGTCCCCTGTAATCTCCTTCCAATCCATTGTTTGACCTCCCACAAACCCACAACCATAGCTGAGAACTCCTTAATCTGCTGCTGCTGCTGCTGCCAATGCAGCTGCCCCAAGACACAGCTGGAGCTGCCTTCATGGGGCCCACCACCACCCTTGTGAGAGGATCTTTCCTGAAGACCTCTTAAGTTATCTTAGGCTGGAAAATTGTTTCATCTGACTTTTTGTTGGTTACAACATGCTAGAACTCAATTTGAGGCATTATTTTAGAGTTGTTTGGAGGGGGATTTGGGAGAGCTTGAATGAGTGCTTCTCTACTTTGCCATCATGGCTCTGCCTACCTATGGTAAATTGTTTGTGAGACCTGCTTTACACATACTATCTCTTTGAGCTTTACAACAACCACAGGAGGTGGTGCTATTATTAGCTCCATTTTATAAATAGGAAAACTAAAGCACAGAGAAATTAAGTGACTTGTCCATAGTCATACAACTAGTGTCAGAGGCCAGATTTGAACTAAGATCTTCCTAACTCTAGGTCCAGAGCTCTTATACACTGGGCCACCTAGCTGCTCCTATTATACTTATTTTACAGATGAAGAAACTGAGGCTCAGAAAGACGAAATGACTTGCCTATGTTATACAACTAGCAAGAGTATAAGACAGGATTTTAACCCATGTCTTCCTGGCTCCAATTATATAATTTTATTTTATTTTTCTTTTGTGGAGGGGGAAGGCAAGGCAATTAGGGTTAAGTGACTTGCCCAAGGCCACACAGCTAGTAAGTGTTAAGTGTCTGAGGCTGGATTTGAACTCAGGTCCTCCTGACTCCAGGGTCGGTGCTCTATTCACCATCTTGGTGCCCCCCAAATTTGCATTTTATCTACCATAAAACATTCCTTTCCTGTGGAGACTATTCCAGGACTACATTTGAAATAGCTGTGATGTTAAAATTGCAATCAAATTTTTAAAAGTCTCTGTCATTTAGGACATTTAAATTTAAAATATGGAAGAGTGTTCAGCTTGATCATTTATAGCCTTGATTAAACAGATGGCATCTGAGTGTCGATGCCAATTTACTTAAATGATCTTTGGAGACTATGTAATAAGTGGCCCCTTGGCCAATTAATAAACTCATTTATGAGATCTTTTTTTCTGGCAGGTTTTTTTTTTGATTGCCAGAAATCTGGTAAATTGAAAGATCAAAGCCAGAAGAAAATAGCTTTAATAGCTTGTGATAGCTCTTAGATAGATGCTACAAATGAGTGTGTTCTGGACCTGCTATTTGTGAAGGTTGCTATGGATATAATGTGGATATTTTATAGCTACAAGGGCTGCTTGTTCAAGAAGCAAGGATGAAACAATCAGTAAGTTCATGGGAGTTTTGTTCAGAGTTCCTATGGTGATAGATAATAAAATACTAAGAAATTAATAAATATATACTGAATGAAGATGAAAGAATGAATGAATGAATGTTGTATTTTGAGAAAAATTCCCCGCTTTGATGATGTCAGTATATAAGAATATTAACTGAACTTATGTTCCTATTAGAATGTGTGAAATTCAAGCATCTTTGTAGAATTCTGACATGTAGAATTCCATTAATAACTGGAATGAAGGCTGAAGTTGTTCCAAACAAATAAATGGCTAAAGCTGTTAATAGAAGTGAAAGCAGGGCACTTATTAATAAATTTAGTTGTTCTCTTTCAGATAGGGTTTGTTAACCTTTTTTGATTCATGGATCCCTTTGGGCAGCCTGGTGAAACCTATGGATCTCTTTTTAGAAGAATGTCTTAAGTAAATAAAATGAAATATATAGGATTAGAAAGGGTACTAATTATATATTAGAATATGATTATTGAAACATTTAAAATATAAATTTGTGATGTAGTCATATATCTAGCAGTGGGACTATTCTAATAGTCTCCCGGTTGGTATCCTAGCTTGCCTCAAGACTCTCTCTACTCCCTAAAAGTCATCTTTTACTCGGCTGTCAAATTGGTGTTCTGAAACTCCAGGTCTGACCATGTCATGCCCTTGGTCAATAAACTCCAGTGGTTCCATATTACCTCCAAGATCAAATAGAAAATCATCTGTTTGGCTTTTAAAGCCTCTCATAATCTGGTCCCTCCCTACCTTTTCCATCTTCTTAAACCTTATTTTCTTTCAGGGACAGTATTCTGCAGTGTAGTGACACTGACTTTGCTGTTCCTCTCACAAGACATTCTATCTCCTCCTGGTATATTTTTACTACCTACCTATTTCCCATACCTAGAATTCTCTCCGTCTTCATCTGTTCTTCCTCACCTCCTTTGCTTCCTTTAAAAAAAAATTTTTTTTTTTAGCTTTTTTTTTTGGAGGGGGGAGATCAGGGCAATTGGGGTTCAGTGACTTGCCCAAGGTCACATAGCTAGTGTTAAGTGTCTGAAGCTGGATTTGAACTCAGGTCCTCCTGACTCCATGCTCTACTCACTGCACCACCTAGCCACCACCTAGGTGCCCCCTTTCTTTTGCTTCCTTAAAGTTTCAGCAAAAGTCGCTTTGTGTTTATTCACTTATTTTTAGTCTTCAGCATTCACTTTTCTGAGATTTTGAGTTCCAAATTTTCCCCCCTCTCCCTACTCCTCCCCAAGCTTGCACGCAATTTGATACAGGCTATACTTGTACAATCACATTAAACATATGTCCACATTAGTCAGGTTGTGAAAGAAGAATAAGAAAGAACCAAAGGGAAAAACCACAAGAAAGAAAAAAACAAAGCAATAGCAACCAAAAAAAGAGAAAATAGCATGCTTTGATCTGCATTTAGACTCCATAGTTCCTTCTCTGGATGTAGACAGCATTTTCTATCATGAGCCTTTTAGAATTGTCTTATATCACTGCATTGCTGAGTTAAATCTTTCAAAGTCAGTCTTTGTACAGCGTTGCTGTTACTGCGTACAGTGTTCTCCTGGTTCTGCATACTTTCACTTAGCGTTCACTCATGTAAGTCCTTCCATCTTTTTCTGAAGTCTACCTGCTCATCATTTCTTATAGAACAATAGTATTCCATTATATTCATTTACTACAACTTGCTTAGCCATTCCCCAAATGATTGATATCCCCTCAATTTCTTATTTTTTGCCACCACAAAAAAAACAACAAAAAAAACCTGTCATAAATATTTTTGTACAAGTGGGTCCTTTCCCCTTTTTTATGATCTCTTTGGGCTACAGACGTAGTAGTGGTATTGGTGGATCAAAGGGTATGCCCTTTTTAGTTCTTTGGACATAATTCCAAATTGCTCTCCAGAATGTTTGGATTAGTTCACAACTCCACCAACAATGCATTAATGTTCCAATTTTCCCACATCTTCTCCAACATATATCATTTTCCTTTTTTGTCATATTAACCAATCTGATAGGTGTGAGGTCGTATCTCAGAGCTGTTTTGATTTGCATTTCTCTAATCAATAGTGATTTACAGCACTTTTTTCATGACTATGGAGAGTAAAGTTGCACCTTCTACAAAAAGCCTTTCTCAGGCTTGCTTTCCTACTGACACTATCCCTCTCCCTCCATTTTATCATATATGTCTATATGTCTGGTTTGTACATAGTTGTTTGCATGCTATCTTGTCCAATAGATTATAAGCTACTTGAAAACAAAGTTTGTTTTTGGCTCTTCTTTGCATCCCCAGTAAATGGCGCTCACCATGGAGTTCGAGTTTAATAGATACTAGTTGGTTGACAACAGTAAATCCAAATTAATGTTGAGTATAAATTATATTTTTATATATCTGCAACATTTATAACGTAACATGAAAATATCTATGATTTCTAATGGTGACAATGTCACAGGTACTACCAATACTTCTGTCGTTTGTTACTTATATTCATAATTGAAGGAAATGCTAAGTTACATTTGTTGTTGTGGTTCATTTGTTTCAGTGGTGCCCAACTTTTCATGACCCCATTTGGGGTTTTCTTGGCAAAGGTCCTGGAATGGTTTACCATTTCCTTCTCCAGCTTGTTTGACAGATGACGAATGGAAGCAAACAGGATGAAGTGACTTGCCCAGGGTCACACAGCTAGTAAGTGTCGAAGGCTGGATTTAAACTCAGGAAGTTACAGTTACAGGTTACTTAAAGTTGTAATTTTTTTCCCATCCAAGTTAGAAGGCCTCTGAAATCTATCCCGGGACCTCCCTGGGGGTCCCATGGGCCTCAGGTAAGAACTTCCGCTACTTTAATAGGAAGTGGCTAATAAGTTGCTTTGTTTAATGATGAGAAAAATATGGTGGTTTTGCAAACTTTTTTTTTTTACTTCTTTCCTTCTTTATCGGTTTATTTGGTAACCTTTTGTATCTTCTTCACAGGTAAAGAAGATCAAAACTTGGGCTAGTTTGTGCCTGGCTACCAAGGATCTGTTCTGATGCTTTTTCATGGTGTACAGGTGACCTTGCTTTCCTACAGGCTGTGCTTGTTAAATGAAAACTCTGGTGGGCCCAACCAAGTTGGAAAGGCTTGGAATAAGCATATGATGATGGACTCCATGTTTGTCATGGGGGAGGGAGGCAGGGTACATTACCAGTCATCTTGACCTATGTCCTGCCAGTGGATTCTGATGACTCTGGAGGAGAGTAACATCACTCTGCTGATGTCACTAGTCCTCTTCCAGAATGAAGGATGAAAAAAATCTGTGAGTAGTGGAAGCTTCCCCCGTGGACCTAACCAGCCGTTTCTCAGCTAGGCAATGCTGCTATCTCCCTCCTCTTCCTCCTCCTTCTCTTCTCCTACTCTTACATGTGGGTGTTCTCTCCAAAGGAATATACATTTTAACTGCTTATACTTTGCAAGGGATCTTGGGGTTTGGGGGCAAGATTATTTTCTTTCCAACTTATTTATTCTATTATTTTTTTAAAAATTAGAACAATTAACTCCTTTGTCTCATGTCGTTTTCATTTACAGTTTCTTTAAATATAGCTCTGGAAACCAGGCTTGGACAGAGCCCATTATGATTCAAATAGAGCTACTAGACTATTCCTTTAAAGTGAAATTACTTTGGCTTTCACTGATTGGCCAATAATAGGTCTCCGCCCAAACCTCACTTGTTCATTCTTTAGGTTCTGATGGCTCAGAGTGAATGTAAATAGCAACTGTTTCTGTTCTGGCCTGATACTCTCTGGGTCTTCCCCTCCTGGACTGATTCTTTTGTGAAGGCAAACTAGGCCATCTTTTGCCTCTGTTCTCACTAAGCCTTTAATTACTGACTGGGCTCTGCCTCAGACAAACAAACCTGGGAAAGACCTTAGCTTAAAAAAAGTCTGTCACTGCATCCGGGCCCATAATCAGTTGTTTTGACCTATGTCTGTCTCCTGGACTGATGACTCTGGAGGAAATAGGCTGATGACTGTGCAGCTCTGCTTCACTTAAATCCAATACATTCCCAAATCAAGACATCATCCTGCTGATGTCTTTGGTCCACTTGGATAATGAAGGACCACCACCACCATCACTACCAACAACCTCAAAGACAACAGCTTACAAGAAGGACAAACATCTGAGGACTGCCTGGCTAAGTTCCAAGAGGCTCATCACCGAATTTGTTGGATGATGTGTTTTTTTAACCCGGGCAGCTTCTAAAGACCACCTCTCCCATTATAAAGAAGCTGTGATATGCATTGGTTGAGGGAGTGACCATACCAATGAAATTTCTTATCCTTGAAATGAAGAGTTAGAAAAATTTGACATGTAGAAAAACCCTGGTACCTTTTGTTCATCTTGGCTTTTATGTGTCAACTCTTTCAGAAGACTGGTTTGGGAATAAAAATAGAAGGTTTGCAATTATCTCCTTCCCATTTTTTTAAAGTTCACCTGTTAATTGCGCACCAGTGGAAAAAATATATACATTATATTCTATGTCTTCAAGATTTCTTGTTATAAAATGAATATTGGCAATGCTCTGACTTGGTTCACGTATATTAGGAAGGTTGAGCTGGAAGGGACCTTTGAGGTCATCTAGTCCAACCCTTTATTTTACAGCTGAGTAAGCTGAGGCCCAGAGAGGTTAAATAATTTGCCCAAAGTTATATGGGTAGTAAGAGTCAGAGGTAGGATTTCAATCCTGGTTTCTTGAACCCAAATTTAGCGCTTTTTCCTCAAACATATAGATGACTCTATTCATTGACTACTGTATCTTGTGTACCCAATCTATTCCACTGATCCACTCCTCTATTCCTCAGCCAGTACCAAGCAGTTTTGATGACTGCTGCTTTAATAATACAGTTTAAAATCTGGTACGGCGAGGCCGCCTTCCCTAGCATTTCTTTTCATTAATTCCCTTGATATTCAGGGCCTTTTGTTCTTCCAGGTGAATTTTGTTACTAGTTTTTTCTAGCTGTATAAAATAATTTTTTGGTAGTTTGATTGGTATGGCACTATATTGGTAAATTAATTTAGGTAAAATTATCATTTTTATTATATTAACTTGGCCTAACCACGAGCAACTGACGTTTTTCCATTTATTTAGATTTGACTTTGTGCGAAAAGTGTTTCATAATTATGTTCATATAGTTTCTGGGTTTGTTAGCACTTTTTTCCTGATGAATAGGTACGTTGGAAAAGAGAATTAAGATTTGTTTTGAGGGGCGGCTAGGTGGCGCAGTGAATAGAGCACCTGCCCTGGGGTCAGGAGTACCTGAGTTCAAATTTGGCCTCAGACGCTTAACACAAAAACTAGCCGTGGGACCTTGGGCAAGTCACTTAACCCCAACTGCCCTCCAAAAAAAAAAAAGCAAAAAAACAAAACAAAAAAGATTTGTTTTGGTCACTGCATAGGAGAGGATCATAGACAATCCGCTAGAAAGGACCTCAGAGGTCTGCTAACCTCCTCTCCTCCACCCATTTTACAAATCAAATAACTTTCAGAGAAGACAAATGACTTGTCCGAAGCCACACAGACAATAAGAGACAGAAATGGGATTTGAACCTGTATGCTCTGATGCCAAATCCAGCACACTTTACACAACATCACTTTGACCATTTAATTAGAAATTTCACTTTTTATTCAGTCGCTAAATTTGTATAAATTGTATACTATTTGGAGGGTGTTTATGGAGAATGTTATAGTAAAATAGTTTCTTTTGGGGAAAGGAATGGTGATCAATTTCAGGAAGAAATGCTGTTTCTTTAGGCTATCCAGTCAATTTCATCCATTCTCATCTCCATCTCCATCTTAATTTAGCATGACACCAGGGAGACATAACAGAGATTCAGCATTAACCCTCCAAACTCCTTCACCTTGCTGGTGCTATGCTCTACCTTGGAAATTTTTGATTGTCTTAAAAACATTTTTTTGACTGATTTTGTCGTTTTGAAGTTCCTTAGAAGTCTGATAAATTAATTTATGCTAATGGAATAATTAGGGAGGATCAGGTGATTTTTCTATAAGCTTTTCTTGGTCACTTCAAGGGCCAAGGTAACAAAACAGATCTCTTTTGATTCTTAACTTTAATGAACAGTCAGAGTCACAGAGTCTCAGAGTTGGTATCAGAGATCATATCTGAATAAGTGCCCTTTCTATAACATCTTAGGGATTTCAAATGTGTTTTCATTCATTCAAGAAACATATCAATTGCATACTATGGGTAAGGTATAATCATTTATTGATTGATATAGTGGAGATTTTAGGTCATAAAAGGTGCATATAGAAGATCTTTTGGGCAAGGTGTCCTTTCTTAGTCCCATAAAGCATATTGTCATTTTACTACTCTAAGCCTCAGTTTTCTGAGTTGTAAAATGGGTATAATACTGGTTCTACTTATCTCATGGAGTTGTTATAAAGAAAATCCTTTATAAGCCTTCAAGCACTATGGAAATTGAGAGATATTCCCACCTCGAAAATTTATATCACACAACTTACAACCAGAACTGATCTTTTTCATAATGGAGTGATAATAATGAGTTTCACATAGCGTTTTAAGGTTTGCAAAAGGCTTTACATATAATCAGATATGTAGGAACAGTAAATATAAATATTAGACCTGGAGATGACCTTAGAGATCCTCTATGGCAACCCCTTCATTTGCTAGGTGAGGAAATGGTGGACCATGGAGAAGGAAAGTGACTTGACCATAGTGAGACATTTCACAAGTGCCAGAGTCAGGATTTGAATCCCATTAGTCCTGATTATATGGGTACTGTGTGTTCTACTGCACCACAAATGAATCATTTAGAAATACAGTATTATGTTAGAGGGTCAGAGTGCTAAATTCTAAACGAATAAATTTGAACACTTTGGAAACTAAGATACTTTTAATCAACAGTTTTCCCTCATAGTATGTGATGCATATCTCACACTTTAAATGAAACTCCCAAGTTGAATTTTTTTTATTTCACTTCTTAGTAAACTGTCAATTAAGTGATTTAAATTTTGCAAGTTCAGAGAGACCAATTGTTTTGAGTTAGCCAGTTATCCTCACATATAAGATGTACTGAGGCTCATAGAATTAGAATTAGGTGTTAGAGGGTATCTCATCCAACTCCCTTATTTTAAAATGGAAGAAAACTTTGACCCAGGAAGATTGGGACTTGTCCAAGGTTATACAGCTAAGAAGGTTCAGAGGTGAAATTTGAACACAGATCCTCTAAAAAAACCAAAAAACCAACCCTCCAAAGTCTCTGTATTTGACATTTCCCTAACCCAGGGTCTAATACCTGGATAAAAAATGTTTAGGCCTGAGCCTTTTAGAAATAAAGAATTCAGACCACCAATCCATGCGGCCTCACATCTCCCGATATTTCTTTAAAATTAAAATTTCGGTTTCATATTGTGAAGACAGGGGCAAAGCCGAATATTAAATGTCTTCCAATCAATGTGCCAGCAGTCTAACCTTCAAGGGACGGAAATTAACTTTTCACCAGGTGCCTGGTCAAAACCCAGCTAACGCGGTATTACTTGCTTTAGCAAAGACCTCCCAGGGCTTAACAAGACTAAGATCCACTGGGTATGAGCGTGCACATTCATTTCTCCTCTACGATTCCGCTACGAAGTGTTGCGGAGAAAAATATTACAATAAGGAGAGCAAGACCACCCGGGTGAAAACAGCCGAAAGGGAAGTGGGGGGGAACACTACTGGAGTATGATTCTCAGTTTTAGGGTGTTGCCCGGAAAATCTGAGCTGAGGGAGGAACGGCCCAGTTAACGCAGCTCCACGTTCTCATGTATGTGCTTTTAAGACAGTCAAAGGGCTGGGGAAAAATTCAGAATGGTAGGACATCGCTAGCACACGTTCATGCATTTCTTTTTGCCTCTCACATGGTTTTCAGCCAGGAAACCTAAATAACCGGGCTGCTACGGGACAGGTGTGCTGTCCCAGGTAGACCTGAACTAGACCAAAGTGGATCGCACTGGGAGCAGGCGGAGGTTTCTAGCACTGAGAGAGATGGCAGTGATTTTAGCCTGGGACAAGCTGCACCCTCCTCCGGCCCGAGCTTCCCCCAGCCCGTCCCTCCTTCGCAGGAAATCACTGGGGTAACTGAGAGAAGCTGAAGGCAGAAGCGGATATGACAGCAGCGCTGCTCCTACAACCCAGCCTGCAGCGGGCGGGCTCAGCTCCCAGATGGAAAGTCACTGCCAGCCAATCCCCAACCCGCACACGGTGTGGGGGTGGGAGAGACTGGCGACTGCGCCCTGAGTTTGAAATGAAAAGAGGGAGGGGCCGGACCCAGATGGACGGCGGCCCTCACCAATGGGTAGAGGGAGTGGAGCCCCCGGTGGGAGTGACGAGGGAAGCAGGCCCGTCGCAGCGTCACAGGGGCGGGACTCAGGGTGCCCCTTTTCCCTCCTTCTCTCCTTTCCCTCTCTCCCTCCCCCCTCGGGTGTCTGGCGAGCTAGGTTGGTCGGGCTTGAGGGAGCGAGGAGAAGGAGGAGAAGAAGAGAAGGGGGGGTGGGG
>CM053599.1:193179383-193231749 GCA_028646575.1 Pseudocheirus occidentalis
CCTCCTCCTCCTCCTCCTCCTCCTCCTCCTCCTCCTCCTCCGCAGCCGCGGCCGCCGCGCTTTGTTCCGAGCCGCTTTCGCCTCAGGCCGGGAGGGAGCGGGGGGGACCCTCCCCCGGGTCTATGTGCCCCCCGCGCCGCCCCGCGCAGCAGCAGCCTGAGCCCCGGGAGGAGGCGCCGCCGGACCAGGAGGAGGCGGCGGCGGCGGAGGAGGAGGCAGGGTCTGGGCCGCGGAGCTGAGCCGGAGCCTGAGGAGGAGGACCCGGCGCGGAGGAGCAGCGGCGGCGGCGGCGGCGGCGGCGTCCCTCCCCCCGGCCCCGGCCCGAGCCGCCGGAGCCGTGCCCCCCTTGCTGCCGCCGCCGCCGCCCCTGGCCCCGGCCCCGGCCCCGGCGCGGCCCCGGCGGCGGGTGCCTGGATGTGGAGTTTGTCATGAGTCCGGCCGGCTGCTCGCATGTGAACTGCTTTAAGGTGGAGAACTGGCGGCAGAACCTGCGGGTCATCTACCAGTGCTTCGTGTGGAGCGGGACCCCCGAGACCAGGAAGCGCAAGGTGGGACCCCCGGGCTGCAAGGGAGCTGCCTTCCCACCCCGGGGCGGGGGGGGGGGCGGCTTCTCGGGCTTGCATCCCCTTCCTGGGCGGGGAAGGGGAAGAGGGTGTGGGGCGGCGGGGAGGGACGGACTGAGGGAGGGGAGAAGGGACAAGCACCTTAATCCCCTGCACCTCTTCCCCCCCCACCCCCGCCGGGACGTCCCAGGACTTGGGGGGGGGGCGGAGAGATGAAATGGATGGGGGGGGGGTTGGGAGGAGAGGAGGAGGGGGCGGTGGCTCCCCGCAATCCCCCGGTCCTCCCTGGCTGCTCGGAGCTGGGAGTGGGAGGCCTGTGCAGGGGTGAGGAAGGAGTGTGTGAGTGTGTATTTCAGTGGGCGTATCTGATCTGGGGAAAGGAACTATTTTCTTATTTTTTGTCGGGGGGTGTCCCCCACTTCTCATGGTTTGTGATTCACTTGGATGCAGGCAGCAGGAGGAAGGCTCACCCCTAGACTGAGCTTTGGGTTGCTTGCTGCTGGAGGGATTCAGGGTTTCCCAGCATAAGACAACTGCAAGAAAGCGTACAGGGGAGGAGGAGGAGGAAGAGGAAGGAGGGGGGGTGGGGTATTTAAAAAAGAAAAAAGAGAGAAAGAGGAAGGAGAGTCTAGGACCCGTCTCGTTGGGGGTCTGCAGTGGATCCAGCCTAGGGAGCCAGCCACCTTCCTGACTCAATGGGCAGCCTATCGGGGTCCAGTGTCATCAGTGATGGACTGTGGGGAGGTCACCTGGGACAAGGAAACTGAAAGAGAGAACTGGATCTGTAATTCACTGTGTGTCAACGGCTGGTGAATTATTAAGATGTAGTTACAACTGAGGCACTTAAGCAAACCGTTTCCTACCAGGGTTTTGGATAGGTCCACATACTGGGAGATTGCGTCTGCCCTTCCTCTCCCACTTTTCTCCCTACCCCCACCACCCATTTAATCTATAAAAGCGGGTGCAGAGGTAAAGGGTGGGGTGTCTGCTGGAACAGTAGCAGATCATGCCTAAATAAAAAGTGTCTTAGGGCAGGAAGACATTGTGATTAGAAATAACGCAATTTATGCCTGACAAAGAGAAATAACATTTAATATCATCTTAGCAAGAAAGTAGAGATTTTTTTTGGAACCTATTTATAAATTCGTATCCCCAGATTAGATTCTTTTTAAAACACATCCCATTTGTTAATTGGAATTTTATTAACTGTTTTGCAGGAAGACCAGAAAATGTTCATCATTTACCTCTGAATAAACTGTTATTCTTTTATTTTACTCTAAGTGATTTTGCAGATTTCAGTCTGACGTTGGTGACTGAGGTGAAGATGCATCAGCAGTGCAGGTAGCAACATTGGCTATTCAGGACAGCAGGGGTGAAATCTCCTATTTTACTAATTGTGGAATTTCGATTCAGTCCTTTATCAGTGTGGCTTCAAATCTGTTCAAAATGGTGGCTCTTATAATGTGAAATGGAATATATTAAATTGTTAAGAATATTCTGAATATAACTTTTCTAAGTAGGTTTTTATCTTTTTAAAGTTTGTTTAAATAGCTGTAAGAACAGATGGGACATAAAAAGGTAACCAGGAAACTTTCCTTATCACTGTACTCCAAATGAGGTGAATATAAACTTATTCAATGTAAATTGACAAGTTTAACTTAAAAAAAACAAAGCCTAGTTTTCAGAGGCTAAAGGTTGGGAAAAATCACTCATTTTTTGTCTGTATAAAGCACTGTAAGCCAATCTACTTTTAAGCCTATGAAGTACCTGGAATGTTCAGGTAATATTTGCCATGAAAATTCATTATTAAAAAATCATTCTGTTAAGGTAAATAGGGGAAAGCCTTAACATTTTGTTACCAGTTCTTTGCAACAGTTATCTGCTTTGGTGGGTTGGACTTGAGAAAGGGGTGGGGGTGGGGAGCAGGAACAAAAGACAGAGCACACAAACCTGAATGTTGGAGAATATTGTAGTGTCAGGCGGCATTTAAATGTTTGTTTATAGTAAAAAGGTGCTCTAAAGGAGCATTCTTTCTGGGATGACTAGTGTGAAATAGACTTTGAGGGGTGGGCATGGTGGTGTCTGTAATTTCAGGAGACTGTTTAAAAATGACTCTTTAATGGATTGTGTGTGCTTTTCTTAAAACATGTTTCACTGTGTGAAATGAGGCACGATGGGGACTGGTTTTCTTTAACCAGCTGAAAACTGAGTGACCCTTTTAATTTGTCTTGTCTGCAAATGTTTCTCCATGTAATTGTTTGCCTGATTAGAGGTCTAAAGACTTATTCGCTATGTTGTAGGATACCATATTTTTCCTTTCTGTTTGAATCACCCGGGATTCCCTTCTCTTCCTGGTCTTCATTGTAAGTTTTTATCAAAGTGAAAGAAATTAAGATGAAACTACTGGTAACTCTAAATTTCTAAAGGAAAACATTGATATCATAGATTTAAAAAAAATGAGACTGAAAATAGTGTTTCAGTGTTTTGATTCCAGTTGCTTAGTTAGTAGATTGGTTAGTTCTCACATGGGTTTAAATTACCAGTAAGATTTTGGGTAATATATGTGAAAAAAGAGTAGGTAATAAGTAAATCTTCTGGGAACATAGAGCTCCACTGCTTTCTTGTAAGATGTTAACCATGATGCTTTTGTCATTTTTATCTTGGAATTTTGAATATTCTTAGCCATTTCCCTTCACTCACTGTGTGTTGATTTCATTTCTGGCATTGTCTTGGGGCTCAGACTATGAAAGGTTTGATTTTTGGAAATATTTCCCTTAGAGGTTGAAAAGAAGACTAGTTTTCTACATGCCTATGATGCCCATCAGTCCCATAGGCCTTGTATGTTTTTGAAACTAAAGATGTGAAGGTGCCCATCAAAATACATTTAACTAAAATTACAGTCTTTGTAAACAGTAAAAGAACACAGTACTTTTGTGGTTGCTGACATCTCATGGTATGACTGTGGAAACGAATTGCTGAATGAGCATGAGTTCTGGTTTTGTTGTATTTTTTTGTCTTATGTAGAGGTAGATAAAGATGAATTAATTTTAAGGATTTTGAGGATGTTATAATTCTTGAACATAATTATAGCATTAAGACTTTTTTATTGGTAGGTTATGAGAAGAATGCTATGAAATCCTGCAACTTCTTACCTTCTTAAGGAATTTCAAAATATGCAGGGGTGTGTGTGTGTGTGTGTGTGTGTGTGTGTGTGTGTAAGGTTGGTGAATGTGTAGATTCCCTGATAATTTGAATAGAGATTTCAGCATGATAAATTAATTACAGTAGACAGTTTGAATTTCTCTCTCTCTCTCTCTCTCTCTCTCACACACACACACACACACACACACACACACACACACACACACAGAATCTCTACTACTTTCTTAGGGTTTATGTTTAAAGGTAATGTTGTCAGTTAAAACTTGAGGGACCACACACTATACAACTCTGCTCTGATCATTTTTACTTGGTGTTGCATTGTATTTTGAAAGATGATTTCAGTATTGTGTGTGTGTGTGTGTGTGTGTGTGTGTGTGTGTATTTTTAAATTACTCATTCCCAGTCTCTTTGTGTTGTATCTGTGGTTTTCAAATCTTACCCTAGTTCAGCCTCCTAGGATTATAGTAGTTCTCTGTAGAAGTACCAGACACAGAGTGCTTTCACAAATATTTGAATACTTTTAAATAATTACACTTTCTCAGAAGTGAACATGACTCATAAAGCACACAAATATTCTGGTTTAATTCATGGGGTAATTTGGAGAATGAGAAGCTCTGCTCTGTTCTGAAGCGGTTGAAGATAGTTGTATTTTTAAGCCCCAAGAGTCCATTTGGTTAGAAGGTAGCTGAGAGAAGAGGATATCTTTGGAAACAATAGATTTGGGTACAAAGAGATTTAAGACTCAGGCTTTATTAACAGCTGTCTAGTATTTTTACCATCTTCATTCACATGGTCATAATGTCTCTTCTCTTTAAGCAGATATAGAAGGGACACCCTGTTGGAAGAAAATGGGATGATTCCATCTTTATTCAGACTTCAGCCTCTGAGGAGAGAAGGGCAACCCTGAAAAACTGGGTGTGGAGGTTTGCATTAACAACTAACCATAAGGTTTTGCAAATTTGTCTGGTGCTAAGGCCTTACAGATCATCTTTTGCATCCTTTTCAGTAAATTTGTAAATGGAAATGTCACGTAGTCACCAGATGATAGGTTTTTGTTAGGGTGAGAGTAAATAGTTTTCTTCATATTTTGAGCCAGCATCTTTAAGGGGGCATGCCTGAAAATCCCCCCAAGATTGGTAACATTGGTTAACTGATTCTATTTCAACTTTGATAATGGATACGTTGCTATTTTTTTACTTTATGGTTTTCATATGTCTTAAGAAAAACCTTACAAAAAATTTATTAAGGGTTTTTTTTGTATTTGAGGGACCCAGATGAGTCCTTGTTTTAGTGTAGAACTAGTAAGGAAGATGGAGCTTTGTGAATTAAAATATTTCAAGTGACTTGTATCATGTCTGTTTACTTGGGAGAATTTTGACTTTTTTTTTATCATAAGCTGGAATGGTTATACTCTCATTAAAAAAAAATATACTAGAAATCTACAAACTTAACTGACCGGTGAAGACCGTCTCTGGATATTATTAACTCGGAGCCAAAGGGTGGTAGAGCTGAGGTGACTCTGCCACTAGGCTGTGCAAAAGGGCTATTCATTGTTGCTGAAATTGTATTTTTTTCAAAAATGTGTTCATCTTCAAATACTGAAAACAGAACTGACCAGAAAAGAGACAAAAGAGTCTCTCGTTCTCCAAAGTGAAGGCAATGCCCTCAATTTACAATGAAGTGTTAAATAATGAAAGTTTACATTTATAGAGTTGGCTCACAGAATATGAGATTTGAGTAGTGCCTTAGTTGAATCTTTACAGAGTGATTACTTGCATATTTTAGTGATTTCTTCTTGATTTCAGACCTTTTGGCTTTATTATGGAAAATGACATTGAAGTGAAAGTGTGCATGTATAGTTGATCATGAGTCTAAAATATTTCTGGAGTAAGAAATAGTTGATAGGAGATTTCACATGTGATTGCCTTCTGTTATTTTCTCATTGTAATGCACTTCCTGGAGCTTGAATTGGTTGATACTGGCCACTTTCAGAGAGCTGATTATGGTACTTCTCTTATACACTCACACTTCTGCAGAAGATCGACTAGCTTGGAATGTGTGAATCTTTCATCTGGTAGGGATCAGTAATGCTCTAGTTATGGCATACATCTGCATAAGTAGATGAAATGCCCCGAGAAACTTAAACACTACAGAACCTGGTGAACGAAATGCTATGCTGAGAATCAGGAAGTCAGATGGAGTGGTTCTACACCACTGCTTGGATAGGGAAACAGATTGTGGAGATGAGAGCTTGTCTTTTTGTTAAGCCTGTCCTCCAGGTAAGAATTCAGACAAATAGATGTCAGGGGTGAGAAGTAGGTGAAGATAAGAAGTGAGATTCCTTAGTTCTCAAAGACTGATTATCTACTTTGTGGGGTATCATAGGAAAAAGTCTCATTTTGAATCATAGATTTTTATGGAAACTTAAACAAGTCCACAGTGCATGTATTGTAAATATTAAGGTTTCAATAGAAGTCTACTAAAGTCAGAAGTGCTTCATATTGTATAAAACATACAGTAGCAAACAGGCGAAAGTGAAGTCAATTCAAATATCTTATCAGATGCTTACTCTATAAAAGCCCAGTGTTAGGCCCTATAGATACTGAGACAAAAGTGAAGCTGTGTCTGCACTGACGTCTGGGTCTTAAGCTTACTGCGTGAACGTCATAATCATTTTTAGTTCTCTTAGCCCTTAAAATGGCTGGACTGATGTTGCTCCAGTTTTTTTGTTTGGTTGAATACCAAAGGGTGTGGCCTCTTTTTTTCTAGGGGGAGAGGAGATTAGGACACAAAAGGAGAAATGTTTTTATACTGAAAGCAAATAAAATCATTGAATGACTATAAAATTATTCTTTATAGTTAAGTGCCTTGTATCACATAGCATTTATCCTTCTTCCAATTTGGCTATCTGTATCTCTTATCGGTAATGTGTGCATGTGCATACAGAGTCTTAATTTACTTTAGAAATGTCATAGCTTTTCAACTCTATTATGCACAATTTTAGAGAAAATTGTGCCAGAAATTGGTAATGATTTTAGAAGGATAGTTTCACACTTGTTCCTTTGTAAGTACTTTGAAATTATTTTTCTACTAGATTCCTAGAGCATCTGTGTTGGGTGTTGTATTTTATTTCTGTTAAGAGATATTAGTTGATAATCTTCTATTATTACCCAAGTTGAATGTCATTTGAGATGTGGCTATTGTATAATTTGATTGTGAACTTTTGTACTGATGTGTCTTCCCGTCTTGAATCCAACAAGCATTACTTAAACACTTATTATAGGCAAGGCCCTGTTAGTTGCTAGGACAAATGAAGAAAATGAAAAATAATCTCTGCCCTCAAGGATCTTATAGTCTATGTTTCAATTTTTAAAAAAATCTATAAATGTTAAAAAGCATTTTATCTTTGTTACCTAAGGTTAATTGCAACTTCAGCTTTCTTTAGAGTCTTTTAGTCAGCTTAAGATTCTGTGAATAAATGAGCTTGGAAGGCAGGTTTGGGAGAGCAGCATTTCCCAGATGAGGAGCTAGACTTTGAATTGGAAGTCCTGGCTTGAAGACTCAATTCTAGGTGTTTGACCTTGGGCCAGTCCCCTGATTTTTTTGGCCTTTTCTGTTTGGTTGAATACCAAAAAAAAAAAACCCAACAAAAAAAACCCCAAACCAACAAAACTCTAGACATTCACAAAAAAAATTTAAAAATAACTTTTTCTATCTATCCCTCCCCCCAGCTACCACCCCAGCCATACTTGTGTGAACTACCTCCTTGGGTCGTTGTGAAGAAGACATATTACAAAGTATAGAGTTCGATTCAGATGTTGGGTATTATTTATAAGCTGAAAAAGTTTTTGTAATTTAGTCATTTCTTCCATTTAGAATTCGTTTATTTGCAAGATCGGGGCTTTATTTTGCCTCAGTTATTCACAGGCCTGATGCTGCTATTAATTGGCATAGGAGCTTTGACTTGTACCATTTTGAAGCTAGACTGGTTTGCCTCTTAGGCAGCCTGGCAGCCTCCTGCTTCTGGGGTTCAGCATATTAATGCTACATTTGCTGTGGATGCCCAATTGGCACAGCCCCCTGCGGCTCAGAACTCTCGTGCTCAGGAGATCTGTCTGATCCTGGTAGCCGGGATTACAGGCATATGCATATCATGCCTGATACCCTTTGGAATTTAGAAAAAATGAATATCCACCATGGACAAGGCAAAACGAATGCGTACTGAATTTAGAGCACCTCCCAGTAAAGGAAGAATCCTATTCCTTGAGACAGTTTTGTCCTGGTGCACAATCAGTTGGCGGCATAGATTATTTTAATGGACACATCACTCTCGTCTGAGCCTCCACCATCTGTTCAACCCTCTCTAATTACAAATGCAAAAAGAACATAATTCGCGATTGCATCATAAAAAAATAAGATAAGTGATTTAAATGTGTGTGTATGTGTATATACTCCCTTATTTGATGCTATGTGCTCGTCTGTGAGGTTTCCTTATGTTTCATTCCCAAATTGAAAATGGTAAACTGACTTCTCCTGACATAATCTATTCACTAGAAGAAGAGTTCATGCTAGAAATGTATGATTCATAGACAGTAATGCCTCTCAAGACATGAGGATTTTATTTCAGAAAGTTACCAAGCCAGGTTTTGACATTTTGAGTCTTTTACCAGTGTTGTAAGGAAGACCTAATGTGGTTAGAAATAGAAGGCTGTCATTGGGTATGCAGCCTTTTTGCTTCAGTAGAATCTTGAGATTTATGGGAAATATTGAGGGAAGGCAAGGGCATGTATTTTTAAATCAAGGGGCATTGATTGTGTGACACCTTATTACAACTTCTCTTGTGATTGATGAAGATTGTCTGAAGTTTGGTGCAGTTACTTTACTACTGACCTGTGTTCTGAGAGACTTAGACATTTAGCATGTGCTTCAGATAACAGTCTGTTACCATAATTTTTAATAGTGTATTTTTTAATATTTTATTTTTTCCCAATGACATGTTAAGAAGTAGTGCATTTTTTAAAACAAAACAACTAGGTTTTGAAATTTTAGTTAGCTTTCAGGGTATTGAACAGTTTGATCTGAAATAGTTTGTTGCTACCTAATTTAATGGAAAAGTAAAGGTAGTCAGAAACAAGAATAAAAGGCTCTTCAGCCTGTTTTGGTCAGATGTTTTTCCCTTTTACTTTTTATTTATCTTTGTTTTCAGATAACCTTCTTTACCTACATACTTTAGGGATTTTTTAGAGGTGGATGCAGGAATAAGAAGAGAAAGGTAATCTCTTCTCTCCCCTCCTTTTGACTGTTTCTTAATTCCTACTAGCACTTAATGTAGTATGAAATTAGTATGATGGTTCATATTTACCTTTAGTGGAGTATTTTTGGTGATTTTTCATGGATATCTTCTTTTGAGGTTGCTATTTTATATATGGTTCTAAATCTCATATATATGTCCCTGAACATATTTTACCTGTGACTACTAAGGACTATTTGTAGGTTATTTTGTGGCCCAGAATTTTCCTGTAATGTAAGTCTGCAATCTTTTGGAATCCTTAAGAACTGATGCATATTCCTTTGTTTTTTTTCCCCTCCAAATTGTAATCAATGAACTAGACAGCAGAAGTGATGTTGTACTTAGCAGTGGGCTCATCTTGTCTGAATAGAGAAATACAGAAGTTTGAAATGCTATAGGAAGTCCTTGGAAGTTCTTTTTAATTGGAAGTGCCACTGTCACTATGGTACATTGGTATCAGGGGGAAATCAAAACGGGCCTGGAAGAAGGAGGTACGGGCCTGGAAGGACAGGTAACTTTTGGGTAGAGGGAAGGTAGTAATGAGGGCAGTGGGAGGTGCCAGTGCTGGTCAGAGGAATAAGTGACTGATGTCAGGGATAGGGAAGACACCACTGGCCAGAATGGAGCTTGTGTGTTGGGGAGTGAGCAAGAGGGAACGTGTGGATGGGTAGGTAGGAGGCAAGGCATGGAATGCCTTAGAAATCTAGAAAAGGGAGTTCGATTTGATTCACTAGGAAACAGATAAAGTGTTTTCAGTTAGTTTAGTAACATTGAGCGGGCAGTTAAAGGCAAATGATTCATGTGGTATAGAAAATGGATTGGAAAATAGAGACTCCAGTTACGGAAGCCACACTTGGAAAATGGTTGTAGTAACTCTTGTAGGAGATAATAGCGCCTAGACTAGGATGGCTGGGGGGTAGCGGGGGACAGGGGGACGAGGAAGTAGAAAAAGTTATTTTAAACATTTTTTGGTGAATGTCTAGAGTTTTTTCTTTAAAGATCAGAGTATTTAAGAATGAACAATAAGTAAGTCCTATTGATGTTACAAAATGGGTAACTGATGAAGGTCAGAGATTGTCCTTCTTAGTTATTAGCAAAGCTTATGAAGAGAAATGTTAAGTTATGCCTTTTAAAAACTAATGTTTGCTTTGGTTTTGTTAAAACTCTTAACTGAGAACACACTGACCAGTTATTACTTTACCTAATAGGGCAGCTAGGTGGCATAATAGAGCTCAGGATTAGAGTTAAAAAGACCTGAGTTCAAATTCTGTGGCATATTAACTGTATGACCTTTTGTAGTTTCTTTATCTGTAAACTGAAGGGGTCATACTAGATGCTGATACTTTTTCCAATTATCTATCTTTGATTTTGTGACTTTTAATCCATTGAAATTCTTCAAGGAGTAGAAAAGCTTCCAGGGCTGAAGTACCAGCTTTCTATACTTTCATTTTTTTTTTTTTACTGGTTGATCTTTTTTTTGCTTTCTGGTTTATTTCCTTGAGACGTAGAAGCTCTTTTTGATTTTGCCAGCTAGATATACTTGGTAGTCAGATTATTTTTTAAATTCTGTAACAAGGGTCTTAACACTAGAGTTTAAGTTTAGATGGCTGTAGGAAAATCGTCCTATTTCCAGGGCACCTTTTCCTGCTCCCTGCAGCTAGGGGAACTCTGGATAGACCAGAAATACTTGTTTTATTACAAACTCTTATTTTACTGATACACATAAATTCATTTATCTAGAAAACTTAAAAGCTTTTAAAGTTTTTTGAAGGGGAGTTAGGGAGAAAGGTGGTATGGAATTTATGGAGGTGTTTCTTTTTAAGCTCTTACTACTTTATGCCACCAAAAATATTACATAGGGGCAGCTAGGTGCTACAATGAATAGAGCACTGGCCCTGGAGTCAGGAAGGCCTGAGTTCAAATCTGGCTTCAGACACTTAATACTAGCTGTGTGATCTTGGGCAAGTCACTTAACCCCAATTACCCTGCCCTCCCCCCTCCAAAAACAAACAAACAAAACTATTAGATAGTGCTTTTGGAGATCTTTAGCATTTTTTTAGGCCTTCAACTCCCACACTTCCATGGGGGCTCTTACTATTTCTTCACTTAACTATCTAGAGTTCTAAAGGGACAAATGGACATCTGGCATCTTTTTCAACTCTGCATCCTTCCTAATGTTTAGTTTGTTAGTTTGTGGAGTTCAACAATGGAAGTGGAATGAGGATATGGAGAAGAGAGTGATGAAAAGCTTGTTTTAATAAGAGATTTTGAAAATGGGTCTTGGATTCTGGAGGCCTTCCCAGCACTTAGTATGGAGAAGCACTTTTGTAAATACGAAAAGCTTCTCCCTCCAGCTAAGCAGGATATGCTTCCATAAAAATATCCAGGAGATTTCTGGCCTCTTTGGACTTCACGAGGACTATTTACAGTCAGTATTCTCCTTGTAGCCTTTTAGGAAATACATTACATAGAGTTCACTAGGTCTTGTCCTGGGATGTAGGAATCTCTGGCCTTTTGTGGTGAAGGAGCTGCTTATTTCTCTGAGGCCTTGAGCTAATATGATCAGTGAAATAGCAAGTAGGCAAATGCTGAGCTATTTTCAAAGTGTGTGTGTGTGTGTGTGTGTGTGTGTGTGTGTGTCTGTGTCTGTGTGTGTGTATGTATGTGTGTGTGTGTGTGGGCATTATCTTTGTGTCTATATTTATTATAGACAAATATAGACACATTATCTGTGTCTATATTTATCTTACGTGAGTTAAATTCTGTGATATTTTTGACCAAAACCCCACTTATGTAATTTAGAGAGGTAGGAAGCAAAATCACTACGCCAGAACAATAAATCTGTCTGGGCAATTGATGAGTCTTTGTTGCCGTAGCCACCTCCCTGTTCTGTGTGCTCTTCCTTTTGCCCTCTGCATCCCTTCTACTTCTGAATTATCTCACAACCACACTAAATTTCCTCATGTACCTAAACTTTACAAAATATTGGTGTGTGTGCGCATGCGTGTGTGTGCGCGTGCGTGTGTGCATGCGTCTGCATGCGCGTGCATGCGCGTGTGCTCGTGTGTTTGAATGAATCCTTGTGTATCTGTATGTGTGCTCACACAAGAGCAGGGGAAGATGATGTTGGCACCCAGGATCCAGACAGTAACCTGAACATTCTTATTCTTTCCAGGGCTAGTGTGTTGATGTGGGATTTTTAATAGGTCCTTTCTCAAGAGGCCCTCCCAGAAGATGTTTATTCTAGGAGACGCGTCTGTGGTATCATTCAGGTGAGGGCCAAGTGCATGTCGTTGCATTGGATTGAATATTATCAGTTTCCGGCAGCGAGTTTTTAACCTACTAGTTAACAGTATTTCCTATTTTTGTTAGTAAGTGAAATAGATGGAAATGATGGGGGTTGGGGTGGGGTGAGATGGACAATCACTGAATCTGAACAACAAAGAAACTTGAAGATTCTCTTCAGAGCACTGGGAGATGCCGCTTCCGGGTCACTGTTGGGGCTGGCGTTTTGTTTGATTCTCATTTGTGGCTACAAAAGCTGGCCTTGGTGTTTTTGCTGCTTATAACTTTGTGCTTTCTTCTGTGAGACAGCCGTAGAGACCTGCCTGCGGTTCTCTTGGATTTCTTGACTGTCACTGTAGCTCTTAACTTGTAAAAAAGTGAACTCTTGCAGGACAGAGGGTTTCATTTCTCTCTTTATGTCCCTGTTTATTACCACAGTGTCTTGCGTATCATGATTGCTTAGTAAACATTTGAGTTTAGTGTAGTTTGGGGTCTCGGGTCCTTGAGAGGGCTCTGGCAGAATTTAGTATAAAATGGGATTGGAGGAGGGGCCTCCACCACCCTCCTACCCTCTGTATAGCCCAGATAGAATCCAGGTCACATGTCCTCAGCTCCCTCTTGTGAGGACTTTTAAGTGTGTGATTTGGGTCTTACCAGGTCATATAGTTGGAGGGGATCTTAGAGACTGCCTGGTCTATCCAGCTACCTCATTAAAAAAATTGTTAATGTTTTCTTTTTTAAAAATATGTTTATTTACTTTCAGTTTTTAACATTTGCTTTTATAAGATTTTGACTTGTAGGGGTGGCTAGGTGGCCCAGTGAATAGAGCACAGGCTCTGGAGTCAGGAGGACCCGAATTCAAATCTGCCCTCAGACACTTAACACTTACTAGCCATGTGACTTTGGGCAAGTTTCTTAACCCCAATTGCCCTGCTCTCCCCCCTCCAACAAGAAAAAAAAAAGATTTTGAGTTCTAAATTTTTCTCTCCTTCCTCTATCTACCCTCTTCTTACAGTATAGGCTGTACACGTAAATGTACATCAGTCATGTTGTAAAGAAGAATCAGAACCAAAGGGAAAAACCATTAGAAAGCACGAAAAAAACAACAAAAAAAGAGGAAATATCGTGCTTCGATCTGCATTCAGATGCCATAGTTCTTTCTTTAGATGTGGATGGCATTTTCCATCATAGCTGCCTCATTTTACAGAAGGAGAAGTTGAGACTGAGAGTGACTAGATGACTGGCCTGAGGTTGCGTGAGGAATAACATCCAAGGCAGGACTTCTTTAACTTTCCCGTCTATTACTCTTACTCTTACTCTTCTGCACAGGTCACAATATGTTGCAAGTCTATTTATGTTCTCCAAATATTCCTCCATTACCTTTGGAATTACTACAAATTGTTTTTCTTCAGTGATTATGATATTCACAGCCATTTTTTTGTCAGGGTGCAGTTTGGGATCATTGAAAGAACACTGCACAGTTTCCTAGGAGTAGGCTTTTTCTTATTTAAATCAGTACTGACTGTTTTAAGATCTGTGAACCAGCTAGCTGTGAACTTGTTATGAACTGCCGGTGGACCTGCTCAGGGGGATGGTCACGGAGCTGCTTTCCACAGTGTTGTGTGCTGGTGTAAAACTCAGATAGAAGTAAGGGCTACTAAACATACTGGAAGGATCCTCAAAGGCCTTCTGTTGATTTAGCCCCTGTTAACATTATTTATGTTATATTGTATTTTTATTTACTTTGTTAAATATCTTCCCATTACATTTTAATCTGGGTCAGCTGGCACTTGAGAAGGATGTTGGCCAACCAACCACGAGTCTGACAGCCCTGGTGAAGTGAATAAGAGCATTGGGCAAGGAGATAGACCTTTGTTCAGATGCCACCTCAGACACTTAGTGTGTGCTTATGGGCAGGGTACTTGCCCATTTTACTGATGAGGAAAATGGTGAATATTCTTGCACTGCCTATGGGAACATACTTTGCAGCACTTCAAGTGCTAAATAAATTAATAAATAAGTTATTATTCACCCATGGTGTAATTTGTTAGTCCTATCTCTTTTGCAATTTGATATAATCACCATCCGTGTCATCTGCAAAAAAGCGTCTTGAGGATTTTATCAATAATAAGGAATTTGGGTTGTGCAGCACGACCTGGATGATGGTGGTAAACTGTTTTCCTGTAAAGCAGTGCAATTTGGCTGGCTCCCACATTTTTAAACTGACTTTTAGTTGGAAAGCAAATGTATATAGTTATCCAATCTACCACCTCCATTGTGCAATTGAGAAAGCTGAATTGGCCTTATGGGGAATCTTTAATTTATTGATTCATATAAAGGAGATTCCACTAAGTTTTTAAAATGAAAATGAGAAGGTGGGTGGATTAGGTATATTTTTAGTTTTGAACTTTAAAATATTTTTTGGAACACATTTTTCTAGTTTCTAAGATTCCACTGAATCACTTGTGTGACCCTGGGCAAGTCTCTTCTCTAATTTAGGCCTTACTTGGAGAGGTTAGTTGGAATGACTTTTTGGGATTTAAGTCCAGATATCCTATGTGGTACAGTGGAAAAAGCACTGGATTTGGAGTCAGAAGATCTGGGTTTTAATTCTAAGTCTGCCACTTATTACTTGTGTGACCTTTGACAAGTCACAACCTCTGGTCTTTGTTTTACTTACCTATAAAATGAAGCTTTTGAGATAACTCTTAAAAGTCCCTTCTAATTTTAAACCTCTGATTTTCTTATTATTATTTTGGGACAACTTTTATAGGAAAAGAATTGTAGGATCCAAGTGCTTGAAAGGCATCCTGTAGGAGATATTCAAAAAGTATGAGAGATGTTGCAAGAATTATTTAAGTGAAGGTGATGATTAATTATATTTATATGCGATTTGAATACTAGAAATTAGAGTTTTTTCTCACAGAGCAAATGTTTGATGTGCAGAGATGAAAAGGCAGTTAGGGATTAACATACAACCCGTTAGAAGATACCCATTCCAGCTTATAGAAATGTCCTCAGGAAACTGCTCATTGTCTCTGTTCTCCTTTTAGACCAATGTCTTCCTCCCTCCTCCCTCCCCCCCCAAATAAAAACAAAAACCAGCCACACACCAAAGAGTGAATATCTGTGCTGTTTAAAGTTCAAACCCTGGTGACCCAGGCTAGTAAAATTTTAGTAACTGCAGTTGCAATTCTTTTTTCCAAATACTAATCTTACAAGTCTAGTTCTCGATCTCTAGGAAGTCAGGAGTTTGAACTAGAAGAGTACTGTTAATATCTGTGTCACTTAGGGGAGTATTGGGTTTCAGATAGATGGAAATGGTATCATAGAATCTTAGAGTGTTCTGTAGACTTAGAGCTTACTTAGTGCATAGTAAATGTTAGAATTGGAAGGTACTGGAAGATTTTTCTCTTAATGGAGAAGGAAACCGAGTCCCAGAAAAGGCTAAGAAACTTAAACAAGATCAACACAGCAAATTAGTGGCAGACTTCAGTTCAGTAGTATTATATCTTAATAGGCTCACAGAGAAATCTGTTTCAAAACAGTCTCTGATATTGGTAGAATCTTTCAAATATTTTGGAGTGTCACTGATTCCGTGTCTTAATTTCATTAATATTAGCTATGTCACCATTTTTAGTAACCTTGTGAAGTATGACAGCCATTGATGGATTAGTTTCTAGAGCAATAAATGTGATTAAACTTGCTGATGGATTTGCTAGGAGGAAAAAGCTATAAAAGTACTATTGTTTCACTTTTTTAAAAAGGGTGATGTGGAGCAATAGAGAATACTAGTTGGATTTCTTTATTAAAGAATAATTTCTCTTACCTTTATAGCAATTAGAGCATTTCTGTTACTATAAAAAATCGTCAAGTTATCATTGTCTGAGTTTTATTCTTTGGATTAAAATAAACATCCTGCCTCTGGCATGACAGTACAGTTACTTGTCTTGGCTCAGGTAGAAACAGTGACTAGACAGTATCTGCAGTCCTGACTGAAAAAGGGGAGCAATGACATTTGTTTAAGAAGGGATTTTTTTTTATTGACTTGTTTGTTTACTTTTAGTTTACAAGATTCAGTTGCAGAATCACTTGAGTTTCAGATTTTTCTCCCTTTCCTCCCCACTCCCCACCCCTGCCATGGTGGCATACAATCATGTACATGATCTGCAAACTCCTTCACGTTGTACAATAGTCTGGTTGTATAGGTGTTGTAGCCAATGGAGTGAACAGTGAGAAAAGAGAAACAAAAGCCGAACATCGAAAAGAACGATAGCATGCATTGCTTCAGTCTCTATTTAAACTCTGGTCTTTCTGGATCTTTCTCAGAATGTCGACATCTCCTTAAGAAGGGATCTTCTTAAAAGTGCAGTAACCAGTTTTCCTTCTTGACAGAGCAGTCAGAGTCTACATTATAAATATAAAAATGGAATTATGTTTCTTCCAAAGAGATTTTCCTTACCTATATTCTTTTTATCATAGCTGTACAAGTTTCTTTCCTTAATATTCCAAGATGACTTTAGATAGAAAGGAAGGAGCTCTAAATTTTACAGTCATATAAAAGAGAGGACATCTTTTATTCTCCTTGAGCCTTTGTAAGTATTGTCAAAATATATGAATTGTTTGTCTATACAGACTTAAAATATGACACGTAAGGCACATGGTGAATCATAAAATCATCAATTACCAATCAGATGTTTGTAACTTATTACATGCATTTCATCACCCATTAAGCACATCTTTAAAACTTAAAGAATTGTTTTCTAGTTGTACATTCAAGGACTGAATTCCTAAAGCAACAATAACTATTCCAACATTTGATGTAAGAGAACATTTTGACTCTTATACTAATGCTTATTTATTCTGTATCTGGTTACTCTGAGGACCATCATTTTGGACTCTTTGATTTTGTGAAAACCTTTACCTGTATCTGTCTTGAATGGGGTTTTTAAAAAAAATGCAAAATCATTCTGTCTGGAGAATGATGGGTAACAGTGAAAAGGATTAATTCCTGCCTGGTCTGCTTCAGATCTTGTTTTCTGCTGCTGTGGTTTTTAGCTATCTTTTCTTTATCAATTCTCCTTCTAATGCTTTTATCTACTTACATTTTATATCCAACAAGCCTGTAGGTGGTGCATATTTCTTTGGGCAGATGTGCAATACAGGGAAAAACAGTTTTCTGTTTCACCGACTTCTAGCTCAATAAGTAATCAATAATAGTCAGTAGGCATTTAGTAAGTGTCAGGCATTGTGCTAATAAGCACTGGGGTTATAAATAAAAAAAAAAAAAGAGAGAAACCCTTCCTTCAGGGAGCTTACACTCTAATGGGAAGGCCAAAACACAAAAAGGAGCTTCACAGTAAGGATTGCAGGGGAGAAGAGGTGAAGGTTCTCCATTTAGGGCCATGGTGAAGAGGTCAGTCTGAGAGGTCACCAAAGTAGTGCACCCAGACAAGAAATGAGCTCTCTGAGCTGGGCTTACTCCTTAAAAGGAGCTTCTGAATTCACCTTCCAGTCAGAGGCAGAGGGTCAAGAAGAGGTAGAGTCCCAGAGCTGTAGGATGACGGTTATCCCAATAATGAGCTTCTTGGGCCATGTCAGCCCCAGAGTCATGCAGCCACTTGAGAAACAAGGGGTCTTGTAGTCCTTCCGACTTCCATTCACTTGATTTGGCATGGACTATCTGTTTGAAAATGGAGAGACAATAATGAAGATGATTAAACACATCTTAAAGTATTTGGCCAATGTATAATGCTGGGTTGAAGTTTAAATCTTCTCAGCTGATTTCCTTCTTCTTTTCACCTCCTCCCTTTCCTCCATCCTCCCCTTTCCTCCTAATATAGCTTATAGTCCTCGTATAGATTTTTTCGAAAATCGAAGTAACCTTTCCTTAGTTTTGTTCAGTTTTTTTTTTTAAGGCTAAGACACAGTAGTAGGAGAATCTATTAGAAAAACACATCTCTGAAGAAAAAGAAGGAAATTCTTTTACTTCTAAGCTTAGAAGAAAAAAAGCACTTGGGTTAAAATACAGTTCTTTATTTAAACCAAGTTTAAGAAAATTAAAACCCACTAAAATTCAGTACAGGTAGAATTTGTCCATGTTATGCTAAGAAGTCCTTGGGTGTTTCTGGGTATCCATTTCTCAGATGTAGCTGGAATGAGAAAATAGAAGGTTTGAAGTTTAGGCATACCATAGGATTTGAAAAGGCCGGGAGAACACATGGCTTTCTGAAATAAAGTGCTTTATTGTCCTTGATAGGGCTTAGATTCACTTTCATTTAGAGGTACAAAGACAAACAAATTACCCTGAATTTTTTTGGGGGGGAAAGTGAGGGTGGTTGGCTTTTATATTTCTAAATATACCAAATGTGCTGGTTTTTAGAATGCTCTGATTTATGCATAATGTTCTTTATCTAATGCTAGCAAAGCAACTCTGAAATATGTAAAGGCTGCTAAAAAAGGCTTCTATTTCACTTTTCATCAAGATTTCTGCCTCATCTTATTCCCACCTCTCAAAGAAAAGCCTACCCTAAACTCTTTCGGAAGTTTTGCATCTTTAGGTTCATTAGATCATGTATGTAGCGTAAGCTTTTCTTTTCATTTCTTCTGTGAATACTATAGTGTCTTTTATGGCAAATCATTTTATATTTGTCAGAGCATTATAGAATGCGTTATAAGTTATGAATAATAAACGAGAGGGTACTGGGTTTATTATGACTGTTTTTTTTTTTTTGTCTTGTTGCACTGAATTTGAAATAAAGATTAGGGAATTTTGGGCTTAGATTTTTTTCAATACTCTTTTCCTTAGCTAAGAGATGCATATGGCTTGGAAGTTGAATTTACCATGAATCTTTGATTAGGTTAGAAGCAAAGTCTTATGCCAGGTGTGACTGTAAAATTAGATTTTCCTGTGTGTGTGGGAAATCAGTCTCATTACTTTTTAGTTTGTACCTCATATATGAATGATTCTAGTTCTTTTGGCTATAGAATAAGAAAAACATAAGGCAAAAAGGGAGCCTTGTATCCCTTCCTGGCAGGAACAGGAAAACATTAGGATGATGCAAACTACTTGAAAGCAAACTGCTCTGAATTCTGTATGGAACTTGGTGCTTTACCAGGTTGCAGTTTGATTGATTAATAGCAAGTGAAGCGAATAATGTTTGAACTTCTTTGACACTGTCTCCGATATAGGTTTGCTTTACATGAGTCAAAACATCATTTTCTTGCAGTTGAACATAGAAAGTCCCCATCTCCCAAATCTTACACTTTCAGAATATATACTACGGAGAGGGAGAAATCAGATCTCTGGAAAAAGCTGTTTTTCAGTTTCTTGCTTCTCAGGGAGAAAAAGGCTTAGAAGGGGACTCTGCATGTTGGTCTAAGGCAAGTGCACACCATTCACTACAGAATCTGTCTATAGAGCTGAGCCCTTAATTGTATAAATAGGAAAGTTTTTTTTTTTCAAAGAATCACAGATTATCTGAGCAGGAAGGGACCCCTAGAGTTCTAGCCTCCTCATTTTACAGTAGTAATTGGTAGTGCCAGTGACTTAAAGAGTTGGGAAGAGGTGCTTATTGTGTTGCCTGGAATGGGGCGATGAATTCAATTTTGGAATGCCAGGAAGAGGCTCAAAGGAACTTGTGACTTGCCCACAGCTAATTAGTGGCTTGTCTGGGATTAGAACCTAGGCCTCCCAGTTTCCTAGTTCATTTTTTTCCCCCCACTAAAATCTAGACCTTTGAAATACTGAATTAACTGATGAGAACTAGTGACTAGGAGAATAAGGTAGGAACACATTTATGATGGTACCTAGGTCCCAGCAGAATCAGCAGTGTGATTGATTAAACAAGCTGGTAGACTACTGACCTCAGGCTCTTTACAGTATCTGCAGTGGTGCTTAGCAACCTGTACCTGGTGATTAAATGGCCAGATCTTCAGTCATTAGACAGGAAACTAAGATCATTGCATGGGGAAAAGCTCACTTAGGGAAATCCCTGGTGACTTTTGTGGTTGATACTCAAGAAGAGCAGGGGGATTGGGAGGTAGGAAAAAAGATCTCCAAGGTTCCTTGTAGCTCTAAATTTTACAGTCATATACAAGGGAGTAGGCTGGTATATATTTGCATGGATTATAAGCCTAATTGATTTGGAATCTATTCATTTAGAATTTGTGATAACTGAACAGTTTAAATCAACCTTTATATTAACCTAGGAAGCAAAGAGTTATTTATCAAATTGATAAAAATAGATTGTAAGGTAAATGTTTCTTTTGGGAACAAATATTTTTTTAGGAGTTTTACTGTAGTCTTTGTGCTGATTCCAAATGATCAAACAGGAGTGGAGGGCATGAAAGTAGTTCTGGAGTTGGAAACAGGAGACCTATGTTCATGTTGTGACCCTGACATTTGGTAGTTGCATGACCACTGGCAAATAGAACATCTCTGAGCCTCTCTGTTACAAGGGTTCTTACCTTTTTTTATGTTGTGGACCTTTGGCAGTTTGGTTAAGCATATGGGAACCTTTCCCAGAATGGTGTTTTTTTTTAAATGCATAAAATAAAATACAGAGAATTACTGGGGAAACCAATCATAGTGACATAATTATGAAATAAAATATGTAGGATTACCAAGAAAATCAATTCTACTATAATTATCAAAATATTGAAAATAAAACTTGAAAAGCCAGATTCATAGACCTCTGGAAATCTGTCCATAGACTCCAGGTTCAGAATTCCTGCTCCATTGGCATTTATAACATGGGGACAAATAATCTTGAACTCTTTACTTTACAGATGTTAGTGAGGGAAACAACTTATGAAATCTAAAACATACTACAAATATAACTTATGTATTTATGAAAAAGCACAGGAGCACCTCTGCTTGGCAGATCTTTACAGATAGCTATATTTAAACACTCTTCAGTATCCTGACTTTTCTTTTTACTGCTGCTCACCTCTTTTGGATTAACACTTTAAATTCAACACTAGGTGCAAAAGAATGCTCAATAAAAGTTTAATGTTTATTTATCAGGGTTAATTGAATATAATGATGACAACTGAAGTGCCAAGTTGGTTTTTGTTTTGAATCATACTATTTTATTTTATTTTTCAGTTGGTTTTTGTATTGAATCAAATGTTTTCTCAGCCTTTTCCCCAGTTTTTTCCATCAGATGAAATAAAAGGGAAGAGAGACAACATAAAAAGAGTTATAGGAACCCTCCCGTGGCCTCAAGGGACTTAAATTTTTGTTCAGGAAAATAATACTTAGTGACAAGAAACAATTCGAAAACTGGGTGAATGATTAATTTGTGCATTGAGTGATGAGGCCCATTTATTTGTGAGTTAGTTTTGAGTCAGCAAGCACTTAACTACTTGCCAGGCACTGTGCTAAGTGCTACAGATACAACGAAAGGCAAAACCAGCTCCTGTGCTCAAGGGGTTCCCATTGGTATGTGATATGTGATATGTGAGGAGGGATGTAGTGGATGGAAAGTAAGCATAAAAATGAGCAATTGGGCACCAGGAAAAACCTCTTATAATGTAGAATTTCAGCTGAGTCTTGAAGGAAGCCAGAGAAGCTGAGAGCTAGTGGTGAGGGGAAGAGAATTCCAGCTGAGGGGACAGAGTTTGAGGGTCTTGTTAGAGAAACAGCAAGTAGGCAGTTTGGCCAAGCGAAGTAGCTGGATTGTAGAGGGTGCAGGGAGCAGTGGGTAAGCAGACTGGAAAGATAGGCAGGAGCCAGGTTATAAAGAGCTTTACATGTCAAACAGAGGGCTTTGTATTTGATCCTGCAGTTAATAGAGAACCACTGAAGTTTATTGAGTTAAGAGAGTAATATAGCTTAGACCTAGGCTTTAGAAAAATCCTTTGGCAGCTGAGTGGAGAATGAATTGGAGAGGGGAAAAACTTAAAGCAGAGGGGTGAAAAGAGACCAAATCTGGGTGGTGGCTGTGAATGGATAGCGAAGAGTATGCAGGGAATAAATCAGAGATGTTGTGAAGGAAGGAAAGACGAGGTTTGGTAAAGAATTTGACATGTAGGGTGAGTGAGAGTGAGCAGTCAGGAATGACACTGAGCTTGTGGACTGTGGTGACTGGGAGGTTGATAGTAGGCTTGGTGGTAATAGGAAATTTTAGAAGTTGAGGAGAGAATAGTCTGGGAAAGGCTTTGTGGAGAAGGCAGGAAAGTCTTTAGCTAGTACCCAGGTTATACAGATAAGTTAGGGCAAGGTTTTGAAGGACGTTGAATATCAGGTCCAGTTATTTATAGACTGTGGTAGACAATAGGGATTAAGTTCTTGAGCAAGGGCATAGCATGAAAGCTGTGATTTCAGAAGATAAATCAGATTGGTGGGATAAAAGAGTCAAGCAAGGGAGGCCAGTTAGGAGACCCATAAAGTAATCTATATTTGGAGTGACAAAAGCCTACTCTAGGATGAGGGTCATGAGAACAGTGAAGAAATAATAAATCTGAGGTATATTGTGAAGGAAGAATTGGCCGATTTTGGTGACTGACTAGATGAGGGGAAACAAAAAGATGACTCCAAAAATTCTAGCGTGAGAGAGAGAGAGTTGTGTAGGGTACAGAATTGGGGTGGTGAGAGATTGACTTTAGTTTTGGATATATTGAGTTGGAGAAATTTGAAATACATCCAAGTGGAGATGTTCTATAATAGGTAATTGAAGCTATGTGATTAGATCTGCTGTGGAAATCATTGGCGTAGCCATGGGAGTTGAAATAAGGGAGTGAGTGATTTTTTTTGAAGGAATAAAAAGGAACAGATGGCTGAACTCTAAACTTTGGATCTGTACACATAGACACCTTAATGGGTCGTCCTTATGCCTCGAGGACACATAAATAGTGCGTTACTCCTATAATTGGGTTTCTGGAATTGATCTGTTCTGTGAATTTTTAAAATTTTATTTTCCAACTTAATTTTAGTAGGTAGAACATATGGACAAGTATAAAAACACTTAGGAGTTTATCTGTATCCTCAGTGCTAGAACAGTGGCTGCCATGGAGTAGGCACTTAATGAATACTTATTGGTGGAGTTACTTTGGGCATAGGCAGCTAAGTTTTATCTACTAAATTCTAATATTCCTTGTTAATAGTGTTTCTTCCCTTGAAAACCTTTACTCTGAGTAATGTTGTTTTGAACAAAACTCTAATTTCCTGGTATATAACTCTATTGTTTTTTTAAATAGATGGTTTATTACAAACAGAACCAGCATTGAATACATAAAATATAACGGTTGTGGAATATTTAACTATTTTGTGACATAACCAGAGGGAAACTGCGAATATGTACATTGCTTGGTCTGTCCTCACAGTCTCAATTTCAATCCTGTGAACCTTTTGGTCCCATCCATCAGAGAAGACTACAGTTTCAACAGCAGTAGTTCATGTGGGGTTTGTTTAAAGGTTATTTTTTCTGAATAGTTATTTTTCCTTTTGACTTGAAAATGCCAAGTGAGGCTTTCAGTAGTCATAGTTTAGAGGTTTAGTTCTAAGTTTTAACACGCAAAAAGAATCCAGCTTTTTAAAAGATTGTCTCTACATGAGAATTTAGGAGAGTGTTGTTGTAATAGAAGAGTGCCGAGACGTTTAACATCAGTATAAATAAGTCTTAAAAGTGAAATAAAAAATACATGGCCTCGTGTTTTCTCCAGTTCAAAGATGTTGAGTTTATCTGTTTCTACCAGGAAAGATACGGGAGAAATTGAATTGCCTAGGCAGAATATTAATGGCAGTGATTCTTTATGCATTTCTTCCTTGTGTTTTTTGTTTTTAGCTCATAGACTAACTACCCCACATTTAGTTCTACAATTGTCTTGAGAGTCAGCTGCTCTGACATAGAGAACTGTGCCTCAAGGCAGTGTTATATTGTCTTCTCCCAGTTTCTCCATTTGTGGATGAAATCTATTTTTTTTTATACTTTCTAAGATATTTTCAAATGAAATTTCATTTATTTGCTGACTTTCCTCCTTTTCTATGAGACAGGCAGGTTTATTCATGCCCCAATGAAGTAAAAAAATCACTGAAGTATAGTGCTGCTTAGACTAGTATTTGTTAATTTTTTTGTAGGATAAGTTTGAGGAAGATAGAAACTATTTTCTTGACCAATACATATGGAATTTTGTTGTATCTATTTAGGGGAAGGATAGATAATTTGGAATTTATGGCTTAGGAACTTATTTTGATGCTTTGGGATAAAGAATTTGCTGGTTTTTGGGGGGCAGAGGAGTTAATTAAAATCACTTAGCAGCTAGAGATTGAAGAGATCTGTTGCCACATTTTCATGTTCTTTTTAAAAGATTTTTTTCTATTTTAGTTGGCAAATTTAGTAACAGAAAACTGCATGTGGATAATGTCTAGCTGGCTCGATTTCAGTTCTTAACAAGACTTAAGAAGTAGCGTTCTTGTAGGAAGGAGGGAAATCTCTTCATTCAGCAAATATTTGATTGCTTGCTGTGTGTAATACATTGCTAGGTGTTGTCTAAGATACAAAGAAATATAAAATCTCTCAGGAATTGAAAATGTGTAGGATACATAATTAAAACCCTACAGACAAGTCACCAAGTTTTATTAATTCATAGAAATTTACTACCCCATTATTTTCTTTCAAACTTGTCTGTCTTGTTGGTTTAAAACAAAACAATCTAGAAAAAAAGAATCCTAAATACTTAAAGCCTTTTTAAAAAAACAAATTCTAATTTACCACGAATCATTGTTGACTTCACACTTAAGAGAACACTAACTTAGTAACACAGGGAAGAACTAGTTTAATGGTGCTTTAAATCAAATGTAATTTCCCTAGGAAGTTACAGAGCTCCCTCTTCATTTATATTAGAATTGTCTTTCAAACCTGGATTCTTAACCTGAGTAACTGAAAGTGCCTCCTAATTAAAAATCTGCTTTCTGTCCTTGAAAAGAAAAATTTGGGGGCAGCTAGGTGGGATGGTGAATAGAGCACTGACCTTGGAGTCAGGAAGACTTGAGTTCAAATCCAGCTTCAGACATTTACACTTACTAGCTGTGTGACCTTGGTTAAGTCATTTAACCCCAACTGCCCTGCCTTCCCCCCTCTGAAAAAAAAAGACCAAAAAAAAAAAAAGAAAATCTGGTCATTAACACATATATGCACACTCAGATATATTTATTTTTGTAAGCCTCTTTCCTACTCTCCCTGCCATGGGGAAAAAACCCCTTATGACAGATCTAGTCCAGCAAAATAAATTCCCACATTAGCTGTGTCCAAACATGCCTCATTCTACATACAAGTCTGTCTCCTCCTTAGCATGAAGTGGGTGGCGCACTTTGTATCGATTCTCATTGGTAATTCCCAGACACAGCTTCAACTCAGATGGTATGGGAGGCAACATGATTTATCCTGTGAATTTTGCTAATAGGAGAAAATAAGATTTACATTAAGTATACAAAATTCAATACAGGGCGGGTCCATTTTGGATTCCACCAAGAGAGTATATCATTGGAAGTAAAACAGAAGGAAGACTCCAAGAACCTAGCCCAAGGGTGGAGAACCTGTGACCTGGAAGGCCACATGTGCCAATCAAATACTATGTTCAGTTCAGGTTTGGGACCTTTTTTTTTTTTTTTAAGACGTTGAATGTGAAGAGACCAAGAAATTGGGCAAGATGTGGGACCTCAGTATTCTCCTTTGTAATAGAGGGGCAATATTGGAATAGATTATTTCAAAGTCTGTTTCTTGCTCTAAACCTATGATCCTAAATTCTTCTCTATGCTTAACCTTTTCTGTATTGTCAGGAAGACTTTCTTATGGTTAAACATTCTTAAATTCTGTATTTGTTGAGTCATCATGTATCAGACAGTTTTGGAGAAGAGGGACTATATATTGTTTTTGTGTTTACAACACTTATTAGTCCCATGCCTCAGAAATAAGTGGCCTTATTTATTATCAACATTCACATATATGCACATTTACTAATTAACTAATGCTTGTTGAACTGGTTTGAGATTGCCTGTGCTTAGTTCTAATGTTGTTCTTGTGGGACTGTACGTTGGGAGGTTGTCACAGGTGAGTATAATCAGCCACCTGTATTTATGGAATAACCCATTATGTATCCAGCATGGTGCTAGTCAGGGGTGAGGAACCTGTGACCTGGAGGCCACATGTGGCCCTCTAGGTCCTCACATGTGGCCCTTTGACCAAATCCAACTTTCACAGACCAAATACCCTTAATAAAAAGATTTGTTCTGTAAAACTTGGACTCAGTCAAAAGTCAACACCCAAAGACCTAGAATGCCACATGTGGCCTTCCAGGTTACAGGTTCTCCACCCTTGTGCTAAGTTCTTGGAGTCTTTCTTCTGTTTTACTTCCAATGATGTACTCTCTTGGTGGAATCCAAAATGGACCCGCCTTGTATTGAATTCTGTATTCTAGGAGGTCATGCTGCTATGAGGGAGGCTTCAGTGCTGTTTGTAAACATTGCAGCACACAAAGGCTTTAAACTAGCCCTGCCTTCACCAAAGTCAATTCTGTATCTCTATACCCATGTCCATGTGTATATGTAACATGCATGTATGTGTGCATTATGTGTATGTGTGTATACATGATATTTATTAAAGCTGTTACACTGAAATATTTGATTTTTAAATCTTTGTAAATATCCGTATTTTTCAGCAATCCACATATATGCACACAAACACATGCATATAGAATCATGTATTTAGGATAATAGTAAATAAGTATTTACACATCTATGTATATATACATACACATATTAATAAATATATAATAATAGATATACTTGATTTTTAAATATAAACATTTATAAATACCCATATAAATACATTTAGGGAAGATGCCAACAAATACCTTTGAAAAGTTTAATGTCAGGAGCAGCTAGGTGGTGCAGTGAATAGAATATGGGTCCTGGAGTTCAAATTGGGCCTCTGACACTTAACACTTGCTAGGTGTGTGACCTTGGACAAGTTACTTGACTCCAATTGCCCTGCTTTCCCCCCTCCAAAAAAAAAGATGAAAAAACCCGAAAAGTTTAAGGTCAGTAACTATTTCAAAGCAACACATTCACAGCAGTTAAGCACTAAGTTCATTTGAACATAATTTGCTATCAGATCAATTATAGTTTAGATCCCTGAGCCATGTGGGTTCCTATTTATTTAATTTGCAGTATTGGGATATTTAGACAAACATTTAAGGGCCATTTTATTTCACTTATTTTTAAACAGACCCATTGTTCATTTTTGCAGCTTAGGCTCAGAAAGATTAGTAACATAAAGAAATGAATCCCTTTTTTATTCAGGGTTGGTCCAGAGGTACTGTGCAGAATATATGTATTTGTTTCTTATGTGGTGCATGGAGGATGACATGATCCTAACTGAAAAATATTTTGATTTGCTACTATTTCCCTTTTTTATTTGAGGAGCTAAGACAGACAAACATACTTTTTATTAGTCCATAATTTTCATCTGTGCTTAGCACCAGACGTATTTTATTTTGAAGTTGAGTTGAATTGAAGAGAACTCTTCCATGCTCAACATTTTTGGAAAGGAGCTTCAAAATAAGTAGGGGACACGGTTCTTTGTCTTTAGGGGTCTTACAGACCTATGGAGAAGACAAAACATAAAGCATTATATTTTTCCTGTGTCTAAAATAGCAATTAAATAGCCAATACCAATTTTGCAAAATTACATATCAATTTAAGGTTTTCAAAGTGTATGTTTTCTCATTTGATTCTCACAACTAACTTGTGAAGTAGTACTGCCGATACTCTTTTATAAAAGATGAAAGTCAGGATCATAGATTGAGAGCTAGATGAGACTTGAGAGGTCTTGCAGTGCAGCCTCTTCCCCCAACCATTTTATACATGAGGAAATTGATTGGCAGACGGAAGATTAAGTGACTTGCTCAGGATGACCTGAATGAAGCGTCGGCGGCGTAGTAGAGCTTTGTTCAAAGCGAGGGCCTTTTCTTTACGCCAAGTTGAGCGCTCTTTCTTTTACGCCATGTTGCTGTTCTAAGGCTCAGAGCTTGAGTGAGGTGACCGTGGCCACATTAGTAAGTGGTGGAGCCAGAATTCAAATCCACCTCTTTCTGGACTCCCTCACCCACGGCCCTTTTAGACAGCATCACTCCGATTATACAAGTGAACGGGTACGATTGTTAAAGTTCCATAAGAACTTGGAGATGAGTGTTGGGTAGAGTGAGCATGAAAGATTTTTCATGGAAGACATGGCACTTGGCCTAGGACTCTTCCTTCTCTTCCAGTTGGTGGGGGAGGGGAGAGAATGATTTAGAATGTCTGTAGATATGACTAAAGACAGAGGGAGGGCAGGGGAAGAGTCCTGGGTTCTTAGCTTTGATGTGGAAGGGTTTTAAATGACACAGTCCAGGAGAGATGGTTTTATCTGAGCACCTGCTTTCATTGGTATCAAGAGCCTTGGATCTGGAGTCTGAGGGCTTGGGTTTTGCTTCCAAGTTTTGTTACTTATTTTCTCACAAAGTTTGAGTTGGAAGGGACCTTAGAGGACATTGATTTTGGTCCATACCTTAACAAGAAGTCTTTATTACAAGTCTTCACCTTTGTGGGTAGACTGTCAATGATCATGATAAAGACTATGACTGTAAGTATCGCATGACATTCGATCACAAAATATACCAAACTGTCCAGATAGAGGATAGAACTGAAGCATTTATTTAGACACCAGAAAACTCAATCCCCAAACCAGTAAGCTGATTCCATCATAGTACCAAAGATGTTCAGAAGCTGTAATGAAGCTGAGAGCCACAGCATCCCGTACAAGATCCATATTTACTCTGTCTCCTTGCCTGAGCTCCTCTCTGCCCCCACCATCTTTCTAGCTCTGAGCAGCTTTCTGTGGGCTCTGCTTCTCTTCAGCAGATTTCATGTGACTATGTTTAGCCTTTAGGGGACAGAGTTTATCTTCACAGCAGGGAAGCTTCCTGTGGGCTCTGCTGCACCATCAGCAAATTCCCTCCATCACAGGCTCCGTGTGATGGCATTCAGCCTATCAGGGGGCAGAGTTTACTTACAAAGCAGAGGAGGTCTTCAGACTTCCCCCTAGGTCTGTTAAGGGGCAGGAAGAGCTTCAGATTTTCATTCCCCTCACACCTCTGTAACTACAACAGTGAGAAGGGCTAAGTTGTAATCGGGACGGTAGAGTTGGATCTTCTTGTTATCCCTGCCCACTACATGTGCATTAGGTCACACTGTTGCTGTGAAGTGGCAGAAATCCAGACGTGTCCTTTCCTCCGGTAGCAGGCAGTCAGCAAAGACTTTTGAACCTCATACGACATCAGAGGCCGAATCCTATCCAGTGTTAGTCGTTGGGTTCCTGTTTTTGGGCTCTGGGAGGAACTTCAAAAATCATCTTGTCCAACACTCATTTTGTTTTAAAAGTTGTATTGATGTTTTAAATCACAGTCATTTCCAGTTACACTGTGTAGCCGTCCTGCCCTCTCCTTTTACCAAAGGAAAATAAGTTATGTAAAACCTGCTGCTACAGCTGTGGCGGCTGACTGTCAGTATGGCATCACACGCTTAGCAGTTGGAGATATTGGCGCATCTCATCTCCATGGCCATGATTGGTCAGCAGGCTTTTATTAATCACCTACTGGCTGCCGGGTACTGAGTTTACAAAGACAAAAGTAAAACAGTTTTGCCTTCAAGCATCTTATGTTTCTCTTGGACGAGACAGTGTGTGTGTGGCATGTACACATAAAATTAAATGAAAAGTAATTTTTTGAGAAAGTGGGTCACTGGAGGTGGCACTTGAGCTGAAGGAAGGTGGGGATTTGGTTTCTAAGGCAGAGTTGAGGAAGGGAGTGCTTTCTGGGTGTGGGGGTAGTTAATGCAAAGTCAGAGGAAGAAAGAGAAAAGAGTTCTAGAGTGTGTTGGAAAGTTAGGTATCAGGAACAGCGAGTCCACTGCTCTGGCTAGAACATAGAGTGCATGGAGGAGAGTAATGATAAGTTTTTAAGTGTTTCCTACGTGCCAGCCACTGTTAGAACTAGATTGTATAATATTTTTCGAGTCAGTGGGGTATCCCTAGAGCTTTTTGAGCAGAGGAGTGGCATGGTCAGACCTGTGCTTTAGAATATCATTTTGGCAGCTCTGTGGAAGATGGGATTAGAGAGGAGAGAAACTGGAGTTGGGGAACCAGTCAGGAGGCTGTTGCCATAGTCCAGGAGAGGTGATGAGAGCCTGAAATAGGATGGTACCTATGTGGGTGAATGGAAGACAGCCACTAAAGATAGAGACCTGGAATTATTTGTATAAAGTTAATTTAACCCATGGGAGCTGATGAGGTTACTGAGAGTGTAGAAAGAGAAGGGCCTCAGGAGGGGGTACCTGGGGTGCCCCTGGAGTTAAGGAAGGGACTTGAAATGGATGCTGACTAGAAAAATAGATTGATCAGACAGGTAGGAGGGCAGTAGTGTCACGAAATCTTTGAAAGGAGATAAGTCAGTGGTCATCAGTGTTAAATGTAGCAGGAGAAGTCTGGGATAAGGGCTTAGAAGAGACCATTGGATTTGGCAATTAAGAGATAATTGGTAGCTTTGGAGAAAACCTTTTCAGTTCAATCAGTCACCTGACATTTATTAGGTGCCTACTTTGTGTCAGGCAGATTGCAGGGGACTGAGAAGTGAGTGACAGGAGAAGCAGACCCAAAGTGTGTGGACAACATTTTCTAGCAGTTTGACTGATGAGGAGATGGTGGGGCCAATGAAGCTTTAAAGTTTGGAGCTCCTTTTGCATGTTTGTGGGGAATGGGGAAGAAGCCAGTAGAAAGGAGAAAGACTGAAGAAGAGGGAGAGAAAGAAATTGATAGGTGGAGGGAAGAGGATTAAGGGTACAAGGAGGGGAGGAAAATGGGAAACATCCCGAATAAAAGGGCAGAGGCAAAAAGAGACAAAGTGTGCTTTGGAACAGAATATAAATCCATGTCATTGGTTTGGATTTGTTTAGGGGGCAGTGAGACTTAATTCAGTTTAGAACTTGAAATTACAGTTTGTACTCTATTCTATAGGCATTGGAGAAGCAAGATAAAACACATAAGATTGAAACAGATGATTAACAAGCATTTGACTTAGAATGGCTCCAGTTTTTTCAAGGTCATTCTTTGTTTTTTGCCCTTTGGGGGTGGAAGGGTAGGGCAGCTATGGTTGTGACTTGCCTAAGGTCACAAAGCTAGTTAAGTGTTAAGTGTCTGAGGTCAAATTTGAACTCAGGTCCCCCTGATTTCAGGTCCTATGCTCCATTCACTTTACCACCTAACTGCCCTGTCAGTGGCATTCTTGCTCAGTGTCTACTGTTTTATTTTTCTAGGTGCCTCATGCAGCTAGTCAGTATTTTTATTTTCATTACATAAAATAGAGACAGTGTGGTTCAATAGATAGAGATCTAGCTCCAGACACTACACCTACAAGTTACAACCTCTCAGCGCCGTAGATAATTGTCTAAAACTAAAAGCCTTTGCTCATTTGTGTTGGTGAAGGAAATTTGAACACGGTGGGAGGACAGTTCTCCATATCTAGTGGTTTCTAAAAGCAAGGCATGAGGAGAAAACATTAGAACTTGTATTTGTATTTTGTTTTTTAAAGAAGAAAGAAGTTAAGCTTTACTAGTATTTACTGTATGAATTGATATTCATTTGGTCTGAGACGGTCACATATCATATAGTCAGATGTCCTTCGTGGAAGTTGGATAACATGGTTGGCAGGGGCACTGTCACTTGTTTGTTTGCTTTCAGTCTGATTAAATGGATTTATGGATTATGTTATCTAATTTTAAGTAAATTAACCCTTCTAGAAGGGAAAAGTGGCTTTTAAAGAGTCCTTCCAAGAATCCATGGATCAAAGATAATCTTAATAATTTGAGCACAAGTGAATAACAAGAACATGACTGAGTAAAATGTCTTTTTTTCCGGGTAAGAGATTTTTGTCAGCTGTATTGTGAAGTAAAACAGTGACAGATCTGATAAGAAATTTGCCACAAAATTTGAAAAATATGAAGAAGCCGATTTGAAGTATTTATGGATGAGCTGTCATTGACAGTGACTTTCTATGAGTTGGAGGTTCTTAACCTTTTTGTGTGTCATGGATCCCCTTAGATAGTATTTGTTTCATTTTTGCCTCATCTTTTAAAAACATCTATTTTTAAAATGTTTTATGATGTATATCATACTAGTGTAGGAGTACTTGTAAATATACATATATTGGGGCTGACTGCTCAGAAATTTTTACTGCTAGGACTACGTGATGAAAAAAGTTTAGAAACCATGGCTATAACACCATTGAAATTATAAATTTGTGGCAGAATTTTTTTCTATGTTGTATTTAAGGTAGACTGACATTTTCCCTTCAGTGGCGTTATTTCTAGCTTGTGTTTTAAGTTTAGAATGGTTGACTGTTATTGGTGATTGTCTAATAAACCTGCCTAGTAAACTAATGGTACTCTTCAGATGACCAGTTTTCATTATGTCAGGTTTTTTTTTTTCTCACCAAGTTTTGGTGAAATTTCAGTGCTGACAGCAATTTTAGGTATTTTATGTTATTACCTTTTAGGTTTCAGCATTTCTACATGCTTTTTAGGTTTTGTACTAACTATGCTATTTCTGTGTTACATATCTCAGTAAAAAAATGTGTTTTCTTCTCTTACTATTTTTCAATTCTGCCTTATCATTATTAATCATAGAGTCCCTGTGTCTCCCTCCCCCCATGCCAGATTATATTTTTCCTTATTCTGTGGTCGTAAATGTTATAGTTTTGGTAATCAAGATGATAATACATGCTGTAAAAAAACCCAACATATGGTATAAACTGCCTCTCGCCAGACTTGTTGGCTATAGAACGGTGGAGAAAATTATTTCATGAGTGTTGTTCCATAGCCAAATGTCTAAACTGTAAAACTAGTGACGTGAAAATCCTTTTGTGTTGACTGTAGGAACAGTTTTCATCTTAGAACGAATTGGGAACATAGTCAGAAATATATCTGTGTTGTGGACAAGATCATTTTTGGTCCAAAATCAGAATGGTTTTTCAGAGATTTGATGTTTTGTTTTCCTTCCAAATCGTATAATTATGTCTTGTTATACAGGGCAGGTATATTATAATTGATGTGGTTGGAAAAATATTATATAATTACTGTATAAGCAAACTTGATATTTAAATGGAAAAATGGGATTTTGTAGTTCTTTGTCATGTTTGATCTTTGGGTAACATTCAGAAAATCAGATTTTGCTTCCATTTAGTTGTTAAAACTTGTTAAAGTTTTTTTTTTTAAGTACCTTGATGGAATAACAGAGGACCTTGCCATAGCCAGAATGGTTTAACTACTCTGTTTTAAGTTCCTTTTTTTGTAAAATAGTAATAAGCAGTTTATGTAAACATGAGAGGAACTCAATTTCAGTGTTAATTCTTATTCATTTTTCACATACAGATGCTGAGAGACAAATAAAAATGACATTTGTGAATGTTTGCATTCCTTGGGAAGAAAGGACTTTTATATATTGCATTTGGTTGTCTGTACATCTAGCATATCTACCATTGGTGAATGTGAGATTTGTCTTTGACAGTGCTAGTCATATCATACCTAGAGAATTAATATTTTTATTAGTAGATGTACTTCTACCAGCATCGTGCTTTTAAATCTTAGTAAATGATCTTTGTTAGATGGGTTACTGAAAACAAACATCCGCTACCCAGTGGGGATGAAACTTTCAAACTCATCCAGGCTTTTCTTCTGAAAACAGAAGCGCATCCTAGAGCCAGGTCTGTGTCTGAGGCCTTTCTAACTTGTTAGTTCCTGTCGGGGATTATACTTTGCTGATAGAACCTCTGAAAATCAGTCTCTTTCATGCCACAGTGAATCATGGGAGTGCTAGACTTAATTGGAGCTGTTTATTTCATAAATTTTGTTGGTGCATCATTAAACAATATTAAGGTATTAACTTTTAAAAAATAGATTTTTATTAATAGCTTTTGTTTTCATATTACCTATATTTCCGTATGTCTTCCTTCTCTCTCTTTTATAACAAAGTCTTTTTTGAGGCCAAACTTGGTTAGGATAATTTCACATCATTTAGTTTCAGGGTTTTATTTGGGGGGTTGGGGGTATGGTAATTATTTGGTTTTATTTCCTTGTGGTGGTCATTGAATGTATTATTTTATTGGTGCTGCTTTCTTTTGTATCAGTTCATGTCTTTCTGTTGTTGCTTCTTGCTTGTTATTCATCATGCTTTTCATTTCTTACAATGTAACAGTGTTCCATTACATTTATATACTATAACTTCCTTAGTCATTCTTCAGTTTATGGATTGTCTACTTTGTTTCCAGGTCTTTGCTACTATAAAAGTACCATTACATGTCTTTGTCATTCTCTTCCTTGGAGTATATGCTTAGCAGTGTAATCCCTGAGTCAAAGGGTTAAAGTCACTTTCTTTGCTCCCTTCCAGATCGCTTTTCAGAACAGTTGGACGAGTTCGTAGCTCCACCCATAGTTCATTATCACCTTCAGCTATTTGATGGCTTTGGCCATCTTTGCCAGTTTGCTGGATAAAATCTTAGCACAGTTTTGATTTACATTTATTAGTGATTTAGAGCATTATTATACTGGCTGACAGTTTTTTATTCTCTTGAACATTGCTCACATTGAAGTGGTCTCTAGTATATATATGTAAACCTGTATATATGTACATTTACAAATGTATGATCTTGTAATGTTTGTATTAGGTTTCTTCCTAGCCCATTAAATTAAATCCAGTTTCTCAACAGAAAAAGGGTGATTACGACTTGATTCCTAAATGCTGCTGACTTATTTCTCAACCTAAAAGTTCAGATGCCACAGGACGACGTCATTTTGTTGGCCAAAGTATATACAGATGAAACTGTATATACTTTGCTTTGACTCACTATGATACTAGTAACTTCACTAATTTTGGTGTGATAAGAGTAGCTACTAGAGATTATGACTTGGCAGTTTCAGTTAAAAAAACAACCCCAAACCTTTTGGTCCAATGCACGGTGCCTGGGATAATGGCTACATTTGTTAGTCTCCTCATAAGAAACATTTGTTAGGTCCTGAGTCCTTAAACAAACTGTGGGGGTAAGAGACCATATAACTTTGGTTAAGTCATTTAATTGCTCTTGAACTTACTGAGGAGATTGTACTTCCAGATCTGTTTAGTGATCCCTTGTGCCATCTCCAGCTGAGTAGGTCAGTGAATTCCTCATGCATTAACCTTTTTTGAAAATTTTGCCTCTTGTAGTCTTTCTAAACTTGTGAAGAACTTAACAGTTTTCTGATTTATTACTCTGTCTGCAGCTAAATCAATCAAAACTTGCCAGTAGGTTCTAAAAATCTATAATAAGCCTCTCACATTTAACCACTGTCACACACCTACTTTTTATCTATTTAATTTTATTTTTTTAAGGCATACATATGTTTATTGCATGGATGCTAACAAATCCCAAATAAACACCTGAGGTTAGGGTTTATATACTATAGCTAAAGCACTTACATCATACTTTCTCATGGGAAACTTCATGTAGTTTACACCCACTTTTTACTGATAACATCCTCTTCCTTTTGTAAAATTTTGCCGGAAGAATTCACTTATGCCAGTAGTAACTTGAGTTTTGTCGGAATAGCAACTACATAAGCCGTTTCAGTGTGCTTGGGAAACTGTAAAAGATGAGCAACTTCCAGGATACAGTGGTGAAGGGAACAACATCTTTGACTGTCCTGGTGAAACACCCAAGATTTTGGAGTTTTACCACTGGTAAAACTGAGAGGAAAAAGTAGACAAGTTTTATTGCGGTAGAGTCTTTAGATACAACATCTATAAGAAGGATAACCTTCAAAGTGAGGGGTCTAGATACCATATCATGAAGGGAACTAGGGCAGGAATGAAGAACATTTGTCTGGAGAGGCAAAAGCTTAGTGGTGACATCATAGCTATCTAGAAACATTTAGAGAAACGTCTTGTGGAGAGGGATTGGATGTATTTCATAAGGTCTAGGAGGTGAATGAGGTTCACTGAGTGGAAGTTACAGGGTAGCAGTTGTGCTTTTATGTAAGAAAAAACTTTTAACGATGCAGTTCAAGGAGTATTTCTTCAATACTTTATATATGTACTGTACTTTTGTCCTGGTGATGCAAAGATGAATGAAACAAGCTTCTTTCAAGAAACTTTTTGAAATGATTTCCAGATTAGTTGCAAATTCTTTGCTATAGTTGGAAGGGGAAAAAGAAAAACCCCTGATTGAAAACACTTTGCTAAGTGTTTTCATTCTCATTCAAATGATTTTTAATAGTTGAACCTTGACATTGTAAATTCAAGCGATTGGATATCCCTCTGATACTTCTGGAGGAAAGTGAGGCTAAATGGTAAAAGTAGTAGAAGGTCCCTTTTTTTCCCCCCAGAGCTGTTCAATAATAAATAAATGACACTTTAATTTAGAACAGATAAAAATTCTCAATGAAGCATTTTAGCATGTCATTTCTTTTATAATATTGTTGTTCAGTTGTCTGACCCTTTGTGGATCCTGTTTAGGGTTTTCTGGGCAAAGACCCTGGAGTAGTTTGCTATTTCCTACTCCAGCTCATTTTACAGATGAAGAAACTGAGGTAAACAGGTAAGTGATCCATCCAGCGTCACATAGCTAGTAAATGTCTGATTTTAATTCAGGTTTAATTCAGGTTTTTCTGACTCCAAACTGCAAAATCTTAGGTGTTTCACCAGGAGGTCTATCTACTATACCATTTAATTGCTCTCAAATATTGTAATATATTGATATTACAGAATTTACTAAATGTGCTAAAATTTAGAACTAGAAATTTCATGCGCTGAGTTTCATGTTATACTTATTTAAATAAAACAAGATTCTTTAAAAGTTTTTTCCTATGTGAGCACAGGATTTTCTTTTGACATTTTTTGAAAGCTATGTGACAAAGTATAACAGGACCATATGTTATCATTACCTATTTAAAATGTGCCGTCAGCATACTGTGTTTGCTGAAGAAAGGGTGGGGAGAATCTTTGTTAGAAATTGCTTAGTCATAAGTAAGTACAGTAATGTGTAAGTTTTTTGTTTCTAAAGTAGATTCCGGAAGATGTTTGAATCAATGTAAATGCTACTATTCACTTGAAAATTGAGAAATTATTATTTTGCTGTAGCAAATGCTAGCTATTTGGTATAATAGTGAAGTAATTAGAGCAACAATTCTCTTGCTCTCAGGAAAACGAAGGTATCAGCTTTAGCCTAATGTTCCATTTAAAGAGGAAGTCTTGTTTCATGTTGTTATTCCCAGATTACTTTTTGGTCAGCTTATGTCTAAGGGCTCAAAAAAATCAGGGGACCAGTTGGATGTGGCATGTGGCAGCTTCATTGTAGTGACTAGTATTTCCATGTAGTTTTTCTCCAAATGACAAAAGAGTTTTTAATATTTTGTGCTCCTGTCTGTGTCTGTGATGCTGTGACAATGTGGATAGTATTGGCCACCCATCTTTGGGGACTCCTTGACTTTCTCAACACAGATTGCAGCTCAGACCTAAGCAAGAGGGGTAGTTGGCCACAGGGTAACATGTTTATAGTTTGGGATGAGTCCAAGTTGGAGATGCTATGCTCAGACTTATTTTTGAGGTTTTCCGTGTATCTTTTTTCTTTTTAAAAAAATCTTTGATCAGATTAACTTTAATCTTTGGATTTGGTAAAGCAGATTTCCTGAATTTTTTTGAATTTGGTTGCATTTTGAACATGGGAACTCTAATGCCTTTTAACCTCCCCACTTGTCACATTGTCTCCTTTTTTCCCCCTAGAGAACTGAAAAATTCACCTCAGTCCTAAATTTAGGGGCTGGGTTCTAGATCTTTTGAGCCCTATTGTAAGAAATTGCTTTTGTTTTAATTGTTATTTATGACAGTTTTTTGTGTTTTCTTTTTGCTTTTTAGAGGGCAGTTGGGATTAAGTGACTTGTCCAAGGTTACATGGCTAGTTTTTTTGTTAAGTGTCTGAGGCCAGATTTGAACTCAGGTCCTCCTGACACCAGGGTTGGTGCTCTATTCACTGTGCCGCCCAGCCGCCCCTATTGATAACAATTGACAATTGTCTTAATCACTTCACATTTCACCAGTTCTCCTTGGCTCAAAAGTTTGTTTGCTTTCATGGGAAGAAGGGAGCATAGCAGTGGAGTAATTGGTATAGATGTTCAGCTGTCACCTAAGAGTTGTGTACTTTTCTCTTTCTTTTTAATTTCCCTAGAGGGAGATAGAGCTGGCTAATAGTACAAACCTCATCATCCTCACCATGCTTTTGAGGCTCTAAACTGTTTTATACAAGGATTAGTTGAAGGAGTTGGGGATGTTTAGCTCAGAGAAAGGAAGACTTCAAGGGAATCAGCCATTCAAGTATTTGAAAGGCTGCCATTGGGAAAAGGATTAGGCTTGTTTGGTGTGGTTGAGAGAGAGGGAGAGAAAGGCAGGGGCAAAGGCAGAGGCAGGCAGATTTTGACTTCATAAAAGGAAAACTAGTTAACCATAAGAAGAATGGGCTGCCTTCTTCAGAAGAGAGTTCTTATTACTCGAGGTCTTCAAGCATAGATCAGATGAATGGTTTAGTAGAAATGTAGGAGAGAGATCCTCGATCTTCATGAATCCTGAGGTCCTTTCTAAGTGACATAACACTTTGTAGGTAAAAGTTATCATTTAGATTCCCAAATAATTCAGGGCACTTGCCTCTCTAGCTTCAGCAATCTATAAATGCTCAGGGAAGAGTTGTTGTTCAGTTGTTTCAGACCCTTGGTGACCCCATTTGGGGCTTTCTTGGCAAAGATACTGGAGTGGTTTGCCATTTCCTTCTCTGCGTCATTGTATAGGTAAGAAACTCTGAGGCAAAGAGTATTAAGTGACTCGCCCAGGGTTACACTGTTAGTTATGTGTCCGAGGCCAGATTTGAACTCAGGAAGATGAGTCTTCAGACCTGTCATTCTGTCCACTGCCCAAACCTAGCTTCCCCTTCAGGTTAGGGTAGAAGAAGATACTAATGTTTACTGTATTGCTCTAGGCATTTGGTGGAGTGGGCATCCTGATATGGGGATATGGAGTGGGCATCTGATCCAGAATATAAACCATGAAAACTTGGTGCTAAAATGAAGTAGACTTAAATGCATTTAATAGAGGAAAGAAAATTGATGCGACATGGGAAATACCTGAAAAAGAAATGACAGTTGTAATAAGTTCTATTTTGGATGTACTTTTTGTTTCTTTCAGACAGTTCGCATTAGATTGTTTCAATTGTGATAACCCATTTTTTTTTTAATACAATGGAATGAAATTGATGCTTTACTTCATTTTCTTTTTGAAAGCTTCCCAGTCCTCATAAATATGTGCTCTACACTGCGAGAATTCCAATTAAGAAATGTTCTAGACATGAAACACGAATAAACATTACATTACAAAAGGTGTAGTGTAGTGGACAGACTAGACTCAGTTGTCAGGGGACAAGTGGCTTTTAATCCTGAATCAGACGCCTATCAGTTCTCTGAACTTCTCTGCACCTCTTCAGATCTCACCTGTGTAAAATGGGACTGGTAATGCTTGACTTTGCATTACCTTCTCACAGGATCATTGTGAGGGAGGTGCCTCTTTACAGTTCTCATTGATAACTTTTAAAATTAAAATAAATAATGTAAATGTAGTTGTGGGCTTATTTTTCAAGGCAGAATTCCTCAACCTATGGCATAATTGATGTTGCTGCTCATCTTTCTTAACTGATAATTGAGATTATTTTGCCTTTATAATGGCAGAAAAACCCATTCTACACAAGTAAGATAAGTTTTAGTAAAATTTATTTTTGATAAAACTGAGAGGTCTTTATTCAAAAACTGTAAGGTTTCCCAGTTCTGATAGTTGTTTCAGTGTACTATCCCAACACACCAACACAAGTCTGTCTAAATTGTTCTTGTTCAGATGTCATGAGAACAGCTATTTCATCTCTCTGTCCGTGGTCAATGGGTTTCTTATCTTCTACATCTTTAAGATGAGAATTGTTTCTGCAGACCAGCTCAGTGATTAAAAAACAAGTCTTTAGTTTCTTTTATTTATTACCTGCAGGGCATAGTTTCAAAACAGTTGTTTATATAAAATTTTGTAGATTCATTATAGCTATAACTTTTTTTTTAAATGCAGTCATATCTCTGGGAAATAGGATTTGGAGAAATTATGATACTCCTTTTTGCAAAAATATCCACTTGTCTAAGTTTTAGGGAGGAAAATTTTATTATAAAAGGAATTTACGCCATCTTTATTGGCACTAAGAAAAATGTTGATTTCTTCTTTTAGCTTAAAAATGCCTCAAAGTACTTTAGACACAAGGATCCTATTGTATCTTGACAGTGACACAGCAGTGCCCTGTGTTCTGTTCCCAAATCATCACACGGTTTGGCAAAGAAAATTACTTTTAGTGAACTGTTTAAAAAATAATAATAATAAAGTTGATCATATCATAGTTGAAGAAACATGTAGCCATTGACTCATTTCTTATTATAAGTGATTATCGGTGAAGCATGAAATATGTCCAAATTGTATGAAGACCTAGTTTTTGTTAAAAATGATTTTTGTAATTTTCATCTAAAATGGCAAATAAAATTTTTTAATGTGGCATTGCTACCCATAACTTTGCAAAGTAACACATCAGTTTCTACTTATCAAATGCATATTTTTAACTACATTTTTTGCTTCATCTGCTTGTAGTACAAAACAGGAAGATTTTAGTTTTTCTCGACTTATTCAAGACAAAAGGTCTTCAAACATATTGGGATCGATTCCTCCCACTGTAGCTGCAAATGAGACCATTCTAAGTTTGCATATAATTTTCCAAGCACCATTTTAGCCATAAGGGGGGGGGCAGGGAGGAAATGGAGTAAAAAGAGTGCTGAACCTCAGGTTGTAAGGATTTGGGTTTGAATCCTACCTCCAACACTTAGCTCTGTGGCTCTAGAAAACACCCTTTCTGAACCTCAGTTTTCTCGGTTGTATATTGGGGATAATAATAGCAAACTATCTCACGGGTATGTTGTGATGGTATATATAGTATATATGACATGCCTTGTGAACTTTAAATTCCATCAAATGTTAGCTGCTGTTTCTGAGGTGTGTGTTGCAGAAGGCAAGAATGTTGGGCTTGGAGTCAGAAATACTTGCACTTAAATTCTGCCTCCAATACTTAGGGGGAGTCATTTAGCCTTTCTGAAACTCAGTTGCCCCCTCTGCAAAATAAGGGTAATAAAGGCACCTCTCTTGAAGGTTGTTACCATCAAATGAGATGGGATGGGTATAAGTCATGTCTGACTCTTGGTGCCCCGTTTTGGGCTTTTCTTGGCAAAGATACTAGAGTGTTTTGTGCCATTTCCTTCTCCAGCTCATTTTATAGATGAAGAAACTGAAGTAAACAGGGTTAAGTGACTTGTGCAGGGTCTCATAGCTAGGGAAGATGAGTCTTCTTTGACACAAGCCCAGTGCTCTATTGACTGTGCCACCCATCTGCCCATAAAAGCACTTACCAAACCTTCAAAGTTAAGCAAAGTGTTAAATGCTAGGTATTTATAATATTTTTAAGATCTGTACGCTGAACATCAGTATTTTTGTTTATTGAATGAGGCATTGTCAATTGTGTAAGCCTTCTTCTATGATGCAAGCAATTCTTTTGCAGTTACAGACTTGGTTTTTGAAAAGTCTTGCTTTGGGGATTTGAAAAGATTTTTCTCTGAAAAAATTCTAAACAATCTATATATGTACCTTAAGGATATTTTAATTTATTTAATTTCATGTTATCTATAGCTAAAGTAGCCACTGTTTTTCTTCATTCTCAGTATTTCTGGATCCCAGTGATACCTGTAGTGGATTACATTTTCCATATTTGAGTAATTTTGTGTTTCTTTATTACTACTAATTAAACTATATTGACTCCCTATATGAGTTCCAGCTGGTCCAATGGATTTTTCTGTCCAAGCTGATTATGTATTTATCCATCATTATAGTATATAATTGTATTTTCCCAAAAAAACTCAAGAAAATTTAAATTTAATTGTTGAAAATTTCAAACAATTATTTGTAATTTTTGTTTTGTTTTGTTTTCAGTTTAAAAGATTACAATTTTGCAAGTAAATAATTTTATTCATTAAAATGAATGATGCCAAGGATTATAAGAACGTAGATTTAGGGTTGGAACAAACATTAGAGATCATTTAGCCCAATTTTATTTTTAGAGAGGAAATAGGCCTAAGGAGGTGCATTGGCAGCTAGTATATTGCATGACTGAGATTGGGACTTAGGTCTTAACTGAGCCTAACAGTGTTGGTTCTGCTGTACCCGGCTGCCTTCCATTTTTGGTTCCTTTTGCTTTCACAGAAAGATTGTTTAAGGTTGGGGTGGCTAGGTGGCACAGTGAATTGGGCACTGGCCCTGGAGTCAGGAGGACCTGAGTTCAAATCTGGCCTCAAGCACTTAACGCTTACTAGCCTTGTGACTAAGTCACTTAACCCCAATTGCTCCTCCAAAAAAAAAGAAAAAAAAATAGAATGTTTAGGTTTTGAGGCTGCCTGTTACTCTAGATGCGACACATGATGACAGTGTGATGACACAACCGCTAATTTAGGGTGACAGGTGGCAGTGTGTCCATATTGATTAAACAGAAGTCAAGTTCGACCCGTTTTGTGCTTTTAATCACAAAATGATTCACTGAGTGAGTTTGCTGAAGTGTGGTGCTTTTGTTGTCTGTGATTTGAATTTTGAAATTTGAAAAAAAAAATGTATTTTATGGGAGAATTGTAGTACAAAATTTCCAGTGATTTTGACCATTGCTTTGTCTTATTCTCCCACCTTACGTTTTTGGGGAGCACACTTTACAGTTTGGAACATTCTGGCTTGAAGTAATGCTGTTCCTGTCTTTTTAAGAGTTTTCTGATACAGAAGCCAAGAAGAACTACATTTCCTTTCTGAGGTTACATAAAGTGTTGCTTCATGCTTGCTGAGCTTCCATTTATGCATTCTAGTAAGTGCATCCTTATTTTAAGGATAGCTCTTGTTCATTCTGCATTCTGTTAAAACTGCAGCGTCACACACGTGTGTTGACAGGCGTTCTTGTTTGGGCAGGGCTCCGCATGCCTGGATAAGAAGGCGGGGCCACACTGCCTCACATCAGAATTCCTGTCAGTCACACTGACTTAGGAAACCGCACGTTGACATTCCCTATGCTCTCTTATATTTTTATTTGATAAGAATTTCCTACTTGCTTTTGAAAGTTGTTCCTGATACTCCAGAAAATGTTGTTTCACTCCTCTGCTCTATATCATCCTGTTGGATTTACTCTGACTTGTTTAGTAATTTCCGGTTTTTCAATTCATATTTAGTTTTTTCAAGTACCTGACAATGGGAGGGTGACAGTTATGAAATTTAATAGGACAGGTTTTCTACCTCATTTTGCCCAAAGTCTTTGGATGAAAATTGATGTAGCACTCACCTTGAGCCTGTGCCTGCCCGTGCAGCACTTAGGTCTATCACCCTGGCTGATGCCGAATCACTGCTAACTCCTTTTTGTGTATAGTCTTTTAATGAATAGTGGAGTAGGTCATGGAATAGATTTAAAGGCCTAACTTGAGTCATTATAAATTCTGTTTACTGCTTTCTGCTGATGTAACAGCTTTGATGGCTATAGTGTGTCATAGAACAACATTTACCTGATGAGACTGGTTCTAAACAGAATTACTTCATTGATTAATAAATGGGACATATAGCTAGTTTTCCCCCCTCTAGTAATTTTATAAGGCAAACTAATGGGAAAACTTGAAAAAATTGAATTCAGTCTATAGAAATTCACTTTGCAGACAGCTTTTTAGGAATTTATTTCATTATGGTTTGTTGGTACTTTCCCACAGACTTCATAAGGAATGACACACCAGCAATTTCCAGAATCTTCTTCCTGTCTTACTTTTATAGCATCAGCAGAACATTAACCCTTAAGACATTTCATAAGTCTTTCCATAATTTTCTAACAGTCAGCAGAAGTGGGTTGACTTTAGCTTCTTTCATATACCCTCTGGTACAGGTCATCAAGGAGAATGGATGTGAGTGGACCTGGTTTAAGTAATCTTATTCACACGTTTTCACTGTCTTCCCCATGGCTCTTCTGCCTTGCATTATTATTGCATAGTCCCTCTAATACCTTCTCTATTACTGTAAAGGGCAGTACCATGATCCAATTCCCTCAGTCTTGCAATCTAGGAGTCATCCTGGGCTCTTCATTCCTTGTATCTGATCTGTTACCAAGGCCTGTTGATTACACTTTGCAGTGTCTCTTCAATATGCCCCCTTTTCTCTCCTCTGACATTACCACTAATAGTGCCACTATCCTCACCCCATGCTTGGACTATTGTAGTAGCCTCTTGATGGATATGCCTGCCTCAGGTCTCTCCCTGCTCCAGTCTTTTCTTCCATTCAGATTTTTCTGAAACACAGGTCTGTTTACGTCATCCCCCTTTTCAACAAACTCTAGTGGGCTCCCTGTCACTTCCAGGATCCAATCCAGAATCCTGCTTGGTATTGAGAACCTCTCAGCATCTAGGCCTTCTGCCTTTCTAGGCTTCTCACACCTTCCTCCCTGCCACGGACTCTGATCCAGTGACACCGACTCCCTTGCCAGTTCCATGAACGCTTGGCTTTGGGCATTCTCTCAAGCTGTCTTTCCTGTCTCTGCTTCTAGTTTCTCTGGCTGCTTTTAAATCCCAATTGATATCCCATCTTCTACATGAAGTCTTTCCCAACCTCTCCTAATTCTAGTGCCTTTTCTCCGTCAGTTACTTCAAATTTATCCTCCGCAGAGCTAATTGTTAGTGTATGTTTGTTGTCTCCTCTATTAGAATGTGAACTTCTTGAAGCTAGAGCCTGTCTTGTGCTTTTTTTTGTATCCCTAACATTTAGTATAGTGCCTGATATGTATAGTAGGCACTTAATGAATGTTTATTGATTGATTTTTATTGATTGATACCCTGATTGATAGTTCTGGTTATCAAAGCAGTTTTCTTTACAAAGGTGTTTTTTTTTTTTAAGTGGGTTTGGGAAGGGACAGACACTTGAATATTTTTTATATGTATATATATATATATATATATAATATTCTTGGGTTTAAGCAGGTTTCCTTTTAGCTTTTTGGGGTGCCTTATCTACTGCTTGAGAACATGTTTATTTCTTGCCTTTTTTTTAAAACAATACTTCATTAGACATTCTGTTTCCTCTAGGTATTATACTGTCTCTTTTCTATTTTTTGGTCAGACTGTCAGCAGAAATTGTTCACATTCATTTTCTCCTTTTCCATTTATTTCTTAATTCTGCATTTTGGCTTCTGAATCTCATCCCTTGATTGAAACCTTTCTCAAATCACCATTGCTTTCTTAATTGACAGAACTTAATGCCCATTCTTAATTGTTCTCTGTCTTGACCTTTCTGATGCATTTAAGACTCTGTCTTCCTGTATGGTCTTTCTTCTCTCAATTCTGCTCTCATTCTTGGTTCTCTTTCTGCTTGTCTGTTTCCTGTCTCCATCTCCTTTGCAGAGCATCATTCCTGTCGTGCCCCCTAACTGTTCCTGGGACGCCTTCTCTCTCTCCACTTTCAGTGACTCATCTACTCCTACTGATTTAATTCTCTCTAAGCATATAACTCATATATAGATAATAGAGATAATCTCCAGCCTTGGGCCCTGTTCTGAGCTTCAATTCTGCATAATCAGCTACTCACTAGAAATTTAGAACTGGATGTCCTGTAGACATGTCCCAAACAATTCATTTTCTTACCCTCCCATACCCACTCCTTTTTCAAACTTCTTTACTAATATTGGGGTTCATATTGTCCTTCAGATCACCTAGCTTTGCAGTCTTGTTGTCACCCATGTTTCCTCCTGTCAGATCTTAATTGTTCTGCCTCTGTCACAGCTCTCAGATCTGCCCTCTTTTCTCTGTGCACAGCCAAGGTTTGAACCACACTTTGACAGAAGAGAATTCTGAGAGGCGGGGAATGTATTGCCTGGGAAATTGTAAAAGTCTTCTGATTGGTCTCTCTACTTTAAGTCTCTGCCATTCCAGGATTTCCATTGTGCTGAAAAAGCTTTTCTTTAGAGTAGGCCTTTTTGTTATTGAGTAGGACATCGCCCTGTTACCTCACCACTATTATTTACCTTATCATCAGATGGAATATTTGCAAAAAGCTCTTATCACAGTTCCTGGCACACAGTGGGTGCCACATAAAAGCTTATTCCCTTACACTTGACACACTCCCCCATTACCTTTAGGACCAAATACTAATTTCTTTCTTTGGCTTTCAGGATTTTCACTGTCTCAGCTTGGCCTTTCAGCCTTATTAGCCACTGTTCCCATTCACGTACTATGACTGTTACTCTTCCTAATACCTCATGTGCCACATCTTCAGCCGGCACCTTGGCCTTGGCTATCTAGCATTGCAGGAGTGCTCTCTTCTCCCGCTCTCCTTGCCTCCACTCTATTATCTTAGAATCCTTATTTTGCTCCAAGCCAAGTTCAAGCACCACTTTACATAGAAGGCCTTTTCCTGATTCCTCCTCTGCTGTGCCATGCTGGTGCATGCCTCACTCACATTCCCTTGGGTCTGTTCTGTATGCATTTGGATGTGCTTGTTTGCCTCGCGCTGTAACATGGTACCTGGCAGAGACAGCTTACCTTCTATGTAGCTATTATCCCCATTCCTTGATACAGTAGGAAGTGCTTAATAAATGCTCGTTGATTGATCTCATATGTACGAGGGAGCCATTGGATATTCTGTAAATAATAGGGAAATAACATTACTGGGCTTTAATGTCAGTCAGGAAGGACTTAAATGAAAGTCCTGCCTTGGACACAGATTAGCTATTTGACCCTCTTATTTAACCTCTTTATGCCTTGGTTTCTTCCTTTATAAAATGAAGAGGTTAGACTTAATGGCCTCTTTAATTCTAATATTTTTGTGATACATGATGGATTGCAGGGACACAGCACGTTGTAGTAGAAAGAGCATTGAATTTGGAGTCAGAAGACCTGAATTAGAGTCTGATTTCTCTTATTTACTCTATGTTTGACTATGTGTAAGTCACATCACCTTTATGAGCTTGTTTTCCTTATTGTAAAATGGGGGTGATAAGACCTGTCTGACTTACAGATATATGAGTAAAGTCCCTTACAATTTACCAAATGGTACATGATTATCAGCTTATTGGGAAGAAGTTATTAGGAAGGTTATTAGATTATTAGGAAGAGGTTAGAGATAGGAACACTGTTGGAACTATACATATGTAAGGAGGTCCAGCACCAGAGTGGTGCTGGAGAGGAAGGAATGGATTTTGTAGAAGACATTAATAGGATTTGGGAGAATAGATTTGAATGGTTTAGGAGAGAGAAAAGTCAGAGATGACTGCATTTCAAGGAAAGCTGATGGAGTGCTTTAAAGCAGTCATACTTCTCCCTCATTAATATAAGTATTTTCATTGTCTCCGATGTCAAGGGTTGGATCTGAGGACAAAAACTAATCATGTCCTTTTTTTGTCCTTATGTTGCCTCTTTTACTCATTCTTGGTCTTATAAAATCTTCTTTACCTTGACCCTTAAAGACTTTGTTACCTGAATAAATGAAGTCTGCTGTCCAGGGGCTTCACAGTTTCTTTTATTTATCCAGAGAAGAGATGAGGAAAAGAGTATAGATCTGTGGTGTTAAGGAAAAGAAGTAGTCACCAGTGTTAGACTCCAGTATTTGCAAAACCACTTCTGTTTTGTTGTGGAGAGGAAGGTCAAGAGTGTGTGGGGTGTGTGTGTGTGGGAGGGTGGTGGTGGTGGTAGTACAGAGGTGGCCAATTACAGCAACAAGGCTTGGTTTAGTAGCCAGGAGGATTCCTGCCTGAATGGTTTCTTGCCAAGGATTTATTAACGATGTGTAGGGACTAGGAATCTTATTAACTTGCTCTGAGGAAAACAGAACCCAAAATTCAGATGTACCTTTTGTCTTCTTCAGCTTATTCTACTTATTATTAGGGTAATAAGTAGAAGAAGGTCATTCTAACCAAGGATGTCGCTGAGTAACATGTTATATGCATTTTAGAGTCATTGACTGTCATTTTGTTTTCAGAAATTGGCATCTGTGGAATCAAAGTAGATTTCTTTTTTGTTACTGATTTTTAAAATCTCTTAAAATGCCAATTGATTCCTTTGTACAGAAAATCTCTCTAGGGGAGAGAGCTGGTTCTTCAGTTGATGAGCTTTGGCATTCTCCATTATGGTAGCTGTCATATCCTTGAAAACTTGTACTAAGGTTAGACTATTCTTGCTGGAAAACTTGTGTTTCTTTTAAAATTTCTTCTTTGTTTCTTTTTTAAATTAACTTTTGTTTATTTTTAGTTTACATCCATTTCCACGAGGTTTTGAGTTACAAATTTTCTCCCGATCTTTCCCCTACCCACCATCCCAAAGCAGCGTTCCCACTGTATACTTCCTCCCCCAATCTGCTCTCTCTTATATTCTCCCCCATCACCCCTCTGACTTTTCAGTAGGGCAAGATGGATCTCCCTACCCCAGTGCCTGTATATCTTAATTCCCAATTATGTAAAAAATAATCATACACACACACACACACACATATATACATATATACACATACATATATATATATATATTTTTTTTTTTACATTTGATTATAGAACTTTGAATTCTAGATTCTTTCCCTTCCTCCCTTGTCACCCACCTCCACTGGAAAGACAAGCAATTCAGTACAGCCTGTACGTGTGTAGTTATGCAGAACATCTTCACAGTGGACATATTGTGGAAGACTGACTATATTTCCCTCCTTCTTATCCCGCCTTCCCCTTGTTCTAGTTTCTGTTTTGTTCCTGTCCCTTTACAGAAGTGTGTGCTTCTGACAAACCCCCTCCCACTCTGTCCTCCCCTCCATTATCCCCCGTTTCCTTCCCTTCCCCCCTACTCTCCTATAGGGCAAGATACCCAATTTAGAATGAAAACTTGTATTTCTAAAAAACTTGAAAGCACTGGATTTTAGAAGGGATTTTTTGGATGAGTTTCTGATAACTGTTAATAAAGCTCTATTTTTCCTTAACTTTTTTGAAGGAAACATGAATACAAGTGAGATTTCATTTAAAAACAAACAAACAAAAGAAAGCTTGAGGTTGCATTCATGTAAAATACAAATTTGTGGCTTTCCTTTCCCCTATCTCTTTTAAAACACTATTTCTGGACAAGAAATATGTCCACAATTAATTTTACAGAAAGACCCATTCATTAAAAGGGCCATGATTTATTAAAGCATACTCATGTCGTTTCAATATATCATTTGCAGTCCACTTACGCTTTATATTTCTATTTAGTAACTTGTGCAGAAGTGTTTTGCCCTTCATTAAGTGTGATTGCAGCTGAATGGAACCATTTACAGATCGACAGTTTTCTTCTTGGTCAAGGTGCCTGTCACTGTCAGTTCACAAAACATGGGCCCCTTTTCACATCTTGTGTTCTTCGAGCTCTTCAGGGAAGGTGAACTCTTTATATGTGGGAAGACGAGTTACATCGTACAATAGAACTTCCTCAGTGATATCACAGTGTCACTCCCTAGAACAGCTGTAATAAAAAAGTAAGCATTCTTCCTGTATCTTTTCTGTAGGTTTTAATGTTGATCCAAAGTCAGATCCTTCTCAGTCTCCTTTTTACTTCTAATCTGAGTTCAGACTGGCCTGTTGCTTGTTCCTTTGTAGAACGTATTTCTCCTAGACTAGTTGTTCCCAATGATTTTTGTTCTGAGGTCTCTGTTCAAGAAAGGCTGTGACCCTACCAGGGAAATTTTGTGTACTACTGATGATTTTTATTTAGATTGATTCATTAAGTTTTTATTATAACTACAATGATGACTTTTGCCCCTAGAAGCTCCAGATTAAAATTTATATAGTAGTAATTATAGATAACAAATTTTATTCTATCTATAATTATGAAAACTCTAACCATAAAATTATAAAGCTCTAATTGTGAAAGTTACAGATATTTTATATGGGACATTCAAATATATGAATAAATAGAACAAATCCAGCAAGACCTCATGCTTATTGCTATTTTTTTATCTACAAAACTTCCTCTTTATTTTAGAATTTTACTGACATAAATAATTTACATTTCTAATGAAGTAAATAGCAATTTCGAAGATGTTTCACATAACACAATAGACATGTAAACCTGGCTTTGATGTTGGACTTTATTTGGACACAGGTTTGTTGCAATGTTGGACTCAACACCAGTTTTAAACTTGGTTCTTCATCGAGGTTTTTACAGATTTTTTTTATTTAAAACAAGAATGAAATGAAAACCTTAAACAAATATATTGTAGAAAATGGTAGAATTTTACAAGCTCCCTTGCTGAATTGAAATTGAATTTTAGCTATTGAATTGAAAATGCAGAGCTAGTTATGATATAAAGTATGTATTTTTTCTGCTGGCTAATGGCAAGTGCTGTTTTACTGATAAGTGTACTTAAAGCTGAATTGCAGCATATTCCCTTATCTTTTATCAATATTTCTATGTAAACCAGTGGTTCTCAACCTTCCTAATACCGCGACCCTTTCATACAGTTCCTCATGTTGTGGTGACCCCCAACCATAAAATGATTTTCGTTGCTACTTCATAACTAATTTTGCTACTGTTGTAAATCGTAATGTAAATATCTGACATGCAGGATGTATTTTCATTGTTAGAAACTGAACATGACCCACAGGTTGAGAACCGCTGATGTAAGCTAACATTTGTATGCAATACATCTCTTCACAAGTGATTTTCTTCTCTTCTACCACTGGCCACACTCATGCAGAAACTTTATTGAGTGACTTTCCTTTCTATAGCCTGCTGAGTCACCAGGTTTCTCATGAATTATTTCCCCTGTTTTGGAATTTGGTGGCTCATAGGCAGTTGTTAGCCCTCCATCATAAGCAAGCTAGTTTAGCTGAAGCAGTGAGTCATTCCAGGGAGGGACAAGGAAAGGCATGTGCTGGGCAGGTCAAACTGCTGATACCTTTCTTAAAACCCCGATGACACCTGAGCACAAGAGGCTTAGAAATAGCAGCTCCTTTAGGATCACATAGACCCTGCTCCACTTCAGCCTTTTCACCCCAGGGGAGCAATTGCCATGAAGAAAGGGCCCCTTTTTCTTGCCACCACCAATAACCAGAGCTGACCAACTGCCATCCAAGCAGATGACCCCAAGAGCCTAGAGCATGGTAGCACTCAGTAGTGCTGCTTCTTCTTTTTTTTTTTTTCTTTTTGGAGGGGGGAAGGCAGGGCAATTGGGGTTAAGTGACTTGCCCAAAGTCACACAGCTAGCAAGTGTCTGAGACCGAATTTGAACTCAGGTCCTCCTGACTGCAGGGTCAGTTCTCTATTCACTGGACTTCTTAGCTGCCCTTGGGGTAGTGCTTCTTAAACTGTGGATTGGGATCCTACATGGGGTTATGACCCACAGTTTAAGAAGAGCTTAAGGGATGTGGAGTAGAAAAACTTTTAAGAAGCCCTGCACTAGACTACCTCACTGGTATCAGCTCCTATCTCCTCAGCAGCTACAGTTACTGAGGACCCACACAATAAAGTTCTTGATGCTCAAATGTTTGGCATTGTCACATGTTTTGACATCATAAATTAAAATGATTTTATTAGTGCAGATTAAGTGGAATAAGATTCGTTGCCACCTGCTTTGACTCTACCTAAGGACCATGGAACTTTTCCTTCTGACTTGCACCTGCATCTAATTGTTTCCCCCATTAGAAAGTGAGAACTGTGATTGTCTTGTTTTTCCATTTTTAGCCACAGTACTTAGAACAGTGTTTTATAGGTAGTACATACTTAAATGCTTTTATATTCATTCATTCATTTATAGTGTGAGCTGAGATCTGCCACCCTGTAACTTCTAATACTCATTGAATTAATAGTTCTCCACATGATAGCTTTTCA
>CM053599.1:193232249-193254201 GCA_028646575.1 Pseudocheirus occidentalis
GAGAGATGGGGCAAAAGGACCTCCACTGTGTTTCTCAGTAGTGATGAATAGTCATCAGAGGGCCTATTTGCTGGTCAAGGGAATGGAAATACTCTGGTTAGTGGCAGAAGAGAGAGAGATGGATGTGCAAAGAGCAATGGATGGGAGCCGAAGAATAATAGGAGGGGTAATGAGAAGCTAATCTGAAACAGATAACCTTAAGGGTACCTTAGCAGACCTGGTTCTTCATAATTCCCCTTCATTGACACATTGAATCTCTTGCTCTGCTTGATAAACATCGTATGAAAACCTATGGAATCTTTTTTTTTTAATCAGTGACTTGGAACTCTTGGGAAAGAACAAGTGATACCTCTGGAAGGACAGGAGGTGAAGGTCCTCAGTCTTTCCAGGAGGGCACAGAGTTTTGTGGATGCGGAGTTAGGAGAGAGCTGTGTCATGATTTATATAGATTTTAAGGCCTTGGTCTGAGAGCTTCAATAATAATTGCCAGCCTCTATTTGGGGATTTAAGATTTAAAAGGCACTGCACAAACTTGCCTTGTTGCATTTGATCCTCTGCTGTGAGCTAAGTGCTGTAGGTATTTACAACCTGGCACTATGGAAACATGGATTCTGTGTTACAAGCAACCAACTTAGAAATTAATTTTTGGAATGTAACTACTGAAACTTGGTTGATATGAGATGTATTCTTTACTTTTCGAGATGATTCCTTTATATAACTAGCCTTATTAGGCTTTTATAATGAAATATTTTGAGTTGAGGTAGTATTTTCTTCAAGTGTTTATTATCACAGAAATATAGTTGAAAGCTAAAGTATAAGTTTTTATTTGTCATTAGGAATGTTTATCCTTCATAATAGCTACAAGCAAGACCCCAATTACTGAAATTCCCAGTAGTTCATAACATCATTTGGGAAGTCCTCTGCACCGTATTTACACACATTGTTCAGTTCCTAGTTATTCTCTCTGGACTATTCATAGTTAATTTAAAATCCAAGAATAGTTAGTTTCCTTTCCCTAGCCTATATGTTTCTAAATTCTTCTGTATATTATGCTAATATATTCCAGGGAAGGTGAACTGATGTTAATATTAACCAAAGGAAAAGTGAAAAGGTAAATGTATATGCACACCTGCTACTGATCCCTGCCCGCCCCATCCGTTCCCCCCAATATCCTCCATATATACTATAGTATATTACAGAGCCAAAATGGAAACCATTTTGAAGTATTTTTTGTGATCTTATTTAGTTTTTGCTTTTTGGAGGGGGGAGGGAAGGGCAGTTGGGGGTAAGTGACTTGACCAAGGGCAGACGGCTAGTAAATGTTAAATGAGGCCAGATTTGAACTCAGTTCCTCCTCACTCCAGGTCCAGTGCTTTATACTGACACTCATCTTATTTGTTTAGAACACTTTTTTTCAATTAACATGGTCAGTTGAGATTGTTACACATAAACAAAGTTTTTAAAAAAATATTTACAAATATTATTTAGAAAATTTGAAGTCATTTACCTGGTTTATATTTTTTCACATTGGAGTAGATGTTCTCATATCTTCATGGCTAGACTCATGTTTTCCTTCAATTCTCAACGTTTAAATTTCTCCCTTTGCATCGATGTGCTCGTTCTTTTTTAGTTTTTATTTTATTTTGAGGCAGCTGGGGTTAAGTGGTTAATTGGGGTTAATTTGCTCAGGGACAAATCTGGTCTGAGCCAGATTTGAACTTGGCCGCCTGACTCTGTGGCTGAGATAGTGTGTAGCATTGGGGATGCATGTTGATTCAGACACACACACTTCACTGTTTGGTTTTATCCTAATTTTGCAAGATGATTCCAAATGATTCCCCATCACATGCTCTCCATTTCAGCCTGTTGTGCCATGTGTGGAATGCTGACCCTCCTCATTTATCTCCTGGATTCCACTTTTTCTCTTCAAGTCTCAGTTCAAAAGCCATGTCCTTTAGTAGGCTATTATTATTAATTCCTCTGATTATTAGTGTGATTTTCATTACCTGAACCTTGTACTTTGTGTTTATCTGGTATGTAAATCATTCTGTGAACATGCTGAATCCAGCTCTGTGAACTGAATACGTGTGTGAGGGATCATTTATAGTGACATTTCCCCATTCTGAAAAATCAAATCTAGAATGGCTTCAGTATTCATTAGGCCTAGGTTTAGAGGTCACCTGACCTTCAAGCAGTCTGGGGTTTAGAGCAATAGAGATCCGTCCTCCAGTGCCACCTCAGTACAAGATATGCCAAATAAGGTTAAGACTGCTTTCATTGGGCACCCACGTGTTTTTGGGTCCTTTGTCTCAGAGATAGATTCCCGGGCTTAGGTTGTGGGCTAGCCTCCTTATCAATGAGAGTGAAGGCCAGTTGGGAGGTTGGGTTTTCTGCATTAGAAAGTTATATAACAGTGGGCTCACTTTTACCTATTGCTCTTGCTGCAGACGTCATGTGGGCCACAGGGGCAGAGTCCTTTTCTTGTGAAGAAGAATAAAGACCTTTTCTGACCTCAGATTCAGACTCTGAACTCTTTCATCTGTGAACATGTTGCATCACATCAGAATGTATGCTCCGTGAGGGCAGGCACTGATTTATTTTTCTGTAGTTACAGAATTCCAAATTAAATTTTTTCTTCAACTTCCCCCCCATTCAGAAGGCAAGAACCACTCAACCCATGACTTATGTGAAATCACCTGAAACAAATTTCTATATTTGCCATGTAGTCATAGAATTTCAGATGGAGATCTAGTCCAGCCCATTCCCTTTAAAAGGGGGAAAACTAAAGTATAGAGAGTTGGGGTGACTTAAAGTGAAGGCTTTGAATATTCAGTGCTCAGTGCCTCAGCAAGTGAAATTAGCTTTTACAGTTTATTCTGTGCAGGTAAAACCATTTGGTTATGCTGAAATCTGTGCTTTCTCAATTAAAAAAAGAATGGAGAAATTTTGTGTTCATTGGTAAACTGAACAGCGTTTTCATGGCTCCTAAACAGAGATGATACATTTGTAAGAAGGAAAATTCCACATTATATATTGAAACACTTGCAATTGTTTTTTTTTGAATTATATTAGAATGGTTATTTTTCCTATAAAATCATTTATCTTTTAATGACATAGATCTTAATGGAATTTATTTTGGGGGGAGTGTGTGAGATAATCCAGGGATAAGTGATTTGCCCCAGGGTTACACAGTTAATGACTGTTAAAGTGTCTGAGGCTATGTTTGAACTCGGGCCCTCCTGACTGCTGGGTTGGTGCTCTGTTTCCTGTGCTAACTCGCTCTCCATTAATGGAATTAAAAATTTCTTCAAACCCTGTTTTTGCCTCAGTTTGATCTGTTGTATAAAGGTTTAGAATCTTTCTGTTCCTTGAAGAGGTCTGTCTGATTTGTTAATTTCTTCCTGTGTATTCCTTTTTTAGTTGTTGGAACTGAGTACATTTAGGTGGGAGGTGGCCATGGAGTTTGGATTTTAGGGCTATACGGCACTTAAGCCGGACAGCTAGAATTCTTAAGCTAGGCATTTAGCAGCATCAGCATCATGTGAAATCTAATTATCCTGTTGAAGCCTAATGTGATCTAGGCATAGCCTTGAATCCTTGAAGTCTTGTTAAATCGCTTAGCATGGTGGGTGTACTGTACAAGAAAAGACCAGTGCTTTTAGACTAAGTGCAAATAATGTTGCTTTTCCTTTTACTTCTCTGAGGTACAGGGCAAGTGGAGGTTTTCAGATATGCAGAGGGTTTCTTTACTTATGTTGAATTTTAAGCAATTGGCAGCAGAAGCCAGAAATTGCTAAACCCTATTATTACTAAGCTGTGAGAAAACTGAAGCCCAAGTTTGTTGCTGTTTCCTTCCTAAGGGAGACTCTTTTCCTGGGGACTAAATTGTTTCATTTTCCCAGTTTTGCTTAGAAGTTCTGCTGAGCTTCTTTTGTTCCTTATAATGGAAAGGTATCTCCTTGCATGCATATTGATTGGCCAAGAAAATATCTAAGCCATCAAGCTCAGCTGGCTGTCACAGAAGCTGCTTTGTTTTTGTTTTAACTAATTTTATATCCTCATTTTAAATTGAGCGATACTTGGCATTAAATGGCAGCCCCAGCTCAGTGTCCATGAATGCAACCAAACACTATAATCTTCTAATTTTTGTTTTCAGTGTGGTATTGTGCAACCAGGCAGCATAGGACAAAAGATGTGAAGTGTGGGTTCTGTAGTAGGCACAGTCTGGAAGCTGAGGCCTTTAAAGCAGTGATCTTTGTATTTAAGTAAGGATCTGGGGCTTTATTTGATTTGGGCATTTTAACTTAAATATTCTGTAGAAAAGTAGTTGTTCAGAGTTAAAATCTTACACTTCTTGGAGAAGATGTTATTTTACTGCTACTTTTGCTCTGTATTTGGTTCATTTCTGTTAATTTATTGAATCAGGGAGGTTTTCCCTTGGCTGTATTATGGATTAGTTTATTGTTTGAATGTTTCAGCTGGAGGTATTCAGTCCCTGCAAATATCTGCATTAAGATTTACCTTTTCATATGTGTCAAATAAGAACTTGTTATTAGGGTCTAAGTGCTTAAGTAATTGGTCTCCGGCACTTTGTAGTTAGATTCATATTGAGAACTTGAACTTGAATCCATAATAGTTTCTTCCATAATTATATACCCTTTGCTTTTCTTTTAAATATACAGTGAATTCAGCATGTAACTTTGTGTCTTGGTCTGAATATTTAGCCATATACATATCGGGGGATAAGTAGGTTTCATCTCATAATTGGTTATTGCATTGATCAGAGTTATTAAAAGTCTTCCAGAGTTCGTTTGTTTACACTATTTTTTAGAGTGTAAATTACTCTCTTTATTCTGGTACTCTATTCTACATCAAGTCTTTTCAAGTTTCTCCCTTTTATCATTTCTTATGGCACAAAAGTATTGATTGTGTTCACATACTCTAAACTTTGTTTAATCATTCCCCACTCCCTTGGTTTCCAGTTTTTTCTAATAATAAAAAGAGTCTCTCTAAATATTTAGGACCTTTCTTCTTTTTTCATCTCCTTGGGATATAGACACAGTGGTAGTATCATTGGATCAAAATGTATGCACAGTTCGTGACTTTAGGGAGAGTTCTAAATTGCTTTCCACAAGAACTGGAGCAATTCACATGCCCATCAACCATGCATTAATGTGCCTTTCTTCCCCACAGCCTGTTTAGAATTTGTCGTTTTTCTTTTTTGTCAGCTTCATCAGCCTTGGTGAAGCAACAGGTGCAAGGTAGAACCTCAGAGTTGCTTTAATTTGCACTTCTTTAGTTGCTAGTACCTAAGCATTTTTTTTGCACAGTGGTTGATGGCTTGAATGTCTTCCCTTGAAGTCTTCCTGTTCATGTCCTTTGACCATTTCAATCTTGGAAATGAGACCTTTATTAGAGAAATTTGTAGCAGAGATTTGTGTTTTTCCACTTTTCCCTTCTAATTTGAATTCCAGTGTTTTGAACAGAAACAGGTCTTGGGATATTATTGCAAGTTTTTTCAGCCTGTTTATATAATCTTATATAATCATATTGCTATTTACTGGCATACCTAATTTTATTATGCTTCACAGGTATTGCTTTTTTTTTTTTTTTTAAACAAATTGAAGGTTTGTGGAAACCTGGAGTCTGTTGCTCCCATTTTCCCAATAACATGTGCTCACATTGTATATCTTGTTATATTTTGGCAAGTCTCATAATATTTAAAACTTTTTCCTTATTGTTTTGTCTGTTATGGTGATCTGTGATCAGTGATCTTTTATGTTACTATTGTAATTGTTTTGGGATGCCACAAGCTGCACCCATAATAAGAAGGTAAACTTCATTTGGAAATGTTATTTCTAATTCTTACTGCCCTTCAGACCCACCACTCCCAGGCTCTCTCCCTCTCCTGGGGCCTCACTATTCGGGAGACACAACAGTATTGAAATTAGGCTACATAATAGCCTCTAAGTGTTCAAGTGAAAGGAAGAGCCAAAATGATGTGCAAACTTCATTGTTGTCTTATTTTAAGAAATTGCCACAGCCATCCCAACCTTAAACATCTATCACCCTGATCAACCATCTGCTATCAAAATTGATTCAAGACTTTTCACCATCAAAAAGATTACCACTTAGATGATGGCTAGCATTTTTTTTAGCAATTAACTATTTTTTAATTAAGGTACCTACCTTGTTTATTAAAACATAATACTATTGCACACTTAATAGACTTCAGTATAATGTAAGCAAACTTTCATATGTTCTGGGAAATAAAAAAAATTCGTGAGATTTATTTTATTGCAACATTCTCTTTATTGAAGTGGTCTGGAGCTGAATGTATGGTATCTTTGAGATATACCTGTATTTGCTGTTAGTAAAATTTATTACATTTATAGTCTTCATTTATATTTAATTAGCCTTGCATTCTTGGCATAAATCCAGCCTGGTTAGAGCCTTTTTGATTTGTTTGTGTAGCTTTTCATTTAAATGCTTTAATGATTTCAATGATTTAAATGCTTGATAAAATAAACTTGCAAATCCATTTGGTTTTTTTCTTTCAGAATGGATTATGACTTGTTTTATTCCCTTTTCCAATAATGAGTCATTTAAATAATCCATTTCTTTTGTTAATCTGGGTGATTTATATTTTAAATATGTATCTTTTTACTCTTTAAGTGTCAGTTTTGTTACTATATTGTAGGCAAAATAGTTTGATAGTTTCCTTATTTTCTCTTGAATTGTTGTGAATTGTATTTTAAAAAAATTATTTTTAAATTTAGTTTGGTTTTCTCCTTTTAAAGGCAGATTAGTTCACTTTATTTTATTTTTTCAAAAGACCCAATTCAGCTTTATTCACCCTTTTTGGGGAGGTGATGCTTTAAATGTATTAATATTGCCTTGATTTTCAGAATTTCTACTTTGGTGTTTTGTTGGTTTTTAAAACATTTGTTCTAGTGTTTTTCTGTTTCTTTACCCAACTTATTGATATGTTCTTTCTTTTGTTGTTTAGAAGATTGCAAGATTTTTCTCCTGCTTTAGCTATCCATGAATTTTAGTATGTTGTCTCATTCTTTTTTCTTTCATGAAATTTTCTATTATTTATATAAGATGTTCTTTGACCCATCAGCTTTTAAGGGTTGTTATTTACTTTGCAGTTTTTAATTCTTTCTTCAGAGGTCCTTTATTAAATAAATTTTTGATGCATTATGATCAATAAACGATGTGTTTAGTATTCATATTTTTTTGTACTTTTCTGGTAGGTCTTTTGCCCAATCAGTATCTGGTTGTTTTTTTGTGAAGGTACCATGCTTAGCTGAGAAGTATGTAAACTCTTTCCATTTAGAAAACACCAGAGACCTTTTGTCTCTAGTTTTTCTAAAGTTCTGATCAGGTTCTTAATTTTTTTCTGGTTTATTTTATGGTTAGCCTTTTGTAGAATTTAAGGGGTACTTTGAAGTTCCCCACAATTATATTTTTACCCTCGATTTTTTTTACAAGTTGATTAACTTTTCCTTTAAATATTTAGATATTGTACTATTTGATAGATATGTATCATGTTGATACTAATTCATTCTCAGTGATACCTTTAAATATAATGTTTTTCTCCTCATCTCTTTCTCATGTCTGTATTTATCATTGCCTTAGCTGCAATTAGGATTGCTACCCCTGGTGTTTTGAGCTCGATTTGCTTTTTTCCCCACTGCCCTGTGTTATCCAGGTTCTATTCATGCTTCTACATATGTCCCATCTGTCCTTTTTAATGACCATGTGTTTACTGCTCAGCACTGATGGATGGGTCTCAGCCCCTCCCCAACCTGTGGCAGGTGTAGTTGGTTTCCATTTTTGTCATTACATGCAGCCATAATACAGCCATTTTAATGGAGATCGTTCTGTTTTGGTTGGTGATTATTTGGTAACATATTCCCTGCAACGAGGTTGCAGATTAACAAGTCAGATCCTTTTTTATGTATGTTACCCCATTGGGACTTTGCTTATCTTTGGTCTGGATAACTGTTGTCTCCTTTTAGATGAAGGAAATTAAGACATTTGTGTTTTTTATAGAAATTTGAATTATGGTTTAAATTTCTCACTAAATTTAACCTGTGGCTTAATACATTTTCTGGTTCCCTTCCATCTTGGTAAATATGAGTTTAGAGAAATTGGCAGTTCAGGACATGTAAAATATTTGCTCTGTATGTTTATTTTTGGCACAGACAGTGGCTGTTCTGTGAGAAGTCGTTTGTGGCGGCGTAGTCAGACCGTAGAATTTGAAATCCTGCTTTTGAACCTACAGTTGAATACATTTAAAATATTCAGTTTTACAATTGTTACTGGGTTAGATATGTGTGTATGTGTTCATCTAATGTGGTTGTTGATAAAAGATTTATTTATTTGTTCCTTGGTGACATGAAGGGTTGGATTCTATTCACTGAGCCTTTATTTCCCTCTTGACCTGTGTTTTATTTATAAGAAATCTTGCTTGACCATGTTTATAACCACAGAAAGAGTAACTATAGTTTTACATAAATGTCAGTGGACATATTTGGGGCCTGAATGCCAGGTTAACTTACTTTAAAATGAATGAATTGCACATACGGCTCTGTGGTTTGATCAGTAATAGAGCACACTGCCTCATACAATTGTTACTTCAAGGATGGCCTTGAGCTTTTAGCACATTTCTGTAGGCCTGAAAATGTGTATTTTAAAGCACTTAAGAGTGCCTTGGAAAAAAAGGGGAAGCAAGCCTAAGTGTTATTCTGCTTTTTTGGATTTTTACATCTGAGTGCTATAGGTGGAGTTTATGCAAGAACCAGTCATGCCTCAGGATGGAGGCCTAGGCACATCCCTGCAAGTCTTCTGGGCAGGCAGGTTTTTCAACCTCGTTCCCATGTTGGAAAAATAAAAACAGCAGGAAGCCTGGTGGTGACTGAAAGAAGAAATAAGGAATTGGGTGACAGGGACGGGCTCTAAATGTAATCTGGCAAATTGGGGACTAAGTCAGCTGGCATTTTCTCTCAGCTTTTGTCTGCCTTTATGCTGGTGTTATATACATTGCATTGCGTATATATTTGAAGATGGGAGTGGCTAACGTGGGAAATCAGAGCATTTTATCAAAATAATGAAACCAGATTATGAAAATTTGACTTAGGAAGAGATGGATGGTTATTTTTGACCTTCTCTCTCCACCTCCACCCCCAGCCTCCTTTTCAGTTTCATTTCATTTCCCTCTCACTCTGTCCTGGGAATGGAGTGAATCACACCTTAATCTTAGGAGAGTTTCTTTCTTTGAATAGGGGTAATTTTAGCTTGATTCTCGGTTTAAATTCCTGCTTAGCAGAGACAGTTGTTTTTAGGTAATCAGTCAGCAGGCATCAATTAAGCACTTAGCAGGGGCCTGGCACCATGCTCAAGCCTTGGGATACAAATACAGCCCAAACACTTAGCTCATGTCCCTGCCCTGAAGGAGCTAGTCTTCTGGTGGGGGTAGCATGTAAATAAGGAGCTGCCCCAAGGTATCTACCTATCTATAAATATGTAGACCTATATTCTGTTTGCAGTATAATATAGCTCTGTATCTATATGATATTTTATTTGAAATGAAAGTAAACAAGAGATCATAAAAGTAGCAATAAAAGGGCTTAAATAAGTTGGTAGAAATAGCTTATAGCATCCAGATGTAGAATAATACTTACTAGGAATAATTATGAAGTGGGTAATCTTTGTCTGGGTGACTGGAGAGGTCGCTGAATAATGAATTAGATTTCAGTCATCCTACTTAAAAGGAATTGTTTTTATTTATTTTTTAAAAAATGACTTTAAAATGCTTCAGTGTGTGAGGGAGGAAGGGAAAGAATCTAGAATTTAAAGTTTTAAAATCAAATGTCTAAAAAATATATATGATAATAATAATAATTATTATTATTACTTTCATGCAACTGGGAAATAAGATATACAGGCACTGGGGTAGGGAGAGCCATCTTGTCCTACCAGAAAGTTAGAGGCATGATGGGGGAGGATATAGGAAAGAGCAGCTTGGGGGAGGGAGCATACAGTGGGATTGCTGTTTTGGGGTGATGGATAGGGGAAAGACGGGATAAAAATTTGTAACTCAAAATCTTGTGAAAATGAATGATGTAAACTAAAAATAAACAAAAGTTAATTTAAATTAAAAAACAAAAAAAAATGCTTCAGCGTGTCAGATCCTGCATTGTATGCCTTAACATTAATGCCGCCAAGTTATTTTTATATCTTATGAATAGGCCAGTCTGAATTGAGTGGTTTGACTGAAGTACTGTTATTCCGAATCTAAAAGGAAACCATCATTTCCGGGTTTAAGGATACTTTGGGAAATGGGGTATCAGGTAGCGCTATCTTTCTGTCCCTCAAAAAAAAATTTGAGTATTTTCTATATCAACCATGACTATTTGTTGAATTAAATTGAATAGATTTTAACTTGACTTGAGGACATACTTGGAGAGGAGTTTTTTTGGCAGATTGTGTTTTTTATTTTGGCTTTTAATAGCATATTTGTCTATCAGCCATATGTGATAATTATGCCTTATTCTCTGTTGCTTTGATAAGTTGATGGTGTGAAAACTTCAGGTTATGGTCTTGCTTAACTTATTAGACAATTTATTTTCTAAGAATATTTTCATATTACTGTCAGTATACAGTTGATTCTCTGAAAGGAATTTCATTGCATTGCTGTCTTCCAATACCTTAAATTAGTGTGTCTGTCTTGCTATAGGAGAACCAACATAGTTTTTGTTATTTGAATGTTTTGTCACCATTATCACTGTTGTCCTTTGTCAAGGTGACATAAGGGTTGAACAGATGGATTTTTCCTTGGTTGATGTCATGTAAAAATGCTAGCATAATAAAGATCCCTAGGAATAAGATTCATGAAGAAGGTATAGAAGACAAAAGTAAGGAAGAAACTTAGTAAACGATGGGTAACTTTGTGATTTGAAGGCATCAGTATTACAGTATTGTGGGTTTTTCAAAGGAATGTTTATCATCTTGACTTACTTCTAACTTTGGTAACTCTTGGGATCCCTTGGCAGAGAATATGACAGGGATGTGGGGCATTGGATTAGAAGTCAGAAGACCTGTATTCTAAACCTAGATCTGTCAATAACATTACTGTATAACTTTAGATAAGTCGGTGCCTCTCTTTAAGTCTCAATTTCTTCAACTTTAAGATGGAGAGGACTGGATTAAATTATGTTTAAGGTCCCTTTCAGTGCTGACACCTATTACTTAAAAATATAGATGGTTCATATTTTCTCTCATTGGAGATGTTTTAGAAGGGGAGAACAGACCCACTGGTCATCCTGTTTCCCCTTACTCTCCATCATATCCCCTTATCTCAAGATCACATGTCTTAATTCTGTATGCGTGTCTATGTGCGTGTGTGTGTGTATACATACATACATACATACCTATATTTGACCTCAGACCTTCCATCTCTAAATCTCTGTGTCATCGTCTCTATTGATGTTCCTTATGATCCTGAGTTCATACTTTCCATGGTCATCTTTGAATGCTAATTGAAAATGGATCGGAAATATCTGTGCCAATGTGATAGGCACATCGGATTGCATTTACTAATATTTTGTTGTAAATATCCCTGAGTTTGCATCTCTACAATGATACTGCCTGGAGTGTTTGCATGAAAGCATTGAAGAAGCCTGGAAAGCAAACATTTCCCTGCAAAGTGTCAAGTTCTTTGTTGTACATGAGGTATCTTTGTTAATATGGAAGAACAGTGAGCAGTAAATTCTGCATAGTGACAGGTAAATATCTTCTTAGCCTGCGTTATTTCTCAAGTCACGTGTCTAAAGATTAAATCAATACATTGCCTAATAGGACATTAAAAAACATTTTCACGATTTGCTGACACAAGGGAATGAAGATGTGAAGTAACAGATTTTATACCAGATCTTAAAGAGGAAGAACAAACCGCTGCAGTGTCGGCAGTCATCTTGTTCTCATGTGAAATCGGCCACTGCAGTGGTGCGGTGCAGGAGACAGATAAAATGAATACACATATGCCTTTTGTTTATATATGTAGAAAACATACCTCATACACATGACTCGTACACGTGTGTATTTTTGTGTGTAAGTACTCTATATTTTATAACCCTTTTATAAGGAAAAAGCTTGCTGCAGTAAACATGCTGTCTGTCTCATTTTGTTCAGGATATTAGCTTTTTTTTTTTTCTGTTCTAGTATAAATAGTTACTTTCCAAGTGGTGACTATTATATAAATCCCTATTTATAAACTGCTTGAGAATGTTAGCTTATCATCCTGCATCAAGTAGCTGGTTACTGTAGTTCATGAATAATATGTATGTAGTTTATGTCTCTGGTGAGCTTGAACTAGTGTCTGCCAATGGAGTCTTAATTATGCCATGTAATGGGATTCTATCAGACTAAAACTTCTGGTTATGATCATAGACTTTAGCTGAAAGTTAAAGATTCATTTGGATCATTGTGATAATTTTTTTTAGAGATTTTCCTTCATTGTGCTGGAATATTTTATGTCTTCTGTAGTATATGATTGCTTATCTTTTGTTGCCCAGGTGGTTCTGGTGGTGCAAATGTCTAAAGTCTTTTTCTTAAATTGACTTCTTTTATGGTTTCTTTAACTGAAGGGGCGGGGACAACACATTTATACACAATTTTCAGGGAATATTTTGGCTTTCTTTTCATTGCCATTAGTCTTATAAGCAGCAGCAGTTAACGTTAAAGATAGATTCTTAGTGAGATGATGCATCATGCATGCACTCACCATTTTTGGGGTAAGATTTATATGAATCTTGATGTTTGAATTAGCTTTTTTAAAGCAGATGTGAATTTGATTCTCTTGCAAGTGAGGCTGTGGAAAGTAGGACTTTTTTTTCTTTTCATTTTTGGTGATAACTATCCCCTAAATATAGTGATGGCAAGGCAAGGCAAACATATCTCTCATATAGCGTTATTAACTACTGAATGATTTCTCTGTTTTTATATGGCTGAATTCCACTGAATAAAGTCATGAAAAGTCACTGATTGTAGTCCACTCTGAATATATATTGATAGTAGTTTGGGACTTGGAGTTAGAGCTAAATTCAAATCCTGTCCCAGCACTTAAGTAATTGTGTGACCTTGTGCAAATCACTTAACCTGTGTCTCAATTTCCTCATCTCAGAAACATGGGGATAATAGTAGCCCCTACTTCACAGGGTTGTTTTGGGGCTCAAATGACTTAATATATGTAAAGTGATTTGTAAGCCTTAGAAGTGCCATATAAATGCTAGCTACCACCACCAGCACCACCACTACCAGCAGCAGCAGCAGCAGCACTACCACCACCACCACCACCACCACCACCACCACGACTGTTATCATGTGCCGTTTAACTTCATTTGGGCTCTGCTTTTTGGCAATCTTTTTCTTTTCCTGTTGCCTCTTTGCCGGTGACTGTTCCAAACCTTTCTCTCCCCTCCCCTAGTCCTATAGCCTGTGTTTGCTTAAAATAGGAGATGGATTGGTTTCTTTTTCTTCAATAATTTTCTTTTTACCATGATTTTAAAACTAAATATATAAAGTTCCTGGACTAGAATGGACAAATAGCTTATGTTTCCTTAAATTTGAACATTCATTCAACATTAATTCAGCAAACATTTATTAAATTTCTGCTCCACGTTGGTGCTAGGGGAAGTGCAATGTGTGTTAGATTGTTAGCATTCTCTAGCTCCTGGTCGTCTTAGATCGTATTGTCTGATTTCTTCCTTTCCCAGTTCATTAATACAGTCAGTAAACACACACCCACAAACACACAAGCACATACCCTGTTGTGTGCATATTGTATTTCCTCAGTAGATAGAAGTTTTTGAGGGCAAGAACTACTTTATTTCTGTCTTTGTGTTTCTAGAATTTAGTATAGTGCCTTTTAAAAAAATATAATTTTAATTTATTTTCTTTATTACATCATTCATTTCCAGTTTTGAGTTACAAATTTTCTCCCCTTCTTTCCCCTACCCCCAAGCCCAAAACAGTGATCCCACCATAAAGCCCCTCTCACAATCTGTTCCCTTTTATGTCCTCCTTCACCTTTTTTTTTTTTTGAAGGGAAAAGGCAAGGCAATTGGGGTTCAATGATTTGCCCAAGGTCACACAGCTAGTAAGTGTATCAAGTGTCTGAGGCCAGGTTTGAACTCAGGTCCTCCTGACTCCAGGGCCAGTGCTCTATTCATTGAACCAGAATAGCTGCCCTAGAATAATGCCTTTTACTTTGTAGGTGCTTGATACGTTTTAAATTAAATTTGGCAAAGAAACTGATGTGAGATATACTTTTGAGTTATCATTACCAGAACTCTGTATGGATATGAGGTGAGGGAGAAAGAAGAATTAAAGATAAGTGTATGGTTATTAATACAAGTGATAGGATAGTGGTGCTGTAGAAAGAAAAGGTGAAATGAGAAAATGAAGCAGTTCAAGGGGAAAGTTAATAATGCTGGTATTAGACATAATAAATTTTAGGTGCCAGTGAGACATTCAGATAATGGAACTCTTTAGATAGTGGGGAGCTCAGAAGAGAGATCTGGATTAGAGATGGAGATTTTTAGGAATCACTTGCAATAAAGGTGGTAGTTGGACTAATGTGAGTAAATGAGATTATCAGAGACAGAGTGGAGAGGAAAAACAGTAGGGCAGACAGAACCTTAGAATATCCACCATAAAATGTAAGGGAGAAATTGAGAAGCCAATGTTGGAGCAGCTAAAAGAGGTAGGAGGAGAATTCAGTGTTTTTGCTACCAAGGGAGGAGAGACCATCCACATAAGAGGAATGTGGTTAATCAACAGTATCTGGAAACTGTGGAGCCAGGACTGGATAAAAGGCTATTCGATTTGGTAATTCCCTAGTTATTGGTGTTCTTGGAGCAGTTTTAGTAGAGTGATATTGCCAAAGACTGGTAGGGATTGAAGGGATCAGTAATTAGTTAAGAAATTGGACCAAGTAACTTCTAAAGTCCTTTCTCTTACGATTGCATGCTTTGGAGTATAGGTACCTTTTTCAAAAATTTGAGCATTGTAGAGAAGGGAAAAACATTAGTTCTAACTTGAAGCTTTAGAAATGTCAAGGGAAGGTGCCTGTGCGGTGGATAGACTAAAGAAGCACCAGCTCGAGGAGGAGATGAATGTTGCAGCTGCCTACTCCGGCAGGAGGTTGTGGACAGGAGGTGAAGTTTGTCTCTTATTCTGTTACTAGATGAAGAGGTTCAGAGATTGATGAAAGTGAGAAAATTGAGGAGATTGGATGGAGCAATTGGAGATCAGAGAACAAAAATTCTAGACCTTGAACTAATTCATATTGATGTATTTGTCAGGCTTTCTTCTTAAGACTCTTGGTGTATGAAAATACTGAGAAAATGTGAATTTCAAATGGGAAGTGGTTAACTTTAGTTATCTTGATCATCTGGTCTAAATAATGGAGATCATTGTGCATAGGGCAGAAGAGAAAGAAAAAGGGTTGAAGGTCCCAGTAGACTAGAAGGGTGTCAGATGTCATTCAAGGCCCGGCTAACTTAAGGCAGTGATAGGTGACAAGGGCTCTGGTTTAGATCATAGGACAAGCCCTGATCCTCAACTACCTCTTGTGAAATGAGGAAGTTTATCTAGATCATCTCTAAGATCCTTTTTGTTTCTGAATCTGTGTGTGATCCTGTCTGTGTGAGGAGTTATACGAGATGGCTCCAAGCTCTCTTCCAGTTCTGGATCCTCTCGTGAGCCAGGTAGCATTCCCCCAAAAGACATATTGTAAAGCACTTGTTCCAAGTTCCTGCCTGTGCTTTCTGTACAGTGGGGACCATGACATCCATTGGGTAACTACTTACAGTAATCTAGAAATTAATTCATTCCTTCTTACCAAATGCTAGATTAAATTAAATTGTGACCATATGGGTTTAATATGTATATTAAAGTGCTTGATGGGTTTAAATGTATATATATATATTTAAACCACTATATATACATACATATATATATGTGTGTGTATATATATATATATATATATGTAGGATGAAGAAGTGAAGAGTCAAAAATGACAATAAGATTGTAAACCTGAGTGATTAGAAGGATGTTGGTGCCCTTGTCAGTAGTAGGAAAATTTGGAAGATAAGTGGGTTTTTCCTTTTTTTATGTCTTTTATACACCAATGAAGAATGAAATGGGAAAAACCAGGACAACAATTTATATAATGACAATACCATAAAGATAAAAAGAACTGTGAAAGCTATTAAGAGCTCTGTTCAATGCAGTGACCATCCACACTTTCAGAGAACTAATGATGAAGCATGCTTCCTGCCTCCTGACAGGTAGTGGGTTCAGGGTTCAGAATCGGATGTTTTTTTGGACATGGGCAATGAGGGAATTCTTTTGGCTTGACTTTGCGCATTTATTAAAGGGAATCCTCCCTCCTCCACCCCAGTTGGGTAAGGGGTGGGAACAGAAAGTAGATTTCTAGAATTAAAAACTAATAAAAGAATATAAAAAAATAAAACTATAAAAATTTAAAACTTAAAAAAAAAAGATAAATGGGTTTGGGAGAAAGATAATGAGATAAGCATTGTAGTTTATAATCTATCCATGTTTATATTGTGGAAATCACTCTGTCCTACCCAAAACAAAAATGGTGAATGATAGGGCTGTTTCTCAAAGGAACCCCTCAAAACTTGTCCTCCAAGGGTGAAAGAATTGACCTTGGGGGATGCAATGAGTATGATGGGAGGGGATAGAGATTTTCTTTCATTTAAAAAAAAAATTGTTTCTCCCAAGTGACAGGTTATTTCCAAAAAAATAATCTGTTTCTCCCATAACTTCTCCACCCCCATTAAGCTATCTTGCAAACAGATCCTTCAAAATGTATCTGTGTAGACTGGCAAAAAAAAAAAAATTTCCATGTCAGCCGTGTCTGAAAATGTACGTTTTTCTGCATTTTTAGTTCATCACCTCTACTAGGAAGCAGGCAGAGTGTTTCAGTCTTCTTTTTAGGCTCATAGTTTATCATTGTGTTGTTAAGGATTCTAAAGATGTTCAGAGTTTTTTTTTTCTATATAATCATATCATTGTATGTAAATTGTTCTACTGCGCATCATTTTGTAAAGATCTTCCTAGTTTCCTCTGAAATTTTCACTTTAATAATTTCTCATGGCTAAATAATATTCCATTCCATTCATATGTTAACATTTGTTTAGCCATTCCCCAATAGAGGAACAGCACCTTAGTTTCCAGTTTGTGATTACCACAAAAGAAGCTACTATGATTATTTTGTATTTTTTCCCCTTTCTTTTCTTTCTTTCCTCCCACAAAAAGCTGCGGTAAGTATTTTTGTGAATCTGTAGGTCCTTTTCCTTCTTTGACTTCTTTGGAGCACAGACCTAGTAAGGGGATTTGCTGGGTCAGAGGATACAACAGTTTGGTATGGTTCTAAATTGGTTTATAGAATGCTTGGATCACTTCATAGCTCCATTAATAGTACACTGGTCTACATTTTATTTTTTTTCATGGCCTCTCCAACATTTGTTATTTTTCTCTTTTGTGACTTTTGCTAGACTGATAGGTGTGAGTTAGAACCTCAAGTTTCCTTTACTTTTTAAATGAATAGTGATTTAGAGCATTTTCTCAATGCTTTTGATGTCTTGGATTTCTTCCTTTGAAAATTGCAGGTTTATATCTTTTGACTATGTATCTGTTAGGGTAGTGGCTCTTAGTCATAAATTTGGATCTGTTCCTTATATATTGTAGAAGTGAGACTTAGCAAAGAAACTTGTTCCAAATTTTTTTTCCATTTGCTTGTTTCCTTATAATTTTTACTGCATTAAATTTGTGCAAAAACTTTTAAATCTCGTATTTAAAATGGTTCATTCTTACCTTGTATGTTCTTCTCTATCCCTTATTCAGTCATGAATTCTTCCCCATCCATAGGTCCCTTAAAGGTAATTTCCTTTTTTGCTCCTCTAATTTGTTTATAATGTGATTTTTGTGTCTTAAGATGGGGAGTCTGGCACTTATCTTGGTATGTGGTCTGAGTTATGATTTAAACCTAATTTTTGCCAGATTGCCGTAGGTTTTCCCGACCATTTGTGTCAAATGGAATCTTGTACTTTATCCTATCAAACACTGTGCTGCTGTGTTTGCTGCTTCCAGATGTTAATGTACATAATCTGTTTCATGGATCCACTTCTTATTTTTAACACTATCAAATAATTTTAATTTAAAAGTTTTTTTTAAAGTAATGAGCGTTGCTTTGTAGTACTAGATAGGCCCCTTTCTCACATTTCCAATATTGCCCTTGAAATTCTTTACCTTTTGTTCTTCCATATGAATATTGTTTTTTCTGGCTCCGTGAAAAATAACAAATATATATAATTATAATTATTATTATTTTTGGTCTTTTTGGAGGGGGCAAGGCAGGGCAGTTGGGGTTAAATGACTTGCCCAAGGTCACATAGCTGGTAAATTAAGTGTCTGAGGGCCAAATTTGAACTCCTGATTCCAGGTCCTCTGCTCTATTCATTGCCCCACCTAGCTGCCCTATTCTGTAAAATATTTTTTAGAGAGTTAAGTATAGTTCTAAGTAAATTATAGTACTAAGTACTAAGTAAGTTTAGATAATACTGTCATTATATTTTATTATATTGGCTTGACTTACTGATATCAGTGAATGTTCCTCTATTTAAATCTATCTTTATTTCTACAAAAAAATGTTTTCCAGTTAATTTATATTAAATTCCTAGGTTAATCTTGGTAGATATACTGGCCAGTATTTAATAGTTTATGTAGTTATTTTGAGTGGAGTTTCTCTTTCTAGCTGTTTTTACTGGGTTTTGTTATATATAGGAATGCCGATAATTCATAATCTCTTCTGAAATTTTGCTGATGTTATTTGGTATTTAAATTAATTCTTTAGTTGACTCCTTAGGGTTCTCTAAGTACACTTATTATGCAAAAAGTGATAATTTTGTTTTCTCTTTGTATATACTTATTCCTTCAATTTTTTTTTCTTATTGTTGTGGTTAGCATTTTAACACTAAAATAAAACAATTGTTGTGATAATGGATATCCTTACTCTACCTCTAATATTATTGGAATGACTTCTGTTATATATATTGCTTATTCTTGAATTTAGAAGAATGCTATTTAATGTATTAAAGAAAGATCCATTTGCTTTTGTGATTTTTTTTAGATTTTTTAAATAGAAATGAATGCTGGATTTTGTCAAGTCTTCTCAGTATTGATATAATAATTGTTTTTATTATTATTATTAGCATGGCTTATTATATTTAGTGTCTTCACCATGTTAAATCAACTCTGCATTCACAGTATAATCCCAATCTGGCTGGTTATAATGTATCATCTCTCTAATATGTTATTATGGCCTATTATTAATATTTAAAATGTTCACATCAGTGTTCGTTAGGGATATTGGCTTGTAGCTTTCCTTTTCTATTTTTGTCTTTCCTTGGTTTAGGTATCAAGACTATATGTTATTGAATGAGATTGGAAAAGTGCTTGCTTTTCTTTTTATTGCAGGCAGTCTTTATACTATTGGAATTGTTATTTAAACGTTTGATAGAATTCAACCCATTTGGTCCTGTTTTGTTTTTTTTTTTCAAACTTTGGAAGTTCATTTATGATTTGTTAAATTTCTTTTTCTGATATTGGTTTTGTCTATTTCTTCTTTTCTTAGTAAGGGGTATTTTATATTTTTGTATATTCTGTTTCCCTTAAGCTAGCACTTTTGTTAGCATATGATTAGACAAAATAGTTTCTGATAATTTCCTTTATATCCTTTTCATTTGATAAGTTCTCCTTTTTTTAAAAAAAGAACTTTTGATATAAACAATGTAGTTTGTCTTCCCTTTAAAAAAAAATTGAATTGGCTTAGTTTTTTTCCCCTTGAAAAACCGTAATTTTTTTTCCTTTTAGTTTCACTCATCCCTTTTTTAATATTCAGAATTTCTACTTTATTATTTACTTTGAGATTTGAAATTTTTTGTTCATTGAGTGAGAATTACCCTAAGGGCACCTGTTCTGTTGCTGGTATGAGCGCTAAGATAGCTGTTAGGTTTTAAGTGCCTTGAGGGGCAGAACCCTGGCTCAGAAAAGGAGACTTATGACATGGGGGTCAGGGAGTCCTGGAACCCCAATAACCAGAGTTCCTGGAAAACTGTCTGAAATGAATTCACAAACTCAAGCATTCTCTAAATCAGGGTGCCAAAGATTTAATGTTATGCTATAACAGCAGGCAAGAGTTCTTAGGGAACCTGCAACCTTAAAGGGGTACAGTTAACGTATTTTATAGGATAATCTATAGTAGAACCTGTGCCAAATATACTAACTAGGTGAGTCTGGGTGGGATTAGGGAGGAGTTAAGGAGTGGTCAGTTCTTAAAGGAACATGCACTTTTAATATCTACTTGTAGGCAAATTGCCCAGAATTCACCTGGAAATAGCCCAAGGGTGGGCTGCATGGAGGTGTGGTTTTAGGCTTGAAAAGTCACTAAATCAGTGACTGAGTCAGGTAGCCAGCAGTGCTGACCAAGTTGCCACCCATCAATGTCATGTTTGACAAGATGGATGTTCAGAGTATACATATGGCCTGAGGCTAAGGCATACATAATGAAGGATTCAGGATGTATGTAATGAGCTAGAGAGTTACTTATAGATAATCTAGTGAAGGATTCATAGGTGCAGCTTGTTATTGTACCAAGGGGAGACAAACATTTGGCTAGGGCTTGATCATGAATGGTTGCTAGGCAGAGTAGATTTGAGGCTCGGAAGAGATGTGATTTTACAAACTGCTGTTCACGTATAGGCACCCAAAGACCTCATCAATTAGGGGATTATTTTGTGGAGAAAACGGGTTTTTGAGTGATAATAGGTGTAATTGTGGTAGAGATGTTGCTGGGATGATGAGATGTGACCCATCTTACTACTACCCAGATGGCTGACCACATGCTTCTGAATTTTTGTTTTGTTAGACAATAGACATTTTCCTTTTTTTAAAGAAAGTTTTAAAATTTCGGTAAGATTGGTAGCATCTCCATGTTCTATGGCATTCTGTTTTACCTTCACTGGGCTATGGAAATAGTATTAAGTGTTTAGTAAGTATTTGTCGAATGCGTACCTTCAGTTAAGTTTCATAAGCAAGATTTAAAGATAAATTCTTATTAAACCTCTTTTTTTCCCATTTCCTGCATTTCCCAGAGTGTCTGAGATTCCTTATAACAAAATGATAAAAAGGATAAAAAAACCAATGCAGGAAAAAAAAAAGTGTTAGCCAGATTTTTTAGAACCCTGACTTTTAGAACCCTGACAGTGTTCCATACCCATCTCTGATATATTTTATATATGTCTGATGGTAGCCATGTCAGGGATGAGAGGAAGGAAAAAAAGAAATGAACATAATAACTTTATTATACATAACAGATTTGCAGTTTCATTTTTTATTACACCATGTTACAGAAATGTTTATTTTATTCCATAATTAAAAGTTTTTTGAGTGAACAGTTCTGACCTTGAAGGAGTTTGCATGAATTTTTACAGAACACTACTAATATTTTGGTTTTTAAAAGTTCTTATTTTGATATTCTTTGTTGGCGGGGAGCAGTAAAACTACTGACTCTTAAAATATTGACTGAACTTAAGCATGCTTTGACCTACAGTATTAACTAGAAGTTAATTTTTTTAGATGAGATATGATTTGGTTTGCTATCAGAACAGTTTTATAAAAGTTCCATTATATATATTCCTGAAAGAATTCTGGTTTCTCTTCTTACTCCCGAAATCTTGACAGAGCCACTCCTTATCTGTAAATTTGGGGAGGGGATGTTGGGAAAGTTAGGCTGGTGAGCTTTAGGATTCATTCTAACAATTTCTTTTTTTTTTTTTTTTTTTTTTTTTTT